>OY365800.1:15881337-16500444 GCA_959347355.1 Napeogenes inachia | reverse complement strand
GAATTGAATTGAATTGAATTGAATTGAATTGAATTGAATTGAATTGAATTGAATTGAATTGAATTGAATTGAATTGAATTGAATTGAATTGAATTGAATTGAATTGAATTGAATTGAATTGAATTGAATTGAATTGAATTGAATTGAATTGAATTGAATTGAATTGAATTGAATTGAATTGAATTGAATTGAATTGAATTGAATTGAATTGAATTGAATTGAATTGAATTGAATTGAATTGAATTGAAATTGAATTGAATTGAATTGAATTGAATTGAATTGAATTGAATTGAATGGAATTGAATGGAATTGAATGGAATTGAATGGAATTGAATGGAATTGAATTGAATTGAATTGAATTGAATTGAATTGAATTGAATTGAATTGAATTGAATTGAATTGAATTGAATTGAATTGAATTGAATTGAATTGAATTGAATTGAATTGAATTGAATTGAATTGAATTGAATTGAATTGAATTGAATTGAATTGAATTGAATTGAATTGAATTGAATTGAATTGAATTGAATTGAATTGAATTGAATTGAATTGAATTGAATTGAATTGAATTGAATTGAATTGAATTGAATTGAATTGAATTGAATTGAATTGAATTGAATTGAATTAAATTAAATTAAATTAAATTAAATTAAATTAAATTAAACATTTTTTTTATGACAGACAGCCTTATCAATCTTATACGTAATTATTTTTTCAAAACTAAAACTAATTTACCATTGCTTAAAATAAGTATTTGCAGGAACTGAATATAAAAATTATAATATATAATGATCAGTGACTCTTCTTTTCTTTACTGTTACTGTTACTTTTGCAGTTTTAGTTGCATTCTCTTGCTAGAAGTTGCCGATTTGGTAATAAAGTTGCCTATTTGGTAATTGGTTAAATAAACTTAAATATTAAATCTGACTGATTTCATTCAGTCTAATTGTAAATTTTTAATTTTTTTATTGTGTTTTTATTTTACTTAAAAGAGTAAAGTGAGAATTATAAATGAATGAATTATAAATTATGAGAATCAAAATTAATAAACAATTGACGCCGGTATAGGTTTATTCTAATAATAACTTTATTGCTTAGCAGCGATGCCAAGCGGAATTAATGTAAATTAAACAATTATTAACAGTCTGTTTTGCAATTTAGAAATAAACATTTTAGGTAATGTTATAAAATGTCGTAGGAAATAAGCTAAATTTAGTAATTAATACGTTGCCACAAAACTGTCCCTACTTTTCACTACATGAAAGTATAAAGAAAATATAAAAAGTTTTAGATTTGCTTTAGGAGCAAGATCAATTTCGCACAACGCAAACTTAAACTAAGATATTACTTTTTTCTTTGAATATTTATTTAACCCTCTTCAAACATATATTTTATAAGTAATAATAAAGTCATACTAACTACATACAAAAACTACATGAGCTTCTTTCATAATGCCAAAATATTTTTTAAAGGTTTAGACATCATATTATAAGTCTCTCTATTCCACGGCATGATGTAAATTTGACACAAATAAACTTTTTACTGTAGAATGTTTTATTATTGTATTTTACTTACTTTTACTTAATTTAAAATATCTTATGATGAGCAGAGGCTGGTTTACCCTCTTTTTAATTAAAAAAAAGGGATAAGCATATGATTGATCGTTATCGATAAAAATTAAATCTTGTTTATTTAAAAATTTAATAGACATATGTCTAAATAAGATATTAGATAATTTTATACAATATTAAAATTTTAATAATAATAATAAAATAATAATAATAAAACGTTAACGGTATCAGATACAGACAAAAAAACAAAGGCGTTCGTTTAAATTCGTTTAAACTAAAAGTCTTTGTTGTCTTCTGTTTTTATATATAAAGAAACCGAATGATCTGACATTAATTTACAGCTTTTAGATTTCATAAAGAATTTCGATGGTCGTGGAGAAAATATATTTAGTTTTAGGTACTACTTGTATAACTCTTCAAGAAGCCTAACATTGCGAATATTCAGCTTTTGACGAACGTAATTCAGATCCCAAACGTTACGATAGATTACCTAATAATATTATATAAATGGTGTAATAGAATTTGGAATATCAGAAAATATACATTTTTGATATTACTTTGTTTTCTATTTTGTCATTTCGGATTAGTGAATTTAGACAAAAAAGCATAACTCATCAAGGTGCTTTGTTTTTGTTACTGTTCTGTAATATGTGGATATATTTTTTCATTTCTAAATGTTTCACTGTTTCATTAATGCTTATGTTTAGTGTAAATAATTTATAGTAAAAGAAATAGAATGCCGTTTATAAACGTTACTCTTCAGAATTCAGTCGATAAAGTGAACTCATTCGGATTTTATTTTCAATAAGGCAATAAATAGTCAACACCTAAAATATGATTTCTTTTACTACACTTACCTAGCTACGCTGATAATTTTTAATTTTAATATTAAACTTCGAAATGATCATAGGACAGTAATTGTATAAATATCTATTTGATATATTTCTCAGTAAAAATTAAACTATGTAAATTAATATGGCAATACTATAAAATTAAAGGACATGTGAAATTATGAAAAGAAGTACCATATCGTATCGATTTTGAAACACTTCCAAAGAAAGTTCGTTCCACACCTTGGTGCTTCGGTGGCTTGGAGTGCAAAATGATATTTGAAATCGGCGACAGAAATCATATCAAATAGTTCTTCAGAAAAATAGCAAAGACTAAAACGAATTTTTTTTTATTGATACAAGAGGAATAGTAATTACTTTTTGAAAAATGATGTCAGACGAAAACTAAAAACTTTTACATCGTCTTAAGTACAGAGGATCTCATTGAGACCTTTATATTTATTTAAATTGGTTTATAAACTCTTTATATACTTATTTACAACTGAATTATTGAAAAATGGAGTTATATTTTGAGAACATCGAACACAAAATTATCATTTTATATTCATATTTTATTAATATCTAATTTTCATTTGTAATGGCTCAATATATTTTTATTATTAGAATTTTTTATGGTAACTATATTGATAAGTTTAAATAAATTAATATTTGATTATATAAAATAACTCGCACAGTAATATTTGGAATTGCTTATGTTCAAGAAAATGTTATTTTTCGAGAAAATTTATTTTGTGCGAGTGTGGAACAATGCCGATAGTATCAGCTCTTTCGATAGTATCAGATCTTTTCTTACAATTTTCTGCACATTCATCTACTGAAGCTAAGTTTAGAATATTTTTGTTGTAAGAAATGAGGAGTAATACGTTAAGAATATTAATAAATTTACTTATAGAAGTCACCTCCTGTTACTTTGAGGAACTCCTACCATAGTTTTTCTTTTTCAGGTTTTTTATGTTTAAGAGGATGTCTTTGGTATGCAAGGGTGCTAAAGCGTGCAAAAGCACCGAATATCAGCGTGTACTAAGCTACTATTGTTACGATGTTAACACGTGGGATTAATTGTCAGTTATTATTTATGAATATAACTTCCATCCACCATATATGTATCTTATAACGGTATTATAATTGAAAACCTAGTCAAACAAGGAAATTATATAAATATTATAACTTAAACCATTTAGAAACGACTCATAAATTAGTATTGGTTTTCCCAAAATTAAATGAAACAAGACAAGCGTGTGTAGGATTACTTGCTCACAGTCGCGGTTGACAAATTAGAATTTACGGATTAAAGATAAACATTAAAATAATGAGATTCATCTTACAGCTCTCGTCTTTTGTTTTTTAAGGAATATGTTTATTTAATTTACCGCATTATGTACATGATTATTTTTTTGTTTTTGTTCTAGTAGATGGACTTTTTGCCTAGACCTTAAAATAATTCTTGCCATTCAACGTCCTTGTTATAATAGATCATATACTGAATCTCAAATATAACAAATAATTACGATTATATATAGTCTATTTTTTATGGTAAATATTGTACTATCCATTTTGAAACATTTTAAAAAGGGAAATAGAGTATTTGTTTATTATATTTTATTTATACTACTTTATTGCAGACAAATAGGTATATATAAATCAAAAACAACATGTTAGTGAAAAAGTAAAAACATTTCGTACAAAGTGGACGTTTTCATTAAAAGTGATCTCTTACAGGCATTCGACAAATGAATGGATAATTTTATTATATTAGACAGTATTTGGTGCTTAAACTAATTAAACGAAACATATTCCTTACTTACATATTACGTTGATAATTTTTACAATGTTACATACACATAAATATACAATCACAATGTAAAACATTAAGTATACATTTTGTCGTAATGTAGTATGTTATGTATTTAGCGCTTTCTCAAACCAAAAATGTAAAACACTGAGGCAGCTTCTGTAAGTTCTCTCGCGGAGTATTTTTTAATAACATATTTTATACTAATATTACTTAAAAACAATTTTACAGCGTGGATTAAAAAATATATGAATACGTGTATTCTGTTATGACTTTCACTGCGAATAATTCAAGATTTAATTCGCTTTTTAAATAAAAGAATGCACTATTTGTTTATAATGTATTATTAATGTAGTTTAACTAGATTTTATTAGTTCAAAATAAACTTGGTCAAATTACATGTGATAATAATATATATAATTAAATTGCATAAAAATTTGATTACTCCAAAAACTACCTAGAAATATTGAAACTTTGTCTCTTAATTTAACATTGTGAAATTTTGCGTAGTTATAAAAGGTATCAATAAATAGACATTTGTAAAGATAAATTAAAACATCACTTGAAATATATTGCGAAGGATCAAATTGTTTCTCTTTTTATTAGTATTTCACATGCAACAAAGAATTATATAGAGCTTTGTGTCGGTAGAATGTGAAAATGGCCAAGGTCCTGATTATATACTAGCCATTGTGCTTAAGACCTATACAATCGAGTTATATCTAATACTGGAACGTCTATATGGCATCCCCCTTAAGACTGGAATAGTGTCGAATTTTTGGAAACTTGCTAACGTGCAACCCGTGCCAAATAAAGGCAAAAACATCCCACTTGTTAAAACGAAGTGCTTTGCCCTTTAAAACTTATAAAAATGTCTTTTTTTTTAAATCTCACAACTATGGACTGAGACAGCGTGCCACCACTGGTGTCTCTCAGGTTATAATTAATATTTTATTACTAAGTAAGTGCGCTTTACCATCTATGGCTACAATTCTGCCTACCATCAGGTCGAATACATTAACATATAAAATATATAAAAAACATACGTTTTCTATTCAGGGTATTTTAAGAGACTGTCCTAACTGTGCAGCCATAACAATACCTTTTTTTTCGTATATACGGCGCGGTTAAAATCTCTGGGAATAATAATGATATTCATAAGTGTTGTATTTACAACAAAAGTAAATAAAGGGAATAAATAGCAAATTAAAAAACCTTTACAGCAAAGGTAAAATGCTTTTGTAGATCTCACTTGATAGTATATTCTGTCCAAGCTCTATATCCGGTCACATTAAATCGCTGCTTAGAATAGGTCATTGATGGCAGAAGCCAATTGAAAGCATTCCATGGTAACAGAATTGGAAATAGTACAGAATAATTACTGGGTAAAGTTACCATTTTGTACTAACCTACGCGTTCACTATCACGAACTACAAAGTACTTCAATCTTACCGTCATTTCAACAAACTCATTGAGAGTTTATGGAGGATTCTATTTTTATTTATTGTAAAATAAATGAAATCTTTAAGTGTTTAAAAGTTTACATTTTGAATGTTATGACCTTGGACGGAATCTTGTAGTTTTAATATATATAACAACTTGGAGAATATTTTAAGTATTACAGTAAAGAAGGTGATTTTAATATTACACTATTTAAAAGGCTTTCATTATTTTAAATATTGTTTTAGAATGTGTTACAATACATTTTAAGAGGATGTTCTAGGCTTTTTAATATTAGCTAATGTATACAAAGCAAGAAGTCAACGTACTCAGTTCTATCTAATTCTATCTGGACTTACTCAAACATGCTCGAAATCTTTGTTTCTGACAACCGCATTAATGTAATTAATTACCTTAGTAAGATTAAACTGATAAAATCACACTTTGAGCATAGCATTGAATTGTATTTTAATACTTTCTGACAACCATTGTTGTTAATAACACATACACATTTGATAATTAGTATTTGAGCTATTCTTAAAATCTCATTAATAAGGTTTTTTTGCACATTTTTACTCATGGAAGAAATATATCATCGTAGTTATTACTAAAATTTAAAATAAGTTTTTCTTTGACTTACAGTAATGGCCTAAATAAATTGGGATCATTGATTTCTTTATTCGTAATCTACATCTTTAGCATTCGTTAATGTTTTGTTAATGCTTTGGTTTGACAAAAGACGAAATATAACCTACTTCATTACGTCTAATTTCATTGTTTAATAGGTTTAGTTAGTTTTTTTTAGTTATAATATTGGCTTGTTTTAATTTCAAGTCCGAGAAATAATTTACAAGCCCTTTAAGGGAAGCTCCCAGAGGTTATAGAATGCCCGTCTCGAATAATATTTCATTACATATTTGTATTAAATTTAAAGCAAGCTTAGCAAGGGTAAACATGTTTATAGACAAATTCTGACATTAATTTACAAACCACAAACTCACTGCACACGTGGGGATTGAGTCATATATATTTCATCAAAAACCCTTTCATATTATTACACGCATGTAGAAAAGGCTTTTAGATCGCTTGTTAATATTTTATTATTGATATAAAAACCCCTTTATTTTTTTTAACTTAACCTATAAGATTTATTTCTTGATGCAAAGCGAAATCCATGTCTACCATCAAGCATTTACGACGTAATATATATTTTACCTATTCAAACAGTTGAGTGCTATATCCGTTAAGGTACTTAGGCCAATAATAGACATTGTTGCATCAGACTAGCCTTAATATTTAATAACTGGTTTACGGTATAACATGGATTTACATAAAATTAACACTAGAAATATAAATAAACTAGAAATGCTCACCATTAGGCTGCAAATAAGTAACTCCTTCATAGTCAATAATATACGACTTTACAATAAATTTCCATGTACAAATACCAAATACATGAACATTTTATGTACGTTTGGGTTTGTATTTTATTATCTATGTGTCTCAACTTTTTTTTAATTTACAATTCTATATATATTTTTAGTCTGGAGTCTGGTTTATAGTAGAAAAACGATTTGAACTGCAATAACAGTCTCTAAAAATGTGGAATACTGCATATTTTTAATAAAACTTATTATTTAAGTCGATTAGACGAAATCGGAAGAACCAGCACATTAAGATCTGAATCTTACATATTCTTAGGCCTTTAAAGTAACCCATTTGAAAGATTATATTTTATTATATATTTAGAGTCACCGCTCTCATTAATAGCTTCTTACGAAAACGACTTTAATCTTACCTTAATCGCACGTCATAAAATCTTACATATAAATTTCTTTGTTCAACGTGTTCTATTTAAAAAAGAAAAATAATTAACAAATGTGATATTATGTTGGATATTTTGTAATGTTTATAGTTATTAGCTCAATGACATATTTATCACAATTATGATCGAATGCTTTTTTGAAAGAAAATATTTTTTAGCAATTACTTCTTTTTATAAATTTCACTATTGATTATAAACCAGAATATACTTTAGGTTCGTATTTCGTAAAATGAAATTATTGTTATAGATAACTTATGTTTAGGCTTAGATTACATAAGCGGTAACACTGCCTAACTAAAATGTATGGTAGTTTAGTTGTGTATTAACCTTAGATATGTTAGTAATTAAAACTTCCCTTTAAATATCTTTACCTTGGTTGATGTATATCAATTTGAGTATTCAAATAAATATAAATACTTACTGATACTATATACTGCTATTATGATAACTTTAAATACTTTACTGGGTAAAAAAAATCTATATCCTCCACAAATCATTAGCACTGCACTATAAATAAGCTTAAAGTCACAGGATAAACTTGAAATGGAAGATATCGATTTTTAAATAAATTTTGAGTTTTCTATTCATCACAGTAACATATAAAAACTTAGATGTATTTGTTACTTTGAGTATCAAGTTCTTAGTTTTAGTCACAAAACCAATATTTTTATTAGGAAAGCTTAAAACTAATTTAAAAAAAGTGAAGGTTGTTATTATCTTGAATGCAAATGTACAATTTTATAACTGCCATTTTATGTTTACAGAAAAGGTTTATGTTCACGAAATGGAAAATAACACAAATCAAAGTATTTAATACGTTTGTAACGGTATCGCAAGTAAAATAATGTTTGTGCTCGACTCAGCGCATAATGACAAACATAATGATCTCAAGAAGCGGAAGAAGTAATTACGATCTTTAGACATCCGAAATTACTTTGAAATAATACAAAATAACAAAATACAACGAAATTATTAGTGAAATTTCACAAATTAATAAGAATGTAAAATATTTGACAGGCAATCGTTTCAAAACTAGGCTAATGTTTTTTTAATGTTTTTAATATTAGACATATTTTTATCTTGAAAACATTGTTGATAAGAAATACTTTAAGGGTCGCGCGCCAATTATATAACACCCTTTCTGCTCTCTATTTTCGGTGCTTATGCACTAATATTATATTAGAACAATAAAATTGACATCAGGTTAAATGAATATAAGAATCAGTTAAAACAGACCCTCTTTTTTTTTTTTGCTTCCACATACAAATTAAATTCATCTTAACCTTACGATAAAGTCTTTTATTTATATATGGGCACTTTCGGAATAACCAATTCAATATTCTAGAAATACTACTTACATTTTTTTCAACCATTTATTTAACGGTCTTTTATCTGTTCATATCGTCCTTATAGAACATCAAAATGACGACAACAGATGCCCTCTCTGACATTCATACATACATACATGTATACATACATACATACACACATACATATATGTATACTTACATATATGTATCTAAGTATAGGTACATATATGTATGTACGTATACATATATGTATGATTTAGACACTCTGTCTAACTAAAATGTATGGTACCTAGTTTAGTTGTGCTTTAATCTTAGATATGTTAGTAATTAAAACTTCCCTTTAAATATTAGTTGGTTGATGCATATCAATTTGAGTATTTAAATAAATATAAATACTTACTGGTATTATATACTAGTATTATGATAACTTTAAATACTTTAATGAGTAAAAAAAATCTATATCCTCCACAAATCATTAGCACTGCACTATAAATACATATCGGAACGACGGAAAAAAAATTGTTCGAACTTGTATGTGAGGTAAGTCGTGTCAAAGGAACGGCACATTTATGGTCTCATCCTGTGGAGGTAAGGTAATGTTAGGTTAGCTTGTTATATTATGTTATGTGAAATACATATACGTGATATTATATTCAACTGAAGACTTTGTATGACTATGATAAGACTATGATAAGACTATGATAAGACTTTGTGCCTTAGTACTTAACACTAGTTCATTAGTATTTTGATGACATGCAAGAACCAATTATCTATTTATTCAGTTTATCCAACTTAAAATACCTACAACTAATGGACCTAGCCCTGTTGCTGTATATTTGTTTAATACCGACGGAAACAAACGAAGTCTACATGACTTCATTAAGCAACAATGGTGGGTTGACAAAACCCGAAACTTACAATTTTAAATTTATAAATAATTAATATCCGATTATAATTATTATGTTACATTTTTACTAACTATTATAGAATCTATTATTATATCAAAATGTCTTAACAGGAAGTAAAAGAGAACATAATTATATATCCTTACATAGTATAAAACACAGACGCTTCCCGCGTCTGTCCCTATGTCTGTATGTATGCTTAGATTTTTAAAACTACACACGAGATTTTGATGTAGTTTTTGTAAATAGATAGAGTAATTCAAGAAGAAGGTTTATATGTATATTAGAGAAGCACTGATAATTTTAAGATTTCCAATGTGAAGTAACCAAACCCATTGTTTTGCGCTTACTTTGCAAACGCAGGCTGAACTCTACGAGATAGATCAAAATAATGTTCTAAGTATTATATACCTTAAAAAGTTCTACAAGAAATTTTGCAATGGTATATGGTTATCTCTTAGGGATAACCCACAATAGCCAATTTTTATCCTTTACTTTTTACGAGAAATAATGGCATATTTACGAAGCGATTTTAAGCAATACAGCATTAATCCTTACCTAATTAAGTGCCTTAAATACATTTTACATTTAATATGGAACAATATAGCCCTTTACAGCATTTAAATTAAATAAGTATTTTCGAAAATATTACAAATTTAAAATATAGGGAAATCGCGTTTGCAGCGGTACGGTCGATCGGCGCACTCTGGTATGGAACCGTGCAAACTGTCTCAAAAACGGCTTTTGTGAATGTTCAGTCTTGAAAATGTTGTTAATGCAGCTATATGCAATTGAACGTCTAATACATATTATTTAGCATTTAAAATAGAACATTAGTAAAACCAGACCTGCAAGTTGATGGTCAAAATAACGTCGATGGTGTAGCTCAGAATTTCACAAGCGGACATGGTCATATTTTGATTATTTTCAATGAAAATGTATAATTGTGATATATGGTTCGAATGGTTATTAAGTACTCTGTTTAAAATGTATTTAAATGGACATTTACGTAAAAACAAGAGAGGTATAAAAAAACCAGTACCTAATATTGTATCTTCTTGTGTATGCTGATTTCGTAATTTTGATTGCTTAACTTAAACAAGTAATTTAGAAGTCAATACAAAAAACAAGGGAAACAGGAATTGATTTATTACGAATTTAAGGCGTGCGAAGCCGTGGGCAAAAACTAGTTATAATATAAAACTGCATTATAACGAAACAATTTCATAGTTTGAAGTATATCAACCCTTCTGAAATTTGTTTAACGGAACGGAACAGTGACGTCGGTACCGAAGTGAATTTTACAGAAATTACCCACTAAATCAATTAAGCTGTAAAAAGTTAACGCTTGAAATTGAACGCTTAATTTGATATCGATTAAAATTCATTTTTAATAAAAATCATTACATTTTATACATATCCTCTCTCATCAAACGCCACCTGTAAAGCTTAAGGTCAATTCACACTATGAAAGGTTTGAACAAAGATGGATATAAAGGAGAAAGAATTTATAAATACTTTAAATAATAATTTAAGCCTTCGTTTGATCTCAACATTTGAAATTTTCATTCGTAATATAATTGTTTAATAACAACAGAATTTAATTTAATACAACTTGCCCCATCTTATAAATTCAAGATTTTGCATTAAATATATTATAAACAATAAACCAACTTTTAATTTAATATAAAATATCTAAAGGAATGCTTTCTTAAAGTTGTCACTTATTTCTTATGCACCACTTTAGATACAAGCCGGGCACAAACAACAATGCAATCATTTGGGCTGTCCTGAATCCTGATAGCGCTGTCAAACCGCAGCAGCTGCGATTAAATGGGAAATCCAACTTTTGAATTATTAAACTGGTAATTAAAGCCTCATTCGTACAACTTTTTATATTTGTTATAATTAATTGATTTATAAAAGATATTATAATGTTTTTGGATCTAGTGTTATACAATTATTGAGTATTTTAAAAAGCTATTTTTTAATACCGTACTGGTAGTATGGTTGTCTATAATTCTGAATTTATTTCTATTGGAAAAATAAAGATTTCTATAGGAAAATATATGTGTCAGCATTTCAAAAAAAGACACGTGATTGTTATATTGCAGTTTAAGAAAAAAATATGTTACTATTGGTGTTATTATAAGTTCAATAACCCCTCCCTCCAATCCCCCGATAAAAAAAAAACTCTAAAAGAATAAAAATAATATTATTATATACTAAATGTATTAAGTAACATGATTCAAGACTTTTTCATATAGCTATATACGAATGTTAATAAAAATAAACATTTAGAGTTAAAATTATTTACAATCACTAATAACACTATGATAAAGGGATTTATATTATCACTAACTCTTGCCTGTGACTCTTTATGACTACGACCATAAACCATATAAATATATTTTTTAGTCTACGTGGACGCAGCTCAGTCCCAGTCAACAACTATCCCTAATAATGTATTTTAGCTGAATAAATAAGTGTAAAAACTTTTTGGCCTACGTAACACGGCTTTAATTCCTATAAAGCGCGGGCGAAGCCGCTGGAAACAGCTAATTATTGCATAAGAACCTTTCACCATTAAAACGTCAATATCTTGGAGACGACTGCTTTTATTTCGACCAAACATGGATAAAAACCATCTTCAAAAACATAGCTTTCGATTAAAAACAGCATTTAAAGCCGTCCACGCGTTTGGCCGCTACATTACATACACCAATACACAGATCGACAGGTCAAACTTATAACACCCCTCTTCTTAGTCGGGGGTTAAAAATGAGAATTTACCATTCAGAAGGCATTAATTAAAAAAATGAATAAGATTAAATGTTTATTTTTCCAGACTATAGCCATCTATTTAATCGGATTTCTGCCACTTAACCCATTCGGGGTTCCTATTCATGCGCTCAAAACTTGGCGAACTTGGCAAAACTCGCATGAAGCCAAATCAATAAACCATACTTCTATTAAAACAAACTCTACATTATAGAAAGTTCAGGAAAAGTTCTATATTATATTAACAACAAATTAATACATACATAAATACTTATTATTTTAGAAAAGTATTTCATCATACTTCAAATACTTAAATATTATTAAATCCTAATTCAAATTTTAATTTAAGAAATGTAATGACATAAATATTATTACAATCAAATTGTACTTATTAAAATGGTTAAAACTTGTTGAAACTGACAGTGTTATTCCATGTTTCTGCGAACACAAGAAATTTACGATGGGTAACTCAATTGGTAGCGACGGGACGGTTTTTTAGAGATCGCGGGTTCTATTCCCTATCCGTAAGAGGGAAATACATATTCATTCATTACATACTCATTTGAAATAAAAATAAGCTAAACATTTTTATAAATGTTGCTAATGTTCTGGGATTACCAATTTGTTGGAATATAATTATAACTTAGCAGAACAAAATGCTCACGGTATCTTTTAATAGAGCTCAAGTAGCAAAAAGTTCGAGTAGTCAGTGAGGTTGATTTAGAGGCAGTAGAATGAACTGGAGGTCCATTTACATATTATCAGATTTATCGACGGGCGCAATCCGTTACAAAGTAATCGCATTTAATATAAATTATTTGTTATTATATATTTGATAACCAATACGAATTAAAACGTTGTTTTTGTTTTATATTTATTGGAAATATTGTTACACATTATTCCATTGTAAAGAAATTTTACAATTTTTATCCCTAATCTATGCATAAACACTCTTAATTAAATTTCCAATTTCTACATTTTTTTTAGCGCACAAGCAAACAAAGAGAGATGTGAAACATTGCAATATTGAAGATTTCAGTTAAATATTTTTGCTGTGTTCCGACTAGGGCTATCAAAAAATCTGTAGTACTAAAAGCATACAAAAAATAAAAAAAACTCCCTCACGTAAAAGTTATTGACCAGAATTTTATTTCTCATAATAAATATTGACGACAAACTTTCTTCTCTACGAATCTCTAGGAATTTCTGGTAGGTTACCAATTGAACACATTACTTTAACATTAATAAAAAATAGAAATATAACATAAATTCTATAGTAATAATATTTAAATAATAGTGCATTACAAAAAACATTAGTGCTATTAGCTATTTTTCGAGTTTATACATATTTGCTACACATAATATTTACCAAAACTCTATACAAACATAGGCCCCTTTTTAATCGATAAACTTAAAACAGGCTGTCAGCAGACGATACTAACTTTTAGAAGTTTGCGTAAAATGAAAAGTTGACGCCACCGTTGTAAAGACAACTCCTTGCAATCTAATATAATATACCATTCCATGTTCGAATGAGGTTTTGCTAAAAACAAACTTTCATTTATGAAGTAACACTTGTATTGTTATCAGAATCGATTTAGATTAATTAATTATTCATTCATATTATACATGTTTTACTTTAAATTTACTATTTGGATAAATTATCATATTTTATAATTACAACAAGTATTTTAATAAATCAACAATATGAAATAAAAAAATAATTTATTCTTTGGATTTCATATCCTTGTTTATTTCTTCTCTCATCTTTTGCTTAAAGTGGAAGGGACATTTTTTTAATTATTTCATTTTGTTTCTTTCCACTTTAAGAAGATCTAATAAACATTTATTGTCCAACAAGACAACAACAACTAACTGCCAGAAAAGACTCTTATTTACGAGCATTCTTCATTACTAAGTTTATTTTGATATCGCAAATTTTTTTATGATTTAAATTTTTAAATTGTTGATCCATATCTTAAACTGTGAATTACAAATACCACAGACAAAACCACGTTTAAAAGTTCGTATAGCCTAATTGTTATTCTGGTATAAAAGCTACAACATTGAGAAGCTTCATCAAAATCTGTTCAGTAGTTTTGGCGTGATTGAGTAGCGAACACCCATCTATCCAATCATCCAAACTTTCGCATTTATAGATTATATTTGTAACAATATTAAAAAAAACTATATGTGTTAAAATTAATATGAAGTAGTATATTATTTCATGTCATGTCATTTACAATCTTCAGTGAAATATATTTATATTTAAATAATATTTTACTTAAATTACAATTATTTTAATTACAATAATTATATTTATATACTTTAATTATATTTATATACCATGACGCAGACGCGGGACGGTGTAAAATAATCATACGGACTGCCTGATGGTAAGCGATTTCCGTAGTCTGTGGACAGGCGTTCATAGACTGCGCATGTAAATTCTCTGGTTTTGCAGGCGAAACCGATTTTTAAGAACATATTTGCCGGATCATGAAGACCCCTGTACTGTAGTCTCTTGGAAAAATCTCAGCAAGGAGCTCACTCCTATTTCGAAGAACACATCAGTGGTAAAAAATGCAATGCCAGATAGTGTTGTCTACTAACACTAAAACCCTGCGACTTTTCTTTAGTGTTAGTAGACAACAACATCTCCTTTGGGAAATATTATGAGACACTTCCTCCAATTAGGTATGCGATATAAAGTTTGACTTATCATCTCGGTGCCTCTGCATTTTTATTTTTAATTATAGTAAAATTTTATTTTATATGTATACAATATTATAATGCATTGAAATGTAACGCAGAACCGAAAATAATTAAATAAACAGTTTTCGACGTAAATATACATGTGCTATTTAAAGCGGGATTTGCGCGATTATAAAAGAATGGATTGGCAGCAATCAAAGTCATTCCAGCTAATTAATAACTCTGCCTAAAATAAAATATTAAAGTTCCCTTTAGTTTATTCTTTCTTGCAATCTACTGTAAAATCAATTTACATATTTCAATAAGACTGTTGTTAATTACATTTTGGAATGTAAGTTGTAAGTTATAGTAAATTATAGCTACTTATAACTCAAGAGCTGAACCGATTTGGCTGGTAAGTAAACAAACAAATTCATCTATAAAGGTGAATGAAATGTAGGTAATAAAAAGCGGCAATGTGTTCATAATTTTTAGGCGTACTTAATGTTGATGGTAGAAACAAATTCTATTTAAAAATTGTTAATTCCAATATTTAATTTAGTTATTAGTATTCATGAATCCTAAAATTACAATGGAAGTTATCAAGCATATTATTTTATGTATGGAAAACAGTCAGTTTCTCTATTCCTTTGACTAATCATTTTTTAAAATGCTTTTACATAATAACGGTTACCTCTTTAGGTTATAAAATTAAAAATGTACTATATATGATACGGATCTGTTTGCAGAATAAGATCTCTCTTATGACACAAGCTATCATTTCGAATGTACGTGCAAAACAAAATGTTTCTCGGAATTTATTAATTGCACGTCTTGCTACTATATATTATATCTTATTATTTAAAAACATGACGCTCCTTCTAAAGCCGTCAGGTTATAAGAATATTCAAAAATATTGTTAATAAAACGATTAAAAGTTTTTCTGATACGTAACCTAAAACATTGCCAAGTTTTATTAAAATCCATTCAGTATTTTGGCGTGATTGAGTATAAAACATCCACCCAAACAAAAAAAGTAAATATGAAATTAAACAAAAATAAATATTAAAGAAGAAATTACGGCAAGAACTGGTACAGAATACATTTTTAATATGACAGTGTACTTAGCCATGCTTCACAGTACACATAAAATGTAACCGACCGTGTCTTTCTGAGGAAAATGTAAAGAAGGAGTAATCAGTCGTAAAGACATTTCGTACATTGACTCATGCTTGACTAATTTAGTAAGGTTATTCTCGATTGACATATTTTTCACTTTTAACTATCAAAGGAGTCAAATTTTTAGATAATGTCTTGAACTTATTGTTGTTATTTTATTTGACAAATCAAACATATGAAAATTTAATTACTTAATGCCTTCTTATTTAAAATTTCCTTTTTTATTTTATCTATACTAATATTATAAAGCTGAAGAGTTTGTTTGTTTGAACGCACTAATCTCTGGGACTACTGGCCCGAATTGAAAAATTCTTTTTGTGTTGAATAGTCCGTTTATTGAGGAAGGCTATAGTGTACCTATTTGTCATCTCGCTGTGACTAATAGAAGTTAAGCAGCAATGAAAAATGCTGCAAATCTAATATAATCTAATAGGTTCTGACTGACTTAGATATAGCATACAGTCTAAACCGCAGGTCGTAGAGATAGTAAAATTGGAGGATACATTTGTTTTTCTACGTAGTGGTGTACTAAGAAAAGATTTTTAAATTCCACCCTTAAGGGTTTTAAATATCAATTTTGTATGGAACTCGGCGGCAACACTAAAAACCACGCGGCCGAAGTCGCGGACGACCCCTAGTTATATATAATTCTTCAAAAAACAAGACTACAAAAATTTATAGGAATAAATTCATAATGATGACATTAAAAATATTCTTATCTAACTGATTCTGACTTAAGCATAATTTATTAATATAAATTATGCTTCCTAATAATAATTATTAATTAATTAAAATAATAATTTTAATATATATACATAAACATAATCTGTTCGAAATTATAATTTAGTATTTGTCATAGTCTTTCATTTCATTGAAGCATCTATGACTACATCTACAACTAAATAACGAAATACGACTCATATTATCAAATCGTATTCATTTTATGAAATCGTAGAAGTTAATCATGGAAATGAATGCATAGATAGAATGCAATATAAATGTTTGAACGGAAATAAGAGGATTGAAATGGTCACACATAATATAGAAAAGCTGCATCAAATGAAGAAAGTACTATAAATTTTACTTCTATATCCGTAGAACTGTTATATGCAAGGCATTGTGAATATGACTTTTATCTATAATGAGAACTGTTAATTACTTAAAGGAAAAGAATAATTAATATGCAACAACATTTTAATGTATATTATAAGATTTCCATTATAATTAATTTAGTGGAAATAAAGTTTATTAAATTTTGTATATTGCTTGAAAAATTTAATTAGGATAAAAAAGTTTAAATATAGAATGGACAACCTTCACTAGTTTTAAAACTAATAAAAATAAACAACACGTTCCTGAAAGTAGATTTTATTGTGTGGGTTACCCGAATGTAACTTTAGTATTGCTAAATAACGTATAAATATCGGTAAACGGGGAAGCTAGCAAGCCAAAATAAAAAATATACACATTTACAAACAGTTACAAAACTAAAAATAAAAAGTTGTAAGGAATTATATTTAAAAAAACAAAATATTTAACAATAAGAAAAGGGCTTAAAGAAAGAAAAAACTAAAGGTTTGTGTGTGTATAAAATATGAGATTAAAAAAATGTGTTGTAACTGGCTGAATGATTAGTTTTTATTATGTATTTATAATACATTAAATAGCATAATAATAAAAAAATAATTAGTGTCAAAGAGCAGTGTATTTGTTTTTAAATTAATAACAAATAATTAATAATTTAATACGCCCATGTTAATTTAGAACTATACAATAGAACTCAATAATTTACATGTTTTGTGTTTAAATCAGTGCTATAGCACTAAATTTTATTCCCAATCGTATTGTTACCGATGACTATAATACCATTATAAATCAACCTTTTAGGTTTGTAACCGCATCGACATTCGATGCCTCGCCAAAGAGCATATCATTAGTGATTTCTACTGCTAACGATCAGTTTATGGAAATGGATGAATTAAGTATTAAATAACCAAGAGTTGCAATTGTAATAGTATTATAGACAGATACTATAAACTCATTCAGATGATAACTTGGGATTTGACAAATGTCAGTTCCCGATTATGGTTATTGATTATATATACCATCTATTTTTTAAGGATAATGTAGGAATACTTTTCTACTAAGTAGTAACAGAGATTTCACATAACCATTTTTTGTTACTTTAATAATAGAGAGAGAAAAAAATCCAAATAATCACGAAAATCTATGGTCTCCGTTTAGGCAAAGTTACAAATCAATATTGATATGTTTGCTTTTTTATTATTATTTATATAAACGTATTTATATCGAGAAAACATTACATTTTCCGATATAAAAATATTTCTCGAACAAACCGTGTAATATTCTTATATCCAATATCTTACATGGTAGCATGTAATATTCTTATATCCTATAAATATAAATAAATACTATAATCTGATATGGCATGAGCCAGGAAATTAAACAGTCTTTTTTATCCAAGTCATTTAACTTTTCAGTCGAAAGACCACTCCAGGACTGGAAGCTTAGCGATCATTTCGCAGGCGATATTAGACCCTCGGGGAATCAACGTTCAATATAAAATTAGTAATTACAGTGACAAGTAGATGAAGAAGAAGTAAGATGTACAAGTTACTGCGTTCGGTTTCATGAGTTTTATTTTTTAACAAAGGTGCCCAATGAGTCAAATCGGCTCAAAATTATTGAACACCTATTTTTATATCAATTAAATTTTGCTAGTCAGTTGAAATTTTAATTTCAACTGACTTATTATTAGTAATTTTATAGTATTGTTATTATAGACAAATCACTTTTTTTATATTCGTTAAAATTTTTATGATACAGTGACAATGGGTAATGCAAAACATAATGCCAAAATAATTCTACTTTATAATTTTCGTTTATCAATAAAATTATTAATAATTTAAAGATTTTATTGTTTTCAAACACATATTTGTTGATTTTTATAGACATAAAATTAATACTTCATTTAGTATTTTAAAATCATGATTTCAAATCATTATGTTAATATAATAATAATAATAGTGTTAAATAATTATACCTAAACTATACCTATGATACTTTATAGATATTTTATGATTGGATTAGAATACCTAATTATCTAGTAAAACTAAATATAATTTCTATTCTTTCAAGAATTAGATCATTCCGTTAGATACCTAACCATTCTATGTATTTTATTTTATTATAATATTAATATTATAACTAATGTTAATAGTATCTACATTTCTAAACGTGAATTGAAAAAAAAAATATTATTTTTGTTTCTTTTCTACTTCCCAATATATTGTGAAATATCTTATTCAACTCGATTTTAATTTCAGAGTTTGGGATTGCTCTTTTACTGTAAATATTTTTTCAGAATATTGTAGTTATTTGTTGGTGATAGAAATATTAATTTAAAAAAATATTTATTGTACCAAAGATTGTTTTAACTGTACCGCTTACCATAATTTTTTACTGTTTATTTGTTACTTGGACTGTTCAAAAAGTATTGTAACTTTTTAATTATGGTTATAATATAAGTAAAAGCAACATTTATCGGTTTACGGTACAATACGTTTTCAGAGGGTCAAAAAGTTGGGAACGCGAACAACGTTCCGGATGCCCGAGTACGTCAATAGAGTGAGATGGGTTGCCGCTAGATTCGTACCAAATTTTGAAAGAAACAAACTGGTATTCAATTTCACAATATTCCCCAGATCTAGCCTCCTCTGACTTTTTCTATTTCCCAAATCTGAAAAGGCGGCCCACGAAAGGACGACGTTACGAAAAAATTAACAGTGACGAATAAATAAATAATTTGCGAAAAATAAAATTTTTCTCAATATTTTGTTACAATACATTAACGTTAAAAAGTTTTACTCTCTCTGGTACATGAAAATATTTTAATCCTATAGCTAACTCCTTCAGGATACACAAAACTCTATGAAAAGAAACTAACAATTCGTTAGAGATGACATAATAACTGATTTTCTAACAGACAACTAGATTTCTTTGTCCCTTGAAAGAGATTGCTACAAAAATTAAAAGGTTGGTTTATTCATTTTTTGCGGGTTAAACACATTTTTATAAAGACTATAATAATATCTTATGAAGTCTCTTACACTGAAAGTAATAACCTATTTATTACAACCTCTTAAAAAAACTTTTTTTTTGTCTGTCTATGGCCTATGCTGTTAGCCCTGTTGGCTATTACAGCGTCACCGGGAAAGCGGGTGGGTCAGGAGACCCGCACTTCTTAAAAAACCATAAATATTTTAATTGGAGCTCGTTAACAACCGAATAGTCTTCCGATAACTATTAATAGAATAAACATGTCTTCATAAAGCTAATATAGGTTTCCAGAATTTATTTTGAAACCTATTTTAATTATGTATTTTGGGATTTATAATAATGAAGGTGTAGGTTAGCATGAAGAGGAAACTTCACCCTGAAGCTATTCACAAGCAATGTAGCAATTTCCAATTCGATCACTATGGATTGCTCTCAATTGGTTTCAATTATCAAGGAACTATTCAGTGATTTAATGTGACCCGAAATTGGACTTGAATAGTGTGATGTAAAGAAGGAAATAATTTATTTTGTTTTCTTTTGGTACGGTGTTTTCTTCTCTTAATTTGTTTTTGTTGTTGTAGATACAACTTTAATGTATACAAGCTTTTTCCAGGGTCCAAGCCCACGCCGTATAGATGAAAAAAAAAATCAGTAATTAAGTCTCGTTGACGTGTATAATATTATTATCGACACCAAATTGTTTAAAACGCGACGGTAACACTTGCCAAATACACTTTACGCTTGCTGTCAAAATAGTTCTGACATTTGTTTGTATTAAAAAAAAAATCCATCCGTTTTTTTTTTGTAGATTAAAAATAATGTTTATTTTTTAAATATAAATCTGGACTTTATCTTTATCTGGTCTGTGTCAGAATAACCACAAATGCCCTCAGTGTCTGTTACCCACCGCCTGGGGGGTGTCACTGGCAGCGGTGTTATGGCTTTTTAAAGTTATGTACTTAATTAACCTACGGACACACAAATTTCCACTGGTTTAAGTATTTCTATCAATATTGCATAAGCGCCACCCAATTTCACCCACACCAATAAAACCTCAATATCTTGGAGACGATAGTTTCTATTTCGACCAAACATAGCTAAGAATTAGCTATTAGAATGCTTTGGACAGACACACAGATATACAGATACACAGATCGACAGGTCAAACTTATAACATCGATCTTTTTAGTCAGGGGTTAAAAACCAAATTACAAGGGTCATTATGACTATAATAGCATTGGGTTAGAAACATTTTCCTGATTTCTTCCTGTTAGAAAATTCTGATTAAATAACGTGAATATACTATATTAATATAGTTCATGCTTCACGAAAGTTTATTTATCAAAAAAAAAACAATAGTTGAGTAGTAAATTTTGAATAATTAACTGATTAGCATCAAAACAAAGATTTAAATAATATAAGTTTAAATAATTATTTGTATTATAATTATTATTTATCATAAAACTGTTATTTCTCTGACTTCTCTTTTAAGACACTGCATTGACTATTTGAGCTATTTGCTAACATCAGATATACAATTAATTATTTTATTAAATACAAAAATACAATATTATTGTATTGTTGCATATTAGTGCAAACGAAAATTCAGTAAGATTTATAATAACTCCAAAATTCATTATGTAATTAAATTAACCAAATTTGCATCCTACGTGGTGCGACATCTGTTTAAAATTTATGTAAGCCAGACATGCAATTTATTGTTTAATAGTTTTGTTACATATAGTTGCATAAAGAATCAAAGGAAAACTCAATTAGATTTATTATAACTCAAAAATTCATTGTTATTAAATAAACCAAGCTTTATTTAATTTGCATCTTACGCGGTGCGCCATCTGTCGGAAATTTATGTAAGTTAGTAAGGAATGAAAGTAAATTTGAATCATTTAGAGTTATATTAAAATTCATTATAATATAAATTATGAATATTGAACTATATTTTAAGATTTAATGTACAGTCATTTTAATTACTTGTTTTAAAATAAGTTTTGATTACGATAACCATGATAACGCCTGAAAATTAGTATAAAGACCGATGTTATTATAATATTATTGGAGTTTTTACGAACATTCGTGTGTAAATAGACTCTCTACGCTATCTTCTACCTGAATTTTCATTGTAATGGATAATGAACCCGAAACCCCTAGCGTATCGCCGACATATAATAAATATCGTTTTAGATTTTCTAAATTATAAAATCTTTAGTTAATAAAAAAATCACACTCTTAACTGGTTAGTTGAATATCACAAATATAATCATAGTAATGGATTCTCAGTGAAATTCTCGCCTTTGCGTTATAACCAGACTGCAAATGATTGCAGTCAAACGGACATTTTCAATCTCAGTAATGCCACATCAAAAGACATACATAGCACTCGAGTTTTGTATCTAATTTTTTTCAAAATTTGGCAAGTATTACAAAAACATACTTTAAAAAAAATATATTGGTTTTTCTACATAATATACCTATGCTTTATTGAAATAATGCATTGGCACCCATAATGAATATATGATAATGAAGATCTAAGAATGATAAAATATCTTAGTCAAAAAGGATCAAAAGGGAAATACTCGTAGGATTGGTTGATGGTTCAGCTAACCCAACGTATTAACTCACAACGATACCAAATTACATGCTGTTCTTCGGTGCAGCTGCACTTATTAAGATAAGACCTTAGACATAAATAGTCTAAAGGGGTTAAGATATTAAGGATAAACATTAATCATCAGAGCATCTCTATCCCAGCAACTCAAAGAACCAGATGGACCAGATCATCACCCAGCGTAATTTTCAAGATCTTCAATTATAGTTTTACAGGGGAAATGCTACGCCAGCATAAAAAAAGCAAATGAATTTTTGATACAATATTTACATTAGTCATAAAGTGATAATATATTATTTGTTATATAAATTGACATAAATGGCAAGTACACTGTACAAGGTTTTTTTACTTCGGTAACAGATCTATGTATATAAATGAATTTGCATTTAAATTGAGGTGTTTAACGATTCAACGACTTCAATAAGTACATAATTTTTTTATTCTTTTTAGTGGTCTTTTTGTATCGGGGTTTTTTAAAATTTTTATTTTATTTCCTGCATTTTAAAGTTATGATACTGGTTTTTATTATTGTACTAAATGAAACTAGGAAAATTTTTACTTGCTTAAGTATTTCTATCAATATTGCATAAGTACCTTTCACCCGCACCAATAAAACCTGAATATTTTGGAGACAACTGTTTTAATTTTGACCAAACATAGCTAAGAACCATTTCGACGAACCAGGAATTCAATTAAAAACCGCAATCAAATTCGTCCACGCGTTTGGCTGCTACATTGTCATAGACAGACACACAGTTACACAGATATACAGATCGACAGGTCAAACTTATAACTCCCCTCTTTTTCAGTCAGGGGTTAAAAATATAATTAATTAAAGAAAAGCTACTTAGATTTATATTTGTTTGAAGAGAGTTTATTAAATATTCAAATGAAAAGCGAATATAATAGTCTTAAGCTTTTTGTGCAAAAATATAAGTGTGCAAAATTGTTCTTGCTTCTAAAGCCAATCTGAAACTTTTATATTTTAATTGTTCTACCGTCCCACGTAGCGGAAGGTAGGGAGCGTTATGCGGTAAGGTCTTAATTACCCAGTTTATCTTAATACTTACGTCACCTTATTACAAAGACTAAACTATTTACTTCTAAAAACAGACTGTTTATAATTGTTAATTTCATGTTGGATCCAAGCATAACATATCATTGTAAAGTCTTATTTATGTATTTAACTGTGCTAGAAGCCAACCTTTTAAGTTTCGTTTCCACCTATAAAATAAACCTTTTAAATTTCGATCTTCACAGCGATACGGTAGCTCAGTTGTTAGAGCGACGGGACGGTTCTCCAGTAGTCACGGGTTCGAATCCCTGTTCGTATCGGTTTATTTTTCATTCTATATTTATATAAATTTAAATAAGCTCAACATGACTATACATGTTTATAGATATTTTCAAACATTAATGAATACCTTATAAATAGTTTCGTTATCAGTCAAAACTATTTTAGATCAACGTATTCTTTACGTTAAAGATTATCCAAGTCCTTACTTTAAGAATAACATTATTCCATCAATTAGAATGTTTTATTATGAACCAGAAAATCAATTTTGTACGTTTAAATTTATTATTTAAAAAAAAGAAAACGTAGAGAATAATGTGGTAGTTTTACCTTGTACAAAAAATTCGGTTATATCAATTATGAATTCATTAAAACTGAAACTTCACTAATAAAAAACCGAAATTTAGTTTACAATAACTACTTATTGAATAATAGGAATATTTATTACTATAGACTGTAATGAATCGTGAAACGAGGATAAATTAAACCTTTTATTTTAGGTAGAGGCACTAATTAGCTAGAATGCAATTAATTGCATGAATCTATTTTATTAATATCGCTTAATGTTTAGTTAAAATAGCAAATTTAAATTGATATCGGAAGCTATCTATTTTATTATTTCTGTATTACCTGTATTAAATGTCAATACATTTGTGTTATATTTATAAAATTATACAATATTATATGTATAATATTATACAGGAATATGATTCACTAAGTGAATAACTTCATTTTCATACCAAACAGTAGGACGAGCCCTCTCAAATTATTCGCTAAGAGCATTTATGGTGTCTGAAAATAAGAAAAAGTGACATTTTTTTGACGAACAATCATACAGTCATAAGAAATTACTTCTTCTATCTCTGACGTGATCAGAAACTTTTACTTATTTGTGTTAGTTTTAATTACTATTTACTATATACCTACTTCGGTCAGTATTATATTATGCGTTCGAAGATATGATAAGGGAACATTTTATTACATTATCCTTTAAGTAATTTTCTATAGTTTTTGGGTCACTATCGTATCGTGAGTGGGCAATAATTTTGCTTTTTATTATTATATTTATTTTTGTACTTGTATTTATTTTCAATAATGTAGTTTATTAAAATATAAAATTTTTGTTACTTTTCTTTTTGACGTGACAACGTCTTAAATTAGGTTAAGCTGGGAGTCACTTATGAAAAAGTGTAACGCCCGGTAGCGTTACGATGAGTCACCGAACGAGAGAGAGGCCCGCCGAATGCCTTGCGTCTCTCTCCCACTCAAACATGATCGGTCCGCCGAGCAATGTTTTGATTTTCAAATTGATTCTTTAAAATTACAAATATTAAGAAAAAGTGGCAGATATAAGAAAACTTGATTTAAAATGTGTTGAGCAAGAATTTTAACATCTAATTTAAGTAAATGTTTTAATTTTCAACTTCATTATTTACAATTACAAATTTTAATTAATTTCAAATTTATTTAGCAAAAATTTGAACCTTCGATCTGAATAAGTGTTTTGATTTTCAAATTAATTCTTTAAAATTAAAAATATTAAAATATATAACATCAGAAGTGACGTCACATAACATTATCTGTACTTATTATTATTTAATATGTAGGCCAGTACATGTGACCATACTTTGTAGACACAATTGGAAATAGTATTGTTTTATAACTGAAAAAAATAAATATATAAAATACTGGTAGCAAACAATAACTTTAATGATCGATATCTCCGGAACTAATTGATGTATCGAAAAAGTCTGTAAATAAATTTTGTAAAAAATAATAACATCAATAATATAATATAAAATAAATAATATATAAAATGATTTTACGTGACAACGTCTTCATCGTCCTATCCTCAACAAAATCACTCAAATTATTAAAATATTGTGCAATTTAATAATATTCATATCAATAAATATTCTACCGAGAAAAAGACGTGGTCACGTAAATCTTCGCCCGTAAAACCGACTTTACAGGCAACCATATTTTTATAATTTCAAACATTGTTAAAAGTTTTTATTATATTTGTAGTTTTTGAAAAAACTGAAATTATCTTCTATTTACACAAAACTTTTTAAATCATATTCTAATCTAGTAAAATAAGGGCTTTTATTTAAGTTTTCAGTTGCACAAATGTGTTACTTTGCATTCTAGTAAAGGAAGTTAAAGGAAGTTCTATGTGAGAGGACAAGACAGATCTTGAGAAATACGACATGATGTTTGTTTAATCTTCAAGTTCCTCTCGACTCTTGTATTCAAAATAAAGTTAAACTTTTAATATAAAATTGAAGAATTATACACATAATGTTAATCTAATTTTAAAACTATACTTGTTTTTAATTGAAAAATATTTAAAATAATTGTAAACTTTGTTTAACTAAGAGTAGAAAGACAAAAACTATTATCCGTTGATTCTTATTACAATGTATTTTATATTTATTTACATTAGACGGAGAGTTCGTATAAAGATTTTATAAATATATGGACAAATTATGAGCCGATTCTCATACAATATATTTTGTCTGTCGATTACAATGTTTTAAGTACAAACTTTTAGAAGCTGTCGGATATAATCTAGAATAAACAAAAAAACTCTCAGGTAATATTTATGTATAAAATATTAATTTATTCATAAAATATACACATTTTGCCTAAAAGGGTGGACATTACCATACCTTCCTGTAAAAAGCATTCCTCTCTCTTTTAGGTGGGCTTTTACTGCTATATATTAAATTCATTATTTTTACTGAAAACCCAGTCTAATAATAAAATGAAAACCCGTGCGTTTTTCCGACACGATCTTGTATATTATTGTTTATTTGTAATTCATCTATTATTTTTGTCATAAGCATTCGCAGCCTTAGCTGGTATCATAGTGATTAGGGTCTCGCTCTTGGATACTCCTAATGAAACCATCGGATAAAAATGTCGATTATAAATATCTTGTACATACGTATAGCTGTACAAAAAATTATCCCTTAATGACATTATGTGGCTATTTTTTGTATTTATTCATTAAAATTCTTGATTAAAAATGTTCTATGAAATTAAATACGGTATACTCGTATGTTTAAAATTTGTTATGAAATCGAACCGAGAAATTATTTTAATACGCTTTTTAACACGCTTTTAGTAGTTTCAAGTGTACGTTTCTTTGTTTGTTTGCTTGTAATCGACTTTTTCGAATGTGATTTCGATGATTCAGAAAAAAATACATTTTCGAAAACCAAATGGTATTTAAAAATCTGCTTTTTTAATTATTTTATAAAT
This sequence comes from Napeogenes inachia, assembly GCA_959347355.1. NCBI lineage: Eukaryota > Metazoa > Arthropoda > Insecta > Lepidoptera > Nymphalidae > Napeogenes > Napeogenes inachia. The sequence continues at coordinate 16,472,832 of OY365800.1, read as the reverse complement.
TTATATATATTATATTTTTTACGTTATTTTTTTTCAAGCTCTAATAACAATTGAAAACAGAAACAATTGCAAGTATATTCAACCGGAAAATACCTAAATATTAACTTCGTACTAGTTTTTGATATTGAAAACTTGTAATGGTCTTATAGCCGTTAAGTAACCGCAAAGCAATAATAGTTTGCATGGCGGGTGCTGCTTTGCTTTGGCTTTGGCTGCCCGCAGTCAGAGGACCTACTAAAGCGGTTGCTATGAGTTGTAACTTGTATCTCCTACTCGAACATTGCTAAGGTCATTAAGGATCTTAAAACGTTGCGAAGGATTCTTTTTGTTTTAATATTTTTATTAGTCGTAAAACCCCATTTCGAGGTTTCCGGCTTAAGCCTAACGGCGGTCTAAAGCCGGTCAGCGCTTCCTATTCTCTACCCTACTGGACAATTGCTGTCTCTCCCCAAATTTAACACGGCATAGCACTTTACTGCATTCAAACAAATGCCAGTGGTTGTTATCGACACTGAGTTCTGCGCGTCCTCGATCATCGAACGTACCCACGTTCCTCTAATAACTTAGAATATATATTTAACATTCTAAAAGTTTATTATTTTCCACCCCTGGTAGATGGTTAAGACAGGGGGGGTTGTGACATACTATAGATATTATTTACCTAACAAACTAATTAGTTGTTACCAAATCACAAAACGACGAGTTACTTATCAAGTCAAGAATCTTATTATAATTTCAGATAGGTGTATTATTTCTCAAAATAAAGCAATATATTAAAAAATTGATACTAGAAACGGTTTATTTATGCTTTTATCTCCACTTATACAATAATCATATAACAGTATATTCTATGGTCGTAGTATATATACTTCGCGATTTGTTGATGAAGGGAATTTTCTCAACATGCACAGATCGTTCAGCAAAAACTTTACTTAGTATTTACTAAACTAAGTTGGAGTGATATATCTCTTTGATTTGAATTAAAGATCATACTACACTTACAGAAGTAGTTAGGCCTATAGAATATCTAAAGTTTCCCATGGGTTACAACAATTCAGTAATCAATAGAACTGAACGGGGTGCCAGGATACTAGGTTCGTGGCAATATATAACCGATTTTTAGAACGCTGGAACACTCTAGGACTATTTATATTTTTAAACGATTATATATACATATATATCATATAAATTTTTTCTATGACTTAAAAATATAAGCTAGATTAAATTTCACGATTGTATTTTTTTTTAAATAAACTCTTTCTCGATTTCGTCTAATTTTCTTCATTTATTATAAGATTCTTCAAATGAATTGAATATCCAGCAAAAACAGCGATGCAATCATTTGGGCTGTCCTGAATGGATTCATAGCGCTGTCAAACCGCAGCAGCTGCGATTAAACAAGAATATCCAACTTTGAAACTTAAACTGATAATTAAAATATCATTTGCACGTCGTTTTTGTTATTATAAATAATAATATATTAAAAGATATTTCTTTAAATATATTTAATTATTAATTTATGTCATAAACTTAAGTGTATTTCGATGGTCAGACTAGAATATGAAGGTATTAAGAGTGTAAGAGTTAGTGTTTTTTTATTTTGAATATGTTGTTTAAATTAATTATTTAAATTATTTTGATAATTAAAATTCATTAATGTTTTCTTAATAATTTAAATTTCGGAATGTCTCAAAAATAGCAAACTTCAATTATTACAATTTGAAGACTTAATTTTATTTCACGATTTATATAATATCAAAAAAGATATTAAGTGTATTTTAAGCTGTTGAGATTTATTGATTGGGCTTTCTCTGAAATATAAAATGACTTTAATTCCACCATTTAAAACTTTTTGCTACGTGCACTACCGCCCACTCTCCAACCAAGTATATAATTACAGAATTCTCTTTTGCTAAATAATAACATAACTGTATTGCCTGTAATACATTGATTTTTTTTTCGAATGTTTACTTACATTTACTTTTTTTATTTTATTACTATTATATTTATTATTATTATTATTATTTTCATCATTTATTTCATTTTTATCTTACAATTTACATTCATATATATAACATAAAAAACAACATTATAAATATAAATATAAAAAATAGTATTCTGCCGACGTGGGCCTTACGACCAGTCCGTCGGTGGTTAGGGCGACAGCGAAAGAAACTTCCTCACAATGCGTGCCGTACCCAAAATTGCTGCTCTTTGCATCCGACCCTTGATCCAGTTGCTGAGTGAGAGCCTCTTGAGATAATGATTGAGACTCTTCGCTATAAGACCATTTACGGAAACTACCATCGGGACAATTATTGTTGAGTCAACATCCCCCATGTCGGTAATCTCGTGAGCTAAGTCCAAGTATTTTGATAGTTTGTCCTTCTAAGCTTTCACAAGATTAGCATCACACGGGACGCTGATATCAACAAGAAATGCCCGACGTTTTAACTGATCTACCAGCACAATATTAGGCTTATTGGCTACCATAGTCCTGTCCGTGATCATAGATCGGCCCCATTAGAGCCTAGCGACCATTTTCCGAAACTGGCTCTGGTGTGTACTTATAATATGGCACTTCAAAAGGTACAAGACCGTATCGAAGAGCAAGTTGTTGGTAGATAATATTATTTTTATTATTATTATATTTATTTACTTACATTTAACAGGTAATCTTAAAATAACTGCAAATGAAATTTTAAGACGGAAAAACTTACTTATAAGAAGATAAATGTTAAAAAACAAAGTGGATGCTATGGAAATAACACTAATTTAGAACAGAACGACCTCTCACTTCTTTAAAACTTCACCAGGCACCAATATTTTTTATTTGACCCTGTAGTTGAGTTTTTGTAAGTGAATTATTTTATATTTTTTTTAGTTAGAGACGTTACAAAGAAAATTATCTGCTAATGAACAACAGATGACACTATATACTATCAGTCTATTATCGGGGTTGGAAAAAAATTTAGTGTAACACTTTTTTTAATGTTGAACTATCTTTTTTGTGATGGCACGATTGATTATATACCTACTCCCTGCCCGCCCCAAATTAAAAGCCAACTGCTATTAGACAGACTTAAAAACGGCTGCTGGCAGTCTGTTCTAAAATTAAGGAATAAAGTGCAAATATATTTATTTAGAATTTGGATTAATAATATAGTGTAGCAAGTATAAATTTACTAAATATAATAGCAACAAATTACGTATTGAATACTTACGGTTTTTGAAAACCGTTTAATATAAACTCATCATTTTTATAATTACTAATACGTTATAATATTGATTATAATTTTTAATTTATTGTTTAAACGCTGTAATGTGTTTAAGTTCGAAAAAAAAATCTAGTCAATAATCTTAACTCAGACGAGCTAATTTTTTTGTTTTCAACACTCAAACGACCGAAAGTATCTGCCTAAGCTTTTCAGTATCGTAATATTTCAAATTTCGTAGAAACTTATCAAGTTACGACACTACGTGTTACTAGTTACTTAGTTACTACGAAGGCAAAAATACAAAGAATAACGACAGTATATCGCAAATTTATTTATTGATCTGTTTTAATTTGAATATTGTGATTTTTTTTACATATATATTACACTGGAAAAACAGTTTTAAACATTTATTACATATTGATCAAATTAAAAGCGATTCCTTTGTAACGGATTGCGCCCGTCGATAAATCTGATAATATGCAAATGGACCTCCAGTTTAATCTCCCGCTACTAAATCATCAGTAACTACGCTTTTTGCAACTTGAGCTCTATTAAAAGATATGATGTTCATTTAATTTTGCTAAATTATAATTCTATTCCAACGTTATGTTAGAACGAGAATGGATATATTTCTTTAACATATTTTTATATTAAACCCAAACCCAAAATTGTTAGGACATAAGATAGTAACGCTTTTTAAAAATATTATTTCTGGGAAATATTCGATTAAATAACATTTGTATTGTGGACCGGAGTGCAAAATAAACAAAACTAGAAACATGTCAGACTTCAAAAACAGTCAATGCTGTTAAAAATATTTTTCCTTCCTTCAAAAAAATGTGTATTTACAGATTCTCACTTTAGAACTTATTTATATAAAGATTGTTTAATGGAGACATTTTTTTAAAAAAGTTTCTATGTTCATCCTAAATTTTGAAAAATGTTTTAAGCAATATATCTTTTACAGTTATCATTAATAAGCTTTAAACTTCAATAATTCATTTATTACATTCAGTCAATCTTTAATTTGCTATTTAGACTAATAGGAATTAAATTAATCATCTATACACAGTATGTTTAATGAAAAATATTTGTTCTGCTATAAGTGATATTACATATCTTAAATGTTCCTCGTTTATTAATATTAATCTTAGTGTAAATTATTTGTTTTTTATACAAGTAATCTTTTATATTTTATATTAATACTCATGTAATATTTCCCAGTAATTTGACAATTGTGAAGTGTACCAACAGTTTGTTCACAAATTAATAATTAAAAATCTTTGATTGAAATCTACCTTACATTTCTTCCAATTAAGTCCATCCAACGCTCGGTTATTGCCACTTATAAGTTGAGAACGTTTTATAAGTTTAATCTACCATACCAAAACTTAATCACGAGCAATTATTATTTTAAGAAATAATAACTCTTCTTTTCAGAGCGTCTGCAGTTGATAACAAAACTTCAAACTTTGCGTTTTATCAACAATGTCGTTTTACAAAAAACTATTAAACTATTTAATAACATCACTACAGAATAATAATTGTTATTTAAGTCTCTTTATTCAAGTTTAAATTGTTTGATTGATTCCTCTGGCTTCACACATGACCCGTTTTAGTAGACTATTTATCTATTTAGCCGTTTACATGGCTAAATAGATAAATAGTCTAATCGTATAAAATGTACTATAATATATAACTATAGATGCATATATTATATAAACATATATTACAAAAATAGCATCAAATAAGTTTCTATATAACTTACAATATACAAACGTACTTGAACCTATTTTTGTAATATATGTATGATACAATGTAAAATAGACTTTCTGTCTGGTCTAACAACAAATGACAAAATGTTTCAAAAATAGTAGGTACTTACTATTACTAATAAAACATACTACTACCATACAAACATACTACTACCTACTATTACTAATAAAACATTATTAGTAATTATAAAACATTATAAGTACATAACAATGTACTCAATAAAAACAAAAATACAAGATGTTTAATAAAAATACAAGATGCCAGCTATGATGCCAGTAGTTTAATAAAAATACAAGATGCCAGATATAAATGTTGAGATTTTGGCTGCACTACTAACCAGTTCTTGTGTTCAAGCGAAAGAAGCTATTTAAAACTATTTAAGGCATGTGTGTATATTATCATTCTCATGTTATATACATATATTTTTTCTTTTTTTTTAGCAGTTTAGCTCGGTAAAACAAATATCTGAAGTCTCTTTTTTTCTCTGTGGATTATAGAAATAAGAGAGAATATTTATATTAAACTTGTTTAACAGTGGTTACGCCTTAAAAGGTTTTGCTAGCTGATGCATTAGTATTTAATGAGTGGGTATCTTTAGAACTACTGAGAAACAGAGATAAACTATATCAACTTTATGTGGAAAAGCAATTTAATACTAGTGAAGAGTTTGGAAATAGAGTACAGAGACAACTTCTGTGAAAAATGATCTGTTCAGTGCTTAGTTCTTGAAAACGTTGGAAACAAACTCACATTCACATTTATTATAATCGGTAGGTCACATTTATTATATTTATTTTCGTGTCGTTAATAAAATAAGATAGTAATGTGGAATTTAAATAAAAATAAAACATTTCTTCAATATTTTTGTGCTTTTTTTCCAACTTCCAAAAAAATATTTAATAATGAATTATTATTATCACGATTTATTAATTTATTATTATTTAAAATGTTTACAAGGAATGAAAGGAATGTAAAACAATATCTACCTTTTATTCCTGAATAAATCGCTTCTTCGTCCCAAAAATCTTGGAAACTTTTCCTTTGAAATGCAATGCTTAATCTTTTGTTTATGCAAGTGATGGAAGTTAAACAAACACTTTCAATTCTTGCTAAGTCAAATCAATAAATATTTAAAAAAATTTAACATAAATACTATATTTTATATAATAATATACTATAAAATTTTATATGTTAATGTTTAAATCCTTAAATAATCCTTCACCCTATTTCGTACTTACTTGAAAATGTAATTGATGTTTTAAATTAGTTATTTTATGACAAAGATATTTTTTTCAAAAATACTTTTTAAAAAATTGGTAAAGAAAATATTTTAAATTCGACATTGTATTTTGTCATACTTCAAGTACACATGAGATGAAACCGACCGTATGTTACTGAAGAAAATGTAAAGAGGGAGTAATCAGTGGTTCATACATGGTGTAAATTGACATGCTTGACTTATTTCGCAGGTTCAGTAGAAATTCCTAAAGTTTGACGCATTTTTCGCTTTCAGACTCTAAAGAAGCCTTGTTTTTAGAAAAGACATACTTATTTTTGTAGTTTCTGCTGGTAAATTAATTATTTAATATTATTATTACTTGATGGTACGGCCTTCGGAATGGTAATTTTTTTGTTGAAACCAAAATATTTAATTCTTAACAATATTTTCTACGCTATGGATACAAAAACCAATCCAATCTAACAAAAATAATATATCCTATACAAACAAATTCATAATGACAAATATGAAGAGTTGATACCAACTGGTCTTATGGTAATATATATATTCTTTAGAAGATAACTCATGCCTTTGAGATTATGATGTCCATGTATATTGTAGTGTTTAAAAAATATATTAAAAAATGAATACAAAGTGCACCCAGACTCGGAATCACAATCTGTGGATGAGATATAAAAATTTCCCTTGTAGGATTCGAACTCAAAACCTTTAGTTCAGCAGTCAGGCTCACTAAACACGACACTAATAGGTCATCTAGCTACCAATTTCATATATTAAAGTTGGTTTTTTCTCTATTTAATAGCAGCTCATGCAGTTTGACAGCGCTATCAGGGCCCGAGACAGCACGAATTATTGCATTGCAGTTTAAACCACGCTTACATTTACAACAGACCTCTTGTTTTAAAATATTTAAAATATATTTTGATATTTAAACTTTCGTGAACCATGATGATTATTAAACGAATATTTACCCGGCTATAATCATGTATTTTTTTATTTTATTTTTTAATCGGAATTTGCCCAACTAGTTCCGAACCCATTGGCGGTATCTATTCATGAGCTAGGTAAAAGTTTAAGTACCGCGTAAAGTCCGTGAAGCTTTCGAAATCACCCGTCATTTCAATAGGGATAGTGGTTAGATGCTATCTACGGCCTGGGTACCGATTATTAACAATACAAAGGACACTAACAATAATTTACATACATTTAATAGTAATACAATGAGTTTAGTGTGTTTACAACGGAATTTAACGACGAGTAACGAAGACCTGCACGAAACCTCTGAAGACGATACACCCTCACCATCAACGTCGCGACGCGCTCAGAGACCGCGCACGCAGTTCATGCCGCAAGTCCGCCATTCTATGAGCTCATGAATAAGAACCCCAAACGGGTTTGAAACTAATCGGGCAAATTTTGATTCAAAGTGACATATTTATAGCCGGGTAAATATTTTAAACATATATAGTCACAATAACTCTAATAAACCTTCCCGGTCATGCATTTCATTGTGATAATGAGCCTTAAAAGTTACAGATAGAGTTTGACAACAGTGAACCAACGTTGGACAATGTTCGACCAACGTATTTTAGCTCCAATATTTTTAAAGAAAATAAGGTGATTTAGATGAAGTAAAATTATATTTGTTACAAACAATTTATAATCAATATGTAATTGAATTTGTTATATCCGAGCTAAGGTGATTATACGGGTAACTTGCGTAAGTAATATCCACTTTGGTGCTTCGCTGTTTCATTGATTAAACATATTTCAGAAGCCTTGCTATACCTACTTCATTAATGTTAAATGGTTTCATTACAATGTATGTTTTATCATTTTTATATTCTAATATATTTAATTTCTTGTGAACACATTTAATAATGGTATTAGCATATATTTTATTGATTTAAAATGTAACATAGAATTAGTAACTGAACTTTGAAATATTTATTATATTTATTCGTCTTGCCTTAGCAAATTAGTCATTTATTATTTATACACAAATAAATTTAAGTTACATTTTATCGGACTATATCTTACAAGGAGTCAGTAAGTGCTTTGCACTTATAAAAATGTAACTATTAATGACATATATTTTTTTTGAATTAATGTTAATGCTTAAAATATAGTTCCATTTATAAATATCTTAAATTAGAAATCAATAAAGTTACCAAATTTAAGGCTTGAGAACAATTTCAAGGTCTGTATGGAGCTAATTCTGTTGCTATAAATCCATCCGTCCCAACATACGATGGTAATAATCACATGATCTACCACACTATATCAATAATTTATTAAGCGAAGTAGAATTCATACTTTTTAAAAATACATAGAAATTAATTATTGAGATCGATATAAAGATAAAAGGCAATATCAATGCTTTAACTTCATAACCCAATAGGAAGAAAAAGTACAACCTATAATTATATCATATTATTTTCTCAGTTTAATGTGGCTTTTTGCCACATTAAACTGAGAAAATAATATTAATGCCACTATATCCGTACAATAATTGAATTTTAAATATTAAAATGTGTCCAAAACGACAATCGTTAATTACTTTGAAAACAACAACATTGTTTATTTTTAAATTCAAAAGTTTAATGGATAGAGAAATATCAAATCTATAATTTATTAGCAGGGATAGGAAGGGAGCTTATAAATAAAGAAAAAACGTTGTATTTTTATACTATTTGTGTTTTTTTTTTTCATAATTTAGAATATTTTATTAAATATTATCAATAATTTAACATAATACAAAAATAATAGAGCTTTTAAAAAAAAGCAACTTTGAGCGCCATTACCCCTGATTTCGTAATGTTGCTCAGTCAAAGAGAAAATGACGCTCAAGTATATAATGAGAATATAGTAAGTGAAAACATTTTTTTTTCTTAAATATATGTAAGATTAACGTTATACAACTCTAAACCTGTACTAAGTGGAATGAGTACCGAATATTCCAATATTTTAAATTATTAAGAAGTTTAATCATAGACACATGGATCTTAGAAACTTGAGTCTTAGGGACATAAGTCATACCAATCTCAAGCACATTAATCATAGCAATATCCGTCTGCAGAATCCCATCCAGAACGTGGAGCATAATACCACATCCCGTTCCTGGTATAGCAAGACCACAACTAATCTGTTTGCAAATTCTCGGCAAATTTTGCATCCAATATAAATTTCATCACCACACTCCATATTGCCAATACTGTAAGTTTTGCAAATATTTAGATTTTCTGCATAATTACTATCACAAGGAATTCTTTGTTCGTCGACAAAATTTTAGTTCGGTCAAGTTAAATTAAAACCTTTCTATACCTCTAGTACAAATTCGGAGCATCGAGCAAAATGACAAGCATTAAGATGAGCAGATAGGACAAGTAAAGGTCATGGTTGACTAAAAATTACAGACTTATTACAGTTATAGACTCATCATCACAAGTCTTTAATTCTTTCATTTGTTGAAAATGATGAAAATTTATGAATGATTAATAAAAAAAATTGGGTAAATGTGTGACTTTAAAATCATTTGTTATTCTTTGTTTTAACCCCCGACTCAAAAAAGAGGTGTTATAAGTTTGACCTTTGTAACTGTGTATCTGTGGGTTTTTCTGTGCTATCGTAGTAGCCAAACGTGTTGACGGATTTGATTGCGGTTTTTTTAATCGAAAGTCTGGTTTGGTGGTTCTTAGCTAAATTTGGTTGGAATAGAAACAGTTGTCTTCGAGATATTGAGCATTAATTGGTGATGGTGAAAGATTCTTATGCAATATTGATAGTACAATTGAAAATTGAAACAATTGAAAATCAGTCTGTTTGTAGGTTCACTTAGTGCAATAACGAAACCAATAACAAAACTTTTAACAGCAGAAAAAAATAAGAATTAAAAAGTACCCCAATACAAAGAGACCTCTAAAAAGAATTATTATAATATTATTGTGTACTTATTGAAGCCGTTGCGTCGGAAGACCGCTAAAGAAAGGAAGAAATCATAATGCAAGTAAGTTACCAAGGTTAATAACGAAACAACTATGTCAAATCTTGTAGTCTTAGTCCTCATCAATTAGTTCGTAAAACTTAGCAAAATAGACAACATCGTTAACGTTAGTAAGACGGTACTTTTTACTTTTTTACTATTTATCCTAAGTTTTATTACGACTAAAACTACGGTTTCATACTATGGTAATAAACAAATAATTAAATGAAAGCTAACAAATATTACAAATTGATTCATATTTTTCTTTTTTTTTTTTTAGAATAATACGAGAAGAACACAGTAGACGGAACTTACATACGGGCTCATTCTATAATTATTTTAATTAAAGTCTTACTATTTTTCTCTATTTCCTTCAAAATGTTTATGACATAGTGACAATTGGTAACAAAAACGCAATGCCTGTTCTCTTTTAACAATTTCGTTTATCTACAAAAGTATTGCGCAAAAATTATATTTATAAGTATATTATATTATATATATAGGTAAGTGTTGTGTGTAATAAATTAACGATTAAGTACATTTTAACATATAATTATAACAACTGAGTACATTTTAATCGTAGCCTCGTGTTTGCCCGTTTTCAGACTGATTTGAAGGATTTATATAATGTTAAGCCTTGTATAAATGTACAAATTATTTAAATCTCTTTAAGTTTGTGTTGGTTAGTTTAAAGAAAACGTTGAACCATTCTAAGAGTGTTGTGAAATTTAAATAGGAGGTGTTAAAATATTTTTAACTGAATACGCTTCAAATTAAAAACGAACCCTCTCTTTTTTTTTCTTTCAAGTTTTCAAAACTTTGTGAAATGTTTTATGCACGTTTTTGTTCTTCTGGGATTAAGATGCCGCTTTTATTACAGATTAATTTATTAGTCGGGATTAAGGGAGTTATCCGTTGATAAGAAAAATATAAATTTTAATCCTACTTTTGTAGATCCAAAGGTTATCTGAATATGTTTTAGTCCGGATTTCACTCGTTCAGGATGTTAATAATACTTATTATAATACATGAAAATAGAAACCATTGGACTAACATAATATGAATATTATTGATAGATAAGGAGTTATTAATGAACCAGTTTTCTTTGTAATATAGTGTTGATAGTAGTTGATAGTGTGCGGTGTATTCAATGTAGGATATATTACAATTAACTTCGTCTACTGTATATTTATTCAATTTCCTTTAATCGTTTAACTCTTTAACGTACTCTCATTACTGTTTTAATGTTTCCGCGACTTGTATTGATAATATATTCTTTAGCTGTAACATGAAGAGGCCGAAATGATGAATTTAAGTTCAGACCACTGCACTCAAAAATTTTCTTTATTAAATAATTATGAAATTTACTTGCAAAAGATCACAAAAAACCAAATCATCTGTTGTGCAAGAAGGGGATGAAGTAGACAGGACCAATGATAGTCCCAATAATTAATATTTATATAAAAGTGTTGTTGATGTTTCGTTACCGGAGTCTTATAATATTTTTAAGCCCATAACCATATCAAAATACTTAAAACTTAAATTTAGTAATTGGACAACCATGAGAATTTTAGCAGAGTAAGTATGTCAGCTTTCATATACTTAATTTCGTGTATCGATTTGAATATAAAACATTTATTGGTAAGAAGCCTATTTCTCTTTGTGTATATTGTTGTTTACATGTTGTAGGATAACTAAACGGCCATTGAGCGTGTTATATATTTATCGACTTTTACAGTAAGGTGACTTTCGCAAGTCAATCTCTCTTTATTCACAGAGTTGTTTTACTTCACATTTCTAACAGCACCAAAGATTTCTTAAGTAAAAATACATATTTTACTTTAGAACGATAAACAATAAAATGATTATTCGCTAAGTTAGAAAATAATAAAATAATATATATTTTTTTTAATTGTGTTGTAGATATGTTTATTTCATATATTTATGTATATAACATACGTATTTATAAAGTCAGTTTCAAATAATATATAGTAATATATAAGTTTACGATAAACAAGTTTTATAATCTGACTTAACTGATTACTTTACAGATTAATTCTAATTATCATAACCTTAAATTAAATATATGCAAACCTCGCAAGTTATGTCAAGCCTTATACTAAATTCCAATTAATTAGTGTCAGGAGCAAAGCTATCAAGCTAAAATTTTCAGCAGAAGATAATATGATGTATTTCACATAATATATTACACGCCAACACCAAATCTGTATTAACCATGTAACATAATCCGTTAAATCCACTAAGTTTAAATCAATATCTATATCAGCAATCAGATTTTAATAACTAAAACGTGATTATAATTTGTATATGAAATTATTATTACGTTATTATATATTTCATATAAATTAAATATGACTTTAAACCAAAATTTACATACTTTTTTGTTGATTTGTGGTAAAACTACATTACGTATTCAGAGAGCAGCGTATATTGCGCATGAGGATATTTATTGGAGAGACTGCAAATCATCGGTGAACCTGTATCGGTATCGCATTGGCTGTAAGCGTGAGTGCAATAAATGTCAACCGAATGACAAACAATGTAATTTCAGTTATGTGTACCGGCTTTACAATTAGCAAATATTAAGGATATGTTTTATTATATTTTAATACAACCTTCCAATTTGTAAAAGAAATACGATCCGAGATAATAACATATTTTATTATGTGAGATTAACCGAATCTAGAAAATTACAATTTGTTCATTAAAATTATATAGTAACACTGAGAATGTTACGTATACTATTAATGTGATATTATTACTATTATTAATGAATGTTATTATTACTATTAAGTATTGTTAAATTATTATTTTTTGAGTTGTATAATATATAGGGTTATTTATAATTAATTGGCCATCTCTCTCAGGCAATACCAGCAACATTTATTAAACGACTTTTTAAAATTACTAGATTTAAAAATTTAAGTTTTCCCATACAAAATTTATTTGATGCATCTGAACTGACATTAACTCTAAGCGTAGGTATGGCGACCGGGCGTTGACTTTTTAGGTACTTCTTACAAAATACCGAGTAATAAGTAAGCAAAGATTTTTTGTTATGTATTTTTTTGTTTTGCTTATCAAGATTTGTAAAAAGTCGTAGAACATATGTTATTGGGATTGATGTAAAGAGGCTGCCTGCAAGAGGTGGCCAATTAATTACATATAACCCTGTATATTGAATAAATATTTAATTACTTATTCATTTATAAGAGTAGGAAAACTATATGTATTTAAAAAAAAACCAAAACCTTGAACCGGGAATAATAATTATTAAGCTCTGTTTACTTTTTAAAAATCAGCAAAAGATAATATAACAAATATAATAATTGAATAACTGTACCATTTTATATTGGTCTTGCCGGATTTTGTAATATTTTATTAAGATAACAATTATACATTATGGAACGTTTCCTAATATTTATATATATTTGAAATACCTTTATATAGTAATGGTAATAATAAATTGGAAAGATATTCTAATTTATGAGAATCACTTTATTAAAAAAAATCTATTGCAAAGAGAAAAAAATACAAGTCTGTAAGTTGCTACATTATTGATTGAAAATGTGGACAATCAAACTCATAGCCTTAAAGTTAAAATGTTGTTGAATTGCATAAGTTTTTATATGTTACTTTGATAAATGAACCACAGAATATTTATATCAAAACATTTATCCTAGATTTAAAAGCTAGCCTGTCACTTGGAGCTTTTTTATATTGCAGTTCTAATGATTTATGGAGGAATAACATTTCTTTTACACTGTAAAATATTTAACGTTACTATAATAATGCCATGTTTTATTTTCACTTTTAAGCAAGTTAAGTAACTGTAACTAATAAACGGATATGTCGAGAGGAAATTTCAGTTGTCATCAAAACTAAAGTTGGAACACAATTTAGCCATTAGCAGTAGTACAGACTCAATCCTAATTCAAGTTTACATTTACTTACCGAGAGTCAGCGTCAATGTAAGGCTTGTACTACTTTTAAACTTATTCAAAAGTTGTACAATAATTTCATATAAAGAAATTATTACCTACAATGTATTTTCTATGCACACAACAGATGAATTAATAAAAAAATGTAGTTATAACTGCATCATGTATAACGTTTTCTAGTTCAAACAGTTTAAAATCTTATTAATGATAGGTATAGCGTAAAAAAATCATCGAAGCTCAAAACATATTACATTAGATAATCTTTTCTAGTCTCATTAGATGATATTAAGCAAAGAAGATCTTATTTCAAACTCAATTACGACTGACAGCGAGATTAACATCTCATTTGTCAGTAAGAAGATATAATTGAAACAGCGGTAACGCTATTTTAAAAAGGAAATGTAACTTAAAATAGATCATTTCAAATAATTTCATTTAATAATTTTTCGTGGAAAAAAATATTTTGTTTTGACTAACATGATAAACCATTTCCATAAAATTAAAAATGTTTACAACACCAATTCAGACCAGACATTTCGTTGCTTCATAATTAGACCCTTGTTATCCCATTTCGGTGTCTATACATTCTTAATAATACTTGTTAAGATAATTTATTTATTGATAGTTATATTTGAAATAAGAATAATTGTTAATTATATTAAGATAAACAGCTTGATCTTTAACTGTTGTTAAAATATTGCTAGAAAATGCATAGAAAATATATTATAATAAATATGATTCACAAATCAATAAAAATAAAAAGATTTGGAATTATGTAGACGAGTCTTCTTAGCATTCCATGGATTGCATTGCATTACATTACGGATTCATCGCGTTGCATGGAGAGGAGTGCAAACAGTGCCTGGGACTTACCACCCAGGTGTAGGTTTAAGGGACCCCTTTATTATGCGCATACACGCTCGCCTCCACTATCCACACTCCTCTCCCTACCTAACCAAATTTGGAAAGAACCTACTAATGCCGCCTTCGAAATATGTTTTAGTAATGTACCGGTGATTGTTTTAGAAAGGTCAAGGTCTTTACATAGATTATAAAGAAAATTCTCTGTTATACCTCTCGCTCCTACTTTTACCGCATACAAACTTACTATACATTTATTTCTGGACAGTTCATTAGTCAGTTCGTAATGCTTATTACGCTTAAATGTGTGATCCCTGGGGATGTTTGTTTCCCAGGAAACAGTAAGCTCCACAAGTATCACGTGCCTTAGATGTTAAGAATACAGGATAAGTCATAAATATTATTGAAATTAACAATATTAATTAACAATATTAAATTTAATTAATTAATTAATTAACATTATATTTTATTGAAATAAATAATTGTTAACAATCTATAAAAAACCCAGAAATAAAATATTCTATTTAAAAACTCTAATAAACCCAAACCATTCAAATCTGCGATTGATGTTTAAAACTGAATTTTAAATATTTCATCGGATAATCTTTTGTCCTTACACATCTCTAAATATTTTTAACGTATGTTTCAATAATATAGTTTTTATTGTTTAACATTAATGTGTTAAATACATACAAAGACTAAAAAAATAGTAGAGCGTCTTGAAAAAAAAAATAGTAGTTTTTACAATGTTTGCCTATTACAAAATTTCCTTGTAATTGAGCGCCAAATTATCTGATAGGTACATAATTAATTTTAATGATGCGAATTTGTTGACAATGTAATATAAAATAAATGACGATTCAATTATTCAAGTATTATTACCCATTATTGGCATACACGTTAGTTTAAATAGTCGGTAACACTGCTGTAAACGACCTAACCAGGTGTCTTTGTAATGACGTCTAGAAAAAACTATCTTTTTTATTTAAATATAAATAAATAAATATATAAAAGTAAGATAAGTGGATAATCAAGTTCATTCAAATGCCTTTGTATAATTTTACAAAAGGTAATCAACGAAATGGATTTTCACCGAAAGGGCGCGCGCCTTTACATTGCACCCGAGCTGCAAGTGATAGCATTCAAACAAGTATTTTCAATCTCTGTAATGAAACTTCAAGAGAAACCGCACTAGAATTATATTTTCAAAAATTATATAAGATTAGTAAATATTACAAACATTTTTATATTTATTAAGACACTGCATGTAGAATGTAAATGTTTTTAGAATGTAAATTTTTTACTACAGTTTGTTGAAAATGATTCTTTGAGCATAATTTCTTTACTGCTATGATTTATAATATAACAATGTTTACTACTGTTTTGTTAAACAACAAACCAACACTTTTTTCTTTTTAATTTCATAAAGATGCAGATTACTAAATACAATTTAATAATTTATTAAATATATATTATTTTTAACTTACTATGTATAGAAATATCAAAGTTATAAGGTGTGTAAAGTCAGAGGGACGTGGTAATTCTTTTATAAATGCTTGATAATTGTTTTAGATTTCCTCCCCGAAAATCTTATTCATTGTAAATGATGTAATTTTCGAAAAGGATAAATGTATCTAACGATTATTATACTAACGATTTGAATCAGACTTTATTAAAACTATATTAAAACTTAAATAAATTTAGCTTTCTAACATCGCAAACATTTTATATTGAAAATAAAATCCTTAATTGGACTAATTGTTATTATTATTAATATTATAATATGTGTACTTAATTATTAACAACATACAGGTGTAGGTTAATTTTATTTATATATAAATACGTGAAGCAAAAACTTTGGATCTCTTTTTACGAAAATTGCGCGGACGAAGGAGTATGAAATTTGACATACTCATAGTTTATGTGTAGGAGAATAAAGCACTTTTTCTTTTAGTTTGTAAAAGAAGGCTGCTAAGGCTGCTCCAAAAATTCAAAACCGAAGCCTTATTGTATTTTAGACGCGGCTCCTGATTGGACACGTATGAAAAACATTACAAAATCCCTGGGGATGTTGGTGTTTCGCCATCCAGACCGGACTTATTCCTGTATTCTAAACATCTAAGGCGCGTGATACTTATGGAGCTCACTGTGCCCTGGGAAATAAACATCCCCAGGGATCACACATTTAAGCTTAATAAGTATTACAAATTGACCAACGAACTGTCCAGGAATAAATTTATAGTATAACAGCAAAATCTCTCTATTACTTACTTAAAGACCTTGGCCTCTCTAGAACTAGCATCGGTTAATTTCTAGAACGTATTTCAAAGGCGGCATTAGTAGGTTCTTGCCAAATTTGGTTAGGTAGGGAGAGGTGTGTAGACAGTGACGGCGAGCGTGTTTGCGCATCATAAAGGGGTCCCTTAAACCTACCCCTAGGTCGCAAGTCGCAGGCATTGTTTGCACTTCTCTCCTTGCAACGGCACCCGCACGGTGAATCCATGGAATGCTAAGAAGCATCGTCTTATATCAATTATAAAAACATTGCATACACTTCGATGCGAAAAATTACACACACTCCTTTGTTGGTAACGTAAACTTTGACATGTTCAATGTATATTTGTCTGACATCAAATAGTCGCACAGATTTGATAGTCACTTGACGTATTAGAATAAAAATCTGTGAATTAAATAAAAAAAATGTGAATATAACCTGCTACCTCCTATGGATAACTATACTTGTTATTATTCTAAAGACCCACCTTATTAGAATGATGGTAGCATTATCTACGTTAAATAGTTTGCGTTGGATTTTCAATGCCTAAGGAGCACTTAACAAACTTTATTTTTAAAGTACTTACTAACTTTTAACTTTTCGAATATTCCAGATGACTACATCTGTAAAAAACCATCTTATGTCGGTCCCGTTTTGTATATAACGCAGATACATTTAACTCTCTTTGGACTCATTATTAGTCTCATTATATTGCTTTCACTATACATAGAAGAAAACAAAGTTTCCTGCTACTATCGTTGTAATTAATTCTAACGTTACCGTGGAAAATAATAATTAGACCCTAGATCACCCCTGTCATTTTAGATGCATTTGCCACCGAGACAACTTGCACAATGCATAAAAGACTCAAAGCTGACCCTAATAATTCTGCGATGGAAATTATTAATAACTGACGAACAACCCTGTTTTGGCATTTATGTAACTGTTGCTGAAAGCTTTACGTTTTGCTGTGTTGTTAAGGTGAATTGTTTGTTGATGGCTGGAAGCTTCAAGCTTTGCTATCGACCGATTTACAACACTGTGTCGGAATTTATACAACTTGTGCTGAAATTTGTAACTATTTGCGATTCATAGAATAATTTCTTGCTAGAAGCTCTCATGTGCCAAGAATTGTCGAGGTATGTAATTCTGATTCTAGTCTTGCGCTAATTAATCAACATAATTTGTTTGTGCTTGTGCTTTTCAGAACGAATAGCGCTTTGATTATCAGAAAGGCTGTGTGTTGGGGACTGTCAATCTAAGCTTAAAAAATTAACAATAATAAAATAGTAAATTATTTGTTTTGTTTCAGTTGTTGGTTTTAATTATTGCACATGGGATCATGTTTTGTGTTTAGTTTCAGAAAAGTGTTTTTATATTCATTTTATTTTTTTTAACCGGTCGAGTGGTTAGCGCAGACGCCTAACGTGTCACGACGCAATGGGGCTCGGGTTTGATTCCCGGCGGAGACAGGCGTTTATGTGATAAACATAGATGTCTGTGTTTCTTCGTTTGGTCGTTTATTAAATATATTCTCAGTATTTATATGTGTATTTCTATTAATTTGTACCCTTAACACAAGCAAATAATTTGCTTACTTAGGGGTTAGATCAATGTGTGTAATTTGTCCTGATATTATTATTATCATTATTATTTCATTTTATGCTTACTTACCTATAATAAATCTTTCTTAAATAAAATGTATGTGGTAGTAATATATAATGTTCCGATTTTCCACATTATTAAAGATTTAAGACAGCATTTGTATGATATATGGATATAATTTTGATTCAAACTTATTGAAGATAATTCATTTGTTTTATTTAATTACATTAAAATAATATATAATATGATTACTTTTATATTCTGTGGTTTAAGCCAGCGAAAGCGAACGAGATTCCATAAACCAAATTAAGAGTATTAAATATAAATTAAAATATTGTTATGCACATGTTTTAAAATTTCAAAAGTGCAAAAGAGTGTGGTAGGTATATATGTGGCAGCTATCTTGTACATTACAATGGAAAGCAGTGAGATGACTTCTCAAAGTCAGTCTCTTTGTGAACACTCTTTATGCTTCATTTCTTATTTCTTACAATGCAAAAGACTATTACATTGTTAAGTTATACAAAACACGAGCTTATGATATTATTAAATATCATTTCTTCCTATAATATTAGTATAATGTCTTATATTAGTTTTGTTTCTGTATTTATTTATTATGTATATTTATAATATTAAGATTATATTTGTTATGGCTAAGACAGCCTAAGTAAATGTTAGTAAAAGTTGTGAATAGAAATTAGCTTACATATAGAGTAACACTTTAATAGTAATCATTAAACTTTCCAAATTAAGGCATAAAATATTTAGAATCAATAAAATATTAGTCAGTGTCAGGTGTTCCTGACTTGCTATCAAGCAAGTTTTAGTAAATATTATAAAAGTATATTTCACGATAACACTTACTCTGTCTAAGCATAAGATCTTTAATTGAAATAAACGAAATAAAAATTTAAACGATACTTTTTTTTTATTATTATATTTGAATAATTTAATTATAAAGTATATTGCATTACTTGCATAATTTGCATGCAATAATTTAATTATAAAGTATTATGCTTTGAATAATACGTGATTCCTCGTATTTTTTTTATATTGAATAAAAGCGTAGAAATTAAAGATATTTAAATCGCTGTTAGTAGTACATAAGTATCACAAAGGGAAGTTTTAGTTGCCATCAAAACTATATCTGGTACACAACTAGGCTAAATCTGGTACACAACTGAGCTATTACCTACAATCTGAATCTTAAAGCAAGTTTAGACAGACTTACCGAGAGTTAGCGTCAATGGAAGGAGATTTCTATAGGTGTATTATATTTGAATGTAGTACAATGATTTTATAGATACTAAAATCTACGATGTATTTTTGGTATTTTTGTTAAATATATGGAAATATAATAATTTCCAAATGGAAAATATTTATTTATCTAAAAACAGTTTCAAATGATAATGATGATAGGTATAGAAATGCAACACTAACCATAAATTTACAAAATATTTAATTTACTTTAATAAAACAAGCTCATATTTTGGTAAAATCGAAAGAAGACGTTAAACAAACAAACTCTTATTAAAAGTTCTATCCATTCCATCTTGATGGACAGCGAGATTAGCACCTTATTTATAAGTAAGAAGCTATGATAAAACATTTATTTCATAATGTTATATTTAAATAGATTATTTTAAAGACAGAAGAAGAAATTAAAATTATTGTATAACTAGTTATTGCCTGCGATTTCCTCGTACATACAAAAATATGTATTTTTTTTTTCTTTTCTTTTTCTTTCTTTTGTCTGTCTATGCTGGCTGTTAGCCCTGTTGGCTATTACAGCGTACCCGAGGAAGCGGGTGGGTGGTGGCGTACCCTATGGCCTCTTTCCACTGGGCCGGAAACGAGCAACCGGCCAGTAGAGCGTTAAAAATGGTAACCAACAGGTAAATTAAAGGAGGCGGAAGGAGCTTTATCACTTTGTTAGTGATCCTATCGGGACCTGGCGATAACTTGGCGTGAAGCGCCCTAACTATCGACGTCACCTCGTCTAGGTTCGTTTTCTTGATTGGCGGACCGACCGGTGGCTGAGGACACATTATATTGACCGATTGGTCGACTATTTCGACATGATCGTGATCAACCGATTGAGCAGACAGACGGCACTGGCTTTCTAGACTGTCGACTAAGCACTCAGCTTTGTCAGGGTCAAAGGCGATGGCGGAGTTAGGTCCAACCAAGCCTCGAAGTTCGCTCGGACCTCCCTCGAGGACTTTCCTATGCTCAAAGGCGCGGTGATCTCGAAGTCGAGACCAGCCTTGTAATTTAGCCCATCAAGGAGAAGTTACAAGGCTGGTCTCGATCTAACGATCTAACGATCTCACGATCAGTAATAATTTGTTTTATAATAGCATAATGTATTATTATTCAAACAAATGTGAAACACATAATAATATCATTCACACTAAGTCATGCAAACGAAACTGAACAAGAATATCTTTAAAAAATAATTATTAAATTGAACTATGAGAACAAAGTAAATTATAAATAGTATAATCGTTTATTATTCATAACCTGTTTACCTAACGCCACTGCGGTAAGTACACCATACAATGTTTTAAGGCACGTGTAGATGCCGATTTGCTGTGGTACGTTTTCGGGCAACGATAATTGTAGTTTCAGCACCCATCTCTTAGTATTTACTAAGGATGCTCTTGATAAGTTACAAAATTACTACAAAGGGTGATTTATTTTCAAGATAATAATATCGTGGTTAGCAACTACCACATTCAACAATTAAAAAACAATTAAAACACATCAAACAATTAAAAAAAACATTGAATCAATCATTACAAATAATTAAATTATATTGTAGACATTTTAGGGTTAATGAAGTGTAAATAACAATATTAATAAGAAAAGGTTTAAAGTGATCAGTGAATGAGAAATTGATTTGATTGATTTGATTTGTTTTAGTACCAAAAGTTCTTAAAAACCAAAACATTTTTGTCGTTAGAACATATTTTTATACGTGTGTGGATTGGAGAGTATATAGGATTTATCTTTTATAACCATTTTTCTGATATATATGTTATTATATTCTAAACAATTTAATGAAAATATATCATGGTTTGGAGAAATTAATTTCATTGCTGGTATATTTAATAAGGTTACTTCAATGCTCATATAAAAATATTTGAAAGCATTTTTTATAGATTGAGTATTATAAAAGAGTAAATAGTGTTATAAAAAAAGAATAGGCTGGTATAAAAGAATTTCCTAATGAATATTAACATGAAAGGGTTTTGGATGAAATGTTTATGATTCTCTAAGACATTGAAATGCATTTTCAAATGCCATATTTAATGTCAGAGATTCTTTTACAAATTATTTCGTATACCTTTAGTTAGTAAGATGAAGGAGTCTGTCACTTTAATGTAATAAATTTTGTATTCCATTTTTATCTTAAAATAATTGCATAAAATTACATCTATTTGAATTGAAAATTGTATCAAAACTAGTTGTTGATTATTGCGTAATTAAACGTAAACCCCAAAGGGCATTCTATATTTCCTGAAACTTTGCAGCGCATCGCTTAAAACCGACACTAAATATCAATATACCTATTAATAAACTATAACCAAGTATACGTTGCATAATACATCACTTACAATTTCAAAAATAATATTTTAATATTGGATTGAAAACCAATTATTAAAGCGTAATATAAACCAAATTTATATAAATATAGAATGGAAAAATAATAATAATAAATAAAAATATTTCAAACAATATAAATCAATTTATAAGAATACGTATATTCCTGGATAAATTGTCAAGTTTAATTTTTACTTTGATATCACTTATGCGAAATGCCAATATTTTATACAAAGATTTCTAATGAATATTTTTATATTGATTATGAAGCAGGTTCCAAAATGTTGTGTTTATGCTTGTTATACTTTTTAAAATAAACATGTTTAGTTTAATATACTTAATCTATATAATAAATAAATATTCTTTGAAGTCTGGCAACTGAATTATGTTTTTCCAAGACGAGTGCTTGTTTTTTCCACTATAGTTATCATTTGAATGTTAACTCCTTTAACGACCTGAAATTCAAAATCAATTCTGACACCTTTGTGGCTGTATATTATCTGCTAACGTTTTTCCTGAATCAACGAATGATTATTTTTTATTTGTTATTAAAATAACTTTTATAATCCCAAAGCGTTCAATTACGAAGACTTCATACTTACAAGAAGTAAAACGTTACTTTGATACATTTTGTTAGTTGTAGAGGTTATACTTTGTGTTTTTTTCGTCAAAACAATCAATATATTCAGGCTTCCATTAATTGTATATTTGACCCGTATAAAGCAATGAAAGCCATTTATTCCTTTCAAATAAACATAAAAAGCTATTTGAGATTCGTAGCCACATGAAAGGGTTTCCGATTAAATATTTATGATTCTGAAAAACATTAATCCGTGCTTTCCCATCCTCAAAGTCGTAACGGAATGTGATTTGTAACAAGGTTGTATTTTATTTAAATGTTTTATAATTAAATGAATGGATGGATGGATGGTTTGATGGATTATTATGATTTTTTTTAAATAATGTAGTAATTTTAAAGGACTGTAAATTTAAATCGAATCTCTCTACGATCATTCAAAATCTTGTCCTTTGTGAACATTCAGTATTTGATAAATTCTCAAGACCTAGTCATTGTATTACTGTATGATTTTTATCGTTAAATGAATGAATTATATTGTTTAAAAATATATATTAGATTGTTTGAAAAAGTAAAAAAAATAAATAAATATGTATAGCCTTGTAAAACTTATATAAATTTTAAATAAATGTAGAATGACAAATAAACCATTACGAGCACGGATTCGAACCCGTGATCTCTGGGAAACCTATGGGTAAAGACGGCCATATATAAAATGCATTTGTAAAAATTATCTTATATTTGCATATTAAATTAAAAATTTGTAAAGAGTTATCTAATTTAAAGTCTCAATGGTTGCTAAATCCATTGAGACTTTAAAGACAAACTGGTTATTTATCGATAAAAAAACTTTTAATATGTTAAAAACTTGTAGATTTTAAAAAATAATATTTATCAGAACAACAAAGATTTTTACAAAAAAAGATAAAAGGAACCGTTTGAAAATATTTCCCAATTGTAGCTTTTCGAAGTTTTTCAGAAACACGTTCAGAATGCAGTGCAAGTTTTATCGCAGTTACAGTAAAGCTAAGACACAAAATAGTCATTGCCGTTAGCAAACAAGATTATATCTCACTTCCAAACTGTAGTTTATTTTTTTTTGGTTAGTAGTCCTACAATTTAGGTTTCTCTCAAATAAACCACACCAACAATAAATATCTAATTTAAAAAAGACGTATTCCTAAAATAAACAAAATAAAACTGTATACATGTTGCTTTTGTATGCTGTCCATATCTAAAGAGCAATCAATTACTACTTTTCGGTGATATTTTCAATACCAATATGAAGTTCTCAAAAGAGTTCCTTGCTTTAATAACAACCTTTTTAAAAATTTGTTATCGGATTTCATAATTTATGACTATCACAGTGATTATTATTTTTAACTGGACCCCTATTATCACCTAAATCATCTGTTCTTAAACATGAATATTTTATGACATTTATTTATGTTTTTCAGCCATTTTATTTTTTAGTATGTACTAAACACTCTGATATTTGTAAATTCAATAGAATTTAGAATATAAAGAAACGGGAGTAAAAAGTGTTATTTGGTTGCTTGGTTACGATGGTTATATCAAACTTAAACTGGGGTAAGAGTTAGTATAACGATGTTTTAAATTTGTTAGTACTTTAAACCTAGGTTATGCTGGGTTTAGGTTACATCGAGTTTATTAGTCAGCATTTTCCTTATTTCGAATTTATATTTGGTTTAAATTGTTAAACCTTGCTTATAAGTAAGGCCGTTTAAGTTAATGTAATGCTAGGTTTAAGTTACGTCAAGTTTATTAGTAAGCATTTTCCCTATGAATTTATATTTGGTTTAAATTGTTAAAACTTGTTTATAAGTAAGGTCGTAAGACTTTAATAATCACTAACATTTTAAGTACTTGGAAATTTTTATGACAATTTTCTATACATTAATATAGAAGACGTAGGAAAATCGATGTTTTAATAAATATATGAGATATTAAACTATCTGTTTTTTATTTCTTAGAGTAGGTACTATATAAAACACCAAAGTAAATATTAGTAGAATGTTTTAATTAGATGTTCTTCTCAAAAATATTAAATTACAAAAATAATCTTAAAAATAATGTACTTTCATTAAATTACAACATTAGGCTTAAAAAAGTTTATAATATCTCCTCAGCTACTTTAGTCCACGATTTTAGTTTCGCCTTATATGTATTTAAATTGTTATTTTCTTTAATTACTATTGTGGCTTCAATAATTCTCTTAGAAGTTGCTGCAGTAAAAATATTTTATTAGCAATGAGAAATACAAGAATTAGAATAGTAGGTGTTGATTTCATATTGTAATAACATTGTTATCATACTTTTTCCTCTTTTTTCTTTTTTCGTATTTTTCAGTTAGTACGTGCTTTTTTTCTTATTAGTAATTTATAATTTTTATTTAATAAAACCATAATTAATTATTTTATTTACAACTGAGTTATAAAGTCATAATACTTCAAAATTGATAGTACCAAAGTATATCATAGAAAAAACATATTTTTTTGTTTTTTCGCAAGTTTGTATATGATTTCCGACGATGCCGTTTTGTGCATTGGACATAATGATAGAATAGTTGTGACAATGTTATACCGAGTTTATTAGTAAGAAATTATTCTTACGTTATTCACAGCTTAAACCGAATATATATATAACCGAATAATAACTATTCATAGTTTAAATACGATATAACTAGTAACAGTATTTTTTTTAAAGTAACAGGGTTAGTTTTTTCATATAAACATATAAAGAAGTAAATAATATCTTATTTTCTTACCATTTTTTCAAAATTGAAGAAGTGGTCTTCCAATCAGGGAATAAAATTACCCTTTTGTTTAAAAAAAAAATACGAAATCGGACTATCTACTCTATCACAGATCATTTTTTGTTAAAAATGATCTGTGATTATATACAGAAAAAACACAAAGATAAACTAAAAATACTCCTATACGCAAAACTATTTGACGGAGTTTGATGAAACCTTAAAGATTTATGGTTTACACATGGGTATGTACAAAGGGTACATTTTATCGAAATCGAAATCTACGAGTACGAAGTCGCAGGGGTAGCTATCACATAATATAATAGCCATGTATCACTCGCCAACACCTACTCTGGATTTACCATATACCATAATTAATTACATCTAATGAGTTTCAATCAATATTTATATCGGCTTTCGTACCTTATTAATTACACAGTGATTATAATTTCTAATTAGTCATTTATTAATGCCTAAATATACTGTAATTAAATACGTTTACCTAATATTTAGATAATACAAATATTCACTACCTTATTTTTTTAAACTATGATATAAAACCCAAATCTACGTTTGAGATATTAATTCGGATTCGTCTATATTAGTTTATTAATATTCATTATTCTACTCTCATATTGAAGATTATGGTGGATCAATCAATTTTGTATTCAGAAGTGTATAACTGAGCACAGACTATATTTCTGGCGAAACTGTTTATGGGAGAGAAACCACAAATCACTGGTAGACCTTAATTGGTTTCACATTGGCTATAAACGTGATTACAATCAATGTCAACTGAAAAACCAACTTTATTATGTTACATTTATAAGACAGTAAAGTGCTTTACAGTATTTTAACATTTTATAGCTATTTCATTAGAATGCGGTTTTCAGGAATATATTATAACAGACTTCACTTAACATAAACAGTTAACACAAAAATTTATGTCAATTTATGTCAACCATGTAATAAATACGACGCACATCTTCTTATATACATGTAATAAATCTGTAGAGTAAAAAAATATATAGCCAGCATAAAATTTTTGTCTATCATTTTTGAAATTTTTGTCTGTTTATCTGTTTTTCTTATAGTTGTGTATGCAAAAAATATATGGCTAATGTTAATAACTTTTATACTCTCTTCACTTCTCTTCACTTCTCTTCTCTATAAAAATATATATGTATTTTAAGTGTTCAAGAAATTTATCTTTATAGGTATAATAAAACTGTAACTGATCGATGCCTGTACATGGATTTATTTTCAAAAAATCATAATGGGGGACCTTTTTGCAATTGCTTATATAGCAAGTTAATCCAAAACAATATTTTTTCATTTTGTCTCTTCGTCTATATCTTTGTATGTCTATGTCTGTATTTTTGTGCATACTTATCTCAGAAATAAGTAAGAGAGAGTCTCAGAGAATGCACAAAAATACAGACATAGACATACAAAGATATAGACGAAGAGACGAAGACGAAGAGTTTGATGAAATTTTGAACAGGTAACGTACCCGTTTATCGATATATATATATATGTATCGATAAAACGTTCTCGTACTATATAGTATCGTAACGTATAAAACGTACTATATCGCATAATATTTATTTACGATATAAGCATTCATTCATTATATAAGAAAGAAAATTGTATTGAAATATAAAAAAAAGAGTTTGTGTACTTATGTTCAAGAAGTTACACTTCTTTGTCATCATTAAAAATTGTATTTAGTTGCATGAAAATAATTAACTACAATAGACTAATAACAGGAATGGAAAATTATAGTAAACACGTCAATAACTTCAGTTTAAATAAAAAAAAATAATTAAATATTTATTTTCTTATATTAAATGTAACAACAATTCGCTCCTTATACGAATGTTATTTTTTAAATTCCCACTTCTGGTAATAACTGAATCGGAACTGCAGTTATCCGTGGCTTGTAATAACTAAAATATGATACGAAATTTTTTTAAATAACATCGTTAAGATATAGTGTAAATGTAGCGTCTACGGAGTACCATGACGTGTTGTCGAAATCAGAATATATATCATATATATATGTACAATGGTTCTTATTAATTCATTTCTATGTATATAAAATCAATAAACAAAAAAATCTTAGCAGTGTATAAATGATTAATTTTTTTCATGGATTTTGGTTTTGTTCTACTTGTGTCTACTATTGGTAACCAATTGAAATAATTAACTGATAACAAAAAAATCCTGAATTGCTGTGTTTTTCATTCACACAGCGGTTATCTGGATATAACTTGATCATTTGAATATCTCACGCAGTAAATTTTTTGGACTTCAATATATTTTATCAGGACCGGCGTCACCCGTGCTACAGACGTATATTTATTCCAAGTATCAGATTTTCACTACAATTGGTAAAGGTCAGGTAATTCAATCATTATTACAACATATTTCAGATAATAATTTCGATCTTATTTGCTGTCCATAATTGTTTAATCAGTATTGGGCAGAATTAATTTAATTACAAAACTAATCGACTGTATTAGTCGCTTGAGTTAATATAAATTAAGTTAACTGTTCCACAATTTGTATTTATTCTATTAACGAGCCAGCGTCTTAGTCACCTTGAGAGTATTTGCAGCATATTGGAAATTGAGCAAAAAGTAAGCAAATTATTTGTTTCTGATAAGGGTGTTAGACAACGACACCAATACATAGAAATACACATTATAAATACTGCAAATATATTTAATTAACAACCAAACGCAGAAATACATACATCTATGCTCATTACATACAGGCCTGTCCCTTTCGCAAATCGAACCCAAGTCCCTTTAAACGCTAACCAATTGCCCAACGACACGGTAAAAAGTATTTTAATAATATATTAATTTAACAGGGTTTTATGTCATGTGTAAATCAAATATAATTTCTATATTTAATTTCTAATTATAATTTCTAACTTTAAAAAAGCTTAGCTTTCATTCGTACATAGGTTTAATCATTTTTTTGATTTCTTTCTAGTTGTAGGATGGATTTTATTCCTGGATTTTTTTTTAATTTCTAAATCACATCAAACACGGGTAATTTATGTTGTTTTTAACTGATTTTACTACACAGATAGAATCCACATTTTTCCCACAGATTTTAATTGTTTGAGTCAAAAACATATAATAAAGTAAATATTGGCTCTTATATTTCAAACATTAAATGCATGAAATGTTTTATTGAAGCTAATTAAAATAGGTCAGATAATAATTTAATTTATACAAATATTTTTGGTATACATTTAAATATTTATTATTTATTTTTTATTTCCAATCTATTATTTTAATTATAACATTTATATTTATAAGATTTTATTAAATAAATTAATTATCTTTTACTTGGTATAGTAAAAGATATGTATTGATAATGAGAATTAAGAAATGTATTTCTTGATGAAAAAGTCAGACCGATTATACCTACTTCTTGCAGATGTGGAGTTAATTTGATCTCGTAAACTAGACTTTTGATAACTACTAAGTGGATTATAGTTAGAAACTAGCTTTCGAAGAACTGTGAGTACTGAACTTTTAATGATTGTTAATATGAAAACTTGTTACAGATAATTTTTAATATTTTGGAAAGTTAAAATAAGCTGCAACTTATTAATGAATACTTAAAATGTAAAAATCTAAATAAATAAACTATTTTAACCAATTGTTAACATTTTCTACCGATAAATATTTAGTCAGAAATATTTTCTAGAAAATATTATAAATAATGATTTAATTAAATAATGATAAAGAAAGAGCGTGTCTAAAAAGAACGTCTTTTAGCTAAAAATGCATTAGATTTCAAACAATATCCAACGGCTATGCTACGACCCTTACGATGCCTGTCCGATGATAAGTATTTGAAATAAGGGTTAATTTGTGATAATAAATATGAGTTGTATCTTATAGTTTGCTAACAGTTTTTAATTATTGTTGTGCGATTAATTAATTAATTAATTAAATACAAATTGAGCTGGATTTTCTTATATATTTACATCCTTTCCACTTAGAATCCCATACCAGAAACCACCTGTGTACGTTTCGAAAATTACAAAGGAAAGTGTACCAAGGGCCCTTTTTTGATACCGATACTTATCGAAAGAAGCCTTTTCATATAGACACTCCCCAACTTTAAATTAAAGGTACGTAAGTTCCAAGCACGCTCTTGTTTGGGAATAACCAGAACAACAAACTCAGTCATTCATTCAGTTCATTTTTTATTGTGATCATTGTTTCACAAACGTCAATATTTTGTAAGCAATTCACAAACAACTAGTACCATTGCAATTAATTCGATGGTAAAGCTTAATATGGTAATTGTTTAAAAATTTTCTAACAAGTGTTCTCTGGTATGGGTTTAAAATGTAAAAGATAAAAATAAATAAATACAAAACGGAAGTTTCAATTCTACTGTTTGGTTTGATTTTCCATAAAAGCAAAATCTAGTACACAGTAGAGCTAATCTAAATGTAAGTTTAGAACGACTAACCGAGAGTTATCTTGAAGCATTATATTATCCACAAGTGGTAGAATGGTTTTATATAATGAGATGCAAAACTACAATTCATTCGATTTTATACACATACCTAACAGTTGAATCAAAATTTCTATGAAATGTATTTTGTGGCAATAAATGATATTATTTTGATTATTATTATTATTATTATTTGCTAATCTATTGTTACTCTCTATAGAAAACTTGAAGCGAGAAACATTTATTTCAAATCTAATCAAAAATGACAGTGAGTTTACGCTGCCTTTGTAAGAAAAAAGCTATTAATAAGAGAAAGGTGACTGTCATTTTATTATAAAATGTGAAAATTCACATAGGTTATTTTAAACTCATAAGACGAAATAGATTAATTAAATAACTAACTGTTGCTATTGTCCTGGGCTCCTGTTTTCTTTTCCTGTTTCAAATTATTATTCTTTATTTATTTTCAAAATGTTTTTTATTATTATATTATATATGTTAAGCTAGAAATCGTAACTATGACGTAACCGACTGATTTCCACCTATTTAAGTTTGCATTTGCTGTTTGTAATCTTTGTACTTTTTATTATATTGTAAGACACGTAAAGTCTTCTTAATTTACCTAAAGAAAATGAAATATTGGAATTTCATCTTATTCAAAATGTTTATCAAGTATGGCAACCTGAATGAACGCCAATTTTATAGTAGAAACATTGGCAAATGTTCTCATTTATATCTTCCACGATTACAAAAGGTGTCGTTAATCACGCTGTCTGCCTTGATTAAATCTGAAATACGCGGCTCGACGGCTTCTTTTGAGACAAGTAGACTAATAGCCACTTTCAAACTTGTGCGCTAACGTGCTGACACTTCAAATATACACTTAAGTGCCACAGAACGCGTCAACGTAAACAAAAGAAGTACAAACGACCTTATAATCAAGTTTTAGGAATTGTTTTTCGAAGGTAAGCGAAAATAAACAATTATTAATTCCTTTTATGGTGTATATCTTCATTATTAGAATTTTAATGAATATTTTAATGTACAAACACTTGTTAATGGTTATTTAATCATCTCGTTAAAATCTGTTTCGTATTTCAAATATACTATGGTTTCATTTTCAGCATTGATAGAATTTTTAATAATTTCTTTTTTTATACTAAAAATTATATATTTAACATTTTTATTATGTTTCTTAATCTATAGAACATAAGGATACAACCTCAAACTATAATTCTTAATAATATCAAACGATTACAATATTTGAATTAGTCCCTGTTATTAGTTTATCGAATTAGTGCTTGTATCACAACTTTTGTAATGACCAGAGCCACAAGTGAATAACAAATATTTAATCTATACTAAAATTATAAATTAGAAAGTAACTATGTCTGTCTGTCTGTTACGCTTTCACGTCTAAGCCACTAATTTATTTCACGTTTAAACCACGATTTTAATGAATTTTGGTAGATTAAACGTTGACAAAAGACATTGACAACTTTTTTTTAATATTTCATTCCTACGGAAGGGGTTACAAATGGGCAAATAAGTGAGGGCAGACTTTCTTTCATTCTTTGGTTATTTAATTTACCTAAATTAGTAAAGTTACACATCTATTTAGTCCATTTGCTTATTATTTTTGTGTGCTTTTATAATACTTGATTTTTGTGTGCTTTTTGATACTTAAATGATAAGGCTTAATGATAAGGGCTTTTGATAGTCTTCAATTCTCTTTAAATCTGTTATTTTGTTTTTAGCCTTTAAGAAACTATCGGATTCGAACGGAGTTGCTGGTAAAAGCTAGTAGCAAATAAGTTCTTAGTCTTCAAATTTATAACGGTAACTTGTTTTACTTTTTATAAAAGAAGTTTCACTTTATATATCGTTTAATATGCTATAAATAATAAATACTTTTATATTATAATTTTCATTTTGGCACATTTACATTAAAATGTTTTAAATACTACGATAATAAGATATTGTACTTCCTTTAGCGCATAATGACAAAGATAATAATCTCAAGAAGCGGCAGAACAATTAGGATCACGAGTTGTCTGCAATTAATTTGAGATATTATTTAAAAAAATATTAAACTTCACAATTTCCCTTTTTGAGAAAGTTATAATACCCAACTCTTTGAAAAATCTCTTTTTGTAAAACAATACCAGATAACATATATTGAAGCATAATCAAATTAAATAACAATCACAGTACTAATTCTTTTATATCTCACATAGACATACATAAATACATTAAATCATAATGAAATTAAATCATTTCAATGAATTTATTATTTAAGAGTTAAAAGTTGACTATCCATTTTTTAATCGGTATAATGTCCGTGGGGATTAAAATTCAATATTAAACTGAAAATATAATTTTCAATTAAGTATTAAAAATTGTTGTGGTACATACTAGATCAAAATATATAAAGTTTTTAAAATTTTCAACCGAATTTCTTTCTACAAGAAGAAGAGTTGTACTTACCTGATTTTAAAAGTATATTTTATGTTTAGTGTTTTCTAAGGTTTTCACGAGTAGGTACTACACATTGAAATAAAACTATTTTTACGGATTTAACTCGCGTATATTATTATATTGCTGCAAAGCATTCGAAACATCGGGTTAGATTTAAAATGTAAATTTAAAATTTAATTCAATATACGCGAGTTAAATCCGTAAAAAATAGTTTTATTTCAATATTTTATGGTTTTCAACTTGTTTTGTACAATTTATCATGATTATGACTAAAGTTGTATAAGAGGTAAATGTTATATTCTAAAATGAAAGCTTTTAAAACTAAACTTTGAATATTAATAATTTTGACAAACATTTTAGATAAATTGATGTTTTAAAATTGTTAACACATACTTGAACATTTATTAAGAGCGGCAGAATTGTTCCATGAATAGTGTATGGGCTAACTGTACTTGTTGACCATTCCTTAATTGAAAATAAACATTCGAGTTTGTTTTGTTCGTTGAACCTCTCGAGAGCTTTGCTTATTCCTCAATTCGCAGTTAATTAGATATATTTTATAATTGATTTTAAAGATAGTACTAATAATTTCGACAGCAATATTGTACAATATATGCAAGTGAGATTTAATAACATCATTAATACAAAGAAAGGAAAGCTGCTGGCGTTGACTGGTCATGTTTCTGGCTACGGTCTTTTTTTTATATGTAATAATTTATTTTTTTAATAATGTTTTTCTGAACACTACGTTTCTTTAATTAAAGATATGAAAATACCTACACATAGTACGCAACGTATGGACATCGAAACTTAAGAAGAATCTTACTTTTGTAATACCGAAGGATGAAATTAAACAAACTTTTATGGTTTTCAGAAAAGCTACCTTAGACTTACCTTAAGTGTAAGAGTAGTAGGAAATTAGTCTACAAATTCAGTGTATGATTTTTTGGATATTCATAACAAAACAAGAACTTTTAGTTTAAATAATTATAGTCGAATTTTTTATTTAGGAGTCACTGTGCTTTCACGAAAAAATATTCGATTTATGTAACATAATATCAAAAATCCTGGAATACCTTTTAACTGGCAGTTCTTTAATATTGTTGTAATATTTTAAAATCGTTCGATATCGAATGCTTTTATCACATTTAATAAAATAGTTTCAGCCAAACGCCAAAAGCGATTACACAATTCTTGAAATAATCTCTTAAATCGTTTGTGAAAGTTACAATAGTATTACAGAAGTTAATTAAAGCTAAAGATGTTAAAAAAATCAGTTTAATATAACAAGTTATCAAGTAATGATTTCAGGTAAAAGAAACATCTTTCACTTGCGTCTTGCGATGAAGTTGCGGAATTAATTTGCCAAAACACGAGATTTAAACTTACCAATAAAGTTCGTTTGTTAAATGGTAATTGTTGGTAACTTAGCACAAGTGACTTTGATTAAAGATAAATCATTTCATAAATATTTTATAAAAGCAGTTATAGTGAACTTCTCTTAAATTTATTGATTCATAATTATATTTACTACACGTTTGAGAAATGAGTACTCGTTACTGATTTAACAAGATACTTATATAAATAGCATTTTTTACAGCAGCTACTAATTATATAGTACTAATAATAAGTATAAAAAAAGTATTTTGATTTTGCACCTCCCCTTTTGAAGTTTGTTGTAAATGCTGACTCGCCTTTACTCTTTATAGCCCTCTATACCTTCTTATATGAAACAGCGTTTTTACTATCTTAGCACTCACAATGAACGACAAAAACCCTTCTACACCCACAAGTTATTTTGGTAACTCATTAACCTTTAAATCATTAGCATTGTGGAACGATCTTCTTGCTGAAAACTGACATTCTGGATCACTTTAAAAGTCATTAAGTTTGTATCGTCATTGTCTATCAATGGTTAATATTTAAAG
The DNA here is from genome assembly GCA_959347355.1 of Napeogenes inachia. NCBI lineage: Eukaryota > Metazoa > Arthropoda > Insecta > Lepidoptera > Nymphalidae > Napeogenes > Napeogenes inachia. The sequence goes on along the minus strand of OY365800.1, from coordinate 16,438,060 downwards.
TTGGTTATAAAGTATACTTATTTATGTACTGTATTTACTTATTTTATATTTAATTTGTGAATATATCCTTCTAAAGTTTGTTTATATATTATATATATTTTTATCCCTCTAAAGTTTAAGTCAGATTTGTTGACAAGTTCATACCACCCTTAGACTTAAGGTAAGTCTAAAGTTTTTTTTAGTAAAGCATTAGCATTATTTATTTTATTTATTTTTATTTGTATTATTTTAACCGCTGAAACTTAAGATGCTGGACTTGAAGTAAGTCAAAATTTTAAGGTTTTTTATGAATTGTATATCTATTAATTACTAGTATTTATTAATAGTTTTTATTTTATTTTATTTTTATTTTTATTATTATTTTACATCAAGTACTTGCAAAGTAAGTGTGATTGTGTTTTTTGTGTGTGACATGTGAATTCAAAAACAAAAGAAAAACCACAATCACACTTACTCACTTTTAGTTTGTAAATGAAACTATATTAATATTTAACCCACGGTAAATTGTAAGGATAGCAGTAGCATAAGTGATGCTGGACTAAATTAAAGTTTAAATTGGATTTTGCAACAGAACCACACAGCTTTACATTTTTTTTTTGTATTACATACATTATCTATTAAATTATATAAAACCTGTTTCAACATACCACTATTAAATTTGGTTCAAAATGTTTTGTAGCATTCGCTTATTCAGTAAATATTATCTAAATAACTTAATAACATTTAATCAATGTACTGTAATGTAAATTCATTAAAAAACATTAAAATTTTGGCGTATTTCAAAAGCAGTATCTTAAAAGTGGTTTAATCGGATCTTGAACTTGATCTTTTCAGTAGTTAAAATAATAGAAATAAAAACAAACAAATTAAATAATGCTAATGCTAGCGCTGTACTCAAATATATATATATATATATATATATTATATTATATTGTTAATATTGTTAATATGTATAATACTTTTTATTTTGGGTATTAACTTCTTAAAAAAATAATAAAAATCTATGGAGTAAAAATGGATTTATATAATGAAAATTTTTTGTCCTGTAGTAGACCGGTACTCGTTGACGACGAATTCGGTAAGGAATTCTAATTAATTTATGATTGGTAAAGTTAAAATGTTTAAATAACGATGACATATGTCTGTGTTAACAAAAAATACAGTTGACTTGAAAACTGAAATCTTATAAATTAACAAAAATACTTTATTATTAAAATACATAAACGATAAACTTTTCACTTAACACAATAGAATCCATACGAAAAACTTGCTATCAACCTGAATTTTTTTGTCTCTTTCCACTACCACCAACATTAAGCAACCTTTTGTTTCCGGGCATTGATAAAAATGCCGAATAGTATCATTGTATACATCTTTTCTGTGATCGCCTTTCGAATAAAGGTTTAACTTTTGAACTAGTACAATAGACCTGTTTTTAAACAAACTAAAAATTTGCACTTACCTAGTGTAGACGTATAATTAATTGTTTCGTGAATATTTGGATATTAGTTTTATAATTTTAATTGAATAATGATCTTATGGATTACAGACTATATTATAAAGTTTTTCATAACGTGAACCTTAGAAAATATAACTAATGTCTTAGTGATCTCAAATTCTGTCTAGTGTTAACTAAGCTTTGAATAAGCTCTCTGTGATAGACATGAATTCGAAAATACTTTGCACGACTGTAGTAAAAAGCAAAGGAAGTGCTATATCTTTTTTACTTTTCTGTCGCTCCATATTTCTCTTTAAGTTCCCGTTTAGCTGGTAAAGTTTTTAATTTTATGAGTTAAGATATCTATTAATTATGTAATAGCGGTACCGTCCCTGTTATTGTCATACATTTTAATAAAAAAATATGAATATTAAAATCAATAACCTAATCGTTTAAATTCGAAAAATACAAACATTTTGAAAAAAAATGCATTTAAAAACTTTCCTATAGTTATACGAACAAACTTTTCTAGTTTAAGTTTTAACTTTAATAAGTTCAGAGGCTTTTTTGAAGAATGTGGTCTTATTGAATATGTTGCTGGCTCGAATTGATAAGTGTATTCGTTGCAATGTTACTTTACTAATTTTTTTACGTTTTTAATTGTTTGTTATATTATAAAGAGTAATAAAATTGACATAAAAAAACATGTTGAAGTTATTTTCATTAAAATTATCAAAACGCTGAAGATTATTTTTTACTGTAAACTTAAATGCGTTAAAATTGAAAGATCGATATTCCTAATATATTTTACTTACAGACATAATTTAAAAAAATCTTCTCACATATTTTTTGTAAATATTGTTTTCTTTTAGATAGAAAGATAAAATTCTATATGGATAAATAGTATGTCTGAAATGATGTATTCGCGTGTTTCAGGTGGTATCAAGAGTATATTAATTACGATCCTAAAAGTCTTCTGACATTATCTAGAAACAATATCTAAATATAGATATTACAAAGATATACACAGAAATTAACTAAGCCGACTGGTCGATGCTGGTAATGGTTTTATTGTGTAACTGAGGTTTAGTTTGGCAGCAACGTTAAAGTTCATTTGTAGAGTATTTGCATGAAAACAATAATAGCTGAGCCAAACTAAGCACACTATTCATTGAAATTTCAAATTAGAGTGAATTTTATGAATTTTACTAAAACTTACTTAAAAACTCTTAGTCGTTTATTTATTTAAAAAATATTTTAAAATGTATTCACTTGAGTAAATTTAATTTGCCTTTAACAAATTATAATTTTAAAAGTTACAATTAACGATGAATCTCCTGGTTTACAAACTCAATATCTCCCATAGTGTATATCGGCGCGAAGGCTTTATAAAACAAAATCATGATCGTCGAAAGAGGAACATTGTATTATAACTTAATAGATTAACTAGTTATTGCTTGTAACAGAATCAATTTATAGTAAGAAGTGATCAAAATACATTGTTAAAACAGCAATTATGATGTTACGAGACTTGTTTATTTCAGTCGTCATTTTAGTATAAATACGGGCGATCGACAGTCCGAGAGTTCGTCTTGCTCAAGTCGTGGGTTTGTGCGGATCTCTATAAGGATACGCTTGTTCGTTGAATAAACAAAGCTATAAGTATTTGTGCAGTTTTATTTTGAAAACGTCATTATGAACCAACATCACGACGACTGCAATACAGTGACGGCAGCAATGCTGAAGTCACACCTTTATAAACACTTACGGAGGTCTTCACTCCGATATGTATATTACTGATTTTTCTTACGTGTCTGCTGATTATTTGATTAACTCTCGGTAGTTGTAATCAACTTATTATTGTTGCAGTATGCTCGAAAGCAAGATAAATAATATTCTTTATTGTAGATCCTTAAAAGTATAATAATTCCACTTATGTATAAAATAATTAAAATAAAGATGAAATTATAAACAAACGTACAAGAGGCGACCTTGTAGCTAATAAGCGATCTCTTCCAGGTAATCCTTACATTAAAGCACAATACGTTAAATACCGGCGGAAGGGGTGTACAGCTAATAACTGTATAATATATATACAATTAACTACAATAATATATATGTAATTTAAAATGTGTAGTAGATACATATACAATAATAAAATATAGTAAATATACTATACATACTTATTTTTAGCAATATAACATATACATATAACTAAATAACGGCTACGTCTCTATTAAACCTCCTAAAATAAAAAATATATATTAAAAGAAAACACGAAAAGGCTCTTAACATATCCCTATTGGACACACAGTTTCTATAATTAATATTTTTGTAGGTTGTTACTTACGTTCTCTAATCTCTAATCTATATATTTTGTTAAAATTGATTTATAAAATGAATATATAATTATTTGTATTGGTATTTGTGATGATTTGTTATGATGCTGTAGTGTTTAAGACTAAAAATTTAAAAGTACAATGTTCATAAGTGTTTAAGGTTTAACACAAAACTATGCTGTCATTCAATGATATAAAGTAAATCTGTCTCTGTCAATATTCTTTTTTCACATAAATACTTTTCAACCTCTAATCATTGTAATTCAATGCACGTGGTTTACCAGACTATTCAAGGAATTATGAGCAAATAAATTAATTTTGAGCTCTTTATGAATGTTTCTGAAATTAATATAATGGCTATCAAGAAGCATTGGGATAAGAACCATGTAAATTTATCTAATTTAGATATTGGATTCGATTGGCCACCTGGCCAGTTAGTTCTGCAGGGTGAATGCTATACGCGATGGCTCTTTAGTACTTATCAACAAACAAATTACCGATTACCATGAATCAAGAGCGACTCGTCAAAATGCCTATGCTTTCAATGAAAAGAAATGTTTACAGATAAATTGATTTCCCTGCAGTTATTGAAGAGTTCAATAAAAGTCAAATAAACATAGATACATATTCAATGCTACAAACAATTGTGAATTTAATAAAAATCTTTTTACACTAAGGACTTCATTCAACTATGCTGCCCCGGGCATAACATCTAAATATCTTATACATTAATGAAGTTATGTACGGTAGTTACAATAATGATCCTGTAAGCCAATACCGAAAAATTAAGAGTAGATTCTACTATATTTTCAATCTGTATCTGGGCAGACGATGTATCAAATATACCTTCTACGATCCGAAAAGTTTAGTAAAAGTATTAAGCAGTACTATTTACAAAATGCATTTCATTATCAGGCTATTCAGTCTGTGTCTATATGCAGAAGTCATAACACTAAAAGCACTAAGGCATCTTTTTAATGTGGCTATGCATAAAGTTAATAAGAGCGGATATTCATGGGCTGTAGTTGCAAAACATCTCAATGAAAGAAATTTGTATTTAAAATTGAAAATTGTATTTGTATAACTGCAGTGTCGTATCTAAGCACAGCTAATTGGGGGTAAAAATCTAATAAAATGAGAGACCAGCAGTTTTTTATTTTCTTTAACTCTGTATCTGTGTCTTTAGTATCTGTATATCTGTGTACCTGTGTATCTGTATATTTTTGTGTATCTGAGTATCTGAGTATCTGTATATCTGTGTATCTGTGTGTCTGTCTGTGGCAAATTTGCGGCCAAATGCGTGGACGGATTTGAATTGGTTTATCGATATGGTTCTTAGCTATGTTTGGTTGAAATAAAAATAATCGTCTCCAAGATATTGACTTTTTATTCGTGCATTACATTACGTTGTTGAAACTTTCACGCGGATCCTTATTTTTTCATGCTTCATAATTTTCATTATTCAGCTGAAAAAAATACAATTTGTTTTAAATAATGGAAACTTGCGGGTGGGTCACTGTTTAAATGAAAAAAAGCTTAACACAGTGTACAATATAACAAAATTTAATATTTAGACAATAAAATCTTATATTTAACATTTAAAAATATTTTAAAAAAGGAATTATTTTTTAAATTTAAATTAAATTAATAATACATTGTAATATTTTTACGTGTGGAAGCTCTCTGATAAATAAAGATATCTAGGATTTTGTAATTAACTCGGAAGCATAGCAGTACCTAATCAAAGTAAGCATGTAATCTAAATAAGACGCTTAGCCGAAGTAATGGTAACACCGTTGCGGAAACGGAAAAACGAAACGGCCCAGTATTTACGAGCACCACTTCCGCCCACTGGCGTCATTAACACACGCTGGGTAAAATTTTGCAATTTGCATTTATTAGAGATAAGTGTTGATGAATAGTAAAATATTGCTATAATAATTTAGAATTTGCTCAAAATTAAATATTTATTAAAGTTAAAAACTGCATTGTTTTTTATAAATTTTATTCTGTCAATGGTATAAAAACGTTAATTAATTATTCGGTCAATAGAATATTTAATATATTGAACAAATAATTGATTTACATTTTTATAATATATATATCGCTAATCATAATTGAAAATTACATGTAAAATATCTGATACACTACTGAAGTTATAAGCAGTATCTTAGTTTTATATAGCAATGGCCATGTAAGTCGATAATTTAATTTGTTGTTTAGACCACACTATAACCTTTAGGATAATATTTGCTTGATTAATTATCTCTACCTTTATTGAAGATTAGTTATATCATATTAAACAACGGATTGATGTTATGTTCTTTGTCATAATCAAATTACTATTAGTTACATAACCGCCCCGTTGCTCGAGTGGTTAGCGCAGACGCCTAACGTGTCACGGCGCAATGGGGTTCGGGTTCGATTCCCGGCAATTACAGGAATTTATGTGATGAGCATAGATGTCTGTGTTTCTGGGTTTGGTCGTTTATGAAATATATTCTCAGTATTTATATGTGTATTTCTATGTATTTGTATCGTTGTCTAACACCCTTACCACAAGCAAATAATTTGCTTAATTTGGGTTTAGATCAATGTGTGTAATTTGTCCTGATATTATTATTATTACATCAATAATAAAATCCAAAATCTAAAAGTAACCTTGTCATGTCTAGAACTTGCTGAATTTATAATAAAGTTTCTTGATATAGAGAAACAATATAAGAATATAAAATTCTTCGTTGTCGAAAAATTCCTTGTATTAAATACATGGTGCTTACGAGTATTAATATATTACTAGAAAAACCAAGACTGAGGTTTAATAAAACAATGACAACCAAAAATTCCAGTAACTAAATCTAAAATTACTTAATAATACCTAGTGAAATTTACCTAATAATTATTTTAGTCATTTTAATCCTTAGTACTTTTTCTCAGCTAGGCGACTCGATGTTCCCTCCCGACGTGGCGCTCCTACGAAGCCGTCGTCTCGTCCGGTGGCGTCCCGTTGCACGTCGTCTGGTGCGGGACCAACAGCACCACCTTGGAGCTAGGCCTCTTCAAGAGACCTCCGGCCGTGCGCACGTCAACCACGCACGTGCGGCCGTCGGGTCCCGGGTAGATTAGCACGATCTCTCCGCGCGGCCAGGTATTCCGTGGCAGCGTAGAGTTGACGATGAGGACCACGTCCCCCCGCCGCAGGTCTGGAGCGTCTCTTCTGCCGTCGAGTTTCCTCGGGATGAGCGTGGGCAGGTACTCCTTGACCCACCTCGCCCAAAAGCGGTCGGCCAGATGCTGCACCGCCTTCCAAGTGTGTCGCCTTATTTCACTGTCGTTGAAGGCCCCGACCCTCGGGGCCCCACACGACCTGCCTATTAGGAAATGGTTAGGGGTGAGGGATTCTCCCTCTTCGGTCTCGACTAAGGGTCGAGAGTTTACAATGTGCTCTGCCTCTAGTAGCAGTGTATGTAGTGTCTCTTCCTTCGGCTGCTTTTCTTCAAGGGTTACCGCCAGGGCCGTCTTAATGGAGCCCACTAGTCGCTCCCATGCGCCTCCCATATTGGGCGCTCCTGGCGGTATGAATTTCCATCGCATGCCTATAACTTGCGCCTCTGCAGCCAGCTTCTCTTGCTCGCGCGTGTCCCAAGCATCTTGTAGCTCCTTATTCGCCTTCACGAAGTTAGTGCCGTTGTCGCTGAACATTATCCGCGGCGTCCCCCTGCGTGCAACCATACGTCGCAACGCGAGGATCATGGAGTCCGCCGTCAATGAGGTGACTAGCTCCAGATGAACTGCTCTGGTGGTTAAACAAGTGAATAGCGCCCCCCATCTCTTCTCGTTACGGCGGCCTACAGTGACGGTCATGGGTCCGAAGTAGTCCACCGCGGCGCAGATGAACGGTGGTTCACCAAACTTCAGTCTCTCCTGTGGTAGGTCTCCTGTAGGCGGCGTCTTCGGGGTGCCCTTGCGCACCCTGCACCACTGGCACTCGTGGGCCGTCGCTCGCACGGCCGATCGCAGTCCTAATATCCAGAACCGCTGCTTCAGTTCGTTCATGACTGTCGCGTGGTTCCCGTGGTTGAAGGTATCGTGATAGTGCTTGATGATCAACCTAGTGATCCTGTCCTTTGCATCCAATACTATGGGCTGCTTCAGGTCGCCGTCTATACCTCTCGCCGCGTTAATCCTTCCTCGGACCCTTAGTAGTCCGTCTCCTATGGTAGATCCAGCCTTCTAAGCTTGGTAGTTCTGTCAAGTTGCCTTTTCTCCGATGTGTTCTTGATCTCGTTCTTGAAGCACTCTTGACTCCTTCGTAGCAGCAATTGTTCCGCCCTCAACAGGAGGTCGGGCCCTAATCTGTCGGCGCGTTCTTCGTGTTGTCGGGTTTCGCAGTCACTTCTGTACTCGTAGTTTCGTAGCTCGTTGTGGTCGCTTCCGTCGTCAGCGCCGTGGATGGCTCCGTACTACTTTCCCGTCCCGAAGTACGGGGAGGGGTACGGGCGACTCCCGGCGTCGCGGTTGCTTCCTCTACCGACGGTCGTTCTACAGTTTCGGACCCCTTGTGGCTCCTCGTGACCGGCATGGTTGCTTCGAAACCACTTAATATACACCCTTAATGAATCTAAACCCCTTAGATCCGGCTCGAAGGACCAGATGTCGCGGTCGAGGGCTGCGGTCTCAAAAGACCGGAGCGGCGTTACGCTGAGGTCGCTAGACTGGACCTCAGCTACCGCACCCTTCCGCTTTTGTAGGCGAAACGAACCCTGTCCGCAGGAGTGACGTCAAGTCGAGTGACTAATGATCACTCCTAACGGGCGCCGGTGATTCGTTTCTCATGGATATAGGGGGTCTCGACTCAAAGGGGTAATTAAAACGAGCATGTACGGACACTCAGTTAACCCAGTCACGAGTAGCTTTTTCAATCGGGTTCTTCTACGATCCTCCCGCACAATATTAGGGCTCTTCTACGATAATCCCTCACGACGTTACTATTCAGGGCTCTTATACGATATTTCCCTGTTCTTCTTTCTTCAATGTTGAGGTCCGAGGCGAATGGAATGCCTCATCCCCATACTTAGCCGTTTAATAACCGGCCGGCTTTACCGTAAAGAGAGCCGCTGAATAGCAACGCGTTTTACGCGTATTTTTAACTATGCCCCCGTGACTGAGTTTCACATAACTTTATTTGCTTTATATACACAGACATTACAATGCAATATTCAAAAAGGTTACAAAATTATCTTTACATACACATAAAATGGTTAATGAAGGTTATACAAATACAAAAGTTACGAGAAATAAAATAGTAAAAATATAAGAAATTCTATACAATATAAACAGTTTCAAAGTCTAATTTCTTATAAACTATTATTCTTTCACATAAAGTGTAATACCATATTATGTTCGCCCCGTTATATACTATCTATTTAATTTACTATTAACAAGTTTTACCTAATTTCACATTCCTTCGGGGTATATCGAGAGCGAAAGAGATAGCCTTCGAATGCTATCTCTCTCTTTCTTATTGTTGCACAAAAGAATGCTCTGTAGCAAGTGCGACAAATGCCTTACTATTTAATGTTTCTAAGTGATTTTAAATTTCTAACAAGTTATATGAAAATAATAAATTATGATTAAAAACAATGAACTATCAATAATATTAATGTCGAGAATTGTCGCCGACACTATGTTTAATTTGTTTCAAGCATTTTGACGCTATCGTTTTAAAAATCTTATGACGTTTTTTAAATATATTTCGAGTAAAGAGTTTTTCGTTTTCCTTACCTCTGATTCTCAATCAGAGGTGGTGCATCATACAGTGATTTGTAGAAAGTATATGTTTTATTACAAAATAATATTTTTTTTACAAATTGACACAGCTTTGTTTAAAACATCGTAATTGATTTTGAATTCTAGTTAATGGAAAAGCAATTTTTTTTATTGTTGAAATTTCTTTAATTGAATAATATATTAACTTGACATGAAGCATTATTTTGTAAACGGATTTCATTTTTTATTATTCAATTTTTAATGAAATTAATATTGTATTATTAAAAAAATATACTAAAATTTATGTCTTGAAAAGTTTTTGATTGATGGATTTTGTGATTTGTTTTGATATTCGACTAATAATTAATGTAAATAATTATTTTTCTGCCCACCGGGCGGAAAGTGACAACTTTCGTTCCGCTGCGCTTAACGAATTTGCCGCTTTTCCCCTGTCGGACAGAAAAATAGCATACATACCTCGGGAACTAGAATAAGAAAAGTCTAAGATCACATGTTAGTCGACCTCGGTTCCACCTCGGTCGACAATTACATGTGATCTGAGACTTTTATTTTTTTTCCTTGTAATATACTATCGTCTCTCTTACAATTTGCTTCTAAGAGAATGGAGTGCCTATTGTTCCTCTTATACTTTGCTTCTAAGACTATGGAGTGCCTTAAACTATACCAATATATAAAATATTACACTAACATCACCAAAGCATCTAATTATTGTAGCATAGCTATGCATCAAGTTAATAAGAGTTCGTTGGTTTCAGCTGCAAAAAATATTAATAAAACAGGGCTTTGATACATGTATTTCTGTAAATGCAGTGCGGTAGAGCTAAGCTGAGTGAAAAGATCTAGCTATAGAATACGAGAGCCCACTATTTTTCATTACTTTTATAGAGTAACTTTTTTGCTACCTATTATGCACTACTATATCTTAATATATATAAATTAGGTGTCACGTTGTTTGTCCGCGATGGACTCCTAAACTACTTAACCGATTTTAATCAAATTTGCACACTGTGTGCAGTTTGATCCAACTTGAAATATAGGATAGCGTTTATCTTAATTTATAGTCGCAATATTATTTTATTGCAAATTATTTCTTTCCAATAATCTATTAGATCCAAACAAGTCTCACAGATGGCGTTGTATCTGTTGACTGCTTTGAGTTAGTATTCAACAGATGGCGTAATGTTAAAAGTGCAAAAAAATAACTGGATAATTCATATACATACAATTTAACTTCATAACCGCCACGCGATGCTGAGATTAAATTGCAAGTCAACTTTTAGTCAGTAGGCCGGCCGATAAAAATTAACTCACAATTTAGATACCCGGCCACGTGTTACTTAGACTGAATCATATATATACATATTCATATTATAATGAACATAATACAGTCAAATTGTACCTGCTTCTTTGTCGAATATATTTACGTGAGACGGGTCAACCAAAAATATTGTGTACCGATTAGTGCAAAAATTAAATTAAAATTAAACTATTTATAATTTAAAATAATAAATATCATTGTCATAGATTTAAGACTATCTACCCTAACTACCTCATTTATAAATTTGTAATGTACTCATTTGTTATCATCTTAAATGAAAATAATAATATTTAAAATTAAATATATCAACTATACGATATTTTTGATCAACTGTGTTCAAAGACCTCCCTTCAAATCACAATCCAGTGAATTTTTACACTGGCTTTAACGTTTTCGTCTTCTTTGGTAAATAATAATTTCATTGTTTTAATCACCCTGTTGATCGCGTGGTGGAAACGCCTAACGTGTAGCGGTATAGTGTCGTGTACCCAAAAAATCAAGGGTTAATGGTAGTAGAAAATCAGTCATAGAGGTCGCCATGTTCTTTTACAAATTGCATCTATGTCAAAAAACATAGCGGTCCACATCATTATTTTTTCATTTTTTATTTCAAAAAGAAGGGTATTATAAGTTTCACCTGTAGATCTGTGTATCTGTGTGTCTGTCTGTGGCAACATAGCAGCCAAACGAATTTGAAGGCGGTTTTTTTAATCGAAAGCTTGGTTCGTCGAGATGGTTCTTAAAAAATTTTGGTCGAAATATAAGCAGTCGTTTCCAAGATAAGGAGCTTTTATTGGTGCTAGCGAAAGGTTTTTATACAATATTGATAGTAAAAAACCTAAACAAGTAAAATTAGTGTGTTTATAGATTCATTTAGTACGACATAGAAAAAAGGTAAAATAATATAAAAAAGCAGAAAAAAAAATTAAATAACCCCCGATACTAAAAGACGTCTAAAAAGGATAATAATATTATTATTTACTTATTGAAGTAGTTGCGTCGGGGGACCTTTATATGTATGTATGTATGTTGATGTTGATGTCTACTTTACAAAATCTTTGGAGCTAATGAATGAGCATTTTGACTATACGATAATATCAAAATATTGCTATTTCGTTTGCCTTGATAAATTTACTTGCATTTTGAATTCTTCCTTTACTTAGCGGTCGGGGGTTTTATATTTTTTTTTCATTTCTAATAACGTTACTTCTTAAATAGTTTACTACAATGTAATAGGTATATCAAAAACCTTTGTAACCACAGCAACGCGTGGCCGGGTTTGCTAGTATATATATATATATATATATATATATATATATATATATATATATATATATATATATAACAATTTTATATATATAACAATTTTTGTGACCGCACACAAATAAAACACTTAAGTAAAATAAGTAATTTTTATCAATAACGAATTTTATACGTATGCATGCTAAAATTATTCGGAACTTTTAATTGATTAGTTGAAAGGTCAAGAAAGGATCTTGAGTCCCAAAATATGTCTTAGGGTTGTATCCGTGAGCTACACATGCAAAAAGTAACACACCTATATACCTCGAACGTTATGTTTAGGCATTTTACTTGGGCCAAAGGTACAGATCTTAATTAATTATACTAAAATAACAGTAAGCATCTTTTGTAGCGTAATAACTTGTATTCAAATATTTTTTAAATGTTTTTTCATAGTTTTGGACTTGTATCTTACATATCTATAAATATTTTTTAATATCATAAATCTGTTTCTAAAATCACAAATTTTTGTGCACTGAGATATATAACGATGTATATTTTATACTAACCTAAAAAATATTATCTTAATAATTTCAATTATTACATCCCGAATGGGCCGCAAAACATGTCAATAAATATAAATATAAAAATCAATTACCACTTCAGAATAAAGTATTATATTTTATAATATTGTAACATATAAATGTTTTGTATTTCGAAATATTCAAAAAATATGGTTGCCCACAAATGAAAATAAAATGCAATCAGATTCCGAACGTCCACTGTACCCGCAATCACGCATAGCTGGCTTATGTTGCAGCGACGTTACACTGACCAAAAATAAGAATGGTTAATTTACGAGACGTTCCAAACATTTTAGTAGTTGTTTATATATTATCTATACATATAATAAAATTGTCACTGATTCATTTCTGCACATGGAAAATATTAAAAAAAAATCATCATAGGGGTCCTTTATAAGAGCAAGAGAACCCAAAACAATGGTGTTTAATTCTGTCTGTATGTTTGTGCACGCTAATCTCAGAAACGGATTAATCGATTAACGGGAACATATTGTCATGGGATTAACTTTATATTTTGTTTTTTTTTTATTTTTTAACTATCGGTTAACAAATAAAGAAGTTAATAATCTCTTATCGTCGTATTACTGCTTACCAGTTTGAAGGTTTATATTTTTTACATACATTGGTAAGTACAAAGGGTACGTTTTATCGAAATCAAAATCGAAATCTACGCGTATGCAGGCACAGCTAGTTCAATAATATTTTAAAGATAAATTATTATTAAAAAAAAAAAGAGCGGCTGTGCAGGGCTATGAGAACCCAGTATCACTGCGACCTAAAAGATCTATTATGATCGCCACTGCCTACAGTTAACTATAAAGGTCTGTCACTCTGAGGTATTGCAGAATTTCCTTTGCATTGATGTTTCGGACATCTACTGGACTGGGTCCAGGATGTGACTGCGTTTACGCATCGGCGGACCGCACTCGCATAGCAGATGGATCGGTGTTTCATCCGCCTCGTGGCAGTACCTGCACACTTTTTCATCTGCTAATTTGAGGGCAGCTAGGTGCTTATTCAGACAACAGTGCTCTGTAAGCGTTCTAGTTATGATACGTAGATTATTGCTGCTCAGCCCAGTGCGATCCTTATCTGCTTTCGCATTGAAGGGTTTGATGAGGGCTTTGGAATGCTTGAGGCAAGGGATCTCCTCCCATCGCCATATAGCCCCACACCTAGTGCGGTTATTCAGGATCATGCGAGCTAGGCTATTAGATAAATGTGTGTAATTTGCCCTGCTATTATTATTATTATTGAAGTCGTTGCGTCGGGGAACCGTTGTACGTACGTTGATGTGTATATGTTACAAAGTTAATCATTGAGGACTTAGACTATACGATTCGGTACCGTAATTTTTCTAGATTAACTGAGTTGCATTTTAATTTCTTTCTTTATTAAACGGATACACAGATACATAGATCGACAGGTCAAACTTATAACACTCCTTTTTTAATCGGAGGTTAAAAAATAATTTTATTTTCAGTTAAGTTTTAAGATATTAAAAAAAAATCAAATGCGGTTACTTAGTGGATAAAGTTAAGGAGAAAAGAAATTGGGTTTGATATTACATTATTATTATATTTAATTTTATATTACTATTTTAACAATATAACATAAAAAGTACTAAGCATAGCATAGTGGTTTGCAAGTAGTTTAAAAGATGCAACAAAACTGAGGAGTTAATGCTGATAATGCTGTTTTTTTTACTGAAATCAAGCATTAGTTCCTAAATAATATCGAAATATTAATAATCCTTTTCCAGTCCAAAAGGTACACATAAAAGATTTTTAGAAGGTAGTTTTCATATAACTGGAACGTCTGAGATCAGATGTAGCCAGCTATTTTTAGAACACTTTGTACTAACTGTTCATTAATTATCAAAAAAGTGGTATACTTTTGGTTATCATACCGATTCATACTATATTTTAGGTAATATCTTTTAGTAAATAGACATTTGTGCGGTACTAAGATGTAAATTGTTGGATTCTAGGACAAAAATGAAGTGAATTATTTTAGTAATTGAGTACTTGGAGCAATTGATAAAGAGGTAAACCGGAGCAGAGATGAAAATAGTACTCATGTACTATCCACCAGCTGGATAGTCTCTTCTAGAACTCTGATAGCACTGTGAGACCTCACGATACTGTTATTGCGTTTTGAGTGCATGGTGAACTATACGCTGGGAATATTAGGCAGCGACGATGGAGGATTACTAATAAAATGACTTACTAACACACACATCTTCCCTTAAATACTTTTTAAGTAAATAAAGTATAATTTTAACCTTATCATTTGCGAATTAGATCCTTAAAAAATATATAACATATCACTATTGAAATTCATTAAACATTATAATTCCTCGCAACTTATAGGTTTTATGATTTTAAGCCCCTAAAACAATATTTGCCTTTAATTTGAATTACATGATGCTTGTGTACGAAAAACATAACAAAACATAAGTGTTGGTATACTGATACAATCATGAATGAAAGAGCGCTATCAAAATGTACAAACAAGGAAATTAGTTAAACAACGATATCGTGGTGATTATTATTACAAAAGCTATTAGTACCTACGGTTGGAAAAGAAATTAAATAGAAAGAGTACCTCATTATGATACTATAATTAGCTTCGTTCATTAATACTTCATATAAATTACTACTCTTTACACAGAATATTTAATTCTATTCTATTTCTATTCATTATTATTTACACAGTGCTAGATATTGCTAGTGATTTCGTTGGCTATCCTTGCCCGTCTCGAAGAATGAACCATCTATCATGACCTGAGATTTAAACAAATAAAAACATTTTTATTCTTATTAATTTATGAAAACTTTATTGTAAAATAATAATTGTTTAATTTTCGGACTTATAAAGCACTGTCACTGAACTGTCACTGTCACTGAACCACTAATCAGAGAAATAAAACTACGATTCGTACAATACAAAAAATGGATAAAACTGTGATATACGTTACAGAACGAAAATTTATATTTTTTTTTCAGTTTCAACGAATAATAAAATAACTTACCAAAATTTACATACGATTTACTATTATTTATTAATAATATGTAATTGCAGGATTGATGTGCAGGAAAAATTACAAAAGAGAAGCCTGTTTACTTAAACATATAGATATATATAGATAGAGTTTGTCCTAATATATCTCATGGTGAGCCATTGCCATTGAGCTCCTATCAATGGCTCATAATGACTCTTTATTTGCAAGTAGGAAATTATAATTTGCTTACGGAATATTGTTACTGACAGATATAGATATAAAAATTATAGTAACAACTGTAATAATGTAATTTTTTTCACTTTACTACGTTCCCATTAACTGCTCCCTTTCCCAAAAGGTTACGTGTAAGAGATGAAGCAATCGCTTCAGAATTATTTGTCTGCAAATTTTCATTTTTTCTTCATGTATATATCTTTCTATCAAAGACATTTAAATCTAAGTTTTTTTTTGTCGCAATATTTAAGTATTTTATGTACAAAAAGTGTAGAGCAAATGTAGTTAGAATTGATGTAGAGTGGTTGAATGCAAGAGGTGCCCAATTAAATACAAATAAGCCCCTTAAAATTCGTAAAGTCATTTCTATTAAAATTTATTTTTTCTCTTCTATTCTATAGCCAGGTACACAGGTATCTGGCTGTAGAATGCCAAACGTTTGTATGAATTTGATTGCGTTTATTTATCGAAAGCCGGGTTCGTCGAGATGGTTATAGCTACGTTTGACAGAAACAAAAGCAGTTGTCTCCAAGATATTAAGCTTTTGTTGGTGATAGTGAAGAGTTCTTAAGCACTCCACCATCACCAATAATATGCAATTTAATATGCAATATTGAGAGAAGAAAATCAGTGTGTTCGTAGGTTAATTTAATAAAGAAACCAGAAACCACTTTATAAAGCACGAAAGAAACATTAAAAAAAACTCTAAAAAGGATAAAAATAACATTATTATGTACAAAATCAAGTCATTGCACCGGTGAAACGATGTATGTGCATTGATGGTTTTGTCTATTTTGCAGAGTACCTAGACTATACGATTTGATATTGTTATTTTGTTATTTGCCTTGATGGTTAGGTGGTGCCTTGGTGGTATCAGGATTTTTTTTAAAACATAATTAATTTTATTAGTCTATGTGGACATAAGTTTTTCTTTTAAAAGTTACTTAAAACCTTATGCACCTAAATAGATTTTACCTTTAATTAATGGATCATTATTAAGAATATATTACAACAAATGGTTAACACTTTTATATTTCCTTGCATTAACTTAACTTCAATAGAAGACAAAATGTAAGTCGTTTCAAGTGAACACGTGAAAGTTTTCAAAGAATTCGAAACTTGGAACTGTTTACCAGCTTTCCACTTTAAGCAGAACTTGTATCTGCACTTCGCATTTTGTAACACAATATGATTGCAAGAAGAAAATAAAGGTGGATGTTGTTTCTATTTCCTACTTATTTATGTGAGTTTTGTCTTATTGTGCTTAATTGTTTCTTATTTTTTAAAGATTCTTGTTATTTTAAGACAGTAACAGATATAAATCATTGTTCTTAAGCAGATTTATTCTTATTATTAATCATTATATTTAAGAGAAGAAGTTCACTATTACCGCTTGTAAGAGATGTTTATATAAATATTTATTTTCACCCAAAGTCACTTGTGGTAAGTTTACAAACAATTAACATTTAACGAACTAAGTTTACTGGTAAGTTTAAAGTATCGTGTTTCGCCGTTATTTGGCAAATTATTTCTGCAACCTCATCGCAAGTGAAAGATATTTGTTTTCCCTGAAATTCTTACATAATAACTTGTTAACTTGGAGTAAAATTCTTCAACATCTAGATGTCTTAACTTACTTCTGTAATCCTATTATAACTTTTACAAATAACTTAAAAGATTATTTCAAGAACTGGGGTCTCGTTTTTGTGGTTTGATTTAAACTATTTTATTAAATGTGATAATATCATTCTAAATAGAATATTTATAAATGGTTTGTTATTTGCATATAAAAATGTGCACAGTAATTCCTGGCTGATGGACATTATCAAGGTGGGACGACAGTACCTCATCTCGAATAGATTATTTCTATCGATGTAAGGTAACTTGTTTACGTCACCGACGAGGAGAATTTCGCCAGCGCCGGACAACCGGGTAACCATTGTTATGGCTCCGAAATGGTTCATAAGAGCCTCGTCTACCACCAAACGGTGATAGTTTTCTGACTCTTTGAATCCATTTACTAATATAGAGGCCATCGTACGCACTCAATGTTTTGATTCGTCGCCTATAAGCTGAGAGATCTTCTCTCTTAGATCTTTAGCTGTCTCAGCTGTGGTTGTAACGATGACGTCCTGCTCCACGTCAGAGTGCGATATTATCCACGTAGTTTTGCCACATCCTGGTACCACGTTGACCCAATTTAGTATTGGTATGGTCCAAGCTTCGAAGTTCGTTAATGTGCTAGCTTTGTCTAGGATCATAACCTTGGGTCGTGACAACAATTGGGTCGCTAGATGGCGTCGTATATTTGGCTTTGCTTGTTCGCTTCGTCTCTGCTTTATCTAATACAACGTAACCACTGGTCGCATTGTATGCTGCCATATGCTCTTCTGCCATTGTGCCGTGAATGATCTTTGCAGTTTGGTTGTTGTATATGGCTGCATTTGCCTCCCTGAGTTTCAGCTCTAAGAACTTCCGATTTCCGAATTTATTATTTTAAACTAATCCAGATATTTAAGTAATATTTTAATATTTTGTATAAAGTAGCTTGATTGAATACCGTATACTATATATAATTATTATAGTTTTCTTCATTTGCAGAGTCTAATAAACTCTATAACACTCGCTTATTCAGTAAATATTATCTAATAACTCAATTGCTTTTAATCAACTTTATAAGATTTCTTATTCTTAAAGAACAAACTTTTAACGAATAATTAATGAGTACCGGATACTTCTTATTAAGGATGCTAAACTTATTTCAACTGAATTAAATAAGTTTAGCATCCTTCAAAAATAAATAATCAAATTTACAGTACAAATCATATTAAAAAACCTGAAAATTTTGACTCGGCTTTATTTTAACATCTTAAAATTGTTAGTAGTTAAAATAATAGAAATAAATATATATATATTATGTTAATGCTAATGACGTGGGTAAGGAATTATTATTATTTTATTATTAGTAAAGTTACGTTGAGTTAATTCTTTAGTAACGATGACATATTTGATAAAAAAAATAAAACTGGTAACTTACAACTACCTTGTGGATTGATATTTAACAAAAAAAAAACATTTATTATAAAAATATATAAACAATAAACTTTTCACTTAATACAATAGAAGACCGACAAAGAACTTGCTAACAACCTGAGTTTATTCGTAATTTTTCACTAATACCAACATTAAGCAACCCTTTGTTTTCGGCATTGATAAAAATGCCGAACAGCGCCACTGAATACCTCTTTTCTGTCTTTGAATGCCTGTTGGACAAAGGAATTACTTTTGAACTAATACAATAGACTTGTTTTTAAATAAACAGAAATTTCGCAGTCACCTGGTTTAGATTTGTAATTTTATAATTGTTTTGTACTTATTTAAATATGGATTTTATCACAAGAAATGATCACTATAATATTTTTATTATTATTAGGTGAAATTATTACAATGCTGAAGATTTTGTTTTATTGTAAACGTGATTGAGTTGAAATTTAATCCGAAAGATCCGTTTTTACATACAATTATAACTAAAAAGTGTGTTAGGATATAATTTTAAATTCACAAATTTTAAATTCACAAATTAATTGTATATGTATATATGTGTTAGTATTCTTCAAATGTATTTTTTTTTTCTGTATTTTTTTTTTGTTTTATTGTACCGTCTTTTAAGTCTCTCTGCATTCCTAAAGTTGACTGTTAGGGATTGCTATTTAGCATTAAGTCCGCCAATTATAACATTTTTGTTGGACAGACGAGACGTATTTCAATATGGATAAGTAGTATACGTGAGAAATGTTTGTATTGGTGAGTTTCGCGTGCTATTAAGTACGTACTCATTAATAGTCTTTTGAAATTCAAACGGAATGAGAGGAATCCGACAACTAGAAACAGTATATAAATATAGATATTACAAAGATATATAAACAGAAATCAACTATGCCGACCAGGTTGATGCTAGTAATGGTTTTATTGTGTACCTGAGGTTTAGTTTGGCAGCAACGTTAAAGTTCTTTTGTAGAGTATTTGCATGAAAACAATAATAGCTGAGCCAAACCAAGCACACCATTCATTGAAATTTCAAATTAGAGGATAATTCTATGAACTGTAAAAAAAAACAAATTTTCGATCGGATATTTGACTACAACATTAAACGAGTAAGAGTAAGATATAATTTAATATTTATTTATTTCAGCTTATTGAATGTATGCAATGATTCATATAAAGTAATAATTACTATGTATCTCCTGGTTTCCTACGATAGATCCTACCTTAGTGTATATGATTGCATTTATTCTTTTTCTGCCGATAATTTTATTAACTATAGGTAGTTGTAATTGAATCTTTCAGAATCAATAGTTCAATATAATAATTAAAAAAAGAGAGTAATTATATTTAGCATATGTTTATATATGTAGGTTAAAAGTTCCGGTTTAACTTTATCAAACCTCATTGATAAGTCGATTTCGTTTTAACGCAAAACAACTTAATTACATACTTTGATTGGTTTTCTCTCAATTCCTTTAATAGGTATATAAAATATATTTAATTTAATTTAACCCAATCCAGTGACATTATTTTCCAAAAAATCATTTTTTTTAAACTTTCCGATAACTTTAATAAGGATATTAGGTACGTATTAAGGATGTATGACACGTTGTAACTTTTTCTATATTAGAGATTTGACATTTTCAATAATATTGTTAATGAATATTTGAAAGATAAGTGATTAAAGTAATCAAACTTAAACAATATAGTAGCAAAGAAAAAAAATAATCTTGAGCAAGTGCTCATTTTCGTATAACTAAATGTTGCCAATCAGGCGAAAGGAAACAATAAACCGGCAATCACTTTCTAACATGTCCTCCCTGTGATAAACACCTAGCTTCCATGTCCTATTTATTTTACGTTCTCCACAGACTAAACAATACATTTTTTTTTAGTTTATACCATAGAAGTTTAATAAGTATTATAAGGATTCTATTTTTCATACTTATTTGAATATAATTAAGTATAGTGTTTTCACGAGTACTACATTTCTGTAACCACACTGTAAGACTTCACGACACTCTTAGTGCTTTTTGTGTGAATCCTGAACTGCACGCCCGGAAACTTAGAAACCGTTTGAGGTAGTTAACTAATTAACTGACTTACTGACAGACACCTCCATCTCGTCTTGCCGTGAACACGATAGCTGCAGACCATTCGAAACGTCGCGTCGGGTTAAATTTAAAATGTAGGTAAATTTATATTAAATTAATTATACGCGAGTTAAATCCGTAAAAATAGTTTTATTTCATTATAATGAAGTACTTAGAAATTTATTGTTTTATGAAGTTTAATTCGATCCATATTTAGGATTTGGATGGACAACGACGCCTTTTAAATAAGAAAACAGAAATAGACGCTTTGGTACCTATTTAGGAGCACATGTTCGGTACACGGTTAGGTTGAGCTAGGGAGTCATTCCCTATGTGCAACGAAGAGAGGCAGAGCTGACAGAACATGCCAATGGAGGCTTTTTAGAAAGCCCGGCGAGCCCAATCTACAAGGTTAATTTTTAAAATGCCTTATTCCAATATAGCGAACTTGAGTAAGCGGAGGTATTTTAGAAAACAAACCATGAGCAAGCATTTTGTACTTTGTTGTTTTTAAATTTAGCGTATATCCTGATTCCTATGACTTTATCAACGTAACTACATTTTGTTGTTGAGTTTGCTGAATCATACGGGTCGATCACTCTTAAAAGTAACTGAATTTTTACAAACTCAATAACTTGAAATACATGTAATTAACATGAAATTACACATTTAGAAAAGAGAATAGATTTTATCATTTAACTTAGTAAACAAATGATTGATGATGATAAGATGACTAATTCTTAACATAAGGTGAAGTAAAGCGAAACTAATTTAATAAACAATAAATATTTTATAAATCATTTTAAATGTATGTATGGTCTCTGATAATATAAAGGACCTAGGATTTTGTAATGAACTCTGTTGCATACAAATAGTGAAACAATATAAGCATGAAATCTAAATAAGATGCATAACGAAGTAATGGCAACACTGTGTCGGAAACGCCAAACGAAACAGCCTAGTATTTACGAGCACTACATCCGCCCACTCACTGCATTAACAAACGCTGGGCAAAGAGCCTCTGCCATTTGCATTTAGTAAAAAGGCCTGCTGACGACTAATTAAAAGGAATTATAATAATCTAAGTATTCATTTAGTTTTCATAATATATATTGTTGTATCATAATTATTATGGCAATAAAATATATTGAAAATGCAATCAAAATACCTAGCGAGATAATAAAAGATGCTGTCTATGGAATTTGACATCCGTGTCCTCCAGAATACGTGTAAGTGTGTAAAGAACATAATAAATTAATAAAGTTTTAATTTCTAAAGTTTTTTAAGATAGGTCTATAATATCTGAGCTCTTAATTTAATATCTTTTATATATTGGAGTGGATCAAAGTTGCCTCCTATATCAGATCTTGTATCAGATCAAAATTGATTTGTTCAGTTTACTAAGCATGCAAACAATATTTTGCGTAAAATCTATTTTACCCCAATATTCTAGACAAGTGTAAAAATCTAGATCACTATTAGCGTATTTTGCATAGGCAAGTGTTAATTCATCTTAATAGTTTTGAATCTGACAATATTTCGACTATCCAAAGACATGATGATCCTACAAATGAATAGTTTCTGGAAATCAAAAGTAAATACAACCGTACCTCCAAATTGTTCAAACGGCAAGTCTTTAAAGCGAAGTCCTCGTATATCGTCAAATAGCGATAATATTCAAACGATAAACAGTTGGCAAAATATTCGCCCGGGACACCAAAATTTTGGTCACTTGTACATGTTTCTATTGGCGTCTTCTGTTTACATTATTTTTTGCCATTATCCATTGTAGAAAGACCTTCTTGGCATTCTTTTTGCCTTACACTCATTGGATCTGACACTATCTACTTACATAGTAGAGCAATTTCTTTAACAAGCTATTTAGTTTTAGTTTTATCTATATGCAGAAGTTATTACACTAAAAGCACTAAGACATCAATTTATTGTAATTTGTATCTGTGTAAATGCAGCGGCAGAGGCGCTAATCTAGCTGAGAATGAAAATCTTATAATATGAGAGAGCAGGTTTTTCCATTCAGGTAATGGTTTTTTTGTACCTGTAATACATTAAAAAAGCTAAATTTACAACATATTTATAGTATCTATTAAATAATTATATTACCCTCTGCAGTACTTCATTTTATTTAAATAATTAACGAGGTGTTTTATGTTTCATGCAAAAGGCTTCTAAAGTTTAAAGGGCTTCGCATACACAATCAATATTTATTCAGGAAGGCACATTATTTTTAAAGTAATTGGTTTCCTAATTATTTAAGTGCACCTAAAAATATAATATTCTATATTTTAAACTGGCAAATAACACATTTCTTTCTTTTAATAAATATCTTGGCTAAACGCTATAGAATATACAACTGCGATTAAGTATTATAGAAATAATAAAAGGTATTTCACATCAGCTTACATAGAAAGTGAGTAAATAAAAAATAAACTGTGTTATAAAGTTATTTTAACAATTTTTGATTACTAATTAACTACTAATTTCAGTCGAATTAGTCATCTGACTGATTAGAAAAAAACGTTTTGCCTATGCCAAAATCTTGACTTTCTGCTATGAACTCTTTGAAACAATTTATTTTTTCAAAAAATGCCAAAAATTTAAAATTATATTACAAGGAAGTTTAATATTGATTCAGGTATGGTAAAATATCAGAGTCCAGAATACAAGAAAGAAAACTTTCATAAACCAGCAAAATATTAATTTAGGTACATGAGAAATGTAATGAACGGCTTAACTTTAAAAGCAAGCGTCAGCTTTTATATATGACAAAAATGTAATATTAGTTCTTTTTTACACATTAAACCAAACTTTGACTATATGAAAATTATAATCATATAATTACAGAAAATATATTTTAAAAAAATGCCATGTCTTTATTTATAATAAGAAAAAAAAGGTAATATAAGTGTCTTATTCTAAAACACAAGTAAGTCATAACTTACCGTCTTAGTATTTACGTAAGAATTGTTTATTTTCTATTAACTTCAGTCAACAGCAGGTCTAATTTGTCTGTCTGTATTTCCAGCTTTAAGATTGCGAAGATATATCTTATTTTAACTTAATAAGAGAAAAATAAAAGGATATACTCTATTTATTGAGAAAAATTAAAACATTACTATCACTTTTTTAAGTAAGTATTATCGTACTCCAAACGAAGATAAAAACAAATAACAAAGGTTTAACCTAATTTAATTTATTCTAACATCCTTGGATATGTGGTAATATGAGTGCTTTGACTCTGGCTCGTCTATCTGGAGCTTTTGAATAGTTAGCAAGGTCCTCAACCTCAGGTGTCTTGTTGTGGTCCGTAGATAACGAAAAAAAGCGGCTGTTGTATGCTTAATTCATCAATAAATAGGCTTACATCTATATTCCATTCAAGATAGTAGTCTACACACTACTAGCAGGGGAGGTGCGGTAAGAAGGATATAACTAAAATGTGTAAATACTACATATTATTTGACACCAGCATAGATACGAGGTAAGATGTAAAATTATATCATAGACATAACTGAGGCGTAGCCAATCTTTCTCGTCTTTCCAAAAAACAAGTAATTTCTTCTTCACATGACAATCGTCTTCAAACGTCTGTTGTATTTGAGTATTTTTTTAATTATTTAAAAAAATCGCCCCGTTGGGCGAGTGCTTAGCGCAGACCTCACGTGTAGCGGCGCCACGGGGCTCGGGTTCGATTCCCGACAGGGACAGGCATGTATGTGATGAGCATAGATTTCTGTATTTTTAGGTTTGGTCGTTTATAATATATATATTCTCATTATTTATAATGTGTATTTCTATGTTTTTCTATTGTTGTCTAACACCCTTAACACAAGCAAATAATTTGCTTACTTAGGGGTTAGATCAGTGTATGTAATTTGTCCTATTATTATTATTATTAGTAATAGATAGATAGGTTGAAAATGTTGAATCTTTGAGAATTGATTTGAAGCTTTCCGCGTAAGCGGGAATCACAACTTGCGGTGTTTAATTTAAGTTTAATAAATAGGAATTTTGGCCAAATTAAACCAATATTATATCTTCAGTATAAATATTGAAATCATGGACATTAAACTACAAACAACCTTAATTGAACAATGAATTGAACTTCAAACTTTCCTTTAATTATCTGGAACGATTATTGGTTATTGGAACAAACTTTTCAAGCTCAAGTCATAACAAATTTTGGAAGTTTGAACGCTAACCAGTAATGGTAAGTCTAGCTTTTATCATATTGTCGGCACGGAGGAGTAATTGTGTTTGTTGCATTTTTACTAGTTTTATTCGATGGTTAAAAACAATTTGTTTTAAAAAAGTTATTATTAGGGTTTAATAATTAAGATATTTTTTGCATTTTTTTATATATTTTAATAATTAAAACTTTTGTTTTCTCCTATTTACTTCCTTCCTACAAAGAAATATCAGAAATAATATTAATTGATCACTTGAACTATATAGATCAGACTTTAATGCCAAACACGCCAAACGTTTTCCTCCCAAAAAGGAACAAAGTAACCCGCTCTGGGGGTAGTCCAGCGAATAAAAGCATCTGCACTATATAATTTCGGGTTAGGGCCTACTGGATTTCAAGCTCTTCAACTTCCTTCCAAAGATTGGTATAATATTTTTGATTATATTTTTCCGTTTATTTCTGTATTTATCTAAACTTTATTATGCAAAAAAAATACAATTCACGGATTTAATTCTAAAGCATTATCTACCAGTCAACCGAGCCACTAAACTGAGAAATAAAAAAAAACAATAAAAATTTAAAACTATGGCTATAAATCTGAAATATATAACATAAATTCAATTTAAAATATCATAATTTAACTTACTTAAACTTCAATTTATGTCTAAGACTCTCATACTTCCTGGAACAGTGGCAGCTTGCCCAAGAAGTTATGATCCTTAAACCTTAAAAGCAGCCAGGAAAAATCTCATACTATAGATCAATTAGCATCTTCCTCTGGTCGGAAAAATTAAAAAAAAAAGTCAATAAAATTTACTCCGAAATTAATTTTCGAACTCTTATTTTTATACTGAAAAGTTACCTGGGAAAAAAATTTTATGAGAAAAAACTAAAACAACACCTTATCTGATCTCTTTGAAATCAAATCAGGAGTACCCCAGGAGACCATCTTAGGACCGGTCTTGCATCCTATATTAATAGCCGACGTCCCTACAAATAATAAAACCTTCATTACCACATATGCCGATGACAACGCAATAATGTCAGTAAATGTAAACCCAGCAACTTAATCTGAATATCTACAAAAACACCTTACTGATATAGAAAAAATCTGAAGATATAGAGAATTAACACTTAT
The DNA here is from genome assembly GCA_959347355.1 of Napeogenes inachia. NCBI lineage: Eukaryota > Metazoa > Arthropoda > Insecta > Lepidoptera > Nymphalidae > Napeogenes > Napeogenes inachia. The sequence goes on along the minus strand of OY365800.1, from coordinate 16,411,628 downwards.
CAAAGTAAATGTATCCATGTCACATTTACTATAAAGAAAGAAGGTTGCTGTTACGTTTTTTGTCATAATATTACTATGTATTACATCAAATTTGAAAACCGAAATTTTCTTTTACCAAAACATGGCCAGGTTACTTGGTTTGGTAAAAGATTGGTGAATTATGGTTGGTAAAAGATTGGTGAATTATGTATGCACTGCGTATTTACGCAGTGCCTAAATGTGTGAAAATATTACTAGAGAACTTAAAACAACGAGAGTTTAATAAACAATGACAAACATACAATTTTAGCAACTAAATCTATAATTAATTAATTTCACCTAATATTAAAATATTAAAATAAAAAAAAAAGACAGTTTAACTTTTAATACTTTTAGGTTCACCAAAAAGGTTTTTGAAATATAAATGTGAAACGGGACTTTTTAGTTTGTTATTCAGTTGTGTCATCACACGATTGCAACACATTGCATCTAATTTTAAACTTTTAAGTGAAACAGAGTAATTAAGTAAATTCATAGTTATATAAACGTGGATAAGAATAAAAAAAGTAATAACCACTAAGGAAAAAACACACATAACCATTTAAAAAAGGATAAATATATTTATTAGACTTTTCTATAGAGCTATTTGTTTTAGAATAGGTTATAAATTATCTTACATACGGTCTAATCTCCATAATAAAAATACAATATTTACATTTTGTATACGGATAAGTTTATTTGTAGCAGAGAACTAATATATTGAGAGTCTAGTTTAAGACTTCAGTATATTTTCCGAATTTCATAAAAGTATATTTGATTATCATACAAGAAAAGGTAGTTCAACATATTTAAATTGATAGCTAAAGAAGTTATGTTGTTATGTTAGTTATGCGAATTAGTTCGTGACAATAATGTCTTTGGTGACGAATATCGCCTCTTAATTTAGTCGTATATTTCGGTTGTGCACACTAAATCTGTGTTTTAAAATAGCGAAGAGTTCTAATGCTATTATTATTCTTGTTTACGGTATATTGAAACTGCAGGTCATTACTAAAGAATCTGCAATTATTATTAACATAATAATTTTCAAAGGCCATAAAAATATGATTTGCTTAGGTGCCCTATTTTTGCATATGTTCCTAATGATTTTCTTCACACATATACATGATATACCTATCATGTAAATATGTGACGATGATTGATGATGATTTAGGAATGGTGATTTAAATTTAATTGCCTTTTTCTAAAAAAATCTATAATGTCGGAGAGTTATTACTTTTACTTTTTTTACATAAAAGATTATAACAACCAAAAAATATCTTAATATGATATGTATTATGTTTAATTTGATACAAGCGTTTTGAAGCCATAGTTTGGATAAAAGTTACGTATAATATTTTAATACGATGACGGTATTTAAACCAATCGCTTTCTTGATCCTGACGCTCAATACTATAAGGGCCACGTCCAATTGTATTGTTTCACAGATTTTACTACTCACTCTTCACTTTTATATATTTGTATTTAATCCTTCCTTGGTACTATCCAGCAGTGTCTGTCTCGAATATCGTCCTAACCGCAGTTTATATACCCTTCTTTATTAGCTCCCTCTTCACATAAATAATAATCATAGTCAAATCATCTACTTTAAACGTACAAAAATAACTACTACTCGTAAAAGAACAATTGTATGTATCGGTAAAAGCGGTATTAAATACTGGTTTTAATTATGAAGTCTTAATGGTTCTCACTTTTCTAGCTTATTCAAGTATTTACAAATCAAGCAAATGTCCCTCCTCACATAAATAATAATCTTAGTCAAATAAACTACTTTAAGCATACGAAAACAACCATTACTTGATATAACAATTCTAAATGTTACTATTTAAGTTAATAAAACAACGATTTAAATAATTACACCTTATTGGTTCATCTTATTACAGTTAAATTAGTAATTCATTAATTTATATGGATCAATACAGGGACCATCAAGACATTGAAACGAATCAAAACATTACGGATTATTATAAAATAGTCGTTTAGCAATAATGTAACCTTACAGCTCGGCCGTCCTGCTCTAAGCAAGTCCCTTTGCTTATAAAATGTAAATAACTAAAACAATCGATAACTATTCGTATTTTCTAAAGCGGTTGAAAAACGTCAATTAAACCTGAAGTTTCTAGGACAGGCTGTCTTTTCCCCGCCTTAAAGGTTTGTAGGTTCTTTCTCTCCTCATTTTCCATTTTGACACCGTATGACGAGGCTTCCGTTTGGGATTCCATCCATATAGCTACCCAAACTACATAGCGTGCTTGGCTTACTCTCGTCCGTAATTGGAATTAGTCCTTCCTTTCGGCTGATTCAACTATAATAAACACCCGAGATCCCAGGTGTTCACATTGCGTAACAGTCCTCAACTGATACAACTATAGCTAAAAGCCTTCGCTTTCGGTTCAGTCAGTCCTTTGGTTATCCAGACCCTTATCCTTGGGTTTACATTAACCCTTATCCTTGGGCTTCCTTAACCCTTATCCTTGGATTTCCTTAACCTTTATTCTTGGGTTTCCTTAACCCTTATCCTTGGGTTTCCCTTAACCCTTATCCTTGGGTTTCCCTTAACCCTTATCCTTGGGTTTCCCTTAACCCTTATCCTTGGGTTTCCCTTAACCCTTATCCTTGGGTTTCCCTTAACCCTTATCCTTGGGTTTCCCTTAACCCTTATCCTTGGGTTTCCCTTAACCCTTATCCTTGGGTTTCGCTTAACCCTTATCCTTAGGTTGCCCTTAACCCTTACCCTTGGGTTTCTCTTAACCCTTACCCTTGGGAAAACTTTGCCTTGGGTTTCCACCATTACATTACACCGTTTGTCTCATCATTTATTGTAGTATGATCTGTAATTCAAGTTATATATTAGTGATGATATTTCATTCAATGAAATCTAAATTATAAGTGTATAACTCCAAATGAATAAAAATCCAAATCATAATCCGAGAAGTCATATTTTTGCTTTCGTAAAATTAACCATACGCCATGAATAAAATTTTATGTTATAAGATAATCTTATTATACGATAAGTCAAAACCTTCTATGAGCACATGTTTCCACTCGCATACACTCTATCCGTTCACATAATAAAGTACAACATTTGATAGTTACAAAATTGCTACAAAGTCATAGTCTTTATGTATATTCACCTATATCGTATCTCATCTGCTATATCAATGCTTATAACTCAAAAAGTCCCTTTCATAAATACCGAATAACTCCCATATATTTGCCGATAATTCCTAACATTGTCTCGTAAAACTTTAGTTTTAAATGCAAAGGACGTCACAACCTCTTACCTCATCACTAAATATGGCTCAAAGGACGACCTTCGCAAAATGAGATCCCTCGCGCTCGTCAATGACTCCCAATCTCCATATCATCTGTATAATATCACTAAGGACCTGCAATACATATATAATTGGTGCCTCCAGTTTAGCATAAAGATCAATCCTTTAATATATCAGACAATAATTCTAGGCAGTCAACGACAGCTGTACACCTTGGCATCAGTAAAATCTCTCAATTCTTGATTATAATAGTGTACCCATTCCCCTTGACAAAAACCTTGACCTATACAGCTCATTAAGCTGAATGCTCATGTTATGGAGTTAAGCCGTATAGTAACAGGCTCACTTTTGAACCAAGACTTTGTTAATGCAATCACTTATCTTCCCCTCCTTTTATCTACCTCGCTCTACATCTATCCATCTATCTATCTATCTATCCATCTATCTATCTATCTAGCTATCTATCTATCCTTCTAGCTATCTATCTATCCTTCTATCTATCTATCTATCCTTCTATCTATCTATCTATCCTTCTATCTATCTATCTATCCTTCTATCTATCTATCTATCCTTCTATCTATCTATCTATCCTTCTATCTATCTATCTATCCTTCTATCTATCTATCTATCTATCCTTCTATCTATCTATCTATCCTTCTATCTATCTATCTATCCTTCTATCTATCTATCTATCCTTCTATCTATCTATCTATCCTTCTATCTATCTATCTATCCTTCTATCTATCTATCCTTCTATCTATCTATCCTTCTTTATATCTATCCTTCTTTCTATCTATCCTTCTTTCTATCTATCCTTCTTTCTACCTATCCCTCTATCTATCTATCCCTCTATCTATCTCTCCCTCTATCTATCTCTCCCTCTATCTATCTCTCCCTCTATCTATCTCTCCCTCTATCTATCTCTCCCTCTATCTATCTCTCCCTCTATCTCTCCCTCTATCTATCTCTCCCTCTATCTATCTCTCCCTCTATCTATCTATCTATCTCTCGCATTGTATATGCTGATGTATGTTGCTCTAACATCTCCGAATGCGACATAAGTAAATGCCATCGTCTTTTCAACAGTTGCATTCGTTTTATTTCGGTCTTCGTAAATATGTTCGTATATCTCTCAATATCGTTCAAAGCTTAAATAATTACCTATACGCGAGCGAAGACTTTTTAGATATTTGTGCAAGTCGTTCTCTATATTTAGCGATCCTGTCTCATCAGTATTTAAAATTATATTTCAATTACTAGGAAGTACTCACGACCTTCATCTTTGCTCTTCCGCCAATTATAATTGTTTTATTCCTTCGAATTATACGAGGTCCCTCTCAAGTTCTTTCACAATGCATTCTACCAAACTCATATACATGACTTGGTGAAATTGAGGTCAATTTAGGTTGCGGGGATTTCTTCTAATAAACACAGTTCCTTTTTTTGAATCGCAGAGATGGATCTAAAATAACAGAGCAAAGAGTAACGAATGACAGAAGATAAATAATAGACAAGTCAACATGAAAGTTATTCAACCTTTAAAAGTAACATGATCATCGAATGTTTGTCAGGTAATGTACTTAGATAAAATTTTCTATTAACTTCTAGATTTCCGACTGCTAATTTTATAAAACATTTATTAAAAAAATAAGAACGCAACTAATCTGAATGTCGCTTAATATGTACATAACGTAGCCGTACCTTTTAATTTAATATAGTTCACTATATAATTACGATAATTTTTCATGTCTACATTACAATTTGCACGGTCTAATCCGACTATGCTCGACAACATTTTGTGTGGGTATTTTGAAATATTTACAAACAATATAAAATTCTATATACAATAAAACGAAATTTTACAAATAGAATGTGGCCATTAAATATTTTTTTTTAAATATGTAGGTACCCAAATAATAGTTACGGAAGTTTTAAATTGTATGTTAGTTACCTTCTTGTTTTATTTATACTTTTCGATTGTAACAAACAACTAGATAAATCGAATCGACTTAGTCCATAATTCATACCGAGGTCCACTACACCGCGCACTCAAAAGTTAACTCCAGTGGAACTAATTAACTTTGTCTCGTCATATGAACTCGTTTTTAAGAGGAACAAATTTATGGGACAAGTCATCTCAAAACATTAGATAAAGAAATAACGGAAGAACAACTTACATTTTCAGGATCCCTTAAGTTACCTTAGCTCCAAGTAACATATGTTCCTACACCATGGGCATATCCCGGCCATCCACGCCTGGAACTTCACTGCAGGCATCTGCAGCGCGGTAGGCCACATATATTTCTGATGTTATTTCGAAGAACAATCAAACTAAAATCAAGCTCAACCAACAGAACAATTATCCTTTCTGCCGTTTATCTTTCTGCCACTAATATTCAAAGCCTTTGTATTCGGTTCTGCACACCAATATAGTCGCACCAGTCCAACAAAGTGCCATCGCCATCGGGATTGCACGCTGTATTTAGTACTGCCTTTTGCTATCACCAATATCTTTGTAAACTGAAAATTAACTACAATAAATTAAGCTATAAGTGGTGGATATTACAATGCTATTTTACGGCAGATCCCAATAAATGAAACCACCAACCATCATCCTTAGCTCCTCAACAGCATAACAGTACTCCAACAACAGTAACACAATTAACAACATATATTCAATAAATTATTCGAATAAAAACTTAACGTAAAATATCTACAAAAACAATAGTAAAATTAAGTTATGTATAACAAAATCATAAACAATATAAACCCTTTCTATTAGTCATCCGCATACCTAGTATGTCAGCCGGGAACTTACGTAACAGATCAAATTTGCTATAAATAACGATAACACTACAAAAGATTTGAGAGGAAACTATTCTCGTCTGAAAAAAAAAAAGTTTTACATTTATTTGCCCCATGTCTACCCTCACCAATATAAGTCACATCTATAGTTCGTCACGTAATATATCGCAATATCGGATATGGCACAATAACCTCCTGTAAATACTCTAAAAAATATTTATATTGGTATATTTACTACCCTCACAAAATTTTATGGAATTTTCACTTCTTAAAACAAAAATATAAAATATAATACAATAAATAAGCCAGTAACACTTACATTATTCCCAATAATGGGCGCGGAACCAGAAAAAGACAATTTTTTTCTGGGTATCCCACTTCTGAATTATAAGGGCCACGTCCAATTGTATTGTTTCACAGATTTTACTACTCACTCTTCACTTTTATATATTTGTATTTAATCCTTCCTTGGTACTATCCAGCAGTGTCTGTCTCGAATATCGTCCTAACCGCAGTTTATATACCCTTCTTTATTAGCTCCCTCTTCACATAAATATTAATCATAGTTAAATCATCTACTTTAAACGTACAAAAATAACTACTACTCGTAAAAGAACAATTGTATGTATCGGTAAAAGCGGTATTAAATACTGGTTTTAATTATGAAGTCTTAATGGTTCTCACTTTTCTAGCTTATTCAAGTATTTACAAATCAAGCAAATGTCCCTCCTCACATAAATAATAATCTTAGTCAAATAAACTACTTTAAGCATACGAAAACAACCATTACTTGATATAACAATTCTAAATGTTACTATTTAAGTTAATAAAACAACGATTTAAATAATTACACCTTATTGGTTCATCTTATTACAGTTGAATTAGTAATTCATTAATTTATATGGATCAATACAGGGACCATCAAGACATTGAAACGAATCAAAACATTACGGATTATTATAAAATAGTCGTTTAGCAATAATGTAACCTTACAATACGAAGTGGTGCATTATTTATAACTGTAAAATTAAAACTATAAGGTTAATGGAAACGTAATTTTTTTTTAATCTGAGAATTAATTAATTCATAAATATATATTAATTGACATCATTATTTTGTAAATAGATTTCATTTTTCCTATTTTATTTTCATTCCTTGATTTTTATTAAAATTATTATTGTATTATTCAAATTTATATTGAAACATCAAAATTTATATTTGATTATTTAAATTTATATTTTTTATCTTTAAGTTTCGATTGATTGATTGATTTTGTGATTTGATTTGATTTTCAACTAGTAATTAATAAACATATTTATGTCCTAAAAATGATGTACATGTTTCAAACATCATAACTATTGCAAGTTATATACTAAAATAATCTTTAGTTTTTCTTATACTTTGACTGTCAGATAAAAATATGGCAATTAAGATGGAATATTTTAAACGTAAGTTTGGTATTTTGTGCCACTGGAAGATATAAGTTGATTTGAATTTAGAAAATATATTTTGACTAGCTTTTGCCCGCGACTTCGTTCGCGTGGACTTCAGTCCGCTGGGTTATTCCTAAGAGATAAACATATACCATCACGGACTTTTTTGTAGACCTTTTTAAGTTGTACAATACTGTAGTAAATTGTTTTGATCTATCTTGTAGGATTCAGTCAGTGTTTTTTTTACGACCTCACATTAAAAACCTCAAAAATTTTAGCCTATGTGTTATTCTGATGTATAAGCTATAGCCTATATGTTATTCTGATGTATAAGCTATATTGTGGTAAAGTTTCATTCAAATCCATTCAGTAGTTTTTACGTGAAAGAGTAACAAACATCCATACATCCATACTTACAAACTTTCGCCTTTATAATAGTAGTAGGATATATACTGTTTTAATATTTGCTCGATCGTAAAAACAACGATACAAATTAGTGAAGTTAAAAAAATGGTTTGATATAGTATCAGAATTGTATATTAGCAGAAAATATTGCACTAACAGCACCAGTGCATCTATTTATCGTGGCTATGCATAAAGTAAATAAGAATGAGTATTCGTTGGTAGCAGTTGCAAAACGTCCAAATAAAAGAGGGCTTTGATACATGTATTTCTGCAACTGCAGTGCGGTATAACTAAGCTGAGTGAAAAAATCTAGCAATACAATACGGGAGCCCACTATTTTTCATTAGTTTAATGGAGTAACTTTTTGTTACCTATTGTGCACTTTTGTAAATTGTAACTGAATTTACACGAAATTTGCTTTTATTTTAATTGGGATTGCCTTTTTAGTATTCTTTGCTAATTAAATAGCCAAGTCTTACTGAGCAAAAAGTATTAGACATCTACTTGATGTTTTTATTATATATATAACAGTAAGGATGTTACATGTTAACTTGTATTTAAATATTGTTGAACGTTCTTTCTTATTAAAAAAAGTTTTAGGATTATTTCTTACATATTTATCAATATTACGAAGATATTTTCAAAATCACTAATCCATGTGCACATAACGTTGTGTATTTTGTACTGAACTAAAATATATTTTCTTAACTATTTCAATTAGTACATGCATAACGGTTAGCAAAACATGCGAAAAAATATAAATATTAAAATATAGTTCTTGTAACATTTTAATGTTTCGTATTCCAAAATGTTCAAAAAATATGGTTTCCCACAAATGAAAATAAAATACAAAATATCACAGAATTTACAAACAATGCACAACGATGCCTCGTTAAACCACAAATCAGTGGTAAATCAGATTTCGAACGTCCACTGTTCCCACAATCACGCGGAGCAGGCCAGTGTTGCAGCGACGTTATGTTGACCAAAAATACGAACAGTTAATTCATGCAACGTTCCAAACGCTATTTAACGACTAGTTGTTCATATTCTGAATAATATATTATTACATGAAAAAACAAAACTAATATCACAGTAGTAAGCATTTAAAAATGAACTAAATAGATGTTTGAAATGCGGTTACTTACTAAATAAGTGAAGGAAAAAAAATAAATTTGTTTATATATATAATTCCATATTTTTATGATAACAATATAACATAAAACAATTTTTACTAAACATATTATAGTGGTCTGTTAGTAGTTTAAAAATATATAACCAAACTGGGTAGTTTTTTTTTGTAATGAATCTTTGATAATATAAGAAAAACTTATTGCGCGAGTCATTGGTTGGGCGTGATGTGGTTACTGCTTTGCTCGATTTTTTTGAGAGCAACTGTGCCTTGTCTCTAGGTGATCGCAAAACTGATAACCGCTCGGAAAGTCCCGGCCTAGTACTCAGTTACAGTCACCGGAAGGTATAAAAAATACAAAGCCTCTCATCACTTTTTATCTCTCGCTTATACAATGTTAAAAATTCGTGGAACTAGTTCCGTGATTACTTCCTGGTTTTTCTTTATTTCTATTCTTAGTATAAATAGATAAGAAAAATTTTATTAAATTTACTTTGTTGTAATAATATTAATTTTATGCAGGGAGCTGCATAATATCTTCGTTGATTCTTGTTTCATAATTAATTTATTTCAAATATATATATATATATTTTTCTTTTTAATTTGTAAATATGTTCCCTGAGTGATTCACTATTTTTTCAAATCAGTCAAGCTATGAACTCTGATTATTGAGCTCACGTAATCAAATGTGTAGTTGTCATTATTATTATGATAAAATTTATAACGCCGATTCCGGTGCCACTTCATCTAAATACCATTTTTTAAAAGAAGAATTCTCAAAACTGATGCTTTTTGAAAAAAAAAAATTAAATATTAACTAATAAAAAAAGGATTGTCTAGATTTTTACAAATAATAAAGTATTTTCGAAACTACTACTAATATACCACATATATAGTATACACTACATATAATTGTATAGTAACCTATATAACTTTCAAATCGTTATAGTACCAAAAAAATTGGTTTCCTTTTTTTCACAACATGTAAATGAAATTTTTCCGTGCAGATAAAGGCGGCAATTTCGTTCAAATAAAGATTTATATAAATATAGAACGAAAAATAAACCGACACGGGCAGAGATTCAAACCTCTGGGAAACCTTCCCGCCGCTCTACCTATTGAGCTACCGTATCGCTGAATTAAGTCATCTGTATGTGATCGTCATCATCGGGACGTTGGTGACGTCTATTGGACTTCTTTCGAAAATCCTGACCAAAGTTTTCAACTTTGCAGTACAGATCGACCAAGAAAAGATGCTACTACCGAAATTAATGTTTGAAAATATCTATAAACATGTATAGCCATGTTAAGTTTATTTAAATAAATATAAGTATGGAAGGAAAAATATACCGACACGGGCAGGAATTGGATCCCGCGACCTCCGGAAAACCGAGGAGGTATGAAGATGTTTGAATTTTTCAAGCGACAAGGTAAACGTGATAAAAAACCAAATGTTTCAATTGACATACACATATGTTTTATTAAAAAGGCAAATTGTTTTAAAGCTGATTAATATTAACAATTAAAAGTTGTTTATATAAGAAGTCTTTAATAAAATTGTTTAAATTACCTGAAATAGTAGAAACTTAATGTTCTTAATGTTTTGAAATCTTCCAGAAATATTATCTTAGATTTTTTTTTGGCGTGAAATAAAGTTGTTTGCATTAAAATTAATAAAAACTGAAAATAAGTAATATTAGGTATTTATATTTATAATAAATAATAATATTTTTATTTTATTGAACGTAAAGATGGCTTTAAATTTGATAATCGAATATTATTTACAAACACAGTTTATTTAGAAACAAATAATTAAAAATTAAAAAAACGCTGGAACAAAACGACCTCTAAAAAAGAAAATAATAACATTATTATTGTACTTATTGACATCGTTGAGTTGGGAACCGCTTTAGAAGACAATTAATGAGGTCATAAACTTTATGATTTGATATTCCATTATTTGCCAAGGTAACTTATTTGAATTTAGATTTAATTCTTTACTTAGCGGTCCCTTTGGAACAGGTATCACATAAATTGATTGAAAGTGTGTATGGAGTTGTGCATTTGTAATATACGTTTAATATTCATTTTCACATAAACAATCGTTTGGTTACAAAATATTTTTTTTATATATAAAGAATTTTCAATGACTTGAACGTTTTAATGAAATGAAATAAAATATCCGACTTTAGTTGCAGGTTACAAGAAGTAGGAAAAAAACGTGTTAAAATACTGTGAAATCCCATTTTTAATTCCCGACTTAAAAGAGGGGTGTTATAAGTTTGACCTTTCGATTTGTGTATCTGTGTATCTGTGTGTCTATGTGGCTGTCTGTGGCAATACAACGGCCAAACGCGTGGACGGATTTGAATGTGTTTTTTTTTAATTGAAACCTTTGTATATTGAGATGGTTATTAATTATGTTGAAATCGAAATGATGTGTCGAAATAGAAACAGTCGTCTCCAAGATATTGAGATTTTATTGGTAAAAGGTTCTTATGCAATAATTAGCTTTTCGTAGCGGCTTTGTCCGCGCTATATAGGAAAAAAAGCCTTGTTATGTAGGCCAAAAGGTTTTTACATTTATTAAGTGAGGTAAAGTTCTTTATTAGGGATAGGTGTTGCCCGTGACTGAGTCCGTGTAGACTGTAAATTTTTATATGGCTTATGATCGTAGTCATAAAGAGTGACAAGCAACATATATATCCTAGCATGTGATAATATAAATCCCTTCTTCATAGTGTTATTAGTGATTGTAAATCATTTTAACTCTTAATGTTTATATTTATTAACATTCGTATATACCTATATGAAAAAGTCTTGAATCATTACTTAGTACATTTATAATTTATTACATTGTCAAAATTTTCAAGCGGATCCTTATTTTTTCTCGCATTAAATTTAACCTATGTTCATCAGAGGGATAATGTATGATTCTAATAGTAAAATATTTTATAAAATCGGTCCAGTAGTTTCGAAGCCTATTCAATGCAAACAAACAAACAATCAAATCTTGCCTCTTTATAATATGACTAATGATGATGACCTTATATGATGACGATGATAATAAAATATAGCCTATGTTCATCAGAGATAATGTAGGATTCTAATGCTAAAAGATTTTTTTTTTAAATAATATTATTATGTACTTATTGAAGTCATTGCGTCGGGGAACCGTTTAATAAAGGAAGAAATTAAAATACAAGTAAGTTATCAAGGCAAATAAAGAAATTACGATATCTAATCGTATAGTCTTCAATGATTAACTTTGTAAAATAGACACCATCGTACGTACAACGGTCAATGTATAACATTGAGATAATAATGATTTTAAAATTCTTACAAGTAAACTTTTGTAATGTTATTTTAAATATGCTTTCAGCATTTCATAACAAGCTAATTAAATTCAACATAACCAAGGAATTGTTTTGAAATAAATCAAAACAATTCTTAAATATTAATTATTCAAAGATCCACTTCTTGGAATTTAAATCATAAACAAATATTTCAAAAATTTCTGTCTGTAATCTACATTCACAAAAAATGCTTCGTTTGATGTTGGTTGCTTACAGATAATAAGTACTCTGCCCAACGTGTATAGCAAAACGTTTTCATTATTATGAAATGCTTTAATTGTAAGTTGCATAAATATTTAAAATATACAAAATATAAGAAAGATCTAATTAATTTCTATTTTTAAAAAAATATATATTTTCCGACTCATAATTATATCATACTTGTTCATTGTTGTTATTATATTCAGATTATTGAACATAGCTTCACATTATTCTTAGAAATACTTCAAGAGATGTTTTATGCGTTGCCACTGTAAAATAAAGCAAGTAAGCAAGACCATTTGTTTGAAAGTAAATGAGAAACATGAAAAGAAAACTGGTCAGCTGGTACAAATGTGATGATATTTGACTTTTTACTGAATTCTAAATGTAAACATCATCGCCCTACTTTACGCCTCCCACGCAGATATAATAGCAGTCAACAAGTAACTATTTTAAAAGAATAATCTTAATTCTTTTAAAAACCATGAGTTAATCAATGTTATATGTAATTTCCTCAAATTTAGCATGAACTTATAAGTTGATGCTAAATTTAAGGAAAGTGCACTTTCCAACATTTAAATTAAATAAGATGCATACCCAAAGTAATGGTAACATTGGTTCAGAAACGGAAAACGAAACAGGCCAGTATTTATTAGCAACACTTCCTTCACTGGCTTCATTAACGCACGCTGGGCAGAAATAGACTGTCGTCGAATATTAAAAAATCATAGAAAACAAAATTAAGTAGTAAATAATTAATTAAAAATTTAAGGGGTCATATTATTGGAATGGATTCTGATTCAAGCAAATATTTTACTATAAAATATAAACGAAATATTATTATAATAATACTAACAGTATTAATATTGACCAGTGGTATATTTGTATATTTTACTACCTTACACATGTGGTTTTGAATAAATGATGCTTGTAAGTTATGCAAGCTAAAGCGCTGAGTACAACTATCCAATATATATATATATTTTGTGTGTCGTAAAACATCACCAATTTAACAAAGCTTTCTATTACCTAAAACTCTTGTAAACAATATTTGAATTACATTAAACTGCTAAAAACTGATTTTATGTAATACTAGCTGTGCCTGCGACTTCGTACGCGTAGATTTTGATTTCTGCAAATCGTACCCTTTGTAAATACCCTTGTATAAACTAAAAACGTTCAAAGTTTACATCAAACACCATCAAATAGTTTTGGCCTGTAGGAGTATTTCTAGTTTATTAACCCCCGATTTAAAAAGGGGTTTATAAGTTTGACCTGTCGATGTGTGTATCTATGTGTCTGTCTGTGGCAATGTAGCAGCCAAACACGTGAATGGATTTGATTGATTTTTTTTTATCGAAAGCCTGGTTTATTAAAATGGTTCTTAGCTATGTTTGGTCGAAATAGAAACAGTCGTCTCAAAAATATTAAGAATTTTATCGGTGCAGGTGAAAGGTTCTTATGCAATATTGATAGAAATACTTAAGCAAGTGAAAATTTGTTTGTCCATAGGTTCATCTGGTTTAATAATGAAACCAGTAACATAATTTTAAAAAGCAGAAACAAAAATAAAATTTAAAAAACCCGCGGCTCAAAATACGTCTAAAAAGACTAAAAATAATATTATTATGTACTTATTGAAGTCGTAGCTTCGGGGGATCGCTATATAAAGGTACAAAAATGCAAGAAAGCTACCAAGGCAAATAAAGAAATTACGATATCAAATCGTTTAGTCTAAGCCCTCGTAACTTCGTAAAATAGACACTGTCCTTAACGTACGTGCAACGGTTATAAATTCATGTAATGATAACAATTTACTAATAAAGAAAACAAGAAGTGTATTTTGCAAAAAAAAAAAACTTTTGTTTAATTTGTAATTTTTTTTAAACGTAGATATAAATATTTTGAAGCTGCAAATTTAAAAGTCACATATGTCATTTCATTACATTAACCTGACAACATTTCTCACCATATCTTAATAGGGAATTTAGTGATAAACATTGCTGTACAATGGGGCAGAAACGTTTTGTACGATATACGGTTGATATGTTTTCGGCTTTTGTTATGGTTTATGTATACTTTGGGTTGTAAAACATAAAACAAATGGATTTTATGCTTGAGGTAAAATATTACTGTCGTAACCATCGCTATCAAGAACAAAGAGCTGCCATGGCAAAATAAAAACATGATATAAGGACGGAAAAAATATGATAACTTATTTATATATTATCGTTTTCAAATATAGTAATGGGGTGATGAATGAATTGAAAAATGCTTAGACTTATTATGGTTGGAATTAATATAGTATGGTTTTTGTAACAACATTTAATTATTTTTTTAAGTAGCATAAGCGTCGAGTTTTTGTATCTCGTTGAACATTAGAAACGTGAACAATGTATATGTAAATGTATGTATGATACTCATATGATTTATTGCTCAAAATCTAAAAACACAAATATTTTCTCGTTAATTAAACCCTTCTGATACTAGATTAGAAAGCGCCTTCACTTTAGTGAATGAGTATTTTGTATTGGAACATATTGGGATTATCAACTTTATATTTATATCATTCTACTAAGCACTGGGTTTTCTTATTTGTAATTGACTATAATATTGTTGAAACCTATTGTAATTGAAGTTAAGACAACAGAAATATCTTCTTATTCCTCAATATAAATTTAAAAAAAACATTTCGCTAAAAAGTGTACTTATAAAGAGCTTTACACAGAAAACGAAGCTAAAAGAATTTTGACGGATTTTAAGTTTATCCGAGTCTGCATTGCAGTAAAAAAAGGTTAGTGAATTTTATTGAATCTTGAAAACTAGACCAGATCTCTTACTGAAAAACTAAAATTACTTACTAACTAGACTTTGTTGAAGTGTATTTGAACGTTACTATTATTGTTTTACGTATATTCAAATGTTTATATATGTACAGATATAAATAAAATTTTATTTGCTAGTGAGGTCACTAGCACAATAAAGTTTAATGTATATATGTCAAATCAAGATTTCTCTAAAATTTGTACTGCTATCCGAAAAGAATATACTAACAAGGTAAGTAAATTAAAATAGAAAATGTAAGAATAACCTTATATTATATATTAAGAAATTCTGATAGGAGTTTTATTATTATTTTATTAATAAGTTTTATTATTAATTGCCACATATACGAAAAGAAATTTGTGTAAATGAATTTGGGAAATAAGTTCCAAGTATATAATTGAGTAGAAAAAAATAATAATAACATAACAACGACCCTCATTTATGTTACATCTGTTGTTATCAAAAATCAAATGAAAATTTAAAGTCAGTTTTAATCAAAACATTTTTCATTGTCAAAGATACCACCAGCTCAGCATAATAATTGCTATAGAGCCGAGAACCGCTGGCAAAGAAAATTGAGCAAAAATTTCATATTTATTTTAAAATCATGTTTAAAACCTAAATTACATAAGCACTTCATAATATTTTTTAATTATCTACTTTGAATCAATAACAATAGTAACTTTTTGTCTTTATCGCGATCACTAATTAATAAACAATGTTTAGTCAGAAATTTACGAACAAATACATATGATCATAAATGTAAATATAAATTAGTAATTATTTCGCCAATGCACAGTGGATTGGTTTACTTTCAAATTATAAAAGCTGACCATAACCCACCATTCTGCTCTACAGTGAGTTGGTGGATTATTTTAAATTATTTGATTTTTGTTTGTTTGTTTCTCTTGATCGTCCAGATATTAAAAAAATATTAAATACGTGAAGATTCAATTTATTTAAACCAATACGAAGGAAAGACATAAGTATTGTTCTAGTAGAATAATTTTTGAAGTATGACATTTAACTTAAAAAATAATAACGATATTAACACTATATTTACTTACTCAATATTACCATGAGACCAATCTAAAATATCAATAATCAATTGATCTTGAGAGAAATAAAAAATCCGGAATTATTACTAATCTCTCTTTGGCTCGGTGCACTAGTTCTTAAATAATTTCAAATGATAGTTTTGTCAATATAAATGTTTATGTTTTTACTATCAATATTGTATGTAAAAGATCGATGTCTTAGAGACGACTCCTTCTATTTCGACCAAATATAGTTAAAAACCATATCGACAAACCAAGTTTTTGATTAAAAAAACCGCATCCAAATCCGTTCGCACGTTTGGCTGCTACGTTGCCACAGACAGACACACAGATACACAGATCATACTTATAACACCCCTATTTTTGGGTCGGGTGATAAAAAATAGTAATATTTTTATTACAATATTTATTGTGGTACATGGCTTTACCAGCGGAAATACCTTTACTTTGTTCATTATATTACAAACATTGAGCTGTTCTAGAAGTAACGGTAAATTGTTATTGATCATATCTTTGATTAATGCAGCGGTTCGTTGCAGTTGACAAAATAGCCATTAAACTACATATGCGATCGCAAACTGTATGAGATAAGTCCTTTATTTGCTCCGCTTGGTTTGAAAGGATAATTAAAAGACATTGAAATTACCGCCTGAATTAATGGTGATTTGTTAAGCTTAAATGACTTCTTTCTCACGAATACTTAAAATTATCTGTTCCCATTAATATTTGTTTATAAAGGTATAGAAATAAATACTTCTGAATGGAAATGCTACGTTGTGTAAAAAATAAATTTATTCCAAGTGCTTTGAATTGGACTTGAACACACGGAAATAGTTTTTTATCTATAAAGATGTAATCGTTTATAAAAATAATTCAAATCATAAATAATAAGCAAACTATAATTAAATTTTTGAACTTCTCGAAACATTTACTGGGAGGCATTATAACTTGATTTATGACATCACGGTTAAATGATAACTGCCTATTTGCATAGGGCTTTAAAAGTTCAACAATTGACATTTATGATGACACTATTATGATAAAAATTCTAAGCCATAAATAGGAATATCTCTTGAATTTTCCTCAAATTAAGGGTATCTAAATGCCATTTGTGTGCGCAGACATAGAGGTGGTGTTATCCTTTAATTTCAAATCAACATAATTTAACTGTTTGATAAATGTAGGTACTAAAAACTCTTATATAATATAAACAAACTATATCAAGCTTAAATTATAATATTATATAAATAAGTTGTTACTCTTTTATATAATATTCTTTGTAGCCTTTAACCACAAGTTTTAAGTAAGAGTTTGTTGAAAAACATTTCGAAGTAGGTAATATTTTTGTTTCTTCAAATAGAATACTATTAAATATATTTGTAAATGTTTTCTTTAGATCCGACATGTACAATATAGTTTTATAGCTATCTTAGTTCTTGAAAATTAATATAAAATGTATTCCAAGTTTACTCGTTACTATTGCTAGTAGCTCTACTCGGAAGTTCTGAATTTCGTCTTTGAAATGTTATTACATCTGATTAAATTTGGTACTTTTTTCGTTTATTTTATAGTCGGACTAAAATTCGGTTATTATGATGAATCAAACAACGCGAAGCATTGTGTTTTAAATATATTTTTCTTTTTCTTATATTCTTCATCGAATAATCCATAGGTCTTCAGTACGAGTATTTAGAGTTTATATTTAATACTTTTTATCCATATTTGTTATGTCTGATTTTAACAATCATAATATGACGAACGTGTGTAAGATAACAATGTGCATTTACAGATTAATATCATCTCATTTTATTTATATTATCTTTATAGTTATCATAAGCATGTCTTAAAGCTATTGAAAATATGCAAAGAACTTGCGCTTTGCCTATTTGCATATAGTGCATTTATTACACTTTTAATATTTAAATATACCTTCTTATCTTTAAATGCAAGGTCTACTTAGTTGTGCTATTAAGATAGAATATTTTCTGTATTTTAAAGATATATTTCGATGATATTGCAAATTACACTTAAACAGAAATTTATTGGTTTAAGTATCTCAGTAATCTAATTTGTATGTAAGTTATTTGACACATTTATAGAAGCACCTACAAATATAAGCTATTTTGCTATTTAATTTAATCTTTTGGGAATATATAATTTTTAGCATCTTATTTCATACACATATTAGGATTTTGATGTTTTCGTTATATTAAATGTAAGGTAATTTTTATACTCGTATGATCACGTAATATTGTACTAAACCAATTTCATGTTCCACCTATTACTTTGACTATATTCATTTTGTAATTTTAGTAAATATTTTCAAAATATACGATAAGATAAAATGTAACTTAAACTAAAGAGAAAAAAATTTAAATATTTTTATAAAAGTACTTGTTTGATGTATTAACTTTTTGTTCTTTTTTTTCTTATTTTATCATATGTTTTGGTTTGTATCTTTTGTTTTTTTTTTGAAGCACACTTTAGAATTAAATTATGACATTGATATGGTTGTTATTTAGGGCTATTCTTTTTACAACTTTTTACTTTATTTTAATTTTATTTACACATAATGAGTTGGAGAATGAATTCCTATGAATAGTAAATATATTTAATTAAACGCTGATTTTCTATCTTCAGAAAACCAAAACCCAAAAATACTCTCTATACATTTTCTACTATAACAAAAAATAATAATATCTAGTCTAGATACGCTGTACAGGTTTAATAAAATAAAGAACATTCTTAGTGAAAAATATGTTTTACTGACAAATGTTAGGAGGATTTTATAAATAAATATAAACCGAAATTTTATGCAGCAATTGTGTCGGAAGAATTCATTGCATGGCACCGCTATAAAAATGTTCCAAACAGTGAAATATATATCAAAAGCGCAAATAGCAGAGCAGAACAAAATCCTTTTCATTTGGTCGACTACGAATGTTTCTCACAATATAAAGTATAACAGAGTATGTTGACCATCATTGTAAAAAAATTACAAGCAAAGGGCTTATAATAATTATTAAAACTTAGTCTGTTATGCACGGTAACAAAAAGTAGCGAAAGACAGAACATTAATTATGACTATATATAAATACAAAAAAGGAAGAAAGATAATGAACATACATCTAAAAATATAGAAATGAGTAATTATTTATAGAGTGATGTATCAAAAGTGAAAAGTGTTAAGACCACAGAAATATGGATGAACATTCGACACATTTTTATAAAACATTCGACACATTTTTATAAAACGGCTCGGATTAAACAGGTAGGCCCGAAGCTGTACGGGCTTATAAACGCATTTGACCTTTCGTCTAACTATGTAAAACAAGTTTTGAAAATAAATGCTAGTTAAGTAATAGTTAAAACGCTTTTAGTAAAAAAAAATATTAATAAAATTGAAATTTAGTAGAAGTTTTGTTTTTATAAAAGCTTGTTTTTTATTTTTTCCTGTAACAGCATTGTCATCGATCCTTGATGCAAAAATAAAAATTGTTTAGTTAGATTTTTTATAAAGGCTTGTTTGTTTTCATTTTTTCTTCATAATATGCATTGTTCTTGATAGGTGCAATTGATCGATACAACAAATCAAATTATTCCGAGAATTTAAAGTTATTAACAATTATTCACAGTTATTAACATAAAAATATTATTGTATACAGTCTACGTAGACAAAGTCACAGACAACAGCTTGTAAAATATATATTTACAAGTTGAAATAAAAATTTGAATTCTGCTTCACTAGACTTCTGAACGGTTATAAGAAACATATTAAACCTAACTTAGATGAGGTTATTAATATCATAACAGAAAATTTACTATAAAGTTAAAAGCAATCTTAGCCTACTTATGTCTCCGTAGGGGTTGAGCATGATTTACGAGAGTATTTTCACGTGCTTATTTCTAGAGTACTAAATCATTATGACGTTGTTACTACTACGCCCACGCCTACTTATAATGTATTCAGAAAAACATATTTCATCATATGTAATTAAATACTTGATTGATATATTTTGTGTTTCATAATAAATTATGAATATAATAAAGCATCCTATTAGAAAAAAATCTTGTGCAGTAGCAAGGAATCACCAATGACAGTCGTTCTATTCTTTAAAACACTTTATTGGCACTGCTCTCAAACACACTAAACTGTTTAGTATTTAAAGCTTTTACTTTGAAAAAGTAGATGGTTTTAGTCAAACCATCAACTGATCTTAATTTTTTTGTCAAAATCTATTTTCTCGTTATATAAAGGCTAACAATCCTACAAATCAATTAATAAAGTGAAACGAATACACGTAATAAAAAAAAGAATATATTTATTATATACTTTTTCAATATTATATTTTATTAATAATTTGATTTAAGGATGTATCAAATAAATATTAAGTAACTATGGTTTAAATAATTATTATGAATGGCCTTGATATGCCCTTAGAGTATGTGATTTACTAAGCATAATTCATTAAATTCATCCATTATCATATAAATTTACATTCATCCTTGAGATTGAAAAAGTTAATGGTCTGGAACTGGTTTTAAAAAATGGATGTCATATCATGACCACCGTTTACATTCAAATATCTTTTAAAAAATTAATGATAATGTTAAAATAATATTAAATATTTTAATAATGGTTTAGATAAATTGTAAATCTGATTAATTTGATGTAAATACAATTGACAAATACAAGATGAATAAAGATATTTAGAAGCTTTCCAACTATTTTATAATTTAAATAAGTCATATAACTTAATATGTAACTACTACTTTATATTTTAACTCGAGCCCATAAATCACATACAACCTAAATTAAATGTAAACCTTCTTCTGTATTATCTCCTTACACGACTCTACTATGAAGAATCTTACTTTAAATTCATAAGAGTCCTTACGCTAAAAATAAATAAAATATGGTAAGAGTGAGATTGTAATTAAGGTAAGGTAGAATGTTCACACAGTTTTAACAACATAGCAATTGAAATAGGTATAGTTAATAGCTTCAGCCCCTAGGAGATAATTATTTTACGTTTCTATATCACTAAACATTATTATATACTGGCGATTGATGAATATTTGTCGTAATATTTTAAACTATATCGCAAGTAACTATTTTACATTGATATTCTTTTCTTTCAGGTTCGGTATTTTTTTTTTAAAACCAATACATTTTAAAGGTAATGTAAATCTTATGGCTCTTAACTTCTCTGAACCTATACATATTAACGGATTAAGAAATTGTTTTTTTGATTTATTAAAAAAATTTAGACACGTTTTATTTTAACACGCTTTTATAAGTTTCACGAGTATTCTTGCTTGTTTGTTTGCTTGTGACCGACTTTTTAAAATGCGGTCTTGTCTCTTTTCCCATGGGCTGATTTTGTTCAAACTTTGTACACATCAAGGACCGAAAGTAAATTAATTGATTCGAAGAGATTATCTCATTAACCTGATTAGAATCTCCAGGATTAATAATTATCTTATACATCTTTTTTGCATGAGTTTTTATTAGTTTTTTTAAACTGCATTTATTTATAGTTAATTTGTTTTTATAAAGAAAATTTAAAATTAGACGAAATCAAATCATTATCACCCCAATATCAGCTTCTACCGTTTGACCGCGTACAACGGAGAGCCGTTCGGATTATCAGGGGCCCGGTGCTCTGCGAACGGCTGGACTCTTTGGCATTGCATAGACGTGGCTTCTTTGTGCGTCTTCTACCGCATTTACAACGGGGAATGGGAACGAACTCCCTTCGGTGGTATTTCCAGACGGCTACGACATGGATACCTTTAAAAAAGGCGTCTTCTTCTACCTACATGGCCGGCAACACTCTTGTAAATCCTCGGATGTTGCAAGAGTTCAATGGGCGGCGGTGATCACAAGTCATCTGTGACCCGCCAGCTAGTTTGCCCTGCTCTTCCATGATAAGTAATATTTGTGCCTGTATTTATGTTTAATCTATATTTCCCAGTTTTGCTTCCTGCATTTTTAATTGCCAGAAAGAAGCATGAATAAATTTCACAATATACGAATCAAGCATATGACATATAATTTTATATAAAGAGTAAATAAAAGACTACCAGCTCATTTTATACAAACATTTAATTAATTATCTCTGTTGTAATGAATACATTAAATGTAATTAAGACAAAGTAAATGGCTTTAAAATTAATAGATAATCAATACTCTACAAGTAAACTAATACTAATAATACTAATAACGAATGTCTTTGAAATGATTAATTCTATTTTAAAAAGCATCACTACTGAATAAACAAGGACGTAGACTTTTCTATTTTTCATTATTCTAATGGAGTTTTCTTTTCGTTTTGTAATATTCAAATAACCAGTAATATTTTCATAATTGTAACTTTTTGTCCAAGTTCTAATTATGACATAAAACATTATTTGAAAGTGTAATATTTTTAATATAGTTTTATGTAAAGATAGATTTATGTATCTATATTTTCTTTTCTTATATTTTTTCTATATTTCCTATATCTTTTTTCCTATATTTTTTTTCTTTTTTAACTTTCAATTTTTTATCATTTCATTGGAATAGCAATGAATATATTTTTTGAATTATTCATATAGTTATCACCTAAAATGTTATATTGAAAAACAGATAACATGTTTTATTCTAGCTATGTTATAATACTATAAAGTGGAAAATACTAGCAGATAAATTAGATTCGTTGTTGACTGAAGTAAATGAAATGCAAATAGTGCTCACGTAAATACTAGGATGCAAATTTGCTATAGTTAACTTGTATCTCGAAGTTGTGTGCTTCCATTTCACATCTTTTGCAGCATGATGTTTTTTTATAAATAGTTTTAAAAATATTTTTTATAATTAGTAAATAATAAATTTATAGACAAGTAAGACACGTGACGTAATTTAACTTTTTATTATAGTCATTTATTATGTTAATAATATTTTTGACGGAAGCTTAAGATTAAAACATGACTTTTCGAATTGAATATTATTGTAACTGTACCAATTTTACAAAATAATAAATTATTCATACAACATATTATGTGCCTATTTATTATCTCCTTAATACTTAAGATTTAACAACATTAAGACGTAATATTTAATAAATTTATCACCTCAGTTAACATCTAGAGAATAGATCAAGATCGAGTCGTTTTGTCTGACATTTATATAAATATAGAATGAAAACTAAACCGATAAGGGCAGGGATTAAAACCGGCGACCTCTGGACGATTCATTCTATATTTACATAAATTGAAATAAGCTTAACATGGCCATGCATGTTATAGATATTTTCAAACATTTCTCTAACATTTTGAGAGGCTCTGGAAAAGATGCCTATCGTTGTAAATCCTTTCTAAATCTTTCTTTTTATATAATTTAAATAATAAGATTATTATAAATATGACATCAAACAATATTTAATAAATATTTTATTTAGTAAATATTATAATAATAGTATTTACTAAATATTTTATTTAGTAAATATTGTTGATAAACATTAATTTATTTGCTTTTGAGTCATTATTATAAGAAAACTATTAGTATAAGAAAATATTTACATTTCATTATGTAAGTACCTTCGTTCAGAACAGTTCATATGTGAATTGTAAAGTTGCGATTAAGAAACATTTGATAATCAATATATGGTCTAAAAACTTGTTAACAAATTAGATTTTTCAAAGTTTTCGATAAATTTAGCATTCTATAAATAATGATAGAGGCACACCTTTTAGACTGCTTTAAGAATCCTTACAATTGTCTTTCGATCTTATAGTATAGAATAACATTAATCACAATACTTTAACAGGGAGTCTAGCAGTGCTGGACAATAGAATAAGGACATATATGCCCGCTACATTTTTGGTCATTGTTTTGTTCAGCCCCAGAAGCCTCAGAATATAAACCAAATTGATACTGTGCTTGATAAACATATAGCAGTCCTGCAACCATTGGTATTCAGAACAAATAACTAGCAAGGCCGATTAAGAACAAATATTAAGAGTTCTAATTAAGACTTAATTAAGAATTCTAATATTTAAATAAATTTGTATAACCCTCAGGATCATTTACTTCTGTAAAGGAATTTGGAATACATATTTTGTGGCTTAACTTGAATATGTATTTTATTTTATACAATATTTTAATGCTTACAAATTAGATTCACATTTT
Source organism: Napeogenes inachia (assembly GCA_959347355.1). NCBI lineage: Eukaryota > Metazoa > Arthropoda > Insecta > Lepidoptera > Nymphalidae > Napeogenes > Napeogenes inachia. The sequence goes on along the minus strand of OY365800.1, from coordinate 16,386,925 downwards.
ATTCCTGAATGATCTAAATAAATAAAAAATAATTATAATACTGAATCAATGAAACGTATCTTCTCGATTAAACTGATGTCATTCGTAACGGTCCATTATATAAATGCTTTAATTTACAAGAACATGTACAATTTTAGAATTTAACAGTAAATCATATGAGTATCGAAATTTCGAATACTTGTACCATAATATAGCAAATATAGAAAAAAAAATGACTTTTAAATCTTTCAAAATATGTAACATAACGACAAAAGTACAAAATATGATACGATATTGATTGTTTGTATAGGCTATAAATAAGGATCTTGATATCACAATATAAAACCTAACTGTTCTAGAATCTGGATAAAACAGCTTACGCTTAAAGATTTTGTATGAATGTATGAAGTTTAAAGTTTTACAGTTCGAATATTGTAAGTTTGTCATAATATATTTTATTTTAATCATTATGAAAGTCTTAACTGAAAAAAAAATAAAAGAAAAGCAAAATTAGTTTATGAAAATAACAGTATATATATTATATAAAACCTACCTACTAAAAATGTATTTTTGAATAGCTTCGCATGTAAAACTGGCTTTAAAGAATTTCCACGGGTATTAAGTTTATTCGAGCCTGCAATGAAATAAAAAAGCTCAGTGAATTTGATTGAATCTCTACAAATAGAACAGTTATATTACACTGAAACCAAAAAAATAAAAGTTGTTTTAATTTATCAATGTGTTATGGAATAACAAAAATGTAAATATAATTCTGATAGTGAATGTTAGAATAAAAAACCTTTTTGTTTTCTAAATATGATTTTTCGGGGTGTGTGTGAGATTTATTTGCAACATTGAAAATTGAATTGCAAGATAAACTTGTTACTTTATGTACTAATATAACGTTTCTTTTATTACATAATAAGACAATATTACATAATGAAGGTTTGTTGTTTGTTTATTTCCTATCTGTACCTTAATGTGAAACCTGGTTTTGAATTCTTCATCCTTTATATTGCTTCAAATTGTATGAAAACTGTATGAAATGTACAACCATACAACTTTTGATGAGTTGTACATTTCAAGCAGTTTTCATATTATATTAAGTTCTTATAGGAAAGAATATACTTTGAATAGTTAATACATAGGTGGATAGAAAAGTAGTTTTTGTAGACGATAATTTATAAATATTTACAATCGGAAATGATACAATTTACGGTTCAGACATAGATAGGTACTTCTAAAATTGAAGTTAAAATTTGAAACAGTTTAGGGATTTGTGTTATTTAAGTATTTTCTATTTTATTTACTGATCTATAATTCTATTTTATTTACTTATTTACGTATTTTCTATATTATTTACTGATCTATAATTCTATTTTATTTACTTATTTACGTATTTTCTATATTATTTACTGATCTATAATTCAGTATATTAGTAGTATTTAATGGTCTGTAACGGTTCTATAACCGTTTATTCTATAATAAATAAATAAATGGATTATTTATAGCAATTATGAAAATGCTTGAAATTTCAAAGGCTTTAATTCTTGTATGAATTAATATCAAATATTACTATACAAGAGACCACGATATTATAATAAAATTTAAACATTTAATTATTTTTTTATTTGTCATATTCACAAAGTAATCAATATTATGCAAATACTCTTAATGAATAATAACAATATATTTTACTAATAATAATAATAATAATAAACAAAATGCAATAAATCTGTTTAGAAATAATATTATAAATACTCCTTATAAATTAATAACTAATAAAATTATGATTTAAATATTTCAAACACGAACAGTACAAAAATATTAAGGTTTAACTTTTTTTCACTGTTATCAAATAAATTGGGAAAGATATTATATTTATTTGAAATGCTTTACCCTTACCAAAACAACAGAGACGAAAAAAAATAAGTTGCTCGTTTTCTTTTATCAAAAGCTAAAAACAAAGAAATGTTTGATGATGGCGTTATTTGAAAGTTAAGAATAAATTGGGGTAGTTAGGAAAATCTTTGACAATTTTGTTCTATTGTTTGTTATGGTTGTAATTGTTGAACCCAGTTATGTCTGTAAAAAATTAGTTAAATAATTTTATATAAATATAGAATGCAAAATAAACCGATACGGGCAGGGATTCAAACCCGCGACTACTGGGAAACCGTCCCGTCGCTCTACCAACTAAGCTACCGTATCGCTTTCGAATCCCTGCCCGGATCGGTTTATTTTTCATTCTATATTTATATAAATTTAAATAAGCATAACATGGCTATACATGTTTATAGATATTTTCAAACATTATTTAAATATTGCTTATTAATAAATAAATGCTCATAATATAAAAGTGCAATGTTGACTGTTAATTTGGTGAACACATTTATTGTATTTAAATAAAATAATAATTGGGAGAATTATTTAACATCCTAGATAAAATTTTCCTATTCGGGATTGTCCATTATAAATTCACTTCATGAATAAAAATAAACCTCAATGTGCTGATATTTTTCAAACATAGTTACTTAAAGCAAAAACAGTGTTTTTCTTCAAACCGTGCAATTTATCTTCAATTGTTAAGTAAATCTTATTTTGTCAGTAGTTTCATCGCGTAGAAAAGACGTGAAAATAGGTCCAGTTGAAAGGGAGTACTTTCGACGTGAAAAGAAAATTGGTACCTACTATTTATAGACGGTGTTCCGATAACTATTTACTCTTTGAATAGAGTTAAGTAGCCGGTCTGTTATCAAAAGCTTCGTTTTATAATGTTAAGTTAATCCGACATAATAGAAGTTAGTAAATAAAATTTAGCATCTATATATGCGTACATTCAAGACATGAATCCATCAAGAATTTGGTAACTTTTTTAAGTCGAAAATTAGGGATTATTTCTTGTATATATTTTATATCTTTCACTTTTTTAATATAAGTATTTCAATTTTGGCGTATATATAATATGGTATTAAAAATGTATTAAGAAGAGATTATATTTTGATGGATTGAAATAAATATATAATCATAATATTTAAACACTAATTCAAATTTTAAAACACAAAATATTAATTATTATAAAATAATTAATTTTTAAACTAGTAAGGGCATATTACAATTAAATAACGTGATTATAAACGTGTAAATAAATAATTAATAATTACTTGAGACATACAATTTGGGCATAAAAATGTCAATCTGGACTTTTCAAAAGAAGGCTTTTTGATTTGCTATACCTAAAAAGATGGGATGTGATAAATGAACTACTTTTTATAAAAAGTCCATCGATATGTAAAAATGACTAGAGTCTGAGAGAGATGGCTAGAGTCAGAATATACGAACAATGGCAGGAAAAGGAAAAGAGATTGCAGATGGAATAATTTGGAGGGAATATAAGTTCATCTATCGTGGTATCTATTATAAAAGCAATACAGAGGGTGTATCAAATATAAGTTGCATAATATCTGACGTTAAGATAATAAATAATAGAACTATAATAGGTAAAAAGGAGATAAAGAATTTGTGCTTAAGAAATCAGTAAATCTGAGAGTTGTGAATATAATTCTATAAACTTGATAAATATTCATTATGACCATTTTCACATTTAAAGTGTTACTGAAATCTTTAAAAAAATACATTGAATCTCAATAAACTCTGATTCACATACACTATAGATAATATAATATAGAGATAAACCTTTAATTAATATGTAATAAAATATTTCGTTTTAAAAATTCGTCCCCGTAACAATTATGTTGATTATCTTTAGTTGTTAATAAAAAATTGTAACAAAGATGTAACCAGGCCACCAGACCAAACCTGTACATTAAGAGTTATTGCAAATATCTTTCATTATATAATTTAATTATTAACATAAAACTTATACGAAATTTAATTAATTAAAACAGCTTGAGAGGGATTGTCGAACTCTACCTACTTCTCACATACACTTATTTAATAAATACAATATTTTTGGAAGAAATATGTCAGCAACTTATTGACAGTTATTAAAATAGAATACTATAGGTAATAAAAATAGTAATTTGTTCCGGAAGTTTCTATTTTGGTTATACTAATTTTTCCTTTTATTTTTTGTATCACTATTTCTAAGTTTTATATTTTAGTACAATTGTTGTAATTATATATATTTTTCTGTAACATTTCTTAACATAAAATCTATTAATATTCTATAAACAGAAACATTATCTGCTTTTCCTGCAAGTGTGAACATTCATAAACCACATCGTATTCAATCAGGTGACAGAAAGCAATGAACCGGGTATTAGGTCCGAGCGTGTCGTAGTGATAAACCTCTAGCACCCTTGTCCTACATAGATTGCCTTCACCACAGAGTAAGCAATAAAAAAGCTTTAGAATTAACCATAAATTTTAATTATTTATAAACCTATCCTATATTTATTTTATTTTATTACTATTAAGGATTCTTTTTTAATTTATAAAATATAAATCCATTATAATAAATTAAAAATTATAAATCTATTATATATTTTTTTTATAGTTTACAATCGTTCAAAATATATATATATTTCCAAGTCAGTGACGTGCTTGGAGCCTTCTGTAACCGTTCTGGTCGAAATCTGATCACCAAATTTTGATTTATCACTAGTCGAGTTTGCTTTACTGCATAGCGTGTCTCTTGAGACATTTATTACACCATCAGATTTAAATCTGTTCAGAATGTATTACTTATTCAGAATAAATAATAATAATTTGGACTAGTAGGTTTCATAAAACAAGGCATTAGGCAACAATAATTATCGTAAATTAAAACTTTTTACATTACCTAACAGATATGAAGTATGCTTTGATTAAAATTGTAAAAAATGTTAATGTTATGAGCTTATTATTATAATTTATATAAAATAAAGTTAAATAAAATCTTAAATCGTTTTTTAAAATCTATATTATTAAAATCAAATATGCTAAAAACCTTTCTTCATTTATATGACTTAAATTGGACAATACAATTTTAGACTTTTACTTAACATTTACCTTGATAGGTTTGATACATATTTATGCTGCTTAAAAACTTTAAAATAGGTTTACAGTTCTTGGAGGATCAGTAAATATCAATTATATCCAAAGATGGCAGAAGCTTTGTTCAGCTAAGCAAATGCAATCTACTTTAAATAATGGTATCATGCGGGTAAAACAATCCAAGAAGTAACTGAAGTTCTTTCTTTACGCGTTCTATAATATGGACTATTTTTTGGTATTTAAACCAGAGAATAGATTATATAATTCTTTCTTAGTTCTTAAAATATTATTTTAAAAAGTTATTAATGTATAAGTTGGTGTTAATCTAGTTGCAAAAATGCTTATTTATTATTAGTAAAAAAATACTTATTTATAATAAAAAAAATCATTTAAATTTATGTCTCTATTAAGATAAAGACGTCTAAAATTTTGTAATGAACTTACTTGTATGACTGTAACGAACTAAAATAAGCGTGTAAACTACATCAGACGCATACCCGAAGTAATTGCAATACTGCTGCAGAAACGGAAAATGAAATGGGGAGTACATACGAGTTCGACTTCCGCCCACTGGATTCATTAACACACGGTGGAAAAAAGTCAGCAATTTGCACTTATTATAAAGGACTGCTAATGAAATGAATACAATGAATCACAATTTCTTTCGGAATTCAGTTCACCACAGATTAAAAAATGTCATACCAAAATAATTATATTGAATTATTATAAAATAACCTTATAATATTTTAGCATTCAAAAACTCAAATTAATCCAATAGTTTAAAGTTGGTCAAAATCAAATTCAAAGTTTCCGTTACTAAGATACGTACATTCGAAGCTAATAATTTAAAGTAAAAGTTATTTATGTCTTGTAACAGTTACACCTCAGTAAAATAAATAAATTTAAAAATATTAATTCTTTTATTCTTTTATTCTTCTATTATATGAGCAAGTATTAAAAACTACAAAACATATTGTGAAGTTACAGTTTAAAACTATTATTTATGAAAAACTAGTTTATTATAGTAAAAAACGAAATTACTTTGAACAGTTGACTGTTCTCGTTTTCTATATTCATTATCAGACCTTAATAAAAAGTAAAAGAAAAGCTTCCCCCCAGTATAAGTATCATCTATATGCAGAAGTTATAACGCTCAAAGCACTTAGGTATTTATTGTGGCTATGCATAAAGTTAATAAGAGCTGGTATACGTTTTGTTGCAGTTGCGAAACATTCAAATAAAAGAGATCTTTGATACATGTATTAGTGCAACTGCGGTGGAGCTAAGTAAAAAAAAAAACAGAAATACAAAAGCCCAGTGTTTTACCTTAATCAAGTTAACTGTCCGTTCGATATATTTTTTTTTAATATGTAAATAAATTTTCAAGATTTTTGTTTTAATTGAAAATGCTAGCTTAATAACCAAGTCTTACTGAGCAACAAAGTATTACCCTTCTCTAATATGAACAAAATAATGGGTTGAATCCATTGTAGCTTGGTAACTCGTCATATTTTTAGTATCCTTTCATAGCTTAAAGGGTTCGGAAATATGTCTTTCGTTTTAATATATACATTTGACTTGGCTGTTGGAGGGCATAATAGTTTCAATATAATTACACAAGATTAGTAGATTATTCATTTAAATAATTTGAATTACATAAATAAGTTAAGTAAATAGTTTGCGATTAAAGTGTAATAACTTACGTTAATGGATTGAGTCGCGTGACTTGGATTCTTAAAATTGTATGTTTGATAGGATCTAATTTTTGTAGGTTTCTTCATATTACCTATAGATACTTATTTATTACTACAGCTGTACAAAATTTTATTTGACGTCGTAGATGTATGGTTAAAATAAATTATAGTAACTTTTAAACTATTCCGTTACATAATAATAATAATAATACTCACCTTTTGTGCATTTTTATCTGTTTCTTTTTCTTTTATTTATGTTTTGTGTGCAATAAAGTATTAAATAAATAAATAATATATAATTATTTATGAATCGGTAATTAACACGTAACACCTCCTGAATAAGTATCACATTACAATAAGTATTTTATTATTTATACTTTTATTTTATTTATTTAGAAGTTATAGAGGTGTTAAAAATTACAAGAATAATAAAATAAAAGATGACTTGGCAGTTTTTAATTGTTTCACTACTGAAGATCTTCTCGATGTTTTCAATGTTAAAAACTTGTTTTCAATGTAAATGTATTCATATAATTCATTATTTTCTTTGATATTTTATACTAAAAAAAGTATAAACTTATTAAGCAAGAAAATATATCCATAAATACATATTATAAATTAAAAAGTAAGCCGACTTAAAAATATTAAAGTTACATATCAATGCGTAATACCCAGAAATATTAAAAAAATATGGGTTCCCCTAAATGCAAATTAAATGCAAAATGAAGTCACACATTTCAGGCAAATACAAATTTAACAGTATTAAAACCCCAAACAATGCGCAACGTTGCTTCGTTGAACCACAAATCAGTGGTAAATCAGATTTCGAACGTCCACTACGTGATTGCAAAGCAAGTTTGTGTTGCAGCGACGTTTTGCTGTCCGATAATGCTTACTTTGTTTGTTGAAATGAGCAATGCAAATAAAGTAATCACAATTCTTTGATAACTTTTATTAAGTCTTTTACAAATTACCGTTTAAAAAATAATAATAAGGACAGCTTATGTTTTTAGATTACTACAAATAAATATAGATTTGGTTTATAAACGATCTTTTTTAATATTTTGGATCTTATAATATCGTTAGTATTATAAGATTCTTAGGGTTCAAGGCGGAAAAATACATCGTATAAACTTATGCTAAGAAATTCATCAGTAAATATCCTAAATAAAAGTTAATAACGATTAATTGAAAGCAAGTATTATAATAATTTTATTAACATACCATTTTTATTACTATTTTTTATATAAAAATATTTAATGTACAAGATCATTTAAATATGATATTTTTTTAGTTATATAAGAACATAGAAAAGTAAAATAGATATGTCCAGTACCAAGAACAAAATATAACTCAGTATTTACTTGAGCTCTGTTTGTTTTCCATTTACCTAAGTCTACAACAGATCTAATTTATCTGATTGTATGACAAGATTTACAGTATCTTAGGTTTGCCAAGATATGTTTTTCACTTAATATGAGCATACAAATTATTCTTTGATATGATATAATCACTATTCTAAATGATTTTTTAAAAACAAATAGTTCGATTATTATTGTAAATTCTATCATCGTTTTTTTTCTACGATTTTCTAAAATAAACAAACATAAAATTTACCTTATTATTATTAAACAATATTATAGGATTTCTGGATTTGTAGTTTTTTTTTGAGCTCTAAGTATGCCGCATAAATCAAAACACGAAGAATACTTTCTTACTAAGAATCGTTAATTAAACAATGTTTTAAGTAATTCTACCACTTACTTTAAATTTGTATGATCTTATGGCATTGGATGCAAAGCTAAAGTAATGGCGACACTACTACGAAACGGGAAATTTAACGGGCAAGTAATTTCGATCATCAACTCGATTCACTGGCTAATTTAGCCACACACTGAAAATAAAGCCCTGTACTTTGCAGCTTTAAATCTGTAGAAAAAGGTGACATAAATTGTTACGAAATATAATCAGAAGTAAATTATAATAATGTTTATTGCTAAAGTCACCACCAAGGAGATAAAGTGGGATCGCGCGTACACACAGACTCCATCACGTGAGTGAAAGTTGTTCTCTAACTTGTAACCGGGATAATCCAGGTGGGCAACGATCAAATAACATTGTATCTGCGTCTCTATCAAAAAAAGCAAGTGCGGGTGCTCTGTCTCCAGGTGCACAGGTAATGCTCTGTTATTGTAATAACAGGGCAGGGAATTGCACTCTAAAATCCTGCATCTCACTAATAAATGCATAATTAAAATGGACCTAACTTACTACTTAGGGGGAATGAGAAGGAATGAAACCACTGAAAAACCTTGGGAAGAAAAGGTTTTTGTTCTTCTTCATAAATTGGAATATAAAAGTGAATAGGATGAAAAATTGCAGTCAAACGAGGCGGTACGTATCGAACCTGACGTTGAAATTGGTGATGTCATGCTTCTTAGAGCACTCTTGGAGACTGCGAGGACGCAGGGAAACCCCCCGAGAAAAATCGTCATCGGGCCTCCATATCTCCATATCTGGACGTCAAACAGCACGATAAAGCCAGGTATATTTGACACCTTGCGGGGCAGCCTTTCGTGGGTGACTGACCCACTAATTGGGCCCCCGAATATCTGCGGGCAGCCAGCGAAAAGCCATCGCTTTGAATCCAACCTCTACAACGGCCTACCCGACACAACAAACACCAACTCGATGTCAAACCGGTTCGCCAACGCAACGCAGCTGTTCAGATCCATTTCCTATATATACGGCTTTCTCGAGAAACGTGCCGGAACATGACTAGGTTGCTTTGCGCCACGACTTTTCCCGATAGCTGGTAACTTTGCGGCGACCCGATGTTATAGTTCCACCGAGAACATTTACTAACCCACAAGACTATTTCACTGTTTGTTTAAAGAAATCTCTTTTTTGAAAAATCATAAGAAATATCAAAAGATTATCCATACATTTTTCGCAAAAAGAAAAATATATAAATATAAAATGTTACAGGGATTAGACGCAAGAATATTTAATTTACTTAAACCAAATTAAAGAGAAATTTATATATTTACCTAAATAGATCAAAACCCGTTATATTTAGGATTGTTAACGACGTGATGATTTTAGCTAAGAGCTAAATTTGCTTAGATTGACTTTCAGTGCTGCCATCACTCATTCTTAATCGGGATACATTATTTAATACATATAATATTAAGGGTTAATTAATTATTTTAGATTTTAGGGATGTATGACGAACGTATTAAATAGTAAAATAATAATTGTTACTTAAATTTAAATTGTTAAAATGTATGACTCGAAAAAGTATTAAACAACCTTAATTTTACAAGTACATACATATTTTTTTATTTAAATAAACCTAACATGGCTATATTTTTGTAGTCATTTTCAAACATCAATTAAAATTATTTGCTACATATCATAGTTTAAAGAAAAGACAGGGCCTACAACAAATTTGACTATTAAACAAGCCAAGTCTTACCGACTAGTTGATAAGATGTTTATTGTTCATTGATGGGTTGTTATTATGGCAGCAATACTTGTACTTGTTATATTTAATCACAATCAATAATCTAAATAAAGGGTCTTACAATATCTTTCAAAGAATACTTTTATTATTCATTTACTTATTGTAACAAAAATTTTAACGTTTACAAAATTATAACGTTAAAAATTTTTTGTATAAAATATTTTTATTGATTTTTTATAATGCTTGACATTTATTGTTAAATAATAAGCGATACTTTCATTATTCCTAGAAAATGTATGCTTGTAGTATATTTTTTCTGGATAAATAAAAATAAAAGTCCTATATCTGTTATCCGAGCATCTTAATATAAAGTGCTGTTTTTTACTTTTGTTAAAACAGAAATTGAATCCTCTCGACCCCACTAGCTCTTAATGGAAATGGTATTAAATGTCGGTTCAGCTTTTGCCTATTATCTTATCCCAGCCATTCTCACAAGAACCTATCATATTTATTTCTTAATATTTTTTTTTTACGAATTAAAGAAGGTAACCATATTAAATAAAATTGTAATATTATCTGTTTATAAGCCATATTTATATAAAAAAGAAAAGCTAAATAATCAGTGTAATAAAAATGTATTTACTTATTTATATTATTTAATATTCTTTACATAAAAAAAACTACAATAGCATAAGTGATTTTAAAAACAACTTGATAATTTCTGATACATAATATTCTTTAAAGGATATATTAAATGCCTCCAAAGATTTTAAAATTCGCATACATAAAGAAAGTGCATCCTATTGCTTGGTGGCGTGAATTGTGAAAGAACGTTTATAAAAAGTGAAAAGTAGGAATAAGATTGCTCTATATTTTCCGGAGTGTGTCGTAAGAGCCGACTAAGGGACAAAAATACAAATTGCCACTACCCTTCAGCATTTTACCAAAGGTGGTGACAATCCAACTAACATGCCATCCTAAAATTAGTGTATATAATATATTAATTAATGATTTAATATCTTTATATTGCCGGTAGGTACATAAAAATGTTTTTGTACTTAAACTTTCGTGAACCATGATGATTTTTAAATATGTATTAACTCGGCTATAATCATTAAATTTTTAATCAGAATTTGCCCGACTAGTTTCGAACCCAGCGTGAACTGTTCACGCCGCTTTATAATTTTAGCAATAAAACAAAAATCAAGTTATCAAAATACATTATACCAAAATACATCATGTACATTTTATACAATACATACATAGATTAAAAAAAAACGCACATACAAACAAATAAAAAATATATGAACCGATTAGTCATTATTAAAGATTCAGATAATTATTGTTTTGAGTTCTGGTATGTGCATTGTATATTAAACATGGGCATAAATTCTAATTACATTGTCTAATTACCTAATTATTGTCCTCTTTCTTTATTCATATTCATAATCCAAATATCAACATTAAATATTTATAAAATTCCATTATATTTGCTCTATGAATTTTACTAAATAACTTAGAATAAATCAAATATTACTAAGGCGTTATATTTAAAGAAGGAAAAGCGCTATTTTTAAAGGAAAAAAAAGGTCGTGAGTCGTTCAAACGCCAAGTGAGAGAAATTTATCTGAAATAATTAATATCATATATATTATATTATATGTCACATGTATTATATGTTGTATATATTATTTATCCTATTATAGTTATAAAAAATGTATTGAATTGAATAACCTTACGTGTTAATATATGTCCATATATTTATTTGTATCCTTACATTTATAATACTTATATATTTTATTATTTATACTTTTTTATTTTCATTATTATTATTTTGTTTTTCCACCCCTACTAACATCCTCTCCTGTACATCCTAAGGTTGGTGGGTAAAGAATGTCTAAGTGGTATTAAGCTCGCCTTTTGTACATTTGTTTCTTTTTGTGCAATAAAGAATAAAATGGAAAAATGTATTTCAAACACAAAAAAACAGGTAAGGCATAAGTCATGTATAAAAAATATAATACATTAATGTATTAAGTTTCTTGTGGAAGTTTGTAAATAGAGTATACGTCTATTTGATTTTCTAGAAATGTAAAAAATGTATGAAAAATATTCACGCAAATAGAATTACATGAACAAATTGACCTAAAAGCATTTCAGTTTTAAGTTTATTCGGACATACACCGAAATAAAAAGAACTGTCTATTTGATTGAGGCCCCAAAACTAGAACAGATCTACTACAGATCTACAGTACGTTTGCAACCTTCGCAATTTCAAAAATTGTTTTGAGTCTTGTTGTTGTTGTTGTTGTATTTTGTTTCTATCAGTATACAGCATTTTTTTTTATTTATTTAATTAATTCATATGTATTCCATTGTCATCTTTAAAAAGGTTTCTAAAACAGTTGCCTCCTTAGTAAAGTATTCCTTAACGTCTATTTTACTATACTAAAGTGGAAATAGGTGCCGTTATATCTCAAGGTTCAATCGGTTTAGACAAACCTGTCTTTAGGATCTTTAATTTAATAGAATTAAATTATAATGTTTACGGTGGCGACGGCGAAAACTAAAATTATACACAAAACACAATTTGTCAGTAATTTATAAAAAAGACAATTTTTTATGTTAAGACTCGACTAAACATTGTAAACCTTTCCTCATATTTATTTAACAATATTTTATATATTTGTAATAGATATTATAATAGTAAAATAGTATATTAAGTAATAAATAATTATATATAAACTCTATTATTGTTCCAAATTCGGTAATAAATGAGTGTTGTGTTTTGTAACTTGTTTTCGCTAACTGTCATACGAGATAACGAACTCGTATTTGAATTGTTTTCATTGTTATTCCTTTATTACACTAATAGGTGACAGAGAATTTTTGTTACCAAAAATATTGTATTCTGAATACAACGTGACAATTTTATTTTTTTCTTTTCATTGTCATCCCTTTCTTTAAAGAGCTGGTTACACTACCGTTACGATATCTTAAGTTTAAAGAGCTAATTATACTTACGATAATTTAACACTAATTAGTAAGTTAATTGATATTGTTATAACTGTAGGGTATGAATGCCGTGACGTAACTATTAACGTGATCGGAATTATATGAAGGGGAAAAAAAGAATTTTTGTATTGGATATATGGACGTGAGGTCCCACAGACCACATTAGAAGTTTGATGCAAAATAACTTCTGGGATTTAAAACCAACGGCAAAACCTCCCTCCTTAGCAGTCGTTTCGAGATCAAAACCGAAGCTACTGAGCATTCTATAGTGAGTACAAGTAGCAAAAAAAAATACTATTAGTGTAAGTAGTCTTATTTGTTGAAATTAAGTTATAAAGTACAAATTATCACTTTTAATAAAATATTTCAAACCCGCCATTAATATTAACTTTACAAAGTGCTTATTTTAACTTTTTAGTTAATCAAACTCAAATCTTTCACATGTATATTCCTCTTAAAAGTCACTTAAACATCATTTATATAAGTAAGTTAACGTTTGGTATATATTTAAAACCTACAAATACACTTTTTTATCTTGTCTGGAAGCTATAATTCAAGCAATAATAGGTTAATTGCTTTATTTATTATGACCCTAAATCACTGTTATATTGTGGATTAATATGTGAGGTGGTACTGAATACGATTGGGGCTGTATAAATTATTTTGTAGTTTTAATACTTTGTTTTGAAACATTTTTATTACAAAAGATATCTAATCTTGCCATAAATAAATAGTGGTAGGTACGAGGAAAGTAATTAGTTTCTGTTGCTTAAATCATTTATTTCGGTAATATTTGTTACTTTATACATCATAGTTTATAAAATTTACTGAAGATCAGGGCTAGACCAGAATCTTTAGCTCTAATAAAGTCCTATACGTTTTCATTTACGCTTGGTATATCGAGCTTTATAACTCGTTGCTGAGTATGGATGGATTTTTTTTTTTTTGGTAATAATGGTAATGGAACGGTATGTTCTTAAGAGGCGTTTTTTATAGAATTTTAGCAGGAACTTGATCATTCTGTTCCTTATTAAAACATTGGTCTTATAAAACCTTGCTCAATAGTAAATTTTTCATCGCAGTAAATATTTTATGAGTTCTACATTTGCTTATTATTAGGTCCTTACATGTGAAATTGGCGTTTTGTATAGGAGTAACAAAGAGTCGAATATTTTTTAATATAATAGTATTTAATTAATCATAGTATGAATTATTGTTCTCTATACACTTTTGCTGGCTTGGATTTGGCTGGCTGACCAGGATCCAACCATTGCAATGAGCGCTTCCGATTATCATAACCAAAAACGTTATTATTATAATCAAAAACGAACTGTGTTTTCTTTTGCTACCCGACCGCCATACACATCATTAACCCTTCGAGTTGTTTCCACCACGGTGGAACTCGTACTCGTAAATAATGCGATATTTTAAGTTTTCCATCTTGTAAACAGAGTAACGCAAACAGAAAAAACAGAAGAAAAAAAAATGAATTACGGTCGACGAAATAAAAATACATTTGTAAATAGCTGTAAAAATTTTCATTTTGAATTCCTTACCAAAGAGAAGAAAATTGTGATAAAAGTGGCCAGTATGATAAACGCCAGTATCATATGTTAATATTTAAAAGTTAAAAACAAAAAAATACCAAATTTTTAATAAAATTTAACTGAATATTTTTTTAAGGTTGACTATTTGTTTGTGTTGCAAGACATTCCTAAAAGTTTTTTATTTATTCAAATTCTTCTAACATCAACTTAGCAGAATGAGTTTTTAAAATTATAATTAATAAAGTGTTAATGAATAAAAAAAAAAATCAAAATAAATTAAAAGTAAAAATATGATGCCTTTCTTTTTTATAGTTGTCTCCAATTTTTTATTTAAAAATCGCAATATAAAATTATTAATTACAGTTCTGGCATAGCACAAAGTGTGAACTTGTTTAGTTATAAGATTTAAATATATACATAAACATATAGAGGGATACAACACGTCAATGAGAAGCAACTGCGTCCTGGTATAACGAAATGATTATTCGAAACCTATATTTATGACTTTGCTTAAACTGATATACATTAACTAATTTACGGAAACTACCATCGGGACAATTATTGTTAAGTCAACATCCCACATGTCGGTAATCTCGTGAGCTAAGTCCAAGTATTTTGATAGTTTATCCTTCTCAGCTTTCACAAGATAAGCGTTACACGGGACGCTGATATCAACGCTGATAAGAAATGCCTGGCGCTCTAACCGATCTACCACCACGGTATGAGACTTATTGGCTACAATAGTCCTGTCCGTGATGACAGGTTAGCTTAGCATGACCATTTTCCAAAACTGGCTCCCGAGTGTTCCTATAATATGGGACTTCAAAAAATACAAGACCGTATCGAAGAGCAAGTTGTTGGTGGATAATCTTGGCTACCTGGTTGTGCCTGTGCAAATACGGAAATAACATGTCTAATGGATTCTCCAGGTTGGTGGCACGCACGACATATATATATACTACCAGACTTTTGAAGCAGAAAGGTGATTCCTGTTGTCATAAAAGATGGTAGGGATCCGGATACGATGGCTTCCTGGAATTGCCCAGCCAAACGTTTGTGTGAAGACCGTAGCCATTTGAGCTAAAAGTTATGTAATCCGTCCGGCCCAGGACTTTTCCAGTCATGGGTCAAACGAATCGCATCCCTGACATTATCTGGGCTTATAAATAAAGACTCCATTGGCTGCAGGTGTTCACACGCGCGCTCAACAACACGCATTCAGCCACCATCGTTGTGATTTCAATAGGCACCGACCAAATATTTTTCCAAAATGTGATTTTTTTTTTCATATTTGGTAAATGACCATCAATCACACTCGTAGCAGATTCCTCCCAGCACAAACCACGCACAAACTTTCTGCTTCAGGTAGTCTATACGTTCTGTTACATAGGCCATGTAATTCTGAGGTCTAATGCCAGTACCGGCAAAGGCTTGTGTAACATAACGCATGACTCTCGGCCGAATGTTTCCTGATTAAGCAGATTAACTTGCCAATAATGACCCTAGCTGCGCTGATACGCCGTTCAATCCTCATCTGCCATGCGGGTGTGTCATCAGTGTACCGCATAAGCCTATCAGTCTCAGGAAATCTGACACGGGCGGAGCGGCACGGTGCAACAGCCGCATAGTTAAGAATTGAATGGGTATCACTAAGATTATTGCTAAAGCGAAGATAAGAGTCTAGCATGCAGTCTAGAGCCATTGCAAGGGACATATTACGTCTATACGTGGGAAAACAGGGCAACCGTGGCCTGTCGCGGGCTGGTATGTCATTAAATTCCAAAATGCCATCCTCAAAGTCATAATTGCTCATTATCTTGAGTATTTACAGTTGTAATCTAAACGCTCCCCACATCAGCATCTCCAATCACTAATCCTGCTAGAATAGGAGCGGACGATAACTGGGTTCGTGAACGGATGCTTTCGGTGGTGGATGCAGAGATTGTCACCTCGGAGCCAAGCCGGTCAAGTGCGGAATCATCCAACGCACGATTACGTTGAATAAACCGCACCTGATCCGATAGTCGTTGGGCCGAAACGGTCAACTCTGGTTCAAGGACCTGAAACAAAGACAGCAAACGGGTTCGCCACGCTGTGAGGTTAGTTCCACCCTCTGTCGCCATATAGTACGCTCGCATGACATTTTCGTTTATATTTTGCGTCCATTTCATGCGGCGCACTGCACCACCGACGGCGGGGGCCGAACGCGGAGCGGATGCCCCAGTAAGCCCCAAGCGCGGCAGCGGTGGCCTCCCTCGGCGCGGCGCTGGAGGCGGCAGCTCGTCGTCACTGCTCTACACGACATCCTCAGGAGGGGTTGCGTACTCCTCCTCTGATGACGTGGAGCTGCTCGGTGCGACGGGCTGCGGTGGTTGGCGTGCGTTGACGTTTTTATTCCTGGTGATCATAGGATCATCGACTGCCAATTGTCATAGTTCTCTTGTTTATTACTTATTTTTGGTTATTAATTTTGGTAACATTTTGGTTTGGTTTGGTTTTTCCCTTTTATTTTTCATATTGCATTACTGAATTAATTAATTTTGATATTGTAAAACTTGATTTTTGTTATTAAATATTTTTACCAAAAATTGACATTTAAAAACGTGACAACTCGTGGCAGTTACCAAGGAGGTATTATTATTATTATTATTATGATTACTATGGGTTATTAATATTAGATATTTTTTTTATAAGTTTATTATAATATTTTCAAAGGAACTTATCATTTATACTATGAGTACTTTATTTATACGTGAAAAACCTCTGCTAAAAGTAGTTTTTAGGTATTTTGAAATTTAAATGTTAAAAAACCCTCATTTATACTGAAAACATTTCTCACAATACCTCCACAGGGAGTTTCGTAATAAGCATCGCTGTACAATGGTGTAAGGACGTTTTGTATGATATATGTTTGATATATTTTTTGCCTTTGTTTTATGTACCTATAAAGTCGTAAAACATGAAATGAATGGATTCTATGCTTGAGGTAACATAAAATGGTCCTGCAGTTTTGCAACTCTGGACAAAGAGCTACCCAGACAAAATAAAAAAATAATAATAAAAGACCAGATAAAAAGTATTTTAAATAATTTAATATTACTGTTATTTTTATAATAAGACTTGATTTCTTTTAATAATAAATGATTAATAGAGGTTTTTGCAAGGATTCTTATTATAAATAAATTTAATAACATCTATCTTCCAACTTTAAAGAAGTACCATACGACATTGATTAGTTTTACTTTAGTATATATACAAAGAGAAATAAAACAGCGTATTTTGTTTTTTTGTCAACTTCTTAATATATTAATTTTATTATTTTGTATCTTATTATGGATTAGAAACACAAGAAATTGTTTGAACATGCTACATGTTCCAATAGTATCCAAAACTTCGATACCCATATGATTTACTGTTAAAGTCAGAACTCGTAAATGTTCCCATAAATCAAACCATTTAGATACTGGACCAGTAACAAATGATGTCAGTTTAATCGAGTCCAAAATTAGTAATGTATTAAAGTCCTAAACTGAAAATGTTAAGACGTCTGGAATATATAAATGTATGTAATAAAAAGTATAACAATATGTTATAAAAAAGTTTCCTTAATTTGAATAAATCTTTAATTACATTAAGACATCACACAAGACAATTTGCACATTAAGACATCACACCGCGTCGCCACGTGCTCTAAAACCGGTCTTTAGCGCTGACGACACTTATTGCATACGGGGCGAGAGGGCGGGGGACGCGTATTGTGCTTGTTTATTTACTTTAGTTATTGTTTTTTTTTTATTATTTTTTTTTATTTTTACCATGAAATTCCACCTTCCAACCCTCAACCCTTGGAACCTATCCCCCGCCCCTTTCAAATTTTCCCCCCACCCAAAGGTCGACCTACGAAATTACACGAGATTTTAATTGTGTACAACGACCGAATAATGTGATGTATTATATATCACATTGTTAAGGCATTTTGCTCTTAGGTGGTCTCAAAAATTGGCTTATTTTGATGATGATTTGATTGATGATTTAATGACGTTTGTAAATAGTTTTTATCATAACTTTTTTAAGACTTTGCCAATCCTATAAGTAACTCCTTTCAAATTGTAGTAAAAACAAAAGCATCTATTCAAAGCAGCAGATATAATTTTTTTACGGTGAGAAAACTGCAGTATTATTTATAACAAAATATATATCCTTGAACTTTGACTCCAACATATGTTAAAAAGTTTTATAGCTAAAAGATCTAGATTCTAGACTCAACTTTGCTACTAGCGCGCAGATGCATAAATATAAAGTTTATAAGAAAGCTTTGTTCTTCAGTTTTAAATCATGACGTTGATATATGAAAATAGGGCGCGTCATTGGTTTTGGTTTTCCTGAAATTAAGGGCCGAAATTTACAAATTACATCAAAGTCCTGGATTTTATACATTCTGTAAATTTAACACTTTCTTTTCTAAATAAAGATACGACATTATTCTTCCTGTAAATCGCTAACGCTGTAGGTCATCTGAAGAAGAAAGTTTTTTTTATATCTTCTTTATATACTGTTCGCTGGATATCAGGACTATGTGTGACTAGGTGATTTTTTCTTATCTATACACATTTTAAAACCAGTTTATAAACGTAATGATAGGTAAATGGTGGGTAGTTTCATATGGTGCGCACATACACTGCCACTTATTTTTGTACTCTCCTTTCATAGGTCTGTACATAAATGTTAAATAAATAAATAAATAAATAAAGAATACTAATTCCATTTTTTATTTTTTCTAACATAAGTATACAAGTTCCTTTCAATTTTCTTGCGTATTCGACGCAGTTAGGTTATAGGATATACATTTTATATTGATATCAAGGTTCCATTCATGAAAGGTTTTTTAAGGTGCAGCTGTAGAATTGTAGAGCTTTTTAGTTTAGGCAGTGCCTGACGTTGTTCCTTTTCTTCAAATGAAACTAAGATTAGCATCAGTTTTCTTTCTTTCACCTAGCTCAGATAATAATTTTCCATCCCAGTAAAACATCACCATTTCAGGCATATTTATTTATACCACTTTATGGCACAGAAGTATATGTATAAAACAAAAACAACAAGTTAGTGGAAAAACAAAAAACATTTGGTACAAGGGCGACCTTATCCCTAAAAGTGAACTCTAACAGGCGACCCACAATTAAAAAGAGAACTTTATTGTATTAGGCAGTAGTTGGAGTATAAAATAATTAACGAAACATAATTTTACTTACATACATTAGGTTAATAACTTGTACAATATTAAAAACACATA
Organism: Napeogenes inachia; assembly: GCA_959347355.1. Taxonomy (NCBI): domain Eukaryota; kingdom Metazoa; phylum Arthropoda; class Insecta; order Lepidoptera; family Nymphalidae; genus Napeogenes; species Napeogenes inachia. Next base: position 16,366,936 of record OY365800.1, on the reverse strand, counting down.
TATGTATACTAAATTTTACATATACTAATTATATATTATTAAATATACACTAATAAACACTGATTCCGTTTCCGGCTGCCAAACCGCGAACACTGTTTCTATAGTCTCTGATAAAATCAAGTGAAAACAAACAGCTCGAGCAGAGTTTGAGTACTTACTTCATTTGAATTCAATAAAAAATATTGTGAAGTGTGAACAGATATTCTGTTTTAAAAATATCAAAGGAATTGTCCAAATTTAAAGCAGAGAAAAAAACAGGTTAGAAATCATTAGTCATCAATCAGTAACATCTGACATAAAAACATAACCGACGTCTGACATTTGTATCAGTGTTGCCAGTAAAAGAAAACATTATCCACCATTCACTTTACGTTCCGTTTCACAAAATAATAGCATTACAAAATGGAAGGACAATTTCAACTTTTGTTCGAAAAAATGAAGATCGAGATGGAACTTCAGTCTGAAGCCATAATGAAAAAAATGGATGAGAAACTAGCTCCCCTAGTAGATGAGAACAGAAACATGAAAATAAAGATGGAGAAATTGGAGAAAGAGATAGAATACATAAAAAGAGGACAACGAGATAATAACATAATAATATTTGGCTTAGAGGAATCAGAAACATCTGAACGAGACTTAATCCTAAGCTTAAAAGAACATATCAAGCAAGATCTAAAAATAAATATGGAACTCTCAGAAGTCAATAAAATTCATCGTATAGGACATAAAAAACCAGAAGACAATAAGCCGAGACCAATCCTATGCTCTTTTGTAAACAATTGGAAGAAAAAGGTAATCATTCGAAACAAGAAAGATCTGAAGATAATTTACATCACACAGGATTATTCAAAGGAAGTGCTACAAAAAAGGAAAGAGTTGCAAGCAGAGTTAGTAGAAGAGAGGAGAAAGGGCAATATTGCTTATCTGAAATACGATAAACTAATAGTGAAACAGAATAACAACCAACAAGAGAAAAGGAAAAGAGAGTCTTCTGCTTCACCTTCTTACAATAGCCAGCCTAAAAAGCTACCGTCTATTTTTTCTAACAAGTCCAATAGAGCAGATACTGTCGACGCAATGCGAGCTAGATCGAACTCTCTCTCCAACATAGCTTCAAATAAAAAACAATAGCAACTAAACAGCGATAAACGGAATCCAAAACCACTAAAGACAACTGGCACAACTAACTACAACACTCCCCCAAGCCGATTGGTCATCGTGGGGGAAAATGACCACAACCTTCCAAACAAAGGAAAGAAAGATCAATTACAGGATAAACAGAAAGAATTAAAAATTTATATAGCAACTTTAAATGTACGCACCTTGAGGAAAGAAGAGGATTTAACAGAGCTAATTTATGCGCTCAATCAAATCAAATGGGACATCGTAGGACTCGGTGAAGTAAGGCGAGTAGGTGAAAGCATAGTTGCACACCCAGATTATTTACTTTACCATATAGGAGAGACTCCAGGCCAATACGGTGTGGGATTTATTATCAAAAAACAAATATCTGAGCATGTGGAAGGATTTATAGGAATCTCTGAGCGCATTGCAATAATGAATATAAAACTACCGGGATACAAAGCTCCCTGGTCTATCGTACAAATATATTCACCTACAGAGCAAGCTCAAGAGGAAATTATAAAGAAATTTTACCTGGATCTAAATCAAGCAATCATAGAACACTGCCACAAAAATCTGATAGTATTGGGAGACTTCAACGGTCAAATTGGCGAAAGACGTCCCGGAGAAGAGTCCACAGTAGGAGGCTTTACATATAACAACAAAACCAGAAGCAAGAATGGAGAAAGAATTATTCAATTTGCATTAGAGAACAACCTGATCATACTCAACACGGTGTATAGGAAAAACAAAAAGAAAATGTGGACCTGGATCACACCTGATGGGAAGAATAAAAACCAAATAGATTTTATAATGAGTAATAAAACCAGATACTTCAGAAACTTTGATGCTATTAGAAACCTAAATTACAACACTGATCATAAATTATTAAGAACAGAATTAACGACAAGACAACCAAAAAATATCAGACCAAGACAATACACAGGGTACGAAAATCCCAAGAATTATGATACAGAACTAATTACAAATGGTTTGAAAGACACATTTGCAAATTTCAAAGACTCAACTAAAGAACTAGGTACACAAGAAAAATATAACTGGATAGAGAATAATATAAAATCGCAAATGAAGTTAGCTACAAACATTAAAAAAGAGGACAAGAAAAATTTAACAACGATTACTGTTAATTTAATCAAAGAAAGATACCATTTGATTAATGCAAGAAATACACCCGATAGAAGACAGAAGCTTACAAAAATTAGTAGAGAAATAAAGAGTAGTATAAGAAAGGACCGAAAACAAAATAGAATGGAAACTATCGAAAAACATATTATCAAAACGGGTGGAATAAAAAAAGCGTACAGAGAATTACAGAATTCCAAAAGTTGGATAGTAAAACTAAAAGATGATAAGGAGATATGGAACTGTCGCCGGACAGACATACTCAGTATAGCTAAAACTTATTACATGAAACTATATACACACAACACCAACGAGGAAGTTGATTTAGAAGAAATCTCTGATGTCCCAAAAATTATCAAGTTAAAAAAGCCATTGAAACCCAGAAAGATGACAAAGCACCTGGACCAGATGGCATAAACAACGAAATATTAAAGCAAAGTAAAGATGCGATGATACCTGTCTTAACAGACATATTTAACGACATTATAAGCACAGAAATTATTCCACACCAGTGGCTAGAATCCAACATCATCCTTTTATACAAGAAAGGTGACAAATATGATATTGCCAACTATCGTCCTATTAGCCTTATGTCCAACTTGTACAAGATATTTTCTAAAATAATATTGAAACGGATAGAAGGAACACTAGAGGAACACCAACCTATAGAGCAAGCAGGATTTCGCAAAAGCTATTCAGTATTAGATCACATTCACGTAGTACGCCAAATTATGGAGAAGTACAACGAATACAACCTTACATACTACATTGCCTTTATTGATTACAGCAAAGCTTTCGATTCTTTAATTCACGGAAAAATATGGGAGGCGCTCAAAACACAAGGAATCCAGCTTAAATATATAAGACTAATAAGACAAGTATATAGTCACAGTACAGCAACGATACAACTAGAAAAGAAAAGCACATCATTTAGATTAGAAAAAGGTGTAAAACAGGGCGACCCTCTGTCACCAAAACTATTTTTAGCAGTACTTGAACAAATTTTCAGAAAACTTAAGTGGGACCACCAAGGTATTAATGTAAATGGAACGATGCTGACGCATCTGAGATTTGCTGACGACATTGTGCTACTGGCCAAAACTTCAGAGGACATGAACAGAATGATAAATGAACTTGCGACTGAAAGCGATAAGGTAGGACTAAAACTAAATCCAGAAAAAACAAGAGTAAGGACAAACGGAAGTAAAAATGCGATACAAACAGAAAATATGGAAATACATTATACAGATGAATATATCTATCTGGGACAGCTTATCACTCAACAAGAGGCTATGCAAAAAGAAGCTGAGAGAAGAGCCACTAACGGCTGGAAGAGGTTCTGGGGACTAAAAGAAGCAATGAAAGACAAAGAACTACATATAAACACGAAAATGAAATTGTTTAATACATGTATACTACCGGTTCTCACGTACGGCTGTCAATCATGGACACTAACTAGAGAAATAACAAACAAACTAGTAACCTGCCAATATGCAATGGAGAGAAGTATGCTCAATGTCAAAAAATCTGATAGAATAAGAAACCGTGTGATCAGGAAAAAAACAAAAGCTATTGATATAACCATTAAAATTAGAAGACTAAAGTGGAGATGGGCAGGGCACATGTTGAGAGGTGCAGACAAGTGGAGCAAGAGTGTGACCACATGGTACCCCAGAGAAGGCAAGCGATCAAGAGGCAGACCTCAGAAAAGATGGGACGACGACATAAGGCAAGTGGCAGGAGTGACGTGGTACAGAGTGGCTCAAGAGCGATCCGAATGGAAAAGACTGGAAGAGGCCTTTGCCGACTGGCAAACGGATCTACAGAAAATAAAGAAAAAAGACATAATAGATTAACCTATGCTAAGATTTTTAGTTTCATTAGAAGTAGATTAAGAAATGTGTTTGTTTATTATTAAGATCCGAATAAAGGGCTATATTATTATTATTATTATTAATAAACACTTTATATACTTTTAAACACAATAATATACATATTACTGTATGTAATATGTAAGTATTTAAAACCTTACAAGAATAGCAAGTAGTTCTTAAGGTAACTTTTAAAACTATAAATGGACTCAGAGCGTCTAGACTCGAATCGAAAAGCATTCCATAGTTGGACTGTTTAAATAGTACAAAAGTCGCTCTAGCACTGCGTATGACATAGTGGTATGTCAAGCAAGTTATAATTTTGCGAGAGAAGATTCTTTGTAAGGCAATATTAAGTATTAGGATTTAAAAATTATTTTATAAAGAAGAGTAAGAGAACGAAATTTGCAACGATTTTATGTCGTAATTTGACTTAACTTAATTTATAAAAAAACAACAATGTCCTACATATTAAAAACGTTAGAGAAGACTAAGAGTCATAATAGTAATCTACTAATTGTAAATTTCTAGTCTAATGTCATCGCACAAAATATCATTAATCTGAAATCAGGTTTTATGTAATCCGCTTCATCTTTTTTAATTTGTGTGCGGATATTTGAATAGATGAATGATAACTCAGCACTGGCATGGACATGTTTTATTGTAAGTTAGCAAGTTTTAGGAACAAGCTAATAAAAATATGCGTTGCAAAATAAAAAAATAAGTACTCAAAACACCCTAATATATATTGGCGTAAAGACTAACATTAATCAATTTATGATTTTTATTATGTAAAATTACTATTATTGTTAACAATTTTTTAAAAGTTTATTGCGTTATTTTTTAAAGAAATGCTGACGTTACACTTGTGTGTGTGCGTGTGCGTGTGTGCGTATCGGAGAAAAGACCTCCATTAGTTTCTTGTAAAGTGTAATATAATATTTTTTTTGAATCTTGTAATGTACTTGTATCTTTAAATCATTTTTTATGTTTTTAACCGCCTCACTCTTTATATGTCGAAATATTTTTGGGTTCATTAATACAAAATACTTTTAAAGTCATTTCCGCCTCTTGGAGCATTTCTAGTCGATATGAAAAATAATTTTGATGATCTATGTTTTTATAAAAAAACAGCTTCTGTAAGGTGAGAGATGACATTCATGTAAGTTTATCTCCGAAAAAAGTTAACAATTAATGAATTAATTACATGTCGTTAAATTTAACGATATATGATTTTGAAAGTGATTGATCACGAAAGTGATTTTTAATAGCTAGTTATAATATAAAAATAACAAGTAGTTTCATCGCAAAATATTTTAGTTTAACGAACCGCAACACTTAGAAGTTGCTAACGGCTTCCTAGCAGTAATTTGAATGTCTTTAATTGTTCTTCCAAGCCAGTTGGAGCAAATAAAGGACTACTATCACGTATTACTTGGGATCATGTATATTGTTTAATGACTATTTTATCACAAGTCCACCGCTACTACTAAATATCAGGGAAACGGTTGAGCTTTTAAGTGTTTCTGTAAAATAAAAACTTTCAGTTACATAACCTGTACGTACATTACGCTATACCGTTAAAATCCTTGATGTTCTATTTCGGCTAACCAGTTTGAAAAACATGTACAAAAAACGTTTTGTATATTTATTCGCATAAAAAAAAGTTAAATAAAACTATTATCTTTTCTTGGCTTACTCTTAGTAGTGGTTATTTTTTAAAAAAAATCTTTTAGTTGTTTTTCTTTAACTATAAATTACAACAAGGTTAAATATTTCAAATTAAGAACTAAGATTATATGCTTTAATATATTGAGCCAAAAGGAGGCAGGTGCTGTGATTTATGGAAATACATAGGATATAAAAATCGGATCACACGCGTTTAAGTTTGATATATTGCTTGCAGTGTCTTGTGGACGATAAATGTATGAATTAGCAGTTAAAGTGTTGTTTTGAAATTGCTTTTGTTCTGTTTAGGTAACTTTAATGCGAAATGTAAGTGTATTTAATATAATTGCATAAAGATATAAACAACCAATTAAACAGGTAATGTTTAAATAGCCTAGTATTTTTTTTATACAAAATTAGGTTTGTATAAAAAATCCAATGGAATTAGTCAATTTGGAGGGTAGTCGATTATAATACGGCCCATTATAATAGGTTTCTCGAAACGGTTTACAGTTTATGTTCATCATGCCTAATTTTATTAAAACACCAATGATAACTTTTTTAAATTCCAAAATTTTGCTTTCATTTAAATATTTGTCATAAAAGTTTTAAAATGGTTATCAAGGCATTTTTTTTCAACAAAATATTGTTTTACTGCCAAAAAAATAATTTAAAAGAAATTTAATATTTTTTTATTATTCTAAAAAGTTTGTGCTTTTGCGCCAATATATTCAAGACTTCAAAATGTTTTAATAATATACCATTTTGTCATTATTTAGAGATATTTATATGTTTCTATTTATAACCAAATTGCAGTTTTAAATCAGTAAAAGAACCAAAAATCTTACTATAAAGTGTTTTACTATTACTGTTAATGCTAAAAACAGGATCCTCTCGGCCCTACTAACTGTTAATGGAAATTGTATAAAAGTCGCTTAAGCTTTTCCCCATTATTTTAATCGGAGCATCCCGAGGTCCTATTATAGTTCTATTTTGTCTTAATCATCTTTTCACCATGAATAAATATATAATAATTTAATATATAAGCAAGAGATCCCAAAGCAATGGTTTTTCATTTTGTCTGTTCGTCTGTATGTATGTATGTTTGTGCACGATAATCTCACATACGAATTAATTGATTTGGATGCAGTTTTCGGCAATATATTGTCATGGGATTCACTTTATATTTTGTTTTTTTTTTTAACAATCAGTTAACCAACAAAGTAGTTAATAATCTCTTATTATCGTACTATTGCTGCATACCAGTTTGAATGTTTATAGTTTTTACATACATATTTAAGTACCAAGGGTACGTTTTATCAAAATCAAAATCTACGCTTACAAAGTCTCAGGCACAGCTAGTATGATATAAAATTGTGCCTCCTTTTGACTTTTGAATTTGTTCAACATGAATCATAGAAGATTAGTTCGTAATTTCAAATATCTAGCCTTTTTGTGATTTATAGTTAAAGCATAACAACTTAAAATAAAATATAACAATTTATTTTATTTATGAATAAATATATAAAAACATACCTATTAAGAGATAAAACAGAGTTCATTAAATGCTTCCAACTTATATTATATTATAAAAACTCTAACTTGTTAACATTAATGTAGAGTTCAGACGATGTAGTAGAGTTTTTGGAACTTGCTTTTCTCTTTGTACAATCCATAGCTACTATAGCTTTTAGTAATCCAATTAAATGTAAATAATATCATAGGAATGCCTATTTTTAAAGTGCTAGAAGACATGATGTCAATGTGATGATTTTTGATATAACGTTATTGTTATCATGAGTTAAGCAAAACATAATATATTTTTATAAATCTGTATAAGATAACATTTACATAACAAGATAACATAAAAAGCATTTCTTTTAGTTTTCCGTTAGTCTTTTAATAAAATATATAAATATAATATAATAACTTCTAGATTTTATAAAATAATAGAATAATTATTTTTATACAAAATTTCGATTCTTTAATGCGACTCAATTTAAAAAAATATTCTACGAGTAACAAACACCTCAAAATTCAAAATTCAAAGGATTTTAAGGCTGTGAAGTAAATAGATCTTTAATCTACGGCCAGACTAAATTATAATAGTTCTATTCTTGACATTTGGCTACGGAATGCTAAAAGTGAGCAAAATAGATTCTTCCGACTCTGAGATAGAAGTTAGTTAAAGTAAGTTTGAATCGCAGTGTTTACGTGAGAACTGACTGCATTGCATTAAATTAATAAATACGTAATAAAAAGTAAGACAGTTCATAGACGTAAATGTGGTTGACTCGTTTTTTATGTTATTTTCATTGTTTCTTTTGTTATGATATTTTACTATGGTTCAGTGCTAGCAAAATGTTTCTATATTTATTTTACAAAATAAGTTTTTAATTAAAAAATAATTAATTTAAAGAAAGTGATAGTTACGGTTACTCCGTAATAGATATATAATAACATATTATTTTTACGCTAAAATTTAAATACGAAAGTTTATTAATATTATATATTTTTTTGGTTAATACAAGTTTAATAAAATTTTATGTTCAAATTTTGGCCACTGGAAGACCGCAAGTTATAATCAACACTGACCGTCTCTTGTTCTTGACAGAAATGGTTATAGTCAATTGCAGACAACCATTAATTTTATAATTCTTAGATAAATTTTGTTAAAAACTAACCAAATAATTAATTACTGCAACTTTGTTATAGTATAACTATATGACAAATACATAAATAAAGCAAGCCTTAACATTATCCTTACTTCTACTAAAGTGTTCCCCAGTTTTTACGAGTTTGCTAACATTTACACCTACTTTCACTGCTTTTTGGGAAATAAGATTGTTAGTTGAACTATGTTAAATTTACCTAACATCGTAAAAAGCCTGCTTGTACTACTTGGTCCGTCTTTAACAGTTTATGAAAATAGTTACAAAACATCCTTTTTTTAGTGACGGTTTCAGTCGATGTGGTCGTTCTACCACACTACTTTTAACGACGAAACTTGCAATTGTTACTACACTAATCTAATGTTACAAACAAACATTGGGTATACAAGGTTCAAACCAAAAGTGCAATAGCTTGAAAATGGGGTTTTATTCATTATTTCGTAGAAAGCTTCATGAATGTTCTTAATACCATATCATTAGATCGCAAAAAAAGCATTTGATATTTTCAGTGGTCGGATTTATGGTTTAACATCTGACCTTGATAATAAGCAACTTAATTCAAAATTAAACCCCCTTAAACCTATTCCTGAGTCGCAAGTCCCAGGCACTGCTTGCACTCCTCTCCTTGCAACGCGATGGGCCCGGCACCCGCACGGTGAATCCATGGAATGCTAAGAAGCTTCGTCGTCTCATAACTAAAAATAACTCGTTTTAATAATAATTGTATGTGTTTTTATTAAGACCAGAAGTAATTATTTATGTAAAACAGTTATATCTGTTATAACAGTTATATCTAAAATTAAATTATAAATTTAGCAGCGTCAATAAATAATATGGATTTGTTATAAATTTAGTAATATTCTGATTTTTTTATAACGCCTACGAATTTCCATTATCTACAGGGTAAAAAATGCTGCTAAGCATTAAGTTCTCCTTCCTTAGAAAAATAAAGCGTAAATATATAGATAAAACATTTCACACATAAAGAATACCCTTAATTGCATTGATATTTCGTAACCATTGGATTTATTTAAAAAAGTGTAAAAAAATCATTGATTTATTTACTTCAAGTGTGATTTATTTGTTAATTACTACTGGTGTTTGATAATTGTCCAAAATTCGACCCCCATTCAAATTTTTTTGATTATAAGGGATTGAGACTAAATAGAAAAAATAATTTAAAATATGTTTTTGTAATCATACGCTTATTGTGAGCCAATAACTTTTTGTTTGCCACTGCTTAATATCAGCTATTTCATATTAATATAAATAAATAATAATAAATGTATTTGTAACATATCATTTAATGTATTCCTAATGCTTATAACATATTTTTTTGGTCCCCGCATTCTTGTGCAAGATAATTTTAGCTATGCCAAATCACATCTTTCCGAGCACTTAATTAGCTTCAAAATAATTACTTAAAATTATTTGTGAAAAGTGAAAAGAATAAATAAAATATGGATGTCTATTCCTTTTTATCAAATAATATTTAGTAAAAGGTTTTTAATATAATTTATTTTATTTTTGTTTATTATATTTTTTAAATAGACTTATATTTAAAAACAAAAGACATATTGTCCTAGTTATTTCAGATAACAGCTGCCGCCTGGACTATTCTCTGTGATCATTAATTTTCTTCCTTTTTTTACATTTCCTCGATGAAGCGTTAAAGTGTTCACTCATGTAGATTATTTTCCATTTGTAGACTAGTAAGTTAAGCACTATAGAATTTTTCTATAAAAATAATTTACATAAATTTAATGAAAGATATTAAGAAATATCTTTTACATAGTATTGCAATAAAAAGTCGAAAGACTATGTTTTGTAAACTTTTTTTTCTTTTCTCCTTTTTCTCATTATAAGCCATTTTTTATTATCCATTCAGAATAGAAACTTAGTTTTCTCGTTTTATATATCCAAAATATTGTATTTCCCTTAAAACTCATAGAAGGTTGCGGGATGAAAAACATATTAAGATAATAAGCCAACACCAAAATATCATAATAAATTTTCATAAAATCCGTCCAGTTTAAAAAATATACCACTAGCTTAACTTCACCCTACATACTCATGTGCATTCTATGAATAAATGAAATTCATAGAATCCCCGTTGCGTCGGGGGACCGTTTAATAAAGGAAGAAAGAAGTAAGTTACCAAGATAAATAAAGAAATAACGATATCAAATCGTATAGTCTAAGTCCTCAATGATTAACTTCGTAAAATCGACACCATCGCCAAAGTACGTACAATGCTCCGCAACGCAACGACTTCAATAAGTACATAAGAATATTATTTCTGTTCTTTTTAGAGGTATTTTTGTATTGGAGGTTTTTTATTTTTTTTTGTCGTACAGACCCGTCAATGGTGTTATCGTTCCTTAAATTATTTTAGTTTCAAATCATCAAGATTTCCATAAAACCATCGAGCATCATAAAACATCGAGGTGTAGGATTAAAAAAAAAATTTAACTGGCGTAATTGGTAATAAATACTTATAATCGCGTGGGGTGCAATATGCATAAAGATCTTTAATAGATTTTAAACTTTTATCGATTGGTTAGCGAAATGGGCTAGTCTTTGGGTTAGTTATGATTAGAAAGCTTCATAGCAATTATTATTACTTATGGTGGTTAAATTGTTGACTGGTAAATGTGTTTTATTAATATTCTAGACATAATGTATTTAAATAAAAATATATTTAATCATTGAGATGTATCTCCTGAATCGTATATAACGGTGCTTTAGGCATAAATGCAAGTCTTTACATTTGTTATAGAATTTCAACAAAATAAAACAAAAGGCTCAAATATATTTTCGTCATAAAAAGCAACCCTTTCTTGCATTGCATTGTATTGCAATGTTTATCATTAAAATCCATGTATATTCAAGTATTGAAAAAATACATCGGAGTTAAAACGACAAATTGAAAAGATTTTCTTTACTGTTCGCATTTTTCAAATTTTGTTCACTGTTTTAAATGTTGTATATCGGTGCCATTCAGAAATATTTTATAAAACAATAGCTGTGTAACGAATCGGTATATTCAAAGAATAAAGATACATTTCTTGATTGTCTTAATAATTGTCATTCATCATTTTAATATTAATTTAATCACACCTTAACACTAACGTAAATTTACTGCACTGTACAAGAAGGTCTGTTTAGGATTAATACACAGGTATTACGCCTAAACTAGCCTTACAAAAACTAAAATACGCCTTGACAAAAACAAAAAAAAATGTCTCTAACCCTATACAAACAAATTGTAACTTTGTACACTCTTTATATATTTGTATATATAATAATTGACATCAACTGTGCAGCAGTGGTTTAAATTTTAATTTATTTAAAATTTTTGTACTATTTTACATAATAAAAAAATATTAAGTTAACGCAAAAACTAAATAAAAATCTTGAGTACCCCCAGCTATTGTTCTTGTAAAAACCTTTAGTATTTCAATTGATATGCATAAAACTGTGTGCACACTTTGGAATCCTTTAAAAAATCACTTACTGAAATGACAACGATATTCAATTCAAAGATAAATAACTTTCAACAGCAACTATGGGGTTTCATCTCCCGCATCACTTTAAGAATTTAATAATTTCGTGATAAAGAGTGGACGTAAAATGCTTTTTCTTTAATGGCTTCAGTAAGAGTAATATGAAGATGTGATTGCTCGAGGTAATGGGCTTATCGATGAGCTTTAAATTAATTTAAATAAATTATCTATATTTTTTTCCTGTGTTTTTTTTTAGTTTGTTTATTGTAACCCTGGTGACATTGTCAGATATAATTATATATTATTTGATGTGCCTGTCTGTGGTCTGTATAGTTCGGTTTTATTATATATTTTTTTATTGATTTCATTCAAGACTTTGAAAGTGGTCATAACTATATTAACACTATTTTATTTTTTTTGTTACCAAAGGTTTAAATATTTAAACCTTTACTTTAATAAAAAAGTTTTAATAGAGTTTTGGTTTTTTAAACAATCTATTTCTTTAATCCTTAATATATTGCATTATTTTATTTTCACAAAAAAAATACATGTTTAACAATTTGAAAGAGCTTTGTTAAAAGCATCGTTATGTTACTTATATTTTAATAAATATCTTTTTACATAATATAGTTTGAAGTTGTTGACAGCGTTATTTAATTTATTTCACCAGTTTACGTTTATAATTGATAAACACAAAGATTGTGATTTCTACATAAACTTAAAATGTTTCAAATATTCAAGTTAGAAAGTGTTGCGGTAAATATATTTGATTTTTAAAAATTATTTAATAAACATTCAAATGTGTTTCTAGTTCTTCATATTGTATATTTTACTGGCTTTCAGGAATTGTAGCACATGTTAGTAAAAACATAAACACAAATATTATGGATTGGATATATAAGTATCCAATTTCAAGTGAGCGTCGTCGTGCGTTGTGCCTCGAAATGAGGTAAGTAATCAACATTTTTAAGTCAAAGAAATGGATAGGTTAATGACCCAGTCATCCATAAAAATAGACAAAGTCTGTATAATATCTACAGTGTGGAATTGCAGAGACTTCTTTGCTCAACAATAATAACAACAATACTTACAATTAGTATGAATTTCCATCATCACTATTTACCCTACCTTAGTTAAAAGTGAAATAATAGGTAAGTTATTGTAGAACACTTTGCTCTTCTAATATTGTGACTATTTTTGTTTCTTGTTAAAGTGAGCTAATAATTAGAATATGTTTTAAGTTTAAACAGAAATTCAATGGGTAAATGTTCTGGATTTGCTTATTTAAAGTTAAAATTCTTTGATAAGCAACCGACTACGTAAACTAAAAACAAGTTTGAACTGATCAAATGAAAGATAAATATTTAGTTCAAAACTAACTTGTTTCTATGGGTTCCTTTGATCAAATTTCTGTAAAATAGCTTCTCTTATTATAATGTAGTATCATCTGTGGAGCATAACGTATTATGTTGTTTATGTGATTGTAAATAGTTTTACATATTAAAAATACAGTTAACTAATCACTCAAAAATAATTTATACGTCTTAATAAATCTAAGAAATCCCAGTCGAAGAGCGATTTATTGTAAATCTTACGGTAACTTTAATTAAATTAATGAAGAATATCATGTCAGGGTTTCGAGATACCTTTTCTAAATGAGAGGATTATAAGTAATAATAAAATAATGAATACATTCTTATTGGTTATAAAGTAGGTAGTGACAAAAAGAAGTTAATCGGATATCACATGCATGGTTTTTTTTAGTGAGAAACTGATAGTTTATCATGCACAGATTAAGCAATAAAAATGTTTGTGGTTTATACCATATATTTTTAATACAAAGGTGTAAGTTTTATTATTTGACTTAGTTTTTTTAATAATTGAATATACTGAATAAAATCCATAACATTTAAAAAAAATGTTAAAGACATAAAGTTTACATCCCTGACAGTGAAATACCATACCTACTCTGTGTCTTTTGTAGCATGTACGTATCGATGGTAATTCCAGGCGCTCTCTGCTGAGCAATTAGATTTATCATTCATTTAGTTTGCTTTACTGCATAGCGTTGAGACTTTTACACCTTGAGATTTGAGCCCGCACAAATCGTATCACTTTCATTCATATTAAATGATAATAATTTTTACTCTTGATTAAGATAAAACTTCTTAAGGAGTGGAAAACAAGTCTACAGCTTAGATCCGTAATTACCGATCATATTCAAAAAGAATTTGACCCTGTGCAAATGCAATCGGCTTTAATAAAGAATTCATGGTGGTGGGTTGTTTCAAGAAACCGATTTTTTTCTTTACACACACGATAACGTGAACTGAGTTTTGTAATAAGACCTGAAAAGCACGTTTTAAAATGCAAGTTCTTAAATTATAGTCTCGATCAGATATAGTGGCGCTCTCTGTCGAGCGAATTATTGAACTATCCTGCATTGAGCTCAATGAACATATTATTTTGTGCGTGTACCGACCCCCCTCTAGTGACTTTGATGAATTTGAAAACAAAATGGAGGATATTTTAACTAAGCTTTGTCATAAAAACAAGTCCGTGATTGTTTGCGGTGATTTCAATGTAGATATATTACAAGAAAATTCGTCTAGTGTACGGTTATTAAATTTGTTTAAATCTTTTAACTTACTGAACGTCTTTTTTGAACCTACTCGTATTACTAGTATTTCCGCGACTTGTATTGATAATGTGTTCTGTCGCTGTAACATTTATAAAGAAACAGTAATGACAAATTTAAGTTCAGACCACTGTGATCTAAAATTTTCTCTATTAATTAAACACGAAAGTGAAAAGCCCCAAAAGTTTACTTGTAGACCAATTACAAAAAACCGGGTCCTAACATTTAAGAATAATGTAAAGCAAAAAGTGGGTAAAGTAAACATGAGCGATGATAATCCAAATAATTTATATAATAACATTTTCGGTTTTTTGTTACAAGAATTTAATAATGTTTTTAAGCCAAAAACTATGACTAAATACCTAAAACTTAAATTTAGTGATTGGGCTACCGTGGGAATATATAAAAGTAGAGATAAGTTATATGATTTATATAGTGAGAGGCAATGGAATCAAGATCCGGTATTCTTGAATAAAGTTAGGATTTTTTCTAAAATATTTAAGACCGTTTGCATACAAGCTAAGTCGATTTACATAAGAAATAAAATCTTAAACTCAGAAAATAAAATAAAGGCAACTTGGGATGTTTTATCTAGTGTTTCTGGGAAAAATAGGGCTGCTAATGGACCTATTAAGTTAAAAATTGATAATATTGAAATAAATTCAAATTCAACTGTGGCGGCTATTTTTGAGACTTTTTTTAACGAAATTCCTTCAACAGTCACGCGTAATTTAAATTCCTCACCATGTGATGCAATCGTCGAATTGACGAATAACGTAAGAGTCAGTAATAAATGTTTTGTTTTTAAACCTGTTACATCATATGAAATTGTTAAAACTTTTAGAAATCTAAATATGAAAAAAACCGGTGATCTTTGGGGTATATCAGTAAAATTACTAATAAGTATTATAAATGATATTGCTCCACAATTATCCTTAATTTTTAACAAATGTATTGAAACCGGTACTTTCCCAGACTTAATGAAAAATAGTAAAGTAGTTCCTTTGTTCAAAAGTGTCGATAGACTAATACCCGGAAATTATAGACCTATCTCTATTTTACCCACTTTAAGTAAAATTTTCGAAAAAATTATACTAAACCAAATGTCAGAATTTGTTTATAGCAATGAAATCATGCATAGTGAACAATATGGTTTCACCAAAGGCAAATCAACAACTGATGCGGGTGCCGCGCTTCTTAAGCACATTTACGACGCATGGGAAAAGTCACAGAATGCAATCGGAGTGTTTTGTGATTTATCTAAAGCCTTTGACTGCGTGGACCATCAAACATTACTTTGCAAACTTAATCACTATGGCGTGCGTAATGCTGCGCTTGATCTTATTGCCTCTTACTTGAATCAAAGAGTTCAGACGGTTGATGTAAATAATTGTAAATCGGTTGGATCTCACCTAAAAATGGGTGTTCCACAAGGATCTATTCTAGGCCCTTTCTTATTTTTACTCTATATTAATGATTTGCCCTTTTACGTAAAAGGACTATGTGACATTGTACTTTTTGCTGATGATACCTCACTTATTTTTAAAGTTGATCGTAATAAACCTAATTTTGACAAAGTTAACTGTGCTCTGTCACGTGTTCTTCATTGGTTTGAAATTAATAATTTGGTATTAAATACTAAGAAAACTAAATGCATTGAATTTACACTTCCTAATGTAAAAAGTCGGGATTGTAGTTTATTCCTTAACAATGAAGTGTTAGAACTGACTGACTCGACAACTTTCTTAGGTATAACTTTAGATAAAAAGCTCCAGTGGAACCCCCATCTCTCGACACTCGCAAGCAAACTTAGCTCAGCCGTCTTTGCAATTAAAAAAGTAAGACAATTAACAGACGCTAATACGGCTCGACTCGTTTATTTTAGTTATTTTCACAGTATATTGTCTTACGGTATCTTACTATGGGGCAGCGCTGCCGAAATTAATTCTATATTCATTTTACAAAAACGAGCTATACGGGCTATTTGTAACTTAAAAGCTAGAGACTCCCTAAGAGAAGTTTTTAAAGAAATCGGTATTCTTACGGTCGCTTCTCAATACATTTTTAATAACTTACTATATATACGCCAAAATTTAAATGACTATAAAAAAAACAGCGACAGACATACTATCAATACAAGAAATAAAAATAGGCTTGTAACGCCTAAATTTAGACTTCAAAAAGTTAAGAAATCCTTCATGGGCTTGAGTATACGCATATATAATAAGGTTCCACAAGATATCTTGGATCTTCCTTTTCTTGATTTCAAATCTAAAATTAAAGGTATATTATTAAATAAATCTTACTATAACATTCAAGAGTTTTTGGTTGATCGAAATGTGTGGAACTTGGGTATCATAAATCTTGGGTCATAAATCTGTATTGCGAATAGCTAGTAATCTCCGCAATTTGTTTTTTGTTGTAAATTAATTTTGCTTTATCGACCTTCTGCATCACACCGATTCCTTAGAAGTCACTACTTGCGGTAGCATCGGGAGTCGGGTTGCCTCCCTCCCTCAAATATGTGCGAAGGGGGTGATGGCTGGCTCTTGTGTTATGCTCGTGAACGGGTGCTGCTTGCGGTGACTGGTTGTGTGGCAGGCCGAAGATTTATATATATTTACTGTTATTATTATTTAATTTTCGTTGCCTGAAATCATTGGGCTTCTTTTCCGATTGATTGCGACGGTTCTAGTTGTTCCAAAATTGCATTTAAGTTTATAAAATAAATAAAATTGACTCATTTGCAGGGTTGATGTTATAATATAATATATTTAATTTATAAGTCAAACATTGTTAAATTTTATTTAAAAAGAGCAACTGTTGAGTTTCTGGCCAGCTCTTCTCAGCAGAACAGCATTCCGAGCTGGTGGTAGCTTACTCACAGACTGACTATACTGACCAATTTAATGTAATTGACGATTCAAAAGTGCGTGTAAATGCCTACTTGAATAAAGATATTTTGAATTTTGAATTTAGAATTTTGAATTGAAAATATTTTAAAAAAGTGTTTTATGTTACAGCTGCGATATGATATAAATGATTATACGATAATTATTTATTAAATAATATATTTAATATTTTACTTTTTAATATTTTGATAGCATATTTTTATCTAAAAAAAAATTACCTATAAAATATAATGTATGTAGGTATGTATATTCCGGATAAACTCTGAAACGGTTTTGCCGATTATAACCAAGTTCAGAGAATCTTTAGATTGATCCAGCGGGTAATCCTGTAAAGTGTGGTGATGATCGGAGCATTTTTTATTGAACTGTCAGTGACAGTTTTTTTACTACTGGTATTGTTTTTTACATCAAACTATTTAAGGCCAGTCATAACGTCATGGCACTATCCATGTACATCTAGAGAAACGAGTAGAAGAAAATGAAATTGAATCATAATTATTCTCGCAGTGGTTTATTCTAAATAAGTAAATTTATTTTTTTCTGTATTTTGAGTCAATACATCTTTAAATTAAGCCTGGCGAAGCGGGTTTGATATGCTAGTTATTTATAAATGCAGATGTTTAGAGATTTGTAATAAACTTAGTTGCAGTATTTAATAAAAAAGCTTGAAATCTAAATAAGACACACATAGCATAATAGCAACATTGCTGCGGAAACGGAAACCGAAACGGGCCAGTATTTACGAGCAGCACTTCCGCGCGTTCATTAACACACACTGGGAAAAAAGTATTTGCAATTTGTATTTATGAAAATGAACTACTGATAACAAATAAAAAGGATAATGTAATTTGAAGAAATGAATGAAGTATATGCCACTGCAAATACTTATTATTGTAAGAAATTATGTGTGTGTATGTATTGTAACATATCGTTGTTGTATTTATTCTAGTCCCTTACTATTCCTTTACATACATTGACAGCACATGTCACGAAATAAAAATGTTGCTAATTAATATTATTTAAAAAAATAGTAACAATATCACAAAATAAATTACATATATTGATCTAACCCCTAAGTCAAGTGTGTATTAAGGGTGTTAGACAACGATGCAAATACTTGTATCTTTGCCTAACACCCTTAAAATGTGTATTTCTATGTATATAGAAATACACATTTTAAATACTGCGAATATATTTAATAATCAAACAAACACAGAAATACAGACATCCATGCTCATATGTATGAGATGAGCTTGTCCTCGTCTAGGATCGAACCCGAGTCCCATTTCATCCCTATACGTTAGGCGATTGCGCTAACCACCGACCAACATTTACCTAAAAAACAACAGTCAGGGAAAGGGAGCTACTCTAGCTCATATAATCATGCTAAGAAATGCTTCTTTAATAGACATCACATCACTAGCAGGCCCTTAGGGTGTTGAAAGCTCAGTTACACTATTGGCGTTCCTAATCTTAACAGGGAGAGATGGTGGCTGTTTATTGCATTTTTAAATATTATATAACTTCTAAATCCATAAAAATTACAGTGAGTAAGGTTAAATATAAGGTTAAGTAGTAGAAAAACAAAAAATACGTTTTTACTAAAATAAATGATTAGATATTTACTGTATAGTCGCGTCGCGTGTGGTTTAATGTACTCCGAGCATGCTGTCCGATCAAAACAGCACACAAACCAGCACCGTTCGAGATCTACAAAGGTATATATACATTTATACGACGCTACTGACATATCATACATTTATGCCAAGCTACTGACATATCATACATTTATACGAAGCTAGTGACCCAATTAGAGCGGGAAAGTCAAATTTTTAAAATTTAGAATCTCTATACGCGGGCTGTATGCTAGGTAGCCCACGCGACTTATTAAGTAAGGGGCTGACACATCTAATTTGCCAGTGATGAAATAAAACAATATTCGCAACCATGAATGTTGAAACACTTAAAACACTAACAACTTATTCATGAATTTATGAAATCATCTGTACCATATTTATCATATATGATTCTCTGAATATTTTGAATTTTTAGTAAAATGATATACGTTGTTTTTATTACCATTAAAAAAATAAAGCTTATGGCTTTGCAATTTTTTAAATAATCTAATGATCTTGCTATATGTAGGGAAAATGTATATTCTAAACCGTAAGATTTTAGTGTATTAACCGATTGAGAATTTATTAAACCATGGGCGAGCTTTGATGGATTCGACGGATCCGAAGAAGAGAAGCAGACCTGCCGCCAAGGATAAGACGCAAAAAAGTACCGCATCTCATCCCTACCATACTCGCCTATGAGATTCAAAAGCTGGTGGAGAAAAAGTCCTTTATTTATTTATGTAAATCTTGATCCTAAAGTAGGCCTTTTTTGAATTTTTGGTTTATATACAACTTGAATTTCGAAAGTGAAAGTTTTTGAATTTCTACAAGGACTTTTTTATAAAAATGGACACATTGCATGTAGGTACATAAAGTGACTTACTAAGCTTTGCCACCCTGGATTGGAACAAGTTCGTTTTTATTTCTTGTATTTACAGAGAGCGCATCACTTTTCTTTTTTATATTTTCTATGTTTTGTGAATTGACATTAATCTATAAATTGTTGTATATTGACACGGGAAAGGTAACATTTTAATGTTCTCAAATAATTTTCTTACGGAGCCCCTACTGGATAGATAGTAGATTGTAAATTGCATTGATAGCAATATACAATATGGAAACAGTTTCAATATCAACTGCGTGTCCCCATAAAAGTAAACTATAAGACATCCTCCTGTACTGACTTTATGCACCATGCTCCCTTGAGGTTGTCTGACCATTGCTTGATAAAAAAATGAGTATCTATAAAAGGCCCATGTCGTACAACGTCTGCGAATTGACACATCTGGCACTACAAATCAGTAGTTTGGGATGGAATGTGAACATTCAGACAGCAGGTCTGTTTCGTTTCTCGTGATTCTAGGGAAATAATAAAACAAATTAAAGTTTTTAACGAAGGTACATTTGCATTCTTCTAATATAATTTACAAAATGGCAGTACAGTTTATGTAGTTTCCAAAAAAATACATTTTATATTAAACTACTTGATATTATTAATTGAATTTAAATACTTGTTTACGAGGTATATTAGATTTAATAGCGCTAATATTACATTATTACTGGCATTAAATAAAAAAATAATAATTTTTACTTTAAAATAAAATTGTTTTTAATGCAGATGTTATGACAGTACTAGTGTAGTTTATTTGCTGTAGCTATTCATAAAGGCATTCATGGGCTGCAGTTGTAAAACCCCCAAATGAAAGAGGTCTTTGATACATGTATTTGTACAAATGCTCTGCAGCAGAGTTATAAATCTAAAATAAATCAACAGTACAAGATTAAGTTAGTACAACATTAGTAACATTGGTACAGTTATATAAATGAAGAATAGAAATACGTCAAAAATGGAATTTTAGTTATTTGATTTCTGTTACGGAAATGGTCTTTAAAAATAGCACCTACTAACTACTATGCTGGTCATTATAGCCTTAGTTAGTATTAAATTATGATCACAATTTTTTTATAAAATATTTTTTTGTTTAATGATATTATGAAGTTGCTTTAACTTATTAGACAATAATCCCAATTACAGCTTAATTTTCAATGGAAATTTTAAAAATATACTATAAAACTTAATTTAACTTGAAGTTAATAGATTTGATAATACAGCACAGTTGTAGAAAGATATCTGCCGAGTACTCGGGCTAGTCGAGACCAAGTACAGTCTGAAAGAGAAGCCATGGTGCAACGTTTGAATGACAAACTTCAGGCAGTCTCCGCATGGAGCAATGCCAATCTTGTCAAGTTCAACGCCACCAAAACGCAGACGTGTCTATTCACCGCCAAAAGGAGCCCTTTCACCTTGGCTCCTACTTTCCAGAATGTATCCTTGGAATACAGTGACCGGCTTCAGTTGTTAGGCTTAGAGATTTCCTCGAACCTCAACTTTGGTCGGTTCATTGAGTCCAGAGCAAGAGCAGCAGCAGCAAAGCTTGCCGTTCTGGCGAAGGTTCGGTAGTACTTTACACCGGGACAGCTTCTTGTTTTATACAAAGCACAGATCCGGTCGTGTGTAGAGTACTGTGGTCACATATTTGCTTGTGCCGCAAAGTCTCATCTTGCGGTTCTGGACTCAATTGAGAGGCGAGCAAAGAGGCTTATAGGCGATCCCGAATTGGTCGGAGCCGACCTCCAAAGCCTTGAGCACAGGCGTAGAATTGCTAGCCTCTCAGTATTCTCTAGGATACATTTTGGTGAGTGTGCGCTGGAATTACACAATTTAATTCCCCCGTCCCCTTTCCATCACCGGACGTCCCGACGCACGGCAGGTTTTCATCCTTTTGTTGTGGACATTCCACCTGTCCGAACGAAGCGCTTTGCTTCCTCATTTATACTGCGTGCAGCAAAGGATTGGAACAGTTTGCCTGCGTCGGTAATTCCGACCGAATACAATGTGGGTGTCTTCAAGCGAAGAGTGAATAGGTTGCTAGGGTAATGCGCCTTACCACCTAAGACTACATTCCACTTACCATCAGGTGGAATGTAGTCAAGCATTGCCCTAGATCGTATAAAAAAAAAAAAAAAAAATATCATATGAAAAGTGGTTTTCTGATTTTTTTTACTTTTATAAAATATTTAATAATATCTACATAAATGAAACTCGTTATATATAACAAGTAATACTTTTAGTAAAAATATATTGTACTAAAAAATGGTAGAAGCTTTTAATAAATAAATATATACCAAAATTTTATGCAGAGATGGTGTCGGAAAACTCATTCCATAGTACCTCTATAAAATGTTAAAAACAACAAAATGTAAATCAAAAGCACAACTAGTAGAGCCGAGAAAAATTCTTTTCATTCTATTCAGCTACGAATGTTTCTCACAATATTAAATGTGACAGAGTATATTTAACAACATTGTGGAAAAAATATGAAGAATAGGATTCGTAATTGTAATAAATCTAATGCGTAATGTTGAATAAATAGTTATAGACGCATAAAGTTTTTAATGAATATATCAAAGAGACCTGCGTTGTATTTTTAAAAGGTGTAAAGGCAATGTCGTAGTCCTCGTGATGGTTATTCATTATTACGTGTTTATTTTAAACACGTAACTTCGCAACGAATAACGGGCAGCGTTATAATATATCAGAGATATTCGTACTTTTCGACTAATCAAGCCACAATTATATTGATCCCAAAAAAAATAATTTAAGACTTTACATTTTATACTTGTCATAAAACAATTCAATTTTTTTTTTCAATTAATTATATTGTTTGAAATCGTTCTAAAGTCTTATCTAAACAGGAATGATAAAAAATTAAATGCCAAGAAGTTTAGAAAGTCTATTACAATTGCTTAAAAGTCTTTACCTTTGTTTTAAAGCATAAAAGAAGAAAATGCTACTTTGCTTTTATATCAAAGTCTAAAAACAAAACGTTGCTTAATGATGGTATACATTAAAAGTTAAAGATAAATTTGAGTTATTAAGAAGTCTTTGACACCTTGATTCTATTGTTCAGAGTTATTGTAACTGCCTAGTTAAGTGTGTAAAAGAAAAATAATTAAATAATGCTCATTAATTAAATGAGAAAACATATCCGTTAATTTATTGAACATAAATATATCTTTTTATATATGTACAACAAGAATTGGAATAACATAAAAAAAATGTTAGATTAAATAATTAAATTAATTTATTATAGATTTATTATAAACATGTGCTAGCTAGACTTCGCATTGGGTCACTTGAGAAAAATATTTAAAGGTAAACAAAAAATATTATATGCTGTGGTTAATTTCTACGCAGCACTGATAATGGACATACATAAACATATTCCCTCACCTCTTCTCTATCCTAATGTAGCTGTACATGACATCTCAACCCAAAGATTGAGCCGCTATCAAGTGCCAAAGTTGCCGAAGGCACAGGGATCTTTATACTACAAGTCATACCCTCAAAGCCATACAACATCGGTATTATAAGACGAGTAAACTGGCAAGGCTATTGCTCATAGAAATGTCCATTCACAACCACCCTGCTACCATTTCCCCGGAAAGGTTCTAGACTTGTAGGCACGTTTACTACCCGTACATTTTTGTGTATGGGTAGTCTACCCTCTTGGGTCTCGATGAAACAAAGTGGTTCCCAAAGGACCTCGGCTCAAGGGTTGTTACAAACCTCGTAGTGGAAGATCGCAGCAGGACGGCAGACATTTTTGGAGCCTGGTAAGAATCACAGAACTCGCTTGGCATTTTTCTAGGTAACCATTAAGCTATCATCATGGAATTGATTACAGTACTTTAAGTAATTCTTAAATTACTTACTAGATTCTCACCTTTGTGAAACAGAGATCTCAATAATAAAATTGGCTGGCCTGGCTAAGTTTGATGAGTGTTTTTGTCTCACCTTAATGCGCCTGGAAGTCATGTAACTTTAATTTCCTGACACTGCCATTTTAGGTGCATAAGTGATCTCTGGTATTTACTCAATATGGAAAAGATATAAAAAGACAAAATAATTAATTAATTAATTAAATCTTCATATCTTATGAAACTAAATCGCTTCGCATGTAACGTAAAAACATTAAAGAAACTCCCAAAACCCATTTTACACCTAAAAAAAAAATTTTAAATATATTTCATTGATATAAAAAAAAACTGTTCTTCTGCTAACTATTCAATTTATCTTCAGGAGTTAACAAAAGTTTATTTTGTCAGTAATTTCAACGCGTAAAGGAAAAGACGTGAAAATAGGTCCAGTTGAAAGGGTGTACTTTCGACATAAAAAGAAAATTGGTACCTACTATTTACAGACGGAGTTTCGATAACTATTTCCTCTTATAATAAAGAACAAATAAAGTTAAATGGCTGGTATATTATAGAATGGTTTATTTTAATTTTGCCAACGGTTTTATACATATTGAATTGATAATAATAAACCAGTAAAACTATAATAATAAGTTTAGATGATTATTCATATAAATCAAAATTAAGCAAAATAAATTAATAATATCTCACTATTCCGATTCTGAGTTTAGAAGAAATAAACATAACTCTTCATTCTAATAAATACGTTTGATTTTTTTAGTTTTATGTAATATAAAAAACAACATAAGAGTAAGATGTGGTTTTGTTTTTCTAAATTGTTTAATTGATTCTTTTACTCATGTGATGATGATGTGATTTGGGCTTTATACTATATATTTGATGTGATTTGTTGACGTGTGACATTTGTGGGATAGTGATATTTGAGGTGAGTGACATAGACGTTTTTATACAGAGGTGTTCTTTGTTAGAGCTTTTTGGAATGTAAAATATAAAAATTTTACAAGCATCATTATTAAAGAGAAACAACCTCTCAATCTAAAATTTAGATTCAAAATGCTATTGTTGTGAATATGCAAAGAATACATCCTAATGTCAACTTAATAAAATATTATTATGCATTGGAATCGTAATGAATACTGAATAGTCTTATGCGCGCATATAGGACCGTAACAGCCGACTAAGGGACAAAAACAAAAGTGGATTCTTCCAAAATTAAAAATAACATTCTTCACCCGTTAACTATAAAGTGGAATTATAAATATAAATACCACTAACACTAATATCCAGAATTTCTAATCTAATATATAGATAAGGAAAAATTATATACTATATTATTGTAAGCTAGAAAATTTTGCAGTTTCCTTTCATTTCAAAATTCAGTGATTACCTTTGGGTATGTGTTGGTCAATAAATAAGTAAGTAAACATTTTATTTCAAATAAATATAGACCAGATAACGTCGATTATTTTAAGACCGCTTCCAAAAATATTTTTTGGCCTTTGAAGGTAGATAATAAATAGTTTTTAAAAACAGATAATTCTCCAAAAAGATTAATTACCGTAATCCTCTGAAAATTTTATTACAAAACCGTACTATAATATTCAATGTAAGTAAGAAAATTTTTATTTCTTCTACTTGGGTTTTTTAGTTAACGTTTACGAGTATGTTGTTGTACGCTTATGTTTACACTTACTTACACCTAATCTTGGGAAATGTGCTTCTTAGTTGTACCATGTAAAATTTACTTACCGTCATAAAATGCTTGCTTTTACTGTTTAGACCGCCTTTCAGTGTAAGAAAATGGTTACAAATGTCTTTTTCATTGTAGTGTCGGCTGCAGTCCATATCGCTGTTCTATATCGTTAGGCACACCACTATTTAAACATGTGATACAAATGTATTTATGACAAATTCTACAAATTTTTCTTAGCAAGGAATCAATGATTATAATATACATATAATATTTTATATATAGAACCAGCACATATAACCATAAATAAATATTATAAAAAATATTTTTGCCAGTGGAATTATCGAGTTTATATTTAAACAGTTAAGAAACATTTTTAAATTTATATAATTATAGAATGAAAAATAAACCGACACGGGCAGGGATTCGAACCCGCGACCTCTTTGAGACCGTCCTGTAATGTAATGTAATAAAAGTTGAATAAAAATTGAAAAATATATTCTTATAATCAAATACAAAATAGTAAATAAGAAATATATGACGTGTTGTTATAATAAGGGGCACCAATATTTTTTTCAAATACATAACCCTCTTTTTCATTACTATAATGGATTTTGGTTACTTGTTATATTTTTGCATCAATATTGCTGATAACATCCTTTTCATAAAATTCAGAGTAATTTTTGTTAAATAAAATGGTAAATATTTTTATTTTGTGTGAATATAAAGAAATTTTAAATACTTTTTAAGACATTTTAAAATATTGAAACTTTATTAATAAATTATGGCTCATCAATTCGTATCTATTATTTTTTCCCGTATATAACTAAGTAGATATATTTTTAACTAAGTAGATATAACGTAAGATATAACTTTTTGAGTCTTTTTTATTTGTTGGGTGGCGTATTGAAAAAATAAATTAATTGTAACCAAATGATTTATCCCCTGACACCATTTATATCGTAAGAGCATTTATAGTATTATATAGTTTTAGTGATATACTAATTTTATCGAAACTAAAACGTAAAGATTCAAATCACAAATGTCACTTGTCAAGTTGGCGACATTTAACATTCGGGAATCTAAAACAACAAAATTCTTACGAATTGTGTTTATAAAAATTAAATTGTCTAGTTAAAAATTAAAAAGTCTAGTTAAATTAAAATGAAATACTAATATACATAATTGATAAATATATTGCACAAATGTGAAATGTTATTTAAACATTGAGTTTTTGTGCTATATAAATAAATAAATAAAAAAAATTTAGTTAGTTCAGGCTGAAAATAGTATTAAAAAAAGGAAGCACCAACCCCTTTCAAAAGAGACCATTTTCAAACAAAAACTCTAACGAACGACATTAAAGGAAAGTCCAATTCTCAGTCAATCCAAAAGTAGTTGTAGGAAGAATATCTCTTCTATTGCTTGTGTAACTGTCAAGACAGTTTACCGCCCAAGTTATCCAAAAATACATTCCTTTTCTTACTTATTTTTAGTAACGGCTTAAGCCCTAGAATAAAATGAATTCATAATTAAAGAAAAATTACCCATTTAACCGTAAGCATTATTGAATTAGTTATTTACTTGTAAATAAATAAAATAACAATAACTTGTACAATCAAAATGATACATCTTTTATTATGTGAAAGCATGTTCATAAAATCCTAGTAATCTACAATCTTTGGTGGCAGATTACACGTTTTCAAAAGAATTGAAGTTGAAGGGAATACTGAACTGGAGCTATTGTCATATTAGTTGTATACCTAAGTTTGATAACCAGGAGACTGTTTCTTGTCATAGGGTTCTACGTTTCAATGGGATATTAAAAAAGTGAAACAAACACATGAAATTATCAAAAAAATCTATTATATTAATATCTGTCAATCGATTTATAATTTAGCCATAAAAATGTATGTATTGTGATTTAAAATCTATTTTGGTATAGTTCGAGTATAATTATTTACAATATAATTAGCAATCTTACTCGTAATTGATCGCAAATCTTGTATAAGTTATCACTTGTCGTAAATTATAATATTGTTTTTAATTATCTAATAATTGTTGCTTTATTCGACCAAACTACGGTCCTATGTTCCTGTTTCAACCTAAGGTTGAAATCCTCACAGCCTTGTGTCAATATTAAATATATATTTTTATTAATCTTTACATTAAGTGAAGTAAGATTTTCACGAGTACATGTATTTTAAAATAAAACTATGTAACTTGCTATAAATACATTTAATCGTGTTCACAAAATCTAGGTATCTGTCAGCAAGCCAGTTAATTAGTTATCTATTTCCAAGAGTTTTTTTAGATTCCGGGCATAGAATTCAGGATGCTCACAAAACGTACTAATAGTATTTTGGCCTCTCACAGTTGCAGCCACGGAATTTCATTTATATTGCATGGGTCGCAGTTAATTAACAGCCCTCTACCAGGTTTTCTATTAAAATTAAGGTAATTAGGCACATTGTAAAGGAATATTTCTTTTAATTAGTCTCAAAACAATTATTGATTTGTTTTCTTCGCTGTTAGGTTTTTAGATAGTTCTTATAGAAATCTATTTTAAGATATTCCCAATTCTGTTGGTAACACCTTTCACATATGGACATATGGTAGTAGGACCTGGGGTGGTTTGATGTGGTTTCTGCAACTCTGGTAAGATACGGGAATACTATTGATTAAGTCTTGATTGACATGCTGTAGTTTGCCCTCTAGTTGTCCAGCATCACAGATATGTTGTGCCGTCCCAAAAAAGATTTGCTAACGATAGCTAACTGGCTAGGATGCTGGTGGAAGTTACTGTTTAAATGTGTGGTTTTCCTATAAACGGTGTGCTTAATGTGTTATCAAGAATCTTGATGATATGATTGTCAAGGAAAACTAAAGATTTTTTAAACTGTAACTGTTAATGGATTAAAGGGAATAAAGATGTTTTAGAAATATAGATAACACAATAAAAAAAATACATGGATATTTTGATTTTTGTTAAAATTAAGTAAATCTTCATAAATTCGGTGTGCTCCTACAAAAAATTTTGCTACTGTGCTAGCAAAGGAAAAATTAAATAAATATATAATACATAATTTTAAATTACGTATTTTATTTAAGGTAATTTAGAAATAATAATATAATTTGCTCTTGAAATTGTAACATTTGAACGTTTCTAGCTAAGTTATTAACAAACATGTGGTTATTACCCTATCAAAGCTTTAACAGTACGGAAGTCGACGCCTGGCCTAGTTAATTAGCCCATCACAAGATTAATGTCTACAATTACGAACGACACCCCCACTACCTTTCATTCTAAACCACTTTTGTATTCTCTACAGTTTCGCCTCTAACGAGTAAAGTGTGACAGAAACTAATTGTTCTGTATCTTGTTGTAAACATTTAGCAATGAATATGATTATAAATTTTAAAAATGATATCTAAATAACCACAAAACATGACAACTGAAATCTAACAGTGTCTATATATCATAAGTATATACAAAGGCCAATAATAAGGTAGATCTGGCTATAAAATACTTTGTAAACATCATCAGCGGTCTCGTTGACCGGGTTTTCACTTATTTATAACCAAGCAATTTTGGAGCTGATTTAAGCAAACAAGAAAGTATCATATGTTTAAACACTTATTAAGTATAATAACAAAATTTAATACATATTAGTTAAAAATATATATATAAATAAAAAACTGAAAATACTTGCAAAACAATCATTATTTCCTCTATTAGAGCTTCAGATGTAAAAGTAATAATTAATTAATAACTTATTATAAATACATAATCATAATATTTTATTAGAATTGCAAAAACCGTGACCAACACCAGTTCACGAACACAATGCAAGGGTAATATTGTTCGCTATGTTTGAAGGAGAGATAGGGGAACCCGGCCCTAAACGATGTGATGCAGTTGCAACAACTGTAACAATCGAATCAAACATATTGTACAGATTACTAAAATACACATCCGGCCATACTGTCATTGGTCATACCTTTACACTATAATATTATGTTTTTTTAGTTAAAGTTATTTTATGACAAACTAGCTTTTGCCCGTGATTACTTACCTGTGCCTCGTGACTTAATTTAAAGTGTTTTTAAGTGTTAAAAAAAAGCTGCGGGCAGATCAAAATGTGGGTGTTGCTGACTATGAAATTAACTATGAAATATGGCAAAAGTACGAAACATAATTTTATGGCGGCGTGGAAGTAACGAAAAGATTACGCACATTATGGCGCCATATAGTATGTACAGCAATTATTGTAAGGGGTTGGGGAGAATGTTGAAGATTTTTCCTAGTTTCTACAGACAAACAAAGTTTAATGTGTTCTGCAAATACATGCAAATTTAGAAAACTGAAAACACGTGAACAACCAACATAATATGTATAATTGACCATGTGAACGGAATTGAGCACCTGAAATTAGTTGATCGTCACGGTAAAAGCGAAATTTAAGGGAAATTGTAATCTCTTGCTGTATGATGCACTGTAGGCTTGATATGTTGTTGTTGTTTGATATTTCATTTTAATTCCGCCTCAGATCGAAATTTACTAACATTTTTTTTATTTTATTTATTTATGTTATTATATATTCTATAACTATGTATTTATAAAAATAATAAAAAATAATGCTCCTCCCAAACGTATTTTAACACGTTCACTGCGTTACGAGGTCTATAAGATGTCTTGCGGGACTTTCGTATTGTGCGGGGACTGAAATGCTGTTGTTTCACTCCTTGCGGGGGGCTCTAACTTGCAAAGTTCTTTATGTATGAGGAAGACAAATATACACATTTGTATCCTACTTGGAGGTGAGTTTATAGACATAATAAAAAAAATTAGGGATGGATTAGGTCCCTAACGCACAGTACTATAATTTTTTCATTACTTGCGTTAGGGGATATGTTAATACTCGTGGAATTATAGGCCTCGTAGACGCAAGAGCGGGTGGGGGGGCGGCGCGGGCGCTGCGTGTCTCGTTTTAGTGTTGTTCAAGTATCGATGTGAGGGGACGCGTGCACGCTTTGAAAATAACTTCGCGTAAATAAATCAACGTGTTTATATTTTCTAATTGTTTTGTTTTGATAAACAATGAGTTACCTTAAAACGAAAAAGTGTAAAAAGTCAATTGATTTTTATGATCAAATTTTGATTGTGCGCAAATCATTACGATTTGCGCACAATGTAAAAATTCAATGTGCTTACCATGTTTTAATGATAAACATTTTTTATAGTTTACAATAAATAATTAATTCGTAAAAAAACTTTTTCTATCGACAAATGACATTTTATTTAACTCCCATCACTAGTCACTTCACATATTGCTCTATCTCTGGTTGCGGAACGAGATACAATCGATGTCTAATTATTGATTTGGATTTGTGGCTTATTCTTGTGTCATAACTGCGTGCGAACCTAGCAAAATATAGAACAGTAGACTATCTTTGACCCATGAAATTTTTAAGTATATGTCATTGTTTTTGTTGAAGATATAAATTAATTTCAGAATTGTACTTTTAGGGGACTGATTAGGTCCCCAACGCACCCGGGGATAAACTAGTTTCGAGATCGTTTAGATCCCTAACGCACCAGCTGAAAGTTTTTAATTATGATGTCGCTGTGAACGTGTTAATAGACCTCACGTAAATAAATATCAGTCTAAAAAGGTTGTATATACTGATGAATTCTTATTAATTTATCTGCTTTAAGCAGGTGTGATTAATGTTGCAGAATGTATTTTTGTTTATGAAATCGTTATCTAACGCCCTTCATTTCCTCAATGGGTTTGGTTGTAACCATAATTTATTGTAACATACAAATAGCATAATTGGCTATATTTCTATTAAAATACATATATTTCAATAACATAACACTCTTTCTAAAGTTGTCGGAAAATAAGAAGGATTTTTAGAAATATATATATGAAAAATTCAATAAACCAAATGATTAAAAACAGGATCTCCCGTAGCAATCACGTAATTGCGCTATACCTATGTTATGTCACAGACAAAACCACGTGCAAAAGTTAGTATTTCTATAACCTAAGTGTAATTCTTGTACACTTGCTACAATATTGCCAAGTTTCATCAAAATCCGTTCAGCAATTTTGGCGTGATTGAGTAACAAACATCCAAACATTCAAACTTACAAATTACTAGCTGATAGATATTGTTATAGATATAAGATATAATATTGTTTAGATCGACTTACATTACGTGATGCCATTTTACTAAATATTTTAAAGAAGTATTTGCACAAACAATACTATAATATGTTATTATGTATATTTACAAAAGTAGGCAGATCATTTACATAAACAAGTAAGAGCAATGGACCTAACACCAAACCTCTAGAATATTAATCATAGTTTAGCTCGACTTCCTTGTGCCTTGCTCTCGAGTAAGGATTATAACCAGCCCTGGCATTCCTAGGTATCGTGAGAAAAGCATAATATGGTAGAATTACACTGCTATCTCTTGACTGCTGCTCAGTCTGATGAGACTTTCATCGTGCCACACGAATATAAAAGAATAGTGTGAAGCAGTCGTTCGGAACCATAGTGTTTTGTTTCTGTATAACATACAATTAAGCCTGCCATCATCGATCATTTAATAATATAAGCCGAATAATAAATCAATACCTATTATTATCAGGAATAAAAGCAATGATACATAATTGGCACTCACTTCATTTGTAAAGTTTTATTGAGATTTATTGATATACTGCGTCTATTATCATTAACAAAACTGAACATGGTAAAAAAGGATATAATCGTAGCTAAATAGAATATTGTTTTAATTTTTTTAATTTTTTCTTCTCATCAAGGATAATTGAAATAAGGTTACTGTTACTGCGTACATATAAACTTAAATAAAATAGAGTAATAACTCACATTGTTTTATAATGGTATTTAAATCGATATGGTACCGAATTTGCATGGTTCAAATTTAAAGTTGGCATTGTAAAATTGAAATAAAATGAAAATGGAAAAACAAACAAAAACGCCACAATTATAGTAAACACGAGTCGTCAAAAGCCACATATAGTTATAAATATATGAAAACAGAAAAGTAACTCCATTAGGTTAATGGAAAACAGTGGGCTTTCAGGTAAATTTTTGTTTTAGTGATCTGAACTGTACAGCTAAAGTAAAAAAATACTTGACGTTAAAAATATTCGTTTAATTTTTTTTAAGATATATTTCAAAAGATTATGATTTTTATTTTAAATAAACATGTTGTGAAGGATATTTTTATTCAATTTTTGAGATTAAATTATCATGACATACATAGAGAATTAATTTTGTAGGTTCTAGTGCCTAGCAGTAATTTTTAACTTGACTTTATGACTTGGGTTATGACTACCCTCTTAACATCGTAGAGTAGCTATTTTGAATATTTTAAGTACGGCGCTTAAAAAACTCCGATGTCCAGAATTCTTACCTTCTTCTTTTTTTTTCTGATACTCTTCAATGATGATAACACCTATGCAACTACCCGTATTTGCAGATGTCCTTGGATTACGGCAACATTTAACATAATATTTCGTTTTGCTATCGTTTCGTTTGTTTTTCGTAAATTCCATACATATTTGTTTATTTGTTCCTCCATTCATTTGTTTGTTTTCTGATGAGTTCCACATTTTTTATTAACATTCTTTAGAAATTAAGTCAAAGAGTGTAGAAAATACTATGAATTACTTTTATTATTATAATACTATTTCTTTGGAAGGGTATGTAATATTGGTTTTTGGGTTTTTAGATCGTAAAGATATTTTTCTTAAAGAGAGAGTAATATAATAAGACTTAAAAAAGATGCATTGAACATGTTTTAACCCAATCGTATATAATACATATATAATATGTTGCTAACACATAAGTATATAAAGTAGAAAAGCATGTATTACAAAAGAGATTAAATAGATATATGTTCTCCTTTTATGTTATCTCCTAAGCAATAAAACTTAAAACAATAAATTTCAATTTCTGATATATTATATTTTTGCAATACTAATCTTAAGATTTTTTGTAAGAGTATACCATACCTAAAGTACACCTACAATTTAATTTATTTGTAAATAAAATTATAGGTGTACTTTAGGTACACTTAGATACATACACACATAGGTGTACTTAGGTACTGCAGGCCTTACAAATAATAAACAAAAACAAACGAGTAATAATCATAAAAATCTCCGGTTTTAAATCAAGTTTTTTTTTGGCGTTTTCTATAGCAAAAGGGTTGACTTCTGTGTTTACAGTCACAGTATTTGTGAAAACGACTTGTTTGCCCCAACATGGATGAGATTCGTTTCATGTTTCTGCAAATTATGGATGCATGAAAAACAAAAGGACAATAACAAATCAGCTAATGTTATTATGAAAAACATTTTTTTTTTATATTATGTTAAATAACGTTTGTACGCCTTTAAAATTGCACAGATTAATTAAAATTTTCAAATTAAAAAGTTAAAACCAAGCAACTCTGTATCTCTGAACAATTCTTAGATTAAAATTGTTTATTGCGTTATCGAATGAACGAAGTTAGTACGATATGGCGTGGTCATAAATTTGGCTTTGCGTGCACCGGCCAGTGTACCGCGAGGCTATCTCTTGACTCGAATTATGCTGCTTTATTCAATGTTCTAGGTTATATGATAACATTATTTTTTAAATAAACTAATACATTTTTTTTTTAAATTATAGAAAAAGATTATCAAAATTTACCTCATTAATAATCCATAACGACTTAGTACTGAATGTAATTATCTGTATTTATTTAAATGTATATAACATACTTTAATTAATAAATATATATTTTTATAATGACTACGGTTTACTTCTAAGCTTTGTCTTAAGTGATATTTAAGCCAGTCATATCATGTTTTTCTTATTAGACAGGTTCACTTTAAAGAAGAAACCTAATAAATATCACCACCGTCCCTATAAAGACGATCACATATGCTTGCAATGCTTAATTCACCGAGACGGACAGCGATACGATAGCTCAGTTGGTAGAGCGACGGGACGGTTTCCCAGTAGTCGCGGGTTCGAATCCCTGCCCGTATCGGTTTATTTTTCATTCTATATTTATATAAATTTAAATAAGTTTAACATGGCTATACATGTTTATAGATATTTTCAAACAGGTTAACTTTATAAGAATTTTTTAAACCCATATTAAATTTACCTATAAAATTCAAAATGAAGTACCTACTAAAACAAATATCATATCATAAATATGATATGAAGTTTTAATTTAAAATATATTTATGGGATTCAGATATCAGGTAGCTAAAGCCCAACAAATCCCAGCCAATTTAAATTATAAGGAAGCCCCAATAATACCATAATATTTTATATAAACCAATCCACTTTTTACGTAGGAATTTATAACTTACTTAATATATTATGTTATCATTTTCTTTGCTATTTTTTATCAGATTTAATATAAAATATCTGAAAATCATTAAACACTAAAACTGATGCTATCGAATAAAAAAATATAATTATTAATTTTACAACCAAGTTTCTATTTGTATTTAAAAACGACATTATATGTGTATTGTATTGTACAGTGAAAACAAGAAAAACCACAGCTAACTTTTAAGACGTGACGGAAACAAAAACCATGGGTTATAAGGGTTTACGTAGAGTGAATCTAGTTAGTAATTTGTTGTTATACCTACGAGAAAAGTGGTTAGAACCGAAGGGTTGATGGAGTATCGTTCGTGATTGTAGACATTTATCTTGTGGTCGGTTAATTATCAGAACAAGGCGGTAGCTTTCGAACTATCTAAAGCTTTGATGTGGTAACAAGCACACGTTTTTGTAATTGAAAAGTTTTTTTTTTACACAGTAATGTTATCAACAAGATAGCAAAATACTGAACTGGTTTGCTTTTATGCATTTACCAATAATACAATAGTGACTAGAAATAACAACTTCAATTGACTAATTGTGTAGTATGAAGATTTTTTGTTATTATGTGTAGTTATATAATATAATATGGGAGTGAAGAAAATAGTGAGTATCGTTTCAGAAGGATTTAACAAAAATACTTATAGCTTCATGAAAATTTACTCTCTATTCATATGTAGTGATTTAATAAAAATATACTGAACCTTAAACTAAAATATATCGGGTGTGATTTTATAAAAAATTGCTTTAGAATCTCAACGTTTTATCTAATCTGATCAATGAAATTGTATTTTAAAAAAGTAACAGCAAAAATAAAAGAACAACAAAAGTAAATATTTAAAATAGAATAAAAAACAAAAATATAAAAGGGATGAAAAAGATCAAATAGACATTGTTAAGTAAAAAACGTATGAAGTCTTGTCAGATTTATGAAAAGGCTTTGACGCGGGTCTTTTGCATCTGCGCAAACCGCTGTATTCATTACTAAAATGTATTTTCAAATATATTTATACATTTTTGTAACATCATTTCCTCTAAATAATATCCCTCTTATTTTACAGCTTTTATTGGATATATTGGTAAATAGCTATATTCTATCAATTTATTTATCTTTGATTTAAAAATTCTATTATATTTTATCTAAGTTTAGTTAGTTAATTAGTTTTAGTTAATAACTTTTACCATATAATTTTTTGCAATTTATAAATTTTTGCTATTTTATTTTATTATACTAATAAAGATAAAGGGGTGAAAAAAAAACATTACAAGGTTTATATCAAAGTAACAGAGTACTTATGTAGTTTTTTTAAACCGTTTTTATGTCTGTTTTTGACAAGGCTCGTATAACGAACACGTCTTAATTGTTGATATAGCTAATTTTAAAACATACCATTATTGAAAACAGGGTAAATTATATTCTTAAATTGTATTTTTTTCGTGATTGTGCTACCAGGGATCATAATAGAACCAAGAAAAAAATGGTAATAAAAAATACGCTAATTTCTACGGCAAAATCAATACAAGTTGGGGATATAAATATAATACTACAAAACTACATGGGGTGTCAAGAAGTAGTTTGATGTAGATTTGGAGAGAAATTGGGTTATTAGCTAAATCTACATGTAACATAATCAGGTTTTGCTTTGTTGTAAATTTATAAATTAAAAAATATATATAAAAGCTTTACATCAAAATTACAGAGTAAATATATATATATATATATATACATATATATATATATATATATATATATATATATTGTGATGATGTGTGATTTATTCATTAATGTACGCTATAGGGTCTTTTGTAGTATATATTGTATATATTTATTTATACCGCCCCGTTGGTCGAGGGGTTAGCGCAGACGCCTAACGTTTCAAGGCGCAATGGGGCTCGGGTTCGATTCCCGGCAAAGACAGGCATTTATGTGATGAGCATACATGTCTGTGTTTCTTGGTTTGGTCGTTTATTTAATATATTTTCAGTATTTATATGTGTATTTCTTATGTATTTGTATCGTTGTCTACACAAGCAAATAATTTGCTTACTTAGGGGTTAGATCAATGTGTGTAATTTGTCTTAATATTATTATTATTATTATACCAAATCAGTAGTAATTCATTTAATGTACATTTTAGAAATGTCATCATAAGTGCAGTTGAAATGATATTTATTTTAATTGTAACAAATAATATTACTTCGAATAATATAAAAAGACATTATGATAAGATACAAAAAGAAAATATCTTTTAAAAAGTTTCTTACTTTATCCTTATCTATTGTAATTTAGCAGACCGCAGTGCAACGAGTTGTGAACGGCTTCAAAGGGGTAATGTAAATGCCATTAATTGTCCACTGAATCCGTTTAGGCAAATAAGGGAGTTATCACGTAGTTCTTGAGTTCACATTGTTTACTTTATGTTTTCTCCTTTGTTATTGCCAATGGTTTTGTCTGGAATATAGTATAAATGTAAAGTCTTATCAAATATCCTTGTTAGCATATTTCATTATTTATGCTATCTTTAATAAAAAAGATTTTGTATCTTAAGAATCAATTTCTCAAAACGTTAATTATCAATGATTATAATGTTGATGTTGAATGTTGATGACTGTCATTTATATTTAAAACTGAAATTCCTGAAGCTACGAGTAGTTTATTTCATTACATTATTAAATTAGTAACAAGTAATAAGGACTACACTCTAGAAAGATCTACTATATTAAGAATTGTTTTTATTTGAATGCTACCAGAAGTTTTTAATACAATTGTACAGAGGTATAAAGAAACATTGTCTTTAACGAATTTCGTTTTAAGTAATATTATAAATAATTAAATAATAATAAGTTATCCAAATTAAAAATTATAAATAATAAAAGACATAACAGAAGAACATATCCAATAGCATATAATACTGAATTAAAAGTGAAACAAATAAACACATTCTCTAGAAAAGATAAAAAAATACTACCATATACAATACCGTAACATACATTGTAGCAGACACTTAGTGTTGCGTGATGTAAATAATGACTTTATTAACGTTATAGTATATTATTTGATAGATGATTTATATACTGACAAATCGCATTATGGTTTTGTTTTGGTATAATTTTAAAAAATAAGCGCTCATTATTTGTTCTTAATATTATAAAGTGTTTACATTTTTTTATTTTTGAATATAAGATAACTGACATAATTTAAACTCTATATTATTTTTTAATTTAATTCAACACTGTAAATATATACATTTTCTTTAAGTAATAACATTACCATTCGGATTGAGTCCTTTAAATTAATTAAGGTTATTTTGTACAATAATTAACTTTAAACAACCAAAGTTGCGCTTCGAGTTTTAGTATTGTCTCGATTTTATTTGGAACATTAAAACAAAACTTTCCAAACAGATAGCGAGAGTGAAGCTCCTCGTTTGAGAATTGTAAAAGCAACATTTATATATAATGGTCTCCTTTACTTAAAAGTTGTTACTTAAAATTTATATTCAATTTTATAGTGTATATAAAAAGTATTATTTTAAGAACATTCCTTTATGACTTCTTCGGTCATTGTTATACGAATAAATATTGTATCATGTAAGTAACACGATGCATATTTATTATAATTAATAAATGACATATACTATGTTTAATTAATGACATAACCAAATTAATTACATTTTTGATAAAATAAAAAATATGTTATCTAACGATTTGTAGTAATTACCTAAAACTAACTAACTAACTAACTAACTACTCTACTAGCAATGTATTCTATATATTATTATTATACATATACTATATATTATTAGTGGGACACCAAATTCATGCAGTTTGAATAACGGCCTAGGTATGTTTTATGAATCGTAATGTTATTCTTAACTAGGAATATAAAACTGGAAAAACAGGTTATCTTAATAAGAAGTCCCAAATGTACGAAACAAAGCTTAATTACTGCTCTAAAAAGAGTGCATTAGTTATTTGGGAGTAGCTCCTGGTTTAGCTTTTGCCAAATATTTTCGATACTCTTAGATAAATAATTGGTTATTTATTTATATATATATTTATGAAAAATTATTTAATATCCCCATATTACTGAACAGACTGACTAGAACCTGCAGAAAATATAGACCCTGAAAATTTTACATTCTTTATTTAATTATCTGTATCGGAAAAGGTGTCGACTATTTTATTTATATACCTTATTAAAATTTAAATAAGTTTAACATGCTTATAGAGACTGTCAAACAGTATAAGGTTTTATTAGAATTTCACGCTGTAGATATATAATATGTTTGAAAAACTTAACGAATACGCTTTTATTTCTTTAAAAATATTGCTTGTACATTCAGAAACGTTTGTTATTTTAATAAACAAGTAGTATTTTTAAAACATCTATTGTAAGTTCCTTTAAGGCTGTTCTGTATGAAACCTTTGTACAGCATAATTGTCGGTGGCCCACTTTGATTGTGATCACAATTGCCGCGGCCACGACGAAAATCAGATTCACCGCCATTTTGCGGTTCCACTGCAACAAACTTTTATCTTTGTATGAAATACCACACCATTGTATGCATAAAAAATATTTTATAGGTTTAATCGAATATTCTAGAATGAACACAAATTATAGCTACATAGTAATTTCGTTGAAAATCGTATTATCCCAAGATAATAATTTTAGTATAAATATGAATTATTCCTAAAATAAAAAAAAACCTATAACATATTTTATTCCATGATACCAACCCAAAAGATGTTACTTAAGTCTATCTGAAAATACAAAAAGAATGTTAAAGATTATTTCCACTCAAATTTTGGTAACAAATATGGTAAAGACAAATGAAATTTCTAATCATAACTGATATTAAAGAATCATACAATTTAAAAAAGTTGGCCATCCTTAGTCAGTTATTTGTCAGCTGCAATGTTCCATACATTTTAAAATGTTGCTTGATTATTTTTGAGATAAAATCTGTTAAATCTTTCCTAAATTTCAATTACTTACTCACAACCTCATTAAAATATTATATTTGTAAAATATCAGTCAGATCGTCGTAAAAGAAATAGTTTTCTTTGAAATTTCTACAACTTTCTTTTTGTTACTTTCTTGTAACGACATCAAACCAGAAATATTAATTTAATAAAGAGTCAAGATAGTTTACCAGCTTTAAATGCAATTAATAGGTACAAAGCTTAACAAAATACTTTTAACAAAATACTGAATAAATATTATGAATGTCATGAATATACACCTTCATTTACAGGCTGTTAAGCAATTTACATGACGTGGATACAAAAGTGACCGGATATAATCAAATGCTAAGCGACATTATTTACTGCTCAGATCATATTTATTTCCACCGGTTTTCATATCCTATATTTGCATTAAAATATTATTTATTCTTTTATAATCGAAAAATTACAAAATTACATAATATTCTTTATGATGTAACGCTTTGTTACAACAAAAAATACTTTTATTTGTTTGGGCGTCCAAAACTGCCACATTAATAAAATTATCGTCTTCATACCATTGTATAACTACATACGTAAGATTTTTTATTTAACATGTTACCCAGGAGTAAACAGTTAGTATTTTTATTATACCCTGATCAACTATTATCAGGCATCCAGTATTATATATTAGCTAGTATTATTCGATTACTTGTTACTGGATTCTTGTATTTTGTTTAACTTATAATATCTAATGAGATATTGGTAGCATGTTGACATGCTTATTTACATCTCAAATGTTTTCCATGACTTAGATTTTTTTAATGTTGACCAAAAATCTAAAATATAATAAATATGCGTCTGCTAGATCCATTAAAATAGTTTAATATGTTTGGTATAAAATAAAAATATACTTATCCATTTTTGAAATCTAAATAAAATAAAAACAAATAACTAGGGAGAAAATCAAAAGTATCTTTTCTTTAAGTAATATCTTATAAAAGTTAACATCCAATCTGCTGAAGAAACTTTTTCTTTTGTAAAAAGTTAAAACCCTATTTCTTACTTAGTTTTAATATTTAATCATTTCTAGACTTTTTATATACAAAATTTATTAAAAGATTTAAACAACTTTATCTTTTTAATAAAAAACTTACACAATTGTTTTAGTTTTAAAATACTTGAGAGTATTTTTGAAAACAATGTTCAACTCATTTATACACCACAAAACCAAAGTCTATTTTTTTATATCATAAAGATACTAAGAATATTAAATTTAAGAATTACATACAAATAAATATCTATTATTTATAATTTTCATTTAATATTTACTTGGAACACCTTCACTTTCATTAAGGTATATTTAAAAATATATTTAAACAATAAAAATAGATATTGTTTTAACAAACTGCAAATAATATAAATATGTGTAATCAACCTGTTTTAAAACCTCATTTATGTATGTAGTTCATAGAATTTTAATGATTATACTTTTTTAGTTTTGAATATTACATGTTTTAAATTTATATAAATATAGAACGAAAAATAAACTGATTCCGCCAGGGATGCAAACCCGCATCCTCTGGGAAACTGTCCCGTCGGTCGTTCTAGTTCATTATAAGATCAGTAGTTTTCTTAATTAGACTCGTTGCAATCGAGAGGTGAGAAATAGCTATAAAACAAAAAAAAATAAGTACCACATCATAATTATCTTCGTATAAAGAAAAAGTTCATGCGGCCAAGAAATTAAAGATTTTATTTTTGAGACACTCCAAACTTTTCGTTATAGGTTCTCCAATGTAAATAAAATATCGCCATTAAGATATGCTATATTATTATGAAGATTTATCTTAATCGATTCAGTAGTTTTTTCACATACATACCATTCTCACCTACTGTCGCTAGTAGTAGTAGTTGAAATTGCGATAATAGGAGGATTGTAAACCAATAAACCTTAACAAATAAATATTATTGGTATAAAATGTTAACAGTTTTATATTTTTATATTTGGATTACTGGAAGTGTATATACGAAATACAATATTAATAATGCCTCTAGAGACTTTTGATACTAACTAAAAGGTTACCGCGTTATTGAACGGATCTTATGTTCTAAGCTTTGACAGAAAACGAAAGAACATCTCTAATATAATTTATTTTTACTTTCATTCATAATGGAATTCTTTTCTCTTCTTTGTTTTTGTATACAATATTATACCGTAATAATGTATAAAATTTTATCTTATAATACAATAATATAACTGGACAAATTACATAAATAGATCTAACTCCTATCTAAGCAAATTATTTGCTATGTTAAGGGCGTTAGACAGCGATACAAATACATAGAAATACACATTATAAATACTCCAAATATATTTAATAAACAACCAAAGAAATGAAATGCAGACATCTATGCTCAACACACACATGCCTGTCTCTGTCGGGAATCGAACTCGAGCTCCATTGCGCCGCTATAACCACTAGACCAGGGGGTGCTTAATTAATAAATCATTAATTATTACATTGAACTTTGTTATGATAAAGATTTAGAAGATTGCCTTTTCATTATATTATAATTTAATGAATAGGAAAAAGGTTGTTTTTTTAACCAACAATAAATCTTTGGCTCTTTTATGAGAAACAATTAACGCTTGCCGAAGTTTGGAAATGATGTTGAAGTCTCGTGTTTCGCCGTTATTTGGCAAATTTATTCTACAACTTGATCCAAACACGATAGCGAAAGATGTTTGTTCTGTCAGAGTTTCGTACTAAGTTGTTAACTTGAGTAACTTTGAAAGATTTCTGAAAGTTGTACTAGAATAACATAACATATGAATATAATATTAAAATATATATTAAGTTAAGTTGGTGTAAAATGTGGGGCCTTTTTCTTGCTGGTCTCGGCTGATCACAGTGGCCGGCGGTAAAGGCCTGTCAGGTTCGACGTTGGGCCCCCGACGTGAGTGGACTTACGTTCGACTCCAGTGTGTTGCAGTGAAAGGGGATTGCTCCACAATCTATCAAGCCTGCGAAAAAGGGATGGGTGCTCCTCGTTGCGGGGTGCCCTCTCCGTGGATCACGTTGGGGCATCGCGGTGAGTGCGAAAGCGATCCCGTGGTGTCCCATTATGACGGCGGCGGCAACCTTCAGGTTTAGTGAGTAGGAGTCTCACGTAACCATCTCCATCATCCCCTTGATGGAGGTGTGTATCCATGAGGATTCCTGACGTTAAAAAAAAAAAAAAAAAAAAGATATAAAATGTGTATTAACTTTTAAAAATGAACTATTCAAAAGATTATGCATCATACCTTAATTCTTATTAACTTGTTTATTGCCTTGATTATTTTGATAACTCTTATTCAAATTATATGCTTTTTTATGAACTATGGTCCTTTCTTGGCGCCTTGTAGTATGCTTCAAATTCAACCTGTGGGATGAAGAACGGTTTACGTTTTAAATTCATCCTTTCAAAATGAGTTCGTTAGGGCTTGCATAAGCAACTTTTGACGTTATTAATTACATATTTGTCGTTGACATAAAATTTTGACGTGGTAATGGACACAGATAAAGGACTGTCGGATGTATGCTCTCTATGACTTGTTCATCTTATGGGAGAATCGTCCTAGTGTCGATCAGGTGTGGATTGTGACAACCCTGAATTATGAAACAGTTTTTTTTTTATGTTTTATTGAATACATATAAGTCCAATAATAATTGTTGTGATAGTAAAATTAATAATATTGTTTAAAAATATTCTAATAATAGTATTTTTTGATAATCGGTTTCCACAGAAAGTATAAAGTTTTGTAAGTATCGTTTTTACATCTGGTATGTCACATATGTAAAAATTTTACACTTCAAAATAGAAGAGGGTTTCTTCATCAATTGATTCTGTTATACTTTTATAAATAACACTTGGTTTATATAACTATCACTTATCAATACATATGGATCTGAACACTAATTTGCTTAAGCGCCCAATGAAGACTGATGTCCTTTTATACAAATCTTAGAACTTCATTAAATTTTATTTACAAGTCTTCAATTGACTAACAATATGACAATTTGACACTTTAATCGGAAGTCAAAAGTGAACTACTAAATAAACTAAAACATTTTCTAATACTTCAACATAACTAACATATTATAAATACATTAAAATAATAATTGATATAAACTTTATAAAATTTCACAAAATAACCGTTACGTTTAATCAAATTTACTACTTATTTTTATAAGAATCTATAAAATACTCAATATTAATTACAGATCAAGACACTATTTTTTCACAAGCTAACAATTCGTCCATCCTGATAAATATCGCGTCCCCGCGAATGGCAACAGTTAAATACATTATTCATTCCAACCAGCTCTAAAAATTCAATCACAATGTTACACATAATTTTTTTACAAGTGTATTTTAACTATAATACATTTACATAAAGTTACAAAATTACATTGCAGTTATTGTGCACTTTCATATTCAAATTACGAATACAGAACAGTTTATCACAGTTTAGAAGTTCATACTTATTGTACACATTGCACTTTAGCTATTTATTTACACTCACACTCAGCAGTGTAAAATAACCCTTTAATTATTTGTAAATTTCACTCGTAGCGGATACGTGCACATTGCACTATAGCTATTTACACTCACGCTCATAGCAGTGTAAAATAACCCTTTAAT
The DNA here is from genome assembly GCA_959347355.1 of Napeogenes inachia. Lineage (NCBI taxonomy): Eukaryota > Metazoa > Arthropoda > Insecta > Lepidoptera > Nymphalidae > Napeogenes > Napeogenes inachia. The sequence continues at coordinate 16,322,249 of OY365800.1, read as the reverse complement.
TATTTGTAAATTTTACTCTCAGCGAATACGTGCACATTGCACTATAGCTATTTACACTCACGCTCATAGCAGTGTAAAATAGCCCTTTCATTATTTGTAAATTTCGCTCATAGCAGATACGTGCACTTTTCACTATAGCTAGACCTACACCCACGCTCATAGCAGTGTAGATCAGCCCTTGCGTTATTTCAAGTTTCGCTCATAGCAGATAGGTGCACATTGCACTTTAGCTATTTACACTCTCCGCTCATAGCAGTGTAAAATAGCTCTTTCATTGTAAACTTCGCTCATAGCAGATACGTGCACTTTGCACTATAGCTAGACCTACACCCACGCTCATAGCAGTGTAGATCAGTCCTTGCGTTATTTCAAGTTTCGCTCATAGCAGATAGGTGCACATTGCACTTTAGCTATTTACACTCTCCGCTCATAGCAGTGTAAAATAGCCCTTTCATTGTAAACTTCGCTCATAGCAGATACGTGCACTTTGCACTATAGCTAGACCTACACCCACGCTCATAGCAGTGTAGATCAGCCCTTGCGTTATTTCAAGTTTCGCTCATAGCAGATAGGTGCACATTGCACTTTAGCTATTTACACTCTCCGCTCATAGCAGTGTAAAATAGCCCTTTCATTGTAAACTTCGCTCATAGCAGATACGTGCAGTGACCGCAGTATGCACAATGGACAGTGACCGCAGTATGTCCCAAACGCAGTAACCAGCCAGTGGCAGTTGCGCTAGCAGCACACTCTAACAGCAGGCTCCGACAGCAGGCTCAGACAGCAGGCTCAGACAGCAGGCTCAGACAGCAGGCTCAGACAGCAGGCTCAGACAGCAGGCTCAGACAGCAGGCTCAGACAGCAGGCTCCGACAGCGGGCTCCGACAGCAGCGCCAGCTCCGACCAGCAGCGCCAACTCCGACCAGCAGCGCCAGCTCCGACCAGCAGCGCCAACTCCGACCAGCAGCGCCAGCTCCGACCAGCAGCGCCAACTCCGACCAGCAGCGCCAGCTCCGACCAGCAGCGCCAGCTCCGACCAGCAGCAACTTCAACAGCCAGCAGCAACCACTTCAAACGATGCATTTAGCAAGCAGCTCCTTAAGCCAGCAGCGGCTTCAGCCAGCAGCGCCGTCAGCCGGCAGCGTCGTCAGCCAGCAGCACCGTCAGCCAGCAGCACCGTCAGCCAGCAGCACCGCCAGCCAGCAGCACCGCCAGCCGCGCCGTCACCGCCATCGCCCCGCACCATCACCGCCATCCGCGCCGCGCCATTACCGCCATCCGCGCCGCGCCATTACCGCCATTCGCGCCGCGTAGTCACCGCCATAATTTCTCATTTCTTTTCTTTCTTCATTAGCAACGATTCCTTCTTTCGTAGAATACTTCGAACGCTTTGTCATTTAATCTAATAAACGACTTGCATAAGCGATTAAATAGGTAATTTCACTCGATTTTCTTGATATGTGGGTAGATCTCAATTTTTAAGTTTCGAGATAACATAAATTTATTTTGATTGATTGATTGATTTACAACCATTGATTATCAACTATTGATTGATTGTATTGATTCTGGAACTTCTTTGTTATTATCTTGTATAATTCCCTTATTAGGAGCGTATGATTACACCAAGGCGGTAGCAATACTTTTAAACTCCTTGGTGGTATCCCACTTCTGAATTGTAAAAATTTTACACTTCAAAATAGAAGAGGGTTTCTTCATCAATTGATTCTGTTATACTTTTATAAATAACACTTGGTTTATATAACTATCACTTATCAATACATATGGATCTGAACACTAATTTGCTTAAGCGCCCAATGAAGACTGATGTCCTTTTATACAAATCTTAGAACTTCATTAAATTTTATTTACAAGTCTTCAATTGACTAACAATATGACAATTTGACACTTTAATCGGAAGTCAAAAGTGAACTACTAAATAAACTAAAACATTTTCTAATACTTCAACATAACTAACATATTATAAATACATTAAAATAATAATTGATATAAACTTTATAAAATTTCACAAAATAACCGTTACGTTTAATCAAATTTACTACTTATTTTTATAAGAATCTATAAAATACTCAATATTAATTACAGATCAAGACACTATTTTTTCACAAGCTAACACATACGTGAAAACGATACTTACAAAACTTAATTTTTTACCATCTTTATTACTAAAGACGGTATAAAAAATATCTCCTTCATAAATAATACTATTAAACAACATTATTCTAATTAACAAATATATTCCCGAGCCCATAATATATTTAAATTCAACATTATGTTCCTTAATAAATGTTTACGACCACTGAAAGGTACATCAAATAGAGCTTCCAAAGCATCTGAGCCGTAAATAAAACTTTAATTAACACTGTAATCGAATTCTTATAAGACAATAGCAGGTCAACAATTTGGAACAACATCAGTACCATCTTATTACATTTTACTTCAGATTTAATACAAGGTATAAGGTGTAAGGGCGGAATTTAATTCTATCATGATTATAACAATGTTTTTTGATTCTATATCGATCAAAATTTATTTTACTTTATCAGTCATAGCCAGTGACTCAAAATTTAGTTGTTTTTATTAATGTAACTTATTATCAAGAAATTTCTTCAAAACCCTCATAAGTAATATTACCTTTTAAGTTTTTACTTATGGTATAAATAATATAAAAACACGGATTTTCTCCTTACAAATAAAAAAAGTATATCATATTTTTTCAAAGACAAAAATTGATATTAGATCTGCATTTATATTCTCGGTAGTCATAACACATCGTTGCAACACAAATTCAGTGGACGTTCAAAATCTGATTACTTCTGATTTGTGGTTCAACGAGGCAGCATTTATGTTTGGATATATTCCTTTGATTTCAGCCTCAAAGTTCAACTAGATTTTACATTTAAATCTTGTACAATGACAGCTTTTTGATACATAGGTATTAATAGGTAAAAAAAAATATATATAAAATCAATTTCTTAGTTTAAAAAAATATATAATCCCTGTTATTGCTTTTTGTGAATTGTGAAATAGATAATTGAGATCCGCCTCCCAAAGGGAAATTTGAAATTTACTATAATGTCGTCATTTAAATGAAAATTTGAAAAACAACGCATACATATATTTTAAAATTTCAATGATTTAGAGCAAATATACATACACGTAATGAAACCAGCCACGTGCAAGTCGGAAATGTGCACAAAGGGTTCTGTACCATAACACATGAAAAATGACACATAATCACGTTTTATGTATTCAATACCTATTTTATTTTTCAATATTTATTTTATTTACGATTTTGTTATATACTTTCAAAGAGAATATATGACTTAATATTTTGTGAATATTTCAAGCGTCCATTTGTTGCCGTTATTAAAATCAAAGAAAAAAATAACCTTTGTTGTAAGGAGCCTCCTCTTAAATATTTGTTTTTAATGTTTTTGTTGTTATAGCGACAACAGAAATACATCATTAGTGAAAATTTGAGCTGTATAACTATCACGATTCACAAAATACAGCCTTTAGACAGACGATAGACGGACAGCAAAGTCTTAGTAATAAGCTTCCGTTTACACCCTTTGAATACGAAACCCTAAGAACATGACTTTTTTTTTTAATTAAACTTTCGTGAACCTTGATGATTATTAAGTATTTATTTATCCGGCTTTATGTTTACGTGATGGTGATGACGTTTTCTTAACGAGTTTCGAATGCATTCCGTTTTGTCCATTCGTCCGTTCAAGCTTTATCAATCCTTAGGTATCAACACTAAAGTAAATCTATTATTCTTACCTACGGGCCATTAGTACTTGTTATTTCAAATCCGCGCAGCGCTCCTGTATCTACGAACATATTTTTTTTCGAAACCTATTAGCATTGCAAAGGAAAAAAAAGAATAAAATCATGCCACTGCCTGGGATTACTAAAAGAAATAAACTGAACACAACTTTTCACCTGGTTGTCATCGGCTTCAAAAATCTTATCCACAAATGATTCAAAATAAATTTTTAATACAGTAAAAATATATATCTTTTTTATAAATAAAATACAGTAAAAAGCATTGGGTTATTTTAAAATGAAAAATAATATAGTCTCTACGGATTTTCATAGATCTATCTGGATTACAGCGTTGTTTTCCTTGTACATTTTTTGATCATAATATGTAGAGCAAATCTTTAATTGAAATAATTATAATAGAATTATATTTTTGGGTAAATTATAAATTCGTTTTTAATATTTTTGTTAATCTAAAAACTTAAAATATTGATTATAAGTTTTCCTATATCTCTATTTATTACTAGTATTTTTGTTTTCAAAAAAAATATATTTTTATTACTAAGTATTCTAACATTGTCTTATTCTGCGACATAGACTATAAAAAACTACAGTTTGTGTGTGTTGTAAGTTATTTCTGAAGGGAATGGGAATGTAGAGTGTAGACCATTAAAAATTGCAAAATATATGTATTGCTTTAAGCTAATATAAGCAATATAGATAGGCAAAAAAAGTAATCAGGTCTAATTGATAGTGTGATATTACAATACTTTTATTACAGTAATCAAAGAATTATGACATTTAAACGCCTTAATACAATATTTTTCTGATAAAACAGTTTTACAGGGAAAATAAAAAGGAAAGTATATTTTTTGGGTAATCTACACATTTTTAGGCAAATGTAACCCAAAGCCAAAAAGGCCAGGTAAGCTGCTTTTCTCATATTTAATTATTCGTTCCCGATATCTTTATCGAAAGAAAAGATTTTATCAAAAAAATCATTTTTAAGAGGATTTTAGCAATTAAAGCCAAACCCACGCAATTTATTTTCCGCATTTCAATGAGACTATTAATTCAAATTTATATAATATTAAGTCAGTCTTTTCTACATTAATTAAATTCTATCGATGGATTACTTTAAATGAAATTATTTTTTAGAATCTATGATCGTATTTGGTTGTACTGCTTTTCGTAAACTCTTAAAAGATTTTGTATTTTGTATGTTTGTTTAAGTACATCCTTTAATTACTTTCTGTATATTTGCTACATTTTTTTTAAATTGTTTTGAAATCCTTACACAAAAGGCCGTGAGGAGAATGAAACAAAACAACAACATACTTGAAACCATACATTCTTTAACAAAATATACGTGAGAAACTGATATATAATTTCTATGGAATGCATTGTAAATTAAGAAATATAATATGGAGGAAAGAAAATAATAGGATTAATCGCAATACTTACTTTTTCTCCATTGAGCCTGCGGACCTACTATAACATTCAGGTCATGTCCCATGCCTCTATAGTTCGCGTCCGGGCACTCAGCACCTGCGTCCGTCAGATCCGATCCCGCTTGTTTACACTTTGAATGTAAATTTGTCACACGAGAGGTCCAAAGGCGGCACGTGACGGCTGTTATCTCAGGTTTGAACGAAACGCGAGTCATTCTTGCGCACTACGCGCTATAACCGTGCCTTGAATACAGATTCATGATCAATCTTCTTAGTACGTGTTAGAGACTATTCACTAAAGTTTATGTCGCCTTACTATCTATACTGCTATATATCTGGTATAAATTCTAAATTTATAAATACTGGTAAAAATTCAATCTGATATTAATACATATATGTAGAATATATATAGTACAAATCTTGATAAACAACACAAAAAAATTAAATAAAAATAAATTTGCTCCCTCTTTTACTTATTAATCTGTATTTCGTTAGAAGTACTTTAATGGTCAAAGCTCGGGCGTCATACCGACGCTCAGGGTTAATGCCAGTTCAGAGACAACAAATAAAATAGTGTATTGGAAAAATTTACTTTTAAAAACTATTAATTTTAAAAATATGTGGAACAAATGTTGTTGGGATTGATGTAAAGAGGTTGCCTGCAAGAGGTGATCAACTAATTATAAATAACCATGTATATAAAAATGTTATTTTGGTATATGTGCGGCGTAAGCATCCATATACAGTGACTAAAACGCGATTATTTCAATATTACAATCCAATTTTATTTATTTGTATAGATATTTATATAATTTGTTCACGAATATATATAAAAAATAAGCCGGGTAAGCATAAATAGAAGTATATTACCTGTCACTGCATTGAATAGAAATGTATGTAATTGATAGGATATTATTTGATATCATTAAATGATTTTTTATTAAATCATAACTTAAAACCCAGCCCGTGAAGTCAGAAACACTTAGTAGGATATTTAAAAACATTATCATACTCGTGTTTGTTTTTAATTTAATGTACTTAATGTAGCTAAGAGCTTCATTATTTATAAATCCTTATGAGGGTATCTTAATGCGACACCTGATACCATTTTCCATTACCAATTGTTGGACGGACGCCTACATTTTCTTTTTTATAATATTATTTTTTTTTAGCCGAAATTTAAGTTTTAAACCTTTTCCATAATAAAAAAAAATATAGAGTAGAATTCCAGACAGTAACGTTAGTAGTTAAATTTAAATTAATGTAAGTAATGGAAATTCCTACCTTTAATTTAACTTATTAGAGCAATGAGGCAGCTAACACGTACGTTTTTGAGGCACGTACTCTGTTTGATGTCTACTTTATTACCTCGTTGCCGCTGCATAGGATTGCACTGAGTGATCCTTTCTAGAAAATAGTCTCTAACTGAAATAAACTACTTGAATGGATTCGCTTTAAAACAGCAAAATTCGTTATGTGATGAATTTGTTTGCTTGGCTTCATGGTAGTTTAAAATCTTCATGGGTTTTTATTATAATTTATTATCTACGACTCGTAGTTCCGTCCGTAGAAAAATGTGTTTTAACTTCACTAATGAACAAAGAAACGTGACAAATAAATGTGACTTGTTTCAGGAACAAATTTAATTATTTACTTATTTTTTACAAAATCTTTATATAAATCTTGTGATAAAAGACAAGTCAACGCTTGTTTCGACATTATTCACAAATATCGATATTTATAATAATTAATATATTATTCACAAATATCGATATTTATAATACGATATATCTCATGCTAGTCAGCGTCAGCTTTCAAATGATGAAAGAACTTTTAAAATGATATTATTCGATTAAGAACTTACCGATTACAAAGAATCAATCAATTCTTTTTTTCAGGATGTTGGTACAGATTAATATTTTAATGATATTCATCATTGTAAAATCAACATATGTTTTTGTATTTTCTGAAGCTAAATGGCAATCAAATCGAATTATAAAAAATATTTTAAATCGTTAGTAGTTCTAAAATAGTCAGATGACAAAGAGACATATAAAAAAACATTTAATTAAACTTGTCGATGTGAATAGGAATCTATGTTTATTTATTTTATAAACCTTTTTAAAACCAACTAATTAAATAGATATATTATAGATTAGATAGATTTATATCTTATCACCAAAAAACTCTTTTTAGAATATCTCATTAATTAAACGTAATTTTTATAAATTCCAAAGGTAGGATTTCAACCGTTTCTAGTTTAGTACTTTGATAGTTGGCAATATATACACCGTACACGTATCAGTATCAGCTACGTGACTCTGTAATTCAGAAGTTTTAAATCGTTTGGGTAAAATGAGACCCAGTACAAGTATACATTGTTAAGGGTTTTATTTGGAAAATAAGAACTAATATCCTGATACCTTTTGTTCTTACCACGTTCTCTTTTGAAAGTCGATTATAAATATATTTGTCAAAAATATAAATCTTCTGTACGTATGTTTGTCGGTGTTTAATTTAAAATATGAAATCATGGCAATTAATAGACAATGTCCGTCAACCATGACAGATTGACAACGTAGATGCCGAAGTGTTACCATACTTATTAGTAAAGGTAATTAGGGAAGGATAAAAAGATCCATAAATATAGACAACACAAAGACATTAAAGAAGAAATAAATTTACCTTTCATTTAAGAAACGGAACTGAGATAACTACTTTAACACATAGAAAATAAAGATCTTCTTTGAATACCTTTCACGCTGTTATAATCAGCTCAAATATTGTGAATCGGGTTGATTTAGAAACAACTAGACTCTACTCAATCACAACTCCGCTTTTTCATTGAATAAATCTCCTTTAATTTCTCTGTTATTTTCAAATTATATAAATTAATATGATTAATAAATAATGTAATAATAATTCGTTTTATTTCTAAGGTTTTTTTATTATAATTCTATTAAACCTTATATTGTCTAAGATTCTTTTTTTTGTTATTAAGAGCATATAATTTTTTTTGTTCGAGAATTTTAATTCATTTTTTTTAATTTTCATCCCAAGAATTATTGCATACTTATAAAGCAAGAAACATATAATAATAAAACTCATTTCTTTTTTATATAAAATCATTGCTGACCTCGGAAAAATAAAACAGAAAGTTAAATGTTCTACTTCTACGATAAAAGGCTAAAGCGAGCCAACGCTGCGATTTGTATCAGTGAAATGTTAGTTAATTTAATGAAAATTTTGTGTTTAGGATTTTAACCTTTTGCTACTCAGTGAACTAAAACATTTTGTACATATTTGTGTTCTAAAAATTGTTTCCTTATAGCATTTTCTCCCAATATTTACCATAAAAAATGTTGTGGGTTAATGTTGATGCATATTTACATTAGTTTCTATAACATACTAAATCCGTAATTCATGTAAAATGATTCGAGTTTCGAAGAACATAGCGTTTAATATTTTAAATGTAAAGTGTCAAAGTCGTAAAAACTGATGGTTCTCCAAGGATCTGGCCTAGATGCATATAGTGTATTCTAGCCAGTTTTTACTCATTGAAAGGTTTTATTCTGGTATTTTGATACAACCTCAAAACGGTCTTATAATATTAAAGTTTTATGATTTTCTATATCAGGTGATCATAAACATAAAATGTATTCATAATGAAACAAAGGAACAATTAATTACCAACAAAATAAAAAGTAAATGATTTCTTTGTTATGAACTTTATAACGGTTAATAATCAAAAAACTTACATAGGAATAAATATATTCAATCAATAAAAAAAAAAAAAAAAATAAATAAATAAAAACAGTGGTATTATTGTGAGTCTTGAGATATTTTATTCTAATTATATATATGTATTTTATTCTAATTGTGTATATGTATTTTATTCTAAATTTATATATGTATTTTATTAACAATTTCATTATATAGGTATTCCTATGGAATTATTAAATTGTAATGAAAAGTAATTTTATTGAATTTTTGCTATGTGATTGTATATCAATAATATAATCTTTTTAGTGTTAGTTAAAATCATTGTCATGTTTACAAACTAAATTATAAGTAAAATTGTTAAAATAATTAATAATTAATCTTACAATTATTGTAATCTTAGAATCTATTTATTATTGAGTTCTGAAATTGCAATGCTAAGACACTTCACGTTATTGCATGATTGCTATGGCGGGCGATGTAGCTCACATAATGAGGTAATATTGGGAGTTTAAGGACTTTTTGGTCGAAAAGCCTAACAGTACTAACCTCTCTGAAAAGTTATAATGTGTCATGTTGAATAAACGATCTCATTATAATGAACCATTATCACGAAGACTATGACAGTGACGGCAGCAATTCTGATATTATAGAGTTATTATACATAGAGTAGATAAGCCAGAAACCTAAAAAGTTTCTATCGAAAAAGAAAAAGATAGCAAATGAGGCTATCTATACGTCTCTTTGCATGTTTGATTAGACAATGATAAGTATCTGTCCCCATCTTGCCTCTTTTATTATATGTCAGATACTGGCACTCATAGGTCTCTATGGCTTGCCTATTTTATACATAATATTCCTGTAGAAGTTCCATTTTTCAAAAAACCTAACGGAGGTATTTTCTCCTATATATATATGTTACTTTTTAACAATTGACCCGAATTTTTACCTAAAATACAAAAAATAAAGATATTTTTATTATTTAAAAGCTTTTTATAAGTCGGTTATTTGGTTATTGTTATGTATTATTAATGACACCATTTCAATTTGGAATGGAGGCAGCTCGTGTTAAATACTGGCCAGTCGATTGATTATAATTATAAAAGTTACATTGTGTTGTAAATTATTGGCTTTTGCTATTGAATAAAATTATATTTGTCACGCACGATTTTGGTGTATTTAATAAAAAATAATTATGTTTTTACCTATAGCCTTAATTTTTGTTGTAATGTACAATAATTTTAAATAAATTGAATATTTTTGTGATTTGCAAGTAACACATATATTATCCTAAACTATATTTTGATTACTCAAGTCACAAACAATTAAGATTGGTATCTTATCGCAAACGTGTGACTTGAGTAATCAAAATATAGTTCAGGATAATATATGTGTTCCTTGCAAATCACAAAAATATAATAATTCTTGTATAGATATTTGTTTCCTTTTTAGTAAGATGTAATAACTGAATCTATTTACACTTTGGACATTTTATCTCCTATTCACTTAAAAAATATTTACAACAGTAATTAATTACAATTTTTAAATAAATATGAAATACAAAATAAACCGATACGAGCGTAGATTCGAAGCCACGACCTCTGAGAAATATCGTCCCGTCGTTCGTCCATTTGAGCTACCATTTCGCTTGAAACATATTTCATATGAAACGATCGTCTTTATCGATAGAATATTAGACATCTTTCTTCCTGTGTTTTTAGTCATTCTTATTTTATCCAAAATTTAAAGCTTAATATAATATGATTTTATATATTTATGAATATTTTGAAACATTTATGAAATATATTTTGAAAACTACAGTTCCAAAGATTTTACCAAACTATATAACATATATAAGACTTACATCACAATGATTCAAACTGGAAGCCAAGTCCGGATACAATTAAGAAATTCAGAAAAGGTATTACATGACAAAAACCTTCGTGACAAGCAAGTAGTATTCTATACTTATTTACGTATATCTACTCCACTTTGAATCCATACTTTTGTTTATTACATACTAAATAGCTTAATATAGGTTTTTTACATTTTGAATATAGAATACAATTATCGGGAAACACACAAAAACACACAAACGCAATAATGTTTCTTGATTAAATTTTAATTCCTTTAAATGTTCCAACCATACTTAAAAGGATTATCTAAATGAACGTTAAAACAGCTCACTCGGCATTGGGAGAAACGGAATTATACTAATTAGTAAAAATAAAGCTTGAACATTTTGATACTCTGTTTCATTTAAATATTTTTAATTCAATGTATTGGTTAAGCAAAAAGGTTTTTATTTATTTTTGTCATATAGTAATCTGTAATGCTACGTTTGTATGCACTGCGGATATATCACCTGTGAGTCCAATTAGTTTATAATATTTATTCGACTTACATACTAGGTAATAATAAGACTTGGATAATAATTAGGTAATAGGTATTCCTTAGAATGTATATTTTTTTTACATAATTTTTTTATTACACCAAAGTTTTGAAGAATTATATATGTTTATAATGTTTCCGAATCTATCTATTTATGTTAGAATTATAATACATATATCACGGCATTGTGGAACAATTAGTAAAATGTAAGAAACATGATTTCTACATCAATAGTATGGTTTTCGCATTCCTAAAAGAAAAAAAAATCTGTCTTGGTAAAAAACAATAGAATTTGTATGTGGTTAAAATTTCTTAGGTTTCTGTGGTTGACATTGCGAACCTAGAAATTAAATCATAATATAATATGCCTAATAGAATTTTATTGTTCTACCTTACTTTACCTAAAATTTTTTTACTGCATAATATTTTCTGTACAATAAAAAAGATTGTGCGTGTAACAAATTATTTTACGAAGCTCGAAACTAATGTTGCTCTAAATTGTTATATTTATGGAAATAACCTAAGGTTCAACGTAATTATTAACACGTACTGCCGTAACTTGAAATTAAAATCGTGACGCCAATGAGTCATACAATGGTGTCAAAAATAATTATAATATACGCATCCAATAAAAAGTTAGAGTGTACCTATTTTTGACTCAAAATGGATACTGTATTAGAGTTGATGAAGGATTTATTGCGGCGGTAGTAACTAAATCTATATTATTTTGAATTGATCATAGTTTATAACCGCTAATACATTGCAATTCATCGACTTTTTTTATTTGTTAATATTTTGGATGTATATAATTTTTAAATTTTATTTATTTATTTCTTTTTACGATTTTTTTAAGTTAAAAAACAATTTGTAATACTGGGATACTTTTTTTGATATCCTTTCCATATGCGGAAGAGAAATGAATATGTGAACAAGATAATTTAAATTGTTAATAAACCCGAGCTAAATCTATTAATATGGTGTTCTTAAAGATCCTGTTTAGGCAGCATTTATAGTTTTTATAATACCTACACATGAATTACGGCATAAAACGGCTCACTAGCACCATTTTTTATTATTCTGGCTTTTTATTTATTTTTATTGTCATATGAGACAGCATTATTATAACATTAAAAGTGTAATTTAAATATGTGTCATTGTATACTGTTACATGTAAATACGACTATTATTATTCTCGTTATTTACTTATATTATAAAATATGAAATTTTGTCTGATCGTTTGTAGTTTAAATTATCATTATATATTATATAATTATTTTTTAATGCTATTTAAATTTAGCCGTTTAAATTTCTAAAGAAAATATATAATACATTAGGTATACATACATGTAAGTGGTATGTGAATAATCACATCTTTATAAAACTTTATTGTGTAAAATGTAGTTTGAAATGCAATAATAATAGAAAAAAGTTATCATGACGTCACTGATCCTTATCGTTTGTAATAGGTAGAATTACCTCGTTACTGTCGAGAAAACAATGTAAGAAACTTTTCTTGCATAAATCGCCATGTGATTTAACCCATACCTTTTATTATTGTTTGAATTCATTTCCAAATAGCAAGGCCTTTTTATTATTCTGTTCGTAATAAAAGTTTTCTCAAAATAATTACGATACCTATGTAACACGATACAACTACGGGCTTGAACCAATAATGTTGTGAGTCTTTTTTTTTGGGCAATAAGAACGTCTGGAAAAAAATGCTGAATATACGGCAAGTATTTAAAATTGGAAATTACTGCATTTGTGTAAAGGTATTTTCTGGTAATTCTAATATTTTTAGGGTATTAATGAAGTTTTTCCCATTACCCCGAGGCTGAAAAGCACTAAGGGGACAATATATTTGCTATATATTTTCCAAATTCTTTCTTTTTTTTCTTTTAGCTCAGTATATTTTTGTATTTTCTCCTTAACTCTTTTTTATAAATTGTGAGTATTAGGGACTTAATTGATAATTATATCTCATGATATTATATGGGTAATAACATTATAAGACATACCATACTTCATAATATATTAGGCAAAACTATACGTAATCAAAATCTATTATTATCTATAGTCTTTCAGAATGACACGATCAAAGCACACTGTTGTGTTTTTGCCAGCACGGGGTTTGTTTATTAAATAGGGTGTAAGGTTATCAACTTATTTTTAGCGGTATTGGTGATTTGGTAGTGTCTATTAGTGTAATCGGTTTATGTTAGAATAACTAGTACTTATCCTATTCTAGCATATAACCATTACATATAAGAGATGGTTTCATATTGTTTGATACATTTTATCTTTAAGTATATGAAGAGTACCACATGTATCTGATTCGAAGTACTTGTTGATATTTTTACTGAATTTTATAAATAAGGTTTTAAGATATTTACCTGATTGTGCGAATTATTTAATGTCATCCATGTACATGATATATGTAATACATGTATATGTGATAATACCTTTATTAAGATTAACATTTTGATATGAATATCATCAGTACTAATAGTAATAGTAGTAATAGATTGGCCGTTGTTAGACAGAAACAATTTTGTTTTCCAAAAAATCGTTACATTTTTAATGAAACTTATTAAGTTTGGATTAATTTTATATATTAGTAATAGAGCAATGGTGGCTTTTATAGTAGAAACGTAAAATGTGGTACTATTTATTTTTGATATGTACATAGGTTTTTATCGTGAGTTTGTGCATGTTTGAATATTAATGAGTCTATTAAAAGTTGTTCTTTGGATCCTCTATTGAACTGCCCGCACATTTTTTGTTCTTCGGAAAGAATATTATAATTTTGGTGACTGGAATAATTTGGTAGCATGAAATATCTATTCTATTTCTTTTCAATAGTTTACTAGATTTAGTATTTTTCATATATTTATCTATATCGGCTCCAAAAGCCTCGATAATATTTTCAATCCAAATATGCCATACAGGTCCTTCTGGTTGTTTTAGTTTTTGTCTTTGCTAGCAGTTCAGTTGTCTTTTTTTTTTCTTCCTATGTATGTAGTTTTCATAACAAGATGTTGCGTGGTGGGAAAGTGATATAATACGACACCATCAGGGGTGAATTAAAGCAAAAAAGAATCATAAAATTATATTATCCTTGCTCAAACACTTGCTGGTTACCAGTTAAAAAAAAAACAATAATTTTGGCGTATTCCTCAGTATTCTGAAGCCAAAAAATCAAATCCAAATCAGCTAAACTTTTCTTTACCAAGTGATGATCTCCTCTACATAGCAATCGATTTTTATTTTGAAGATTTTTTTTTTTTTTTGTGTAGTATAAAATATAAATTTAAGACCTTATTAATTTCTACTAAAGCAAAAGATCTGTCAATAATAGATAAAATAAAAACTCGGTTATCTAACTAACTATTTTTATGTAACAAACCATCAAGATATAAATAGAATATATATAAATTACTCAATTAAAAGATAACATAATATAAATTAGGTTAATCCATACTACTTATTTGATGTTAATACAAGCACAATTCTTTGATCTTATATCTTAATTTGAAGTGTTAAGCGTAACCCTTAATTTGTTTAGTAGCTGTTTATATTTGTTGTAAAAACTTAGATAATGAAGATGGTAAACCCGAAAAGTTTAATATACTTCAAATGCTAAATATTCAAGTTGTTAAGCTAAGTGAAAATGAAAAGGTTTTTAGAAGTAAACATGTACATTAATTTTATTAATAAGAGAGAACGTAAGTAGATGGAATTTATTCCAAATTTATTTTTACTTACCATCCACTTACCATGTGGTTATAATTTTTAAAACCATTAATATCCATAGTTTATAAGTCTATAGAATAAAAAAAATATTCTCAAGGGATTTAATAAAAATAATTTCAAAAAGATTACTGTAACAATATATTTTGTATATACAAATTAGATTTATAATATGACAATAACGACCAGTATCAATGTGACTATTGGTAAGAGTGGTCTTGCTGTGCTGCGTTTAAGAGCTTCTAATTCACTAACATCCGGTGTTTCTTCAAAATCTCCCACTTCATTGTATTGCATCTCGTCATATTTACCGGAAAGAGCTGCAATCAAAAACCTTGTTAGAAAGTATGAAGCTTTCCTATATTTTATATGAGCCTTATTTTATAGTGTGTAGCTAGAGTTTTAATAGCTCGTTTTGAAAAGCACTTTGCGAGTGCGCTTCTAGCTAAATTAGTTTTTATACACGTACGCGTTTTTATAAATTAGATTTGTATTAAGATTTGTTTGAAGCTTTTATATAATAATAACCACTTTAATTATTAATACATTTTTAATATTAATAAAAATAAAGTATCGAATGTTTTAATTTTTACTTGTTGTTCTGAGAGTTATTCTGAATTGGTGTTAAAATAAGCAGAATGTTAAATACTTTAATTAATTACTGAAAAAAATGTTTTAATGATAAAACTATTTTAAAAAAGGTGTCTTATTAATATTTATTGATGTAATAGTAAGTCTTATCTGTATAACAAAAAATATTATCGAAGAGGGAAAAATACTTACAATATAGTTTAATAGTTCCGTCTGTATCTCCAAGTGAATTCTTCGATATGCAACTGTATGTTCCAAAGGTACTTCGTCCTACTTTCTTAATTTTTAACCTCATATCAACTTCGTATCCTCTTTCTACAGCTACTACTTCAAATCTTTTGTCTGCTGTTTAGATTATAAATAATTTCTAATAAGTACAGTATTTAAAATATATCCTATTAGTGTATATATAATTTACAGTTTTTAGTGAAATGACTGTTATAATTGTTTAGGGTTTTGTTAAGGTTGACCTTTTAAACAAATATTATTTCGTGAATAATGTCCTAGTCACCAACACCTACATCTCTTCTTCCCGCGCATATAATTTCCAAAATATAGAATCTAGTTAGATTAGTTCAGTCTCTTAGCATTAACTCAGTTGTAAGAAATATAAGAATTAATATCAATTAAGAATAACTTTAATTTATGTAAAAACTATTTTATAAAATTATTTTTAAGTAATTGTGTTAAAGCAAGAACGACTTTTTTTATTTATCGTCATTTGAGGGTCCTTTACTTACTCTGTGATATGATTTGGTCGTTAATCGTCCAATAATTAATTGATCTAGGGAAGGCTTCTGAGTGACAATCTAAATGAACAGTCTCGCCCTCCTTAGCTCCCACAAGCTGATTTTGTATCGTCATAATTGGAGGGACTGTAAAAAGACCATATTGTTGAAAAATAAATGAATATTATGGTATAATTTTATATTTTTCGCCTGTAAATAAAAAAAGTTCATACACATAACTTTACTTTTTTTAATACATCAGTTGTCATTTTACTTTATTTTATTTTCAAAATAGTTATCGATGGAAAAATATTTCTTGTTAGATAATAAAAATGAATTACAAATTTTATTTATATTTCTGTTTCAAGATTGTTTGTTAAGTAAACCTGAAATATATTCGGGGTTTTTATAATTGAGTGGGAAGTGGAGATTCGATCCCTCTCGTTAGTTGGAGAGGCTAGTGCCCTCGGCAAGAATTTAATAGGCCATTATTTTCTTTTAAAATTAATGTCGTTTTAGTTTGTGTCTTCTATATACTTCTTACAATTTTAAATATAACTACATTTTAAATATAATGTTTATAAATACACACTATCAAAACAGATATCAATTTAATTTAGGTATATCATCATTTAGATTTATTACCTACCTTGATATAAAATATGTCATCTAAATAACATTAACTTGAAATATTAACGGTCTAAAAACGAGCTTACATCCATCAACGTCCAGAAATCGATCAATGTTGCAAAGTTAGCGTGCTTTACTTACAATGAACGACAAGCATGACTCGTTTGCTGACGGAAGGCGGTACTCCGTTGCTTGCTATACAGAGATACGCCCCCATATGCAGTCTTGAAACCTTTGCTAGATGTAGCACGGCACCGCTCACTGACGAGTCTAGATTAGCAAACTGTAATTAAATGCTGAGGAATAAACCTCTTTTATTGAAAGAGGAATTAAATGTAAAGATATATACATTCTTACAATAATTACCTTTTAAAAGCTGAAATATAAAAATATAATTTGCAAAATAATTTATAACGTAAAAAAAAATAACAATGTTATAAATCTAGGTGAACTCCGCTCATATTTTTTAAACTTTCACTAGCTGAAATAATTACGAAATATTATTTTTTTCCTTCACCTCCAAAAAAACACGTTAATGACGTGCGTATCCACAATAAGCGCTAAGCTTTAATAAATCTAAATCTCCATCTTTATGGAGCGAGTAATTTTTATCAGGGTTCGCACTTTCCGCTGGAGGAAATATAAAATCCATATTGTGAATGTATCGTGGTTTACTCCACATTTCTCGTAGATTGAAAGTGGAAGGGTCTTTGTGGTTTGCATGTTGCATGCTTTGAAGTTGATGTTTGGTTCGGTTTTACTAGTTTTCGCTTTATAAAATACTATTCATAACAAATCAAGAGTTCGGATCCACACTCATCCACACATTTCATAATTATACGCTTTTAGATGTGGGCAACCTTTTCATTACTTATCTCTTTTCAAACAACATCATACACAACATATATCAGTTAAGAGCTATCAAATAAATGAAAAGTAAAAAATCATGATAAACTACATAGTATAAAAAAAATATTGGATCAATTTAGAAATTGAGTTTTAGGACAATCCGTAAATATATTTTTTATTGCAAGTAATATTGGAATGTATAATTTTATATTTATTTTATGGGTAAGTACAATATAACCCAAAAAAGTTTGTTTTATATCTCACTCAATAATCTTTCTGATTAGATTAACTTTAAAAAAATCTTATTATAGACAGTTTGATCCGATAGTATTAATTTACTCTTTATTACCTCCAACCTATGTACCGTATGATATTAAGAAATAATTTGTATCGACTTAAGTAATATATTAAACGTATAAACTACAGTTTCTTACTATTTGTATCGCTAAAGTTTGCAGTCGGAAGTAAATCTCCAGCCTCCTTTCTCCACACTACAATCGGTGTTGGTACACCGTGGGCGGCACATCGTAGTATCACGTTAGCTCCCTCACGCGCGACCTGGTCACTACTTGTTGGGTAGTCCAGAATATCTGGCGGCACTGCAGATAAGATACTTCGTAATACAGTATTAATTATAAATATTTTCAATCTAGTTCTCATAATACGAAACGTATAATAAAAAAAGTATACCATATGTATATCATTATATACGTTTTGTATCGTGAGAACACGGGCGAACCAGTTTATTAATTGAATTGAAAGAAAGAAACGTAGTCGCATATTTTTTTTTATCGCTGAAATTATACAATTTTCTCAACGCAAATATTATGTAGCTGATGATTAATAATTTACTACATTACAATATAGATCAGATTTACAATGTTCTTCAATAACGGTAGCAAAAGTAATTCATAAGATTATAATTTAATATAATAACCTTATTTATAACAAGCATATTAAGCAGTAATATATTCTTTTCTAACGTTAGATAAGTATCTATTCTCGTTTTATAAGGTAAAGGTATACTCATACTTCACCTAATACCAATAAGGTAAGGTAAGCTAAGGTAAAGGTATACTCATACTCCACCTAATACCAATTATAACTAAGTACATATTAAACGTAATAGTGAATGTAATATTTGAAAAAGCGTTCATATACTAGGAATTGGCTTTTCGCTTATCACAGCTGTGACTTATTACAGCAATTACATGTCGTTAGCTGCAGAGTCCGAGCGACACGCACTCAGTTTATTATTCTGTAATGGGAATAAAACGTCTGCATAAAGGATACATTGTATAAATAAATTATCTATTATCTGCCTGTAAAAGTAATAAAATCTATATTTATGTAATAATTAAATAAGGGTAATTTAATAATTCTATTTGAAAAACGTTAATAAGCATATAATGCAATTATATGAATGAAGTGAATGTAATGTTTCATTATACAATATTATATTGATGAGATTGAACGTTAAATTTATTTTTCGTTATGCTGCGTCCCAAGAACAATTGGTATAAATGAATTGATTGAAGTATTGAGTAAATTTTAATTTACTCGCCTATTTGTTATATAAATTTTTAATCGATAATCACTAACGTTACCCTAAATACCCACAGATATCATAAGAGTCAATTATGTAAGTTGTGTGCTTATCTTATTACCTGTATACGTATTTTTAAAGTAAAACTTTTATTACATCGTCTCAAACTTTTTCGTCTGTGTGTTGCATGTCGCGTGACGGTCGGCCGCGGAGTAGGGATAAAGTGAAAGGCGCTCGTATCGATGCGGTTTTTACTAGATACATTGAAAAAATCGAATGTAAGTCACTGTTCACGTATTTTAGTTACCATAAAATATTGGTTACATTTATAAACTGTGAAATTCATGATGAAGATGGAATTGATAATAGAATGATTGAAAAACGGATCAAAATGACTCAACGATTATAAAATATTGTTTTCAGTGTTTTAATATGTGTGTATCATCTAAATAATTGTTAAGTATTATGTATGTCGTACTCTAAGACACAGAGTTCAATAAAAATATTAGTTGGAGACCTAGTCTACTTTTATCATTTCCCATTATCATTCCCATTTTCTAAGTATAAAATTAAGATTGATGAAGCAATTTTTATACCCTTAATGGATTATTATTCCGAAAATTTTTAGTTAAATGTCTATAATGTGAAAAAAAGTTTCACTTTTACAGTGGTTTCATAAAACCACACAAGTTTTTTTATTTTTTTAGTGGGATTTATATAAAAGCGTCTTTATTAGTATTTCTAACTTTAATCCATTTTTTAAATTTAGGTTCATGAATGTGCGTTATTTTATTTTTAATAATAATGCATGGTCATCGGCCCTTAATAGGTATAGAACATTTTAAAATAATTGGATCCTTAAAAGTTGGTCAAAATCATGTTCAAATATTCCATTACAAAGATAGATGATATTTGAAGCTAATAAAAGCGTATTAAAGGGGACACATTTGCATGCATGTAGAGATGCATAACTTCCATTTAGACTTTCATAAAACCTTACCATACCGCCCTAATGTATTACAGTGTAACATTATTCTTTATAACACCAAATATTTTCTTGTTACAAGCTTATAATAATTTCTCTTTCATTCTCTTTCGTTGCAGTATGAGGTATATCGGTTATATAAATTTTAAAAAGTAAGTTAATAAAAATTATGTAAATATTAAAATGTTGATCAAGTGCAAGTCGGACTTATGCGCGAAGGTTCTTAATATGTAATGTAACAAAAAAAATAGGTTGTCGGAGTTTTTCCTTTATATGTACCTACTATAAAATTTACTTCATTCTTAATTTCAAAATTGCAGGTCGAGTAGCAATAGACTGGAAGGTTTTGATTTCCTTGCGAGTAATTGCAAGTATTTTTTTTTGCGTTAACCTAGAAGTTTCATTTTGTTGGTACTTAAACGTATAATAGACCTGAGTATTTGATATGAATTTCAATTTAATATCGTTACACCTTCATGAGGAAAAGGGTAGAAACTTTAAAATTAATAAAAATATTTTTATAATGTGATGTAACTAAAAATTTACGGATCTTTCACAGGTCCAACGGTTGGACGGTACCCTTGAGGGTATTTCATAATAATTTTAGCTTGATACTTCTCTACACGTTTCTGAGGAAAAGGGTCTGGACAGACGGACAGATGGATGGACGGACAACAAAGTGATCCTAAATTATTTCGAAAAGTGGCATTAAAATATGACAAAATATACAAAAAAATGAAAAAATCTTAATAACAAATAAATTAACATTTAATTTATATTATAATCTACTATCATAAAGACTTGTTACTATGGGGTATTTGTTATTTTGTACTAGGGGTATATATTTTTTTTCTTTTAAGTAGTTTTATAATGATTTTAGTTTTAAATTTTGCTACAAAAATATATCTTATGCTAGAAAATCAAACCTTACGTGCGTTTCGTATTGGATTTTCATATTATTATATAAACATGTTGGTTTATTTACATCTTCGTTTATAGGAAGGAAATTGAATTCTGTTGAATTGCAGAATTGCTTGGAACTAGCATTCTCGTGGGTACTAAAATACGAGCAAACGAGAAACGACCAATAAATTAATTTTGAAATTGTTTTGTAGAATTATAGACAGATATCAAATTGACGAACAGATAAGAGGCTTAACTTGTCGATTCGATTGGCGTGAAATTAAATGACTTTTGTGTACTTTACGTTAAATTGAGTCGTGATGTTTTAACTCCAGTATTATATTAATGGTATTTAAAGAATTGGTTATAAAAACAATTAGATTTATTATTCCTAAAACATATAATCAATTGATTTGTGATTAAAAATGTTTTGTCTCTGGACTCTTCGTTATCGGTTGGGAATTTGCAATCACATCAGTGTAACTTTTAATTTAATTAATTGTTTTTATCATAATAAAATATATCATAAATTCACATACCGACTACATCAAGGTAAGCTGTCTGACTTTTCATGGGATCTGTATTCAGCTGACACATATACCAGCCGCGATCAGACTGTCGCACATCGTGTATATGCAAGAACCACACTCGTCTGTCGCTGTGGTTCACCGCTATGCGATGGTTCTTTGTTATCACGTGAGTAGCAATCGTCAGGATCGTCTGCGTGTCCACACGTAGCCACGCCACCTATTGAAAACTGTTATTAATATATGATGGATGTTCTAAACTATGATAAATATAAAAAATATATTTTATAATCATAGGATACAACAACATAAGCTCAAAGTTTAATATATTTTCAATAAGTTTTTAATCCCATGTATTTTTTTCACATTAAATATATTAAAAATGAAGTCATAGACTAATGCCTATATTTATAATTTAAACCAATTAAAATACTCAAGTATAAACAGTAAAACTCAATCCAACGCCTAACCTAGTTTAAATTAACTTAAAACTCGTGAGTTAAAACGACTAGTCGGGGTAAGTTAAGTGTCCTCAACTCGTAATAGCCACTTGGTAATAAACGCTCATAATAATTCATAAAAACATATATGATTACGAATCAAAATAAACAAATCTACTGTAGAAAATTACCCAAGTGCATACTTAGAATAGTTGTTATTAGTAATAAATGTAACCCAGGAGGTAATAGTACCTTAGATTATTATTGTAATGACATTAAATACAAGGGTATAAACTACTTTAAAATATAATTGAAATGTACACTTACTTCTTTCAAAATCATTGAACTATAAATTTGACTTACTCTGTAAGATCCGAGATCATTGACGACACACGTAAACACAGCCTCTCTTCCCAATGACACTGTCAGGTTGTTTAAGCTGTCTTCGAAACGTGGCACTTCTGTAATAAATCATTTCATATTGTATCGTATTCAATTATTGCTTTGCAATCAATCATTTATTGCTTTGCAAAATGACAAAAAAACTAATATACCTTATGATATTTAAATAATAAAAATTTATGAAGTAATTCTATTACCAGTAATAGAGGAAAATTGAATGAAATACTAATTAAATATCCTTTAGCATATAGCTTAATATATGGCTATGTAATTTAAGCTTTGTAGGTATAAAGAATGTTCTAAAATTTACATTACAGAATGATTATGACGTAGCCGTGCTTTATAATGGTTGAGTGGCTCGTGTTTATACACAAATTGTTCAGAGATAGTGCGGCTTGGCCTAACATGGTTAAGTTAGTGCCCGTCCTCACGAACACAGGTATTAGCATAAATTATAATAGCAACAGATTCTGAAAACCACTGGGTAAGCTCATGCAGCAATATTCATTATTTTAGGAACCAAAACATGGCAGAAAGCTTACAATAAATTTGTTAAATTCCCTAATATTTATTGTAACAATATGGTTTTGGCGTGTATATCAAGATTACAGTTTCACGAAATTTCCACAGACGATATTTATGTTGAAAACTTAAAGTTTTGAGCTTTTATTTAAAATGACAACGATTAAAACTACATATTTAAAATCTTGCATTTTTATTTGAAATCAATTTGACACGCACCTCAAAAGACATGAAAAATTTATATGGAAGTCTATAAAGTTCTAACTTTAAAAATCTGTCAATATTAGTACCCAAACCAAACCTATAATAATTTAGTATACTATCAATTGGTGGTACTATCTATAATAATTCTTATTATTAGAAAAGTAACGCAAATTATTTCCATTTAGCATTTACACGCCACTTAGTAATACGTTTTATTGTAGGCTTATAAATTTATGTTAAATGATAATAAAGTTATTACAAATATTTATGCCACAGGAACAATGTTGTCGGATTACACAAGTTGAATGCAAATTGAATAAGTTTGATAAAACAGCTTTAAATAATTTCGTATATACTACTTTGTTAACTTGGATAGGTATAATTTGTTTTAATAACAGTTAAACATAAAATACAATCGTTACCGATAATGATCAATTGTTAAATATGATAGGTGTTTTTTTATTAAATAAAAAAATATATACATACTGAATCCTTTTATTGCCTTACATTTTATTAGTATGGATACAATGGAATTAGACTTAACTTGGAACACATACGGCGTGAGATTTAAATAGGTATTAAAAAAATACATTAAAAAGAAGTTTACGTTATTTGAATCAATAAATAGTGCCCGGGTACAATTAGTATTGACGGGTTTTATTATATTTGCGTTGAAAATTACAATGATTAATTAATATATGGATATTGTATAAAAATATGCAAATTCTGATTAATAATGGATTATAATTATGTGTTAAATAAAAATTAACGAGGGATTATTTGTTTTCAGTAATGGTACATCATTTTATATCCGAAATTGTAGGTTATAATATGTCAAGGACTCACAATTAAACCACAAACAGCCAAACTTTATTTAATTTATTTTTTTGCTATATATTTTATTTAATTCTTACATTAGATTTTGATGATGTATGGAAAAGAAAAGAAATGTATTAAATGAAGATATTTTTTTTATTTTTTACTTTTATCCACGGAGACGAAACTCTTGCATTTTTCACATTTATTTTGTATTTGTCAGATTTATCTTTGAAATTTCAGATAAAATGCTCAAAAAGGAGTGTGTTAGTACAGGTATCTTAAAAACTATATTAGTGAGTCCATTCCAGTAATAATTATTTTATTTCTTTTATTTTTTTATTTTTTTTATTTATTATTTATTATTTATTAATTTTACATATATAATCCATATATATAATTATAATACGACGTATTTAAGTATTTGATGTATAATAAAGATTTTATTATTAAAAGTTAGAATACATACATTTCTTCTTATATTTTCTGATTAACGCTTTCCTACTAAAGCACTATTGTAGCGGCTTACTGTTCTTTTTATTTTCACTCGTCGATATACGACATACATATATATAGATGGTTTGATATTGAAATGAAGATAATATGGTGGTCAATATTAATTTCAAATAAGATTTCCTTTTTTTTTTTCTTAGTAAATTATTTAATCTATAATCGTATCAATCAACAATTCTGTAATCAACAATCGTAAACTGATTATTCTGTACATTATACTATCTTTTTCTCTATTCCTATTTTACGTCTTATCTTAAAAGGAAATGTATTTTTAACACGCTTTTATTAGTTTCACGTGTATGTTTGCCTTTAACCGATTTTTTCAAATTTGGTTTCAATTATCTCATTATCCTGATTAGCATCATCAGCATTATTAATTATCTTTTGTCTCATTTCCCACGGGCCTAGTTTGTTCAAACTTTGTACACATATCAAGAACCAATAGTAAATTAATAATTCGATGAGATTATCTCATTATCAAAACAAGAAAGACACAAAATAAGTTCGCGATCAGCTCCATGCGTTAAGTTTCGAAACCAACACTCCAAATCTTAGCACTTACATGAAATAATAATAGTAGTTAAAACTCTTTTCGCTCTAGTCGACCCTTCCGTTATTGTTGGTAGGCTGCATTGATAGATTTATTAAACTTTATTTATTATATTTATAATTATTTCTTCAAGCATTTAAATTGATACTAATTGAATTTTGTCACTTAAAATAAAAAAAAAACATAAACATGCGCTGACTAACATATTAATTTATTCGATTTTATGATTATACATAATAATATATAAAATATAATTTTCCAAAAAAAAAATATTGCGGAAAACATATGCGTAATTAAAAAAAATCCTTTTTAATCATTTATTAGATTGATAAGTATTACATTTTCAACTAGATGTTTTCTGTAGGTCTGTGATATATTTGAAAAAAAAAGACATATTTCGAATTTTCTACGAAATTTGGAAAAAAATCTAAAAAAATCTGAAAGACAATTTTTAAACAATAATCTGCTCTTTTAATTATATAATAAAATGATAAATACAATATTTATCATAATTTTTTTTTTCTATTAAATAATCAAAAAAGACATCAAAATGTTTTGAATTTGATGCAGAAGTTTAAAAACTATAAAATAAATATAGTGTTTTCTAAGGTTTTCACGAGTACTACACATTGAAATAAAACTATTTTTACGGATTTAACTCGCGTATATTGAATTAAATTTTAAATTTACATTTTAAATCTAACCCGACGTTTGGAATGCTTTGCAGCATTCGTGTTCACGGAAAGACGAGATGGAGGTGTCTGTAAACACACCTACAAACAAAAATATAGTTTGAAAAAACTAAAAAACACGCTATAAAAATGAATCGAACTAAAAAGTAAAAAATATTTCTTCATGTGAGAATAAAAAATGAGCCAAAAATATTAAAATTATTGGGGGAAAAGCGTGGGGCGCTTAGTGCTATTTTTGGCTATGCTATTTTTATAATAATTTTAGTATATATTTGCCCATCATTTTTTTCATATTACGAAATATTTTTTACTTTATAATTTTTTAGTTTTTTTAAACTATATTTTTGTATAGATATACCTCTAAAGTTTAAGGTACAAAAATTGCGCTATGGAGTACCAACTTTATAGGTGTGGGTAATATCGTCTTTGTCGCTTTAAATGCTCGAGAAATTATATATTGATATCACTGTTAACATTGAGCGAAGTGAAAAAGAGCGGTCATGAAAAATTACAATTTTATTGTAGGGGTAAAAGCTAATTTATTCACATTAAATCATTCAATATCTAGTTTCATAGAAATAGTTCAGTGCCAAAATAATTCAAATCAATAATTTCTAAACAAATTCTTCAAATAAATGGTATTTATGTACGTATGGTATGTATTTTAAGTTAATACAAGAAGTCTTTCATCCGACTTAAAAGATAAAAGGAACTTAAGAGGTAAAATGGAAAATCAGTTAAAATTTAACAAATTTAGCAACTCACTTATAAAATAAACACCATCTTGCATGTCTAGATAATAATCGTTTTAAGGTGACTTACCATAATTATTTTTAAAAAAGCCGATATATCAAAATATTTTTTTCAATATCAAACCCCGATATTGATATATTTCAAAATATGAATATGTAGAAAACCCAATGAGTAATATAATTTAAAAAATATCAACAGCCTCACAAATGAGTTATTTATTCAATAAAAGAAAACAATGTTTTCTTATCGGTCACCACGCTAAAAAAATGTAACTTGAATTATTAATATCAGAGAAAAAACTTGAATTAATATAAAAGAAAAAAAATAACGGCATAAATAAATATATAATTATAATTGCATACGTTGCTAAAAAATACTATGCAATAGCTTTACCGCGGCAGTCTCCCAGTGCCGCACTTTGTTTTTTTTAAATATTTAACTAAATATTTTGGAAATATTAAGCACCTACAGCATAAAAAAATTGGTAATACGGTAATCCCACAAATAAGTATTTTAGCTAGTTTTTAGTATTTGTTGTTAAAACGTAAATAGAATTCCAAATGTCTAGCTATCACGGTTCATAAGATACATGCTGGAGACTGACTGACTTAGTAATAGAAGTCTTAGTAATAGTGTTTTGTTTTTATCCGATGGGTACGGAACCCTATAAAGAAAAATATCCGTAACATCATACTATAAAGTACAGTTTTATTAAAGACTCCCTTTTTTGATTTCCGTTTGGAATAAAAACATAAAAATTTAATTGAAAATTGTATAAAAATTTTATTTATTGTATTTTGATATTGTACATATATTTTTTTGCGATACCGATAGGCAATAGACAATATTCTTTTATACTACTTAACTAGTATGAAGGAAGATATTATTTTTTTCGTTAACAAAATTGTACAATATCGTACCTCCTTATTTGCATCCTACAAATAACGGTAGGTACTTACTTGATAAATTATACAAAAGTCATTAAGTATAATAAAATAAATCATTTTAATTGGTAATTTGAAATAGGACAATAGTCCTTACATTAAAAGTGCCTAATTATTCTGAGACTTGAAAAAGTTTACCCGGCATTCAAAATCATACCATTGTTCTCGAAAAGTTTAGGAAGTGCGAATGTAAAATTTCCATATACAGACATAATAGCAATTTTAATTATTATGTATATTTATATAAGAACCCTGCTTTACTCGGTTTTCACCAATGAACAATTACAAATTATTTGTTGAGTTATAATATCATTTAATTTTCTAAATCGAACTCACGAAATGTTTATTATTTAATTTATATAAATTTTGCGGCTCCATATAATAATATATTGGTCATGGAAAATTAACAAGTATGTAATAAATAAACATTGATTTTAGTTTGGGAAATTATCTTTTTATTATATTTTTGTATATTATTTTTTAAGTAATTGCGACATAAAAGTTACCAATTAATTAAGTGTTGCATGTAACTAACTTAATACGAAGGCTTTAATAAACACTGTCCTACCGTTCCCTTACTTTCATTTTGCTTGCACGTACAACTTTATTGTGAGTATAAATATTATCGCCAGCGGGTGTTGTTTTCTCACACGTCCATTGCTAAGCATTTATTGTGCCTAGAGCAAATTTGCTTGCTCGGCGCAATATCTTAGTGAACGGGCCTCGGGGAGCTATCTTGTTTTATTTACCCGCCTGAGTCGATAATGAACGTTTTTTCCCGTATCCTTGCGAAAAGTCAATACGCTGAAGGTCCAATAAAAGCTAACGCCAGTGGCCCTTCGCTTATGTCTAAGCTCTGTCGCCAAACGTAGCTCTTTAATATTGTTATTTGATACATAGCTGCCAAGGATAAATAGCTGATAGTGAAAACCTTTAATTGATTGTCATGAAACTAGACTTTTTAGATGCAATTAAATATTACTAGTTAATAATACAGTAATACCTATTGATAATATGATTTTTATTTTTTTTTATTTACATATTAACTATTTATTTTAGTCGCAATTGATTTTTTTGGTTCTTCTTATGAATGCTTTATACAGTATGAAATTTTTGTTCGGGCAGTTGAACATTGTATATTACTCAGCAAAAATGGAGTAACAAAATACGATCCTTATCTTTTATGGGTTCAAGGGTAGGGTGAACTCGCGGGGGAATTTATGTTAGACTATAATATTTCTAAGCACCTGTAAAATATACTTTTAACATGTTATATAGGAAAACATAAGATTTAAAATACGACACCATAATGTAAACCTTCCCTCATCAGACATTTGTAACTTTATAAATAATTTTAGATCCAGCGAATAAAAATGAATTAACATTTATGTTACAATCTATATGTAATGTATAGTTATGAGTATCTCAAATAGCACCAATTGAAATATTTTGATTATTAAAAAATCTTTTCTTTTAATTTAGATTATCGATAGCTATATTACAAGTATTCGTAACTTCGTAACCATCACTTGATCTTGTATTTTTATGACTTTAATAATATTGAATGAGACTTTTTGCCGGCTTATAATGTTATAAACAATACCGGAAAGATAAAAGTATACACTAAATATGAATCAATGAATGTATAAATACTTATTTGGATTGTTCCCAATATGACATGTCAAACATGTCAAACATGTCAATGTTGCCAATAAGGGTAGAGGGCTTTTGTTCAGTGTATGTATAAAATATATATACGTATATATATTAATAATAATATCGGAACAGATTACACACGTGAATCTAAGCCCCAAGTAAGCAAATTACTTGGTGGTGTTAAGGGTGTTAGACAACGTTACAAATACACAGAAATACACATATAAATACTGGGAATATATTTAATAAACGACCAAAACCAGAAATGCAGACGTCTATGCTCATCACATACATGCCTATCCCTGTCGGGAATCCAACCCGGGCCCCGTTGCGCCGCTATACGCTAAGTCTGCGCTAACCACTCAACCAACGGGACGGTGATTTGATATGATATTATATAACCCTTAAAGAAATGTTTTTTTTATTATATCTTAATTATAACTAATAAATTACGCTGGAATAAAATTTACTTAAATTTTTTTAACAACACTTATTTGTGAATAATAAATTACGATAAAAATAGTCTGTACAATAAATTAAAAGAGATTTACAAATTGACATAACGTAGAAGAACTAATTATCATAATTTATGAATATACGACAAACTAATTGTTAAAAAAATATTTAATAACAATAACAACTAGTCTACACAAAAAAATATATAACTATACGAAGAGTATAAGAAAAATGTGACTTTTCAGTATGAATTAACAATTATAATCTTGAACATTCCCATTACTAACCCCTTTTTACCTATTCATGAATTGTTTGCGTTAAAATTTCGAACACAATTTTACGGCCTGTTGGTATGAAATAAATATTTGCGTATAGCGTGAAGTGACTGAAAAAAGCGTCACCTTCATTTGCTTTTTAACGGTTTTTTTTTAATAACAAATAAGCGGTTTACATCTGAAGTGGTTAGGTGGTCCCGGCGGTGTACAAGATGCCTTTTCTTTTAAGCCCCAAGAGAGGCTTCTGAGCCTCTGTGAACAGTTGAGCTTCCTGGCTGAACCGACTCAAAGTCTAAATTGTGAATGGGAAGATCCTATTATAAATACTTTATAAGAAACGTAATTAATTATAATAAATACAGACCCAGTTACAAACAGAACTCAATACGGTGTATATATTATCAGTTTAGATAGAAGTATTATCCAGATAGAATTTATTCAAATTAATGAGTAAGTAATCAGAAAATCTACACATTTTATATTTGTTGTGATTTATTACCAACACATCACATAATATAACCTAAATTTTAAAACGCAGTTCATTTTATACGAAGTGTGTTTTTATGTTTCATGATTAAGTTGTAAATTACCTTGACTGGTCATAATTCTCTACTAAAAAAGTTAGCTACAAGATAACGCTTTTAGGCAATGACTTGTATCGAAACTGATGTGCATAAATATTTGCGTATCATAGCTTCCTCTACGTTCTCACCTTTTAAAGAAGCCCATCACTCAAAACATAAGAAAACGTAAGGACTTCTTTAAATTTAAAATATACATTTTGAATAAATTGAAGCCCAAGCTCAATGTAGTGGATACGGTCTCTAATTTAAATGTCTTAGTTAAACTTAAAAAAACATATATACATTATAATATTTTGATATATCTCGTGTACAATAAAAGTGCCTTTATTATTTTGACTATTATATACATTTTATTATAAAGTAGTATTAACATACTTCTTATTTTCAGTAAACATAGCTCAATGTAATCAACCGTTTAAGTTTACAGATAATAAATGAATGGTATTTTAAAATGTCTTAAGAATCTAACAAATTTGTGAGCGATCGGCGTGATTCAACAACTTTTCCTCAAAGTTAGCTGTAAGTTTATGAAACTTTCCAATCGTGTTCCCAAAACCTTATCGTCCATAGAAGTAACAAGCCGAGATAAATGAAGTTTGGTTGTTCTTAATTTAATGGTTGGTCGGAAGTTAGGCGGACGTGAACGGCTGGCTGGCATTCTAGCGCATTTATTAAATAATGGCTGTTTAATCTTATATAACTCTATAGAATTTAATTTGTAATTAATTGGCCACCTTTTGCAGGCAGTCTCTTTATATTAATCTCTACAACATTTGTTCTACGACTTTTAAAAATTAATAATTTTAAAAAATTAAGTTTTTCCATATAAAAGTTATTTGGTGCAATAAGTAAAAGACGAAGCAAAAATTTCTTTGTTTCGTTTTTTTTGTTGTTTAATAAGATTTGTAAAAAGTCGTAGAAAAAATGTTGTTGCGACTGGTGTAGAGAGGCTACCTGCAAGAGGTGGCCAATTAATTAGAAATAAACTTCATTCACCAATGTTTATATCTGATCAAATATTAAACTAATATAAAAGAATGGGGCTTTTTCACTTTTGATATCAAATCAAATCAATAAAAGACAAAAGTTAATAACTGTATCTTATGCCATTGAGTGCAGAGTCAAATAAAACAAATGATTATAAATCTAAAGTATGACGTAATATCTTTAAAATTACGACTTGCAGCACATAATGTACAATCAGAAAATGTATTGCTTAAGAATTATGAGTAGTTTCTGTTGGGTTAAAATTAAACATATTTTAGTTACTCAACTCTTTGGTAAGAAACGTGTTACATGTTCACAAAAGAAACAACTTGTACAGGTAACTTAAATTGAATTTAAGTATACGGCAACAGTTATGTAATTTCCTCACTTTTTGTAAAGTTTTCGTGTTGTAAAGTGTTTTTCGAGTGAAATCAGTAACATGTAGAATTTCTGTGAAAGTTTTGAGCTTTTTTCAGGATTAAAGTACCATAATGCCTTTTTTTCAATTAAATATTTTTTTAATAAAATAATGTTCAAATGTGGTAACATTGCTATAGTCAGCTAAAAGCGTTGTTATCATAACCAGGATTTGTGGTTAACAGCAAACATATTTATATTCAAAGAGTAATTCAATATTTTTATAAAATATTTTATTGCCAGTCATAATCTTTCTTGATTTGAACTTTCGTATGATTAAATCTCATTTTCATGAAATATGAACTTGGGTTATTAAAGAATGTTCTACGTAGTTAGCGTCTCTGGTTGCATTGGATTAATTTTCATACGGGCATTTTTTTTGAGATTTAAGGATTATTATTCCGATTCTGGTACTTCATCCCTGGAAGTTGTTTCTTAATACATTAAGAAAATATTTTGTATGAACATGATATTTAATTGGTAACAGGTACTTAACGCTTATTTACTTGTTTGTTCGTTATTTTGAAGCATAATAGTAGTACTAAAGTATTTACACTTTTGCCGGAAAGTAATTAGTAAAATTAATTATATTTACCTCTAAACGAGCATTCAAAATCATTACCCTTTTTTAAGGTTCAAATACCACTAAAGCTTACATTACAAACTGTATTCGAATGTCCAAACACCAAAATATGATTACCGTTTCAGTCAGTCCTATTTGAAAGCGATTATCGGTTTTACGACGGTATGAATACCGTGTAACTTAAAAAATCGGTAGAAGTGAGCCAAAGCTTAACAAACGAATTTTTTTTCAACGTGGTTCTAAGAATATAATAATCTTTATCATTCTGTTAAAACTATTTTTGAATAATTTAATAAAAAAAATAATGTAATTCATTTGTTTGTATAAACAACAAAATGAATTAAACAACATTGAGTTCGATTAATTAATTTGAATCCTATCACAAAGGAAAATCCATTTCAAAGTTCCTGCAAGTAATAGGTTTTATTCGGGTTGCGTGTTAATTCGCTACCATCAGATACGATCGGCTCTAGTTGATTAATCAAGACTACGTTTTCAGTTACGGGATTTTCTAAATTGGCAGTGTAAGTGAGACAGGCGGGCGCTTGACGCCGCTAAGCCGGCTTAGATCCGGGCTTATGTTATAACAACAAACGACCCCTACATGTGTACAAAGTAAATTATTGTTGTGTTACTCTTGTTTCCGTTCATAATTTCGGATTATAGAGAGTATATTAAGCTATGTACTATAACTATTTGTTTGACGGGTATATTGAAATTTATGTAATAATAAGTAATCAATATGACCTAACGTAACTATTTCTATACATTTGTAACATTTACTACATTACATAGTTTACCACTTTGGTAATTGAGACTTACAAAATTAAAATACTTTGATTTTGTATAATTCAAAAGAGTTTATTAGTAATAAATAATATTAACGAATGTTAAAATGTTACCTTTTCGGATATTCAAATTTTTAAGAACGGCATGTTCAAACAAGAATCCTATGAGAGAATAAAATTGTTTGATAAAAGAGTGTAATACCAAGAGCACCTTTGTTCTGCAAATTAAAAGAATCTCAAACATAAAGAATGTAGGCTGAATTTTTAGACGACAAAAACTCAACAATGTTTACAGGTGTTTTGTTCTAAGTTATATTAAAATAATCATTTTTGATGTTTGTTTTTTTTTATCTTCTTTTATGTGCCCTCATTTTCGACCATAAACTTTCATTTTATTTTCATTGCTCATTAATTAAAATATTCTTTTAATTAGTAAGTTTGATTTAGCACGTTTTTGTATATTACAAATATAGCAGTATAATAGTTATTTTAGTTTTTTTTTTTCATGTATTATAAAAACGCTTTAAGATTCATTATACTATTGATTATACTATTCATCATAATTACTTACATAATTATAATAGCTTTATAGGAATTGGAAACCTTAAAATTTATCATGAGTCATGAATAACAGACTATTTATTGATTCTGCGACCATTCTTCGTATAATCATAGCACCTTTCATCACATAAATCTCATTGTATTTGTTATTTTAATACTAAGAATATGTCATATTAAAAACATAATATTTGAGATTTTTTGATATCGTTGTCTTCTGTTTTTATAACTAGTCTTAATATGTATAATGTATAGAAAACAAGTGACACTACTATAATACTATTATATCTATAAAACAAGATTATACTTCTGGAGTAGGATTATAAAAAAAAAGATAGAAAGAGTAGGTGCAATTATTGGAGTGTAAATTATGTAAGATATAATTAAATAAAAACAAAAAAAAAGTTCCTAGACCAATAAAAGTCAATCAATGTACTTCAAATGAATATAAACAAGTTCATATATTCACTATCATATTTATAACATGACATGATGTAGATATTACCATGAAAAAATACTCATTGTACATTAAACCCAAACGATATTAAGTTATATTAATATAATCGAACCGTTTTATGACTAAACTGAATACTAACTAATAAGAATGAATAATGAATGATTATTATGAATAAATTTAAAATATACATATTGAATAAATTGAAGCCCAAGCTCAATGTAGTGGATACGGTCTCTAATATAAAAGTCTTAGTTAAACTTAAAAAACATATATACATTATAATATTTTGATATATCTCGTGTACAATAAAAGTGCCTTTATTATTTTGACTACTATATACATTTTTTTATAAAGTAAAATTAACCTACTTCTTATTTTCAGTAAACATAGCTCAATGTAATCAACCGTTTAAGTTTACAGATAATAAATGAATGGTATTTTAAAATGTCTTAAGAATCTAACAAATTTGTGAGCGATCGGCGTGATTCAACAACTTTTCCTCCAAGTTAGCTGTAAGTTTATGAAACTTTCCAATCGTGTTCCCAAAACCTTATCGTCCATAGAAGTAACAAGCCGAGATAAATGAAGTTTGGTTGTTCTTAATTTAATGGTTGGTCGGAAGTTAGGCGGACGTGAACGGCTGGCTGGCATTCTAGCGCATTTATTAAATAATGGCTGTTTAATCTTATATAACTCTATAGAGTTTTATTTGTAATTAATTGGCCACCTCTTGCAGACAGTCTCTTTATATTAATCCCTACAACATTTGTTCTACGACTTTTAAAAATTAATAGTTTTAAAAAAATAAGTTTTCCCATACAAAAGTTGTTTGATGCAATAAGTAAAAGACGAAGCAAAAATTTTTTTGTTTCGTTTTTTTTGTTGTTTAACAAGATTTGTAAAAAGTCGTAGAAATAATGTTGTTGCGACTGGTGTAGAGAGGCTACCTGCAAGAGGTGGCCAATTAATTAGAAATAAACCTGTATATGTGACCAGATTAATCAATATTTATAAATTAAAAATTTAAAAATTAAGGCAAATTAAAAATACAATGTCTTTTTTATCTGACATCATCAAATATTAAACTAATATAAAAGAATCAATAGAAGACAATAAATTATAATACTTAATAACTGTATCTTCTTCCATTGAATGCAAAGTCAAATAAAATAAATGATTATAAATCTAAAGAATGACGTAATATCTTTAAAATTACGACTTGCAGCACATAATGTACAATCAGAAAATGTATTGCTTAAGAATTATGAGTAGTTTCTGTTGGCTTAAAATATAACATATTTTAGTTACTCAACTCTTTGGTAAGAAATGTGTTACATGTTCACAAAAGCAACAACTTGTACAGGTAACTTAAATTGAATTTAAGTAGTTATGTAATTTCCTCACTTTTTGTAAAGTTTTCGTGTTGTAAAGTGTTTTTCGACTGAAATCAGTAACATGTAGAATTTCTGTGAAAATTTTGAGCTTTTTTCAGGATTAAAGTACCACAATGCCTATTTTTCAATTCGTGCGAGGAAGTCTCGGTGTGCGTGATATCGCTGACAAGATGCAGGAGAGTAGGCTGCGATGGTATGGACACGTAAAGAGAAAGCCACCTGACTATATTGGAAATTTGGCTCTACAACTTGACATCCCCGGTCGAAGACCAGTCGGAAGACCCAAAACGCGATGGAAAGATGTGGTGCTGAAAGATAAAAGGGTATGCGAAGTCATTGACAACGACATCCAGGATCGAGCGAAGTGGAAGAGAAAAATAAGGAAAGCTGACCCCATCACCATGTGGGACTAATAGCTAGGAAGAGAGAGAGAGAATGCCTATTTTTCAATTAATTATTTTTTTAATAAAATAATGTTCAAATGTGGTAACATTGCTATAGTCAGCTAAAAGCGTTGTTATCATAACCAGGATTTGTGGTTAACACCAAACATATTTATATTCAAAGAGTAATTCAATATTTTTATACAATATTTTATTGCCGGTCATAATCTTTCTTGATTTGAACTTTCATATATAACCTCATTTTCATGAAATATGGATAAAGGTTATTAAAAAATGTTCTACGTAGTTAACGTCTCTGGTTGCATTGGATTAATTTCCATATGAGCATTTTTTGTGAGATTTAAGGATCATTATTTCGATTCTGGTACTTCATTCCTGGAAGTTGTTTTTTAATATACAAAGAAAATATTTTGTATGAACTTGATATTTAATTGGTAACAGGTACTTAACGCTTATTTAATTGTTTGTTCGTTGAAGCATAATAGTAGTACTAAAGTATTTGCACTTTTGCCGGAAAGTAATTAATATAATTAATTATATTTACCTCTAAAAGAGCATTCAAAATCATTACCCTTTTTTAAGGTTCAAATACCACTAAAGCTTACATTACAAACTGTATTCGAATGTCCAAACACCAAAATATGATTACCGTTTCAGTCAGTCCTATTTGAAAGCGATTATCGGTTTTACGACGGTATGAATACCGTCGGTAAAATCAAAAAAAAAATCGGTAGAAGTGAGCCAAAGCTTAACAAATGAATTTTATTTCAACGAGGGTCTAAGAATATAAAAATCTTTATCATTCTGATAAAACCATTTTTGAATAATATAATAAAAAAAATAATGTAATTCATTTGTTTGTATAAACAACAAAATGAATTAAACAACATTGAGTTCGATTAATTAATTTGAATCCTATCACAAAGGAAAATCCATTTCAAAGTTCCTGCAAGTAATAGGTTTTATTCGGGTTGCGTGTTAATTCGCTACCATCAGATACGATCGGCTCTAGTTGATTAATCAAGACTACGTTTTCAGTTACGGGATTTTCTAAATTGGCAGTGTAAGTGAGACAGGCGGGCGCTTGACGCCGCTAAGCCGGCTTAGATCCGGGCTTATGTTATAACAACAAACGACCCCTACATGTGTACAAAGTAAATTATTGTTGTGTTACTCTTGTTTCCGTTCATAATTTCGGATTATAGAGAGTATATTAAGCTATGTACTATAACTATTTGTTTGACGGGTATATTGAAATTTATGTAATAATAAGTAATCAATATGACCTAACGTAACTATTTCTATACATTTGTAACATTTACTACATTACATAGTTTACCACTTTGGTAATTGAGACTTACAAAATTAAAATACTTTGATTTTGTATAATTCAAAAGAGTTTATTAGTAATAAATAATATTAACGAATGTTAAAATGTTACCTTTTCGGATATTCAAATTTTTAAGAACGGCATGTTCAAACAAGAATCCTATGAGAGAATAAAATTGTTTGATAAAAGAGTGTAATACCAAGAGCACCTTTGTTCTGCAAATTAAAAGAATCTCAAACATAAAGAATGTAGGCTGAATTTTTAGACGACAAAAACTCAACAATGTTTACAGGTGTTTTGTTCTAAGTTATATTAAAATAATCATTTTTGATGTTTGTTTTTTTTTATCTTCTTTTATGTACCCTCATTTTCGACCATAAACTTTCATTTTATTTTCATTGCTCATTAATTAAAATATTCTTTTAATTAGTAAGTTTGATTTAGCACGTTTTTGTATATTACAAATATAGCAGTATAATAGTTATTTTAGTTTTTTTTTTTCATGTATTATAAAAACGCTTTAAGATTCATTATACTATTGATTATACTATTCATCATAATTACTTACATAATTATAATAGCTTTATAGGAATTGGAAACCTTAAAATTTATCATGAGTCATGAATAACAGACTATTTATTGATTCTGCGACCATTCTTCGTATAATCATAGCACCTTTCATCACATAAATCTCATTGTATTTGTTATTTTAATACTAAGAATATGTCATATTAAAAACATAATATTTGAGATTTTTTGATATCGTTGTCTTCTGTTTTTATAACTAGTCTTAATATGTATAATGTATAGAAAACAAGTGACACTACTATAATACTATTATATCTATAAAACAAGATTATACTTCTGGAGTAGGATTATAAAAAAAAAGATAGAAAGAGTAGGTGCAATTATTGGAGTGTAAATTATGTAAGATATAATTAAATAAAAACAAAAAAAAAGTTCCTAGACCAATAAAAGTCAATCAATGTACTTCAAATGAATATAAACAAGTTCATATATTCACTATCATATTTATAACATGACATGATGTAGATATTACCATGAAAAAATACTCATTGTACATTAAACCCAAACGATATTAAGTTATATTAATATAATCGAACCGTTTTATGACTAAACTGAATACTAACTAATAAGAATGAATAATGAATGATTATTATGAATAAATTTAAAATATACATATTGAATAAATTGAAGCCCAAGCTCAATGTAGTGGATACGGTCTCTAATATAAAAGTCTTAGTTAAACTTAAAAAACATATATACATTATAATATTTTGATATATCTCGTGTACAATAAAAGTGCCTTTATTATTTTGACTACTATATACATTTTTTTATAAAGTAAAATTAACCTACTTCTTATTTTCAGTAAACATAGCTCAATGTAATCAACCGTTTAAGTTTACAGATAATAAATGAATGGTATTTTAAAATGTCTTAAGAATCTAACAAATTTGTGAGCGATCGGCGTGATTCAACAACTTTTCCTCCAAGTTAGCTGTAAGTTTATGAAACTTTCCAATCGTGTTCCCAAAACCTTATCGTCCATAGAAGTAACAAGCCGAGATAAATGAAGTTTGGTTGTTCTTAATTTAATGGTTGGTCGGAAGTTAGGCGGACGTGAACGGCTGGCTGGCATTCTAGCGCATTTATTAAATAATGGCTGTTTAATCTTATATAACTCTATGGATTATTATTTGTAATTAATTGACCACTTGCAGGCAGTCTCTCTACATTAATCTCTACAACATTTGTTCTACGACTTTTATAAATTAATAGTTTTAAAAAAATAAGTTTTCCCATACAAAAGTTATTTGGTGCAAAAAGTAAAAGACGAAGCAAAAATTTCTTTGTTTCGTTTTTTTTGTTGTTTAACAAGATTTGTAAAAAGTCGTAGAAAAAATGTTGTTGCGACTGGTGTAGAGAGGCTACCTGCAATAGGTGGCCAATTTATTAGAAATAAACATGTATAATTGACCAGCTTCATCAATGTTTATATCTGATCAAATATTAAACTAATATAAAAGATTGGGGTTTTTTCAATTTTGATATCAAATCAAATCAATAGAAGACAAAAAGTTATAATAGTTAATAACTGTATCTTATGCCATTGAGTGCAAAGTCAAGTAAAATAAATGATTATAAATCTAAAGTATGACGTAATATCTTAAAACTTACGACTTGCAGCACATAATGTACAATCAGAAAATATATTGCTTAAGAATTATGAGTAGTTTCTGTTGGGTTAAAATTAAACATATTTTAGTTACTCAACTCTTTGGTAAGAAACGTGTTACATGTTCACAAAAGCAACAACTTGCACAGGTAACTTAAATTGAATTTAAGTATACGGCAACAGTTATGTAATTTCCTCACTTTTTGTAAAGTTTTCGTGTTGTAAAGTGTTTTTCGACTGAAATCAGTAACATGTAGAATTTCTGTGAAAATTTTGAGCTTTTTTCAGGATTAAAGTACCACAATGCCTATTTTTCAATTAATTATTTTTTTAATAAAATAATATTCAAATGTGGTAACATTGCTACAGTGCTTATTCAGGTAAAAGCTTTGTTATCATAACCAGGATTTGTGGTTAACAGCAAACATATTTATATTCAATTTTATGGCCGTTCATAATCTTTCTTTATTTGAACTTTCGTATGATTAAATCTCATTTTAATGAAATATGGACTAGGGTTATTAAAGAATGTTCTACGTAGTTAGCGTCTCTGGTTGCATTGGATTAATTTCCATACAGGCATTTTTTTTTAGATTTAAGGATTATTATTCCTATTCTGGGTGTACTTTATCCCTGGAAGTTGTTTCTTAATATACTAAGAAAATATTTTGTATGAACTTGATATTTAATTGGTAACAGGTACTTAAGGCTTATAGGTGTATTGAACTCGCGGCTTCTAGCGTACGTAGAAGGTAACGATCGCCTCAGTGACCGACAGTACGGATTTCGCCGAAATAGGTCCACTGGGGACCTTCTAGCGTACGCAACACACATTTTAGGCGAAGCCATCGAGAGGAACGGAGAAGCGGTCGCCGTCTCTCTGGACGTCTCGAAGGCTTTTGACAGGGTCTGGCATGTGAGCCTTTTAAGCAAGCTTTCAGCGTACGGTATATCTCCTGGTCTGATTGGCTGGATAACGGACTTTTTGAGCCAGAGATCTCTCCGTGTTGTTGTCGACGGGTGTTTTTCGGAACCCTTGACAATAAATGCCGGAGTACCTCAGGGGTCCGTTCTTTCTGCAACTCTTTTTCTGCTGCACATTAACGATCTGCTGAAGCCCGGTATCTATGGGTATGCAGACGACAGCACAGTTGTAGAAAGATATCTGCCAAGTTCTCGGGCTAGTAGAGATGAAGTACAGTCTGAAAGAGAAGCCATGGTGCAACGTTTGAATGACAAACTTCAGGCAGTCTCCGCATGGGGCAATGCCAATCTTGTCAAATTCAACGCCACCAAAACGCAGACGTGTTTGTTCACCGCCAAAAGGAGCCCCTTCACCTTGGCTCCTACTTTCCAGAATGTATCCTTGGAATACAGTGACTGGCTTCAGTTGTTAGGCTTAGAGATCTCCTCGAACCTCAACTTTGGTCGGTACATTGAGTCCAGAGCAAGAGCAGCTGCGGGGAAGCTTGCCGTACTTGCGAAGGTGTGACAGTACTTTACACCGGGACAGCTTCTTGTATTATACAAAGCACAGATCCGGTCGTGTGTAGAGTACTGTGGCCATATATTTGCTGGTGCCGCAAAGACTCATCTTGCGGTTCTGGACTCAATTGAGAGGCGAGCAAAGAGGCTTATTGGCGACCCTAAATTGGTTGACGCCAAACTCCACAGCCTTGAACACAGGCGTAGAATTGCTAGCCTCTCAGTATTCTATAGGATACATTTTGGTGAGTGTGCGCAGGAATTGCACGACCTAATTCCCCCATCCCCGTTCCTTTGCCGGACGTCCCGACGCACGGCGGGTATCCATCCCTACGTTGTGGACACTCCACCTGTCCGAACGAAGCGCTATGCTTCATCTTTTTTAGTGCGTACAGCGAAGGACTGGAACAATCTGCCTGCGTCGGTATTTCCGGCAAAATATAATTTGGGTGTCTTCAAGAGGAGAGTGAATAGGCTGCTAGGTTAATGCGCTTTACCACCTAAGACTACATTTCACTTTCCATCAGGTGGAATGTAGTCAAGCATTAACCTAGTTTTGTATAAAAAAAAAAAAAAAAATTTACTTGTTTGTTCGTTATTTTGAAGCATAATAGTAGTACTAAAGTATTTGCACTTTTGCCGGAAAGTAATTAGTAAAATTAATTATATTTACCTCTAAATGAGCATTCAAAATCAATACCCTTTTTTAAGGTTCAAATACCACTAAAGCTTACATTACAAACTGTATTCGAATGTCCAAATACCAAAATACGATTACCGTTTCAGTCAGTCCTATTTGAAAGCGATTATCGGTTTTACGACGGTATGAATACCGTGTAACTTAAAAAATCGGTAAAAGTGAGCCAAAGCTTAACAAATGAATTTTATTTCAACGTGGGTCTAAGAATATAAAAATCTTTATCATTCTGTTAAAACTATTTTTGAATAATATAATAAAAAAATAATGTAATTCATTTTGTTTGTATAAACAACAAAATGAATTAAACAACATTGAGTTCGATTAATTAATTTGAATCCTATCACAAAG
Source organism: Napeogenes inachia (assembly GCA_959347355.1). Lineage (NCBI taxonomy): Eukaryota > Metazoa > Arthropoda > Insecta > Lepidoptera > Nymphalidae > Napeogenes > Napeogenes inachia. The sequence goes on along the minus strand of OY365800.1, from coordinate 16,279,931 downwards.
GAAAATCCATTTCAAAGTTCCTGCAAGTAATAGGTTTTATTCGGGTTGCGTGTTAATTCGCTACCATCAGATACGATCGGCTCTAGTTGATTAATCAAGACTACGTTTTCAGTTACGGGATTTTCTAAATTGGCAGTGTAAGTGAGACAGGCGGGCGCTTGACGCCGCTAAGCCGGCTTAGATCCGGGCTTATGTTATAACAACAAACGACCCCTACATGTGTACAAAGTAAATTATTGTTGTGTTACTCTTGTTTCCGTTCATAATTTCGGATTATAGGGAGTATATTAAGCTATGTACTATAACTATTTGTTTGACGGGTATATTGAAATATATGTAATAATAGGTAATCAATATGACTTAACGTAACTATTTCTATACATTTATAACATTTACTATATTACATAGTTTACCATTTTGGAAATTGAGACTTACAAAATTAAAATATTTTGATTTTGAATAATTCAAAAGAATTTATTATTAATATAGGCCATATAACCGCTAGGTAATAAATAATATCAACGAATGTTAAAATGTTACCTTTCCGGATATTCAAATTTTTAAGAACGGCATGTTCAAACAAGAATCCTATGAGAGAATAAAATTGTTTGATAAAAGAGTGTAATACCAAGAGCACCTTTGTTCTGCAAAATTAAAAGAATCTCAAACATAAAGAATGTAGGCTGAATTTTTAGACGACAAAAACTCAACAATGTTTACAGGTGTTTTGTTCTAAGTTATATTAAAATAATCATTTTTGATGTTTGTTTTTTTTATCTTCTTTTATGTGCCCTCATTTTTGACCATAAACTTTCATTTTATTTTCATTTCTCATTAATTAAAATATTCTTTTAATTAGCGAGTTTGATTTAGCACGTTTTTGTATATTACAAATATAGCAGTATAATAGTTATTTTAGTTATTTTTTTTCATGTATTATAAAAACGCTTTAAGATTCATTATACTATTGATTATACTATTCATCATAATTATTTACATAATTATAATAGCTGTATAAGAATTGGAAACCTTAAAATTTATCATGAGTCATGAATAACAGACTATTTATTGATTCTGCGACCATTCTGCGTATAATCACAGCACCTTTCATCACATAAATCTCATTGTATTTGTTATTTTAATACTAAGAATATGTCATATTAAAAACAAATTTAAGATTTTTTGATATCATTATCTTCTATTTTTATAAATAGTCTTAATATGTATAATGTATAAAAAACAAGTGACATTACTATAATACTATTATATCTATAAAACAAGATTATACTTCTGGAGTAGGATTATAAAAAAAAAGATAGAAAGAGTAGGTGCTATTATTGGAGTGTAAATTATGTAAGATATAATTAAATAAAAACAAGAAAATAAAAGTTCCTAGACCAATTAAAGTCAACCAAAGTACTTCAAATGAATATAAACAAGTCCATATATTCACTATCACATTTAACATGACATGATGTAAATATTACCATGAAAAAATACTCATTGTACAAACCAAACGATATTAAGTTATATTAATATAATCAAACCGTTTTATGACTAAAATGAATACTAACTAATAAGAATGAATAATGAATGATTATTATGAAGTGTTATGCAAATCTACATGTTATAAGATCAAAGGAGTTAATAAATTTATTAGATAGTTCATCAGCTCTTGATTGCGTTTCAAGCAGAAGAAAATTAAGTACTACATTAATTTTATTATGATATTGAAATAATGTATCTCATTCTCTTTTATATTTATTTTAAAATAGTGTTATAAAATGAAAATATATAAAAAAGATTTTATTTGTAAGGATACTTATGAATTTGCCCAAACAATGCCTTTTTTTAAAAATTAATATATATTGACTTTTATCAATTGGTTGGAATGATTTTTCATAAAAATGGAGAGTTCAAATGGTATAATTACAAAATGTTTTATTTCTTACCGACCGTATCCTTAAAACAAATCACTACATGGAAGACAAGTCCAAAGTGTACATAAAATAGTATTTTCCCAACCATTATTCAGTTCACATTGCACCACAGTTCACTAACCATCAAACATAAGACGTCGAGTTATTTATTACATAGTTTTGGCGCTAACATCGAAGCGCTTAGAAGTTCGTAGCGCATCCGACGTAGCAGTACTACGTGTGGCTTTCTACAGACCTGTAGCGCGACTAAAGTCGCCTTTGCAATGACTTGGGAGTAAGTTTACTAACTCTGTGCACATGCGCCTGATAACCCTTACGTATAAATCCCCTTGATATTCTAAACCGGCAAACGAAGTTAATGGCTTTTAAGTAATGGAGTAGAAACGTTTGGCGGATAATGTGAAATATCTTTTGAAAGACATTTCTGCGCGTATTTATTATGACATGCTTTGTATTACTTAAGCATTTAGTATTATTATATTATGTTTTTTTATAAATTTCTCTTTGTTTTTTCTAACTTATAAAATTTGTATATTATTATAAGATGTTCTTGAAAAATAGGTCTCTATAAGAAGTGAAATAATTGGTTTAAAAATGGATTATTGGAAGGTTTCAAATAAGCAAATAATTCATAACTTCTAATTGAACCCGAGTAGAAGAGAGATTGTAATAATACTGTGCTTTATTTTTCAAAGTATTTTTCTAATGCGAGTCGTTATGAATGAACTGTTAGAAGACCTATAACTATCTTAAATTAACAGTTTGAAGATTCTGAAAAAAAGTATACCTATGCTTTTAATAAGAATCTAGATAAAGAGTAGAAATAAAGGGATCGATAATATTATACTTTTAATTATTATAAAATTAAACAATATCAGATTTTCTAATTTGTATAAAACTAAACTAAACAAAAACGTGAAACACAATCTTTGCACCCTTTTTAAACACATGCAGAGGGTAAAATATCAAAATTTGCACAGTTAAGCTTATATGATGAAGAAGTGCAGAAAGCATTACTTTATATAACATTTTAACGTAAAACAATGCTTTCTTTTTATTTCAAAATACATAAGTTAATGGAAAACACATTACATAAACAACAATACAGAACATTGCAAACCCTATTACATTGTTTACGTTGATACTGTGAATGTCAAGTTTTATAAAAATAAATCATTTTTCTCTGGTAACCAATTCTATGGTTATATTTGTGCACTCCTCACACGCACATAGTTGCAGTAATAGAAAATTAGTCTATCTATATTTATTCTGCGTTATAAAGCTCAAACAATAACTTGTAATATTCCTATCATAATACTTCAGGGTTAATTTAAAGTTTCTCTACGTTTAAGGCAACGTTTGTTTGTTTGTTGGCAGTTGGCATGTTTTGAAACGGGTACCGTTTTCTCTTCAAACATTTTCCCTTTGAAGTTTAGACTTATTGAATAATAATTCTGTTGTATATTTATTTATATAAGATTTGAATATCTTAATGCATATATATTTATAAAGCTGTAGATAGAGTTTATTTATATAGTTTTTAATAAACTCAGACAAATAAATATTCTATCAAATTATTGTCTTGGTATTTATAGTTGTAGAAAATATGTTTTTAATGATAACAAATACTATTTCAGCTACATATACCTTTTGAAGTTGTGTACATTCGATTATTTTTAATTTAATTACTTATAGAATGAAAAAATAATTGGTAAAGGTAGAATTTAAACGATTATTTTGTCATTATATATTTATTTAATTCCTACTAATATTAAGCAATAACATTTGTCAATATTAAAAAATATACAAAATATCTGTAAGTACCTAACAAAAGAAATATATTAAAAGTTTTATAAACTTAGTATACACTTATATATACACACTTAATCTATAAACTACTTTGTATTTATTTCTGAAATATAGACATTCTACTGATTATATAACGATTATTCTTTGTAAGTCTTAAAACTTAAACTTTAAAGAGAGTAAATTCTACTTCAAAAGTTAAAATTAACAAAAATAAGTTGTTGCTAATGCAATTAGGTATAATTCGGATACTTTGATTTGTATTTGAAAATTAAAGATGAAAGTGAACAATTTCAAAGCATTTATTCATTGTTGTTTCATAACTTCAAGCTTATGTTAATTTTAATAAGTTTAATTTTTAAGCTGCCTACCTAAACCCTCAATAGCAGAATGTTTAACTTAGTTTAGGGTTTTTGGAAAAAATCTCTTTTAAGAGATTAATTATCCTATGTATTAATTATATTATAACATTGTCATTTTTATTTTTCTTGGTACATAAAATAAATTAATTAATTAAATGTAGAAGGAGGATTAAAAGAAAATATTTTTTGTAGAATGCTAGAAAAAATATGCAATGGAAATGTATGTTATATTTCATAACATACCTACGAAATATCCAAACATAAAGACGGTTGGATATCTTAAATATAGAATCACCAAAACACAACGCCCGCAGTAATATTTACTATAAAAGCAAAGTCAGTTTTCTGTTACGAAAAATACATTTAATTTGTAAAGTAACATGTTTGTTTAGTTAGGGTTGTCTTTTGTGTTTCATTGGAAACAAACTAAGCCCTTTGTCCGAAATCCCACGGGCCCAGGGCGGTTCGCTTATCACAGCGTCCCTTGGTTAATACATCAAGCTATAGTTCAAAAAGAGTGTTACTATGGAATAGTAGTTGTAAATACAAAATAATATTGATAATAGATTTACTATGGTAAATTATTTGTAAATTTATACAACTTGTTTAATATTATACAATACGCGCTTAATTATCTTTATAAGCTTAGATATATGTTTCTTTTCAATGTTGTATGTTGATAGAAGGTTATATAAATATAAAACTAATAAGATGTTTTGTTGCTTAAGTTTAAACAAAAATTTGCAATATAATATACATAGACAGGATATCGCTAATCACAAAAATCTAATTATCATAATTATAATATTAAAAGTTATTTATTTGTTTATAAGTATATTAAATTATTATTATTTTTTAACTACTAACTAATTTTAGGCATATACATCGTTAAGCTATGTCAAAAAATAATAAAAAGCAAAATTATTTAAAAAAAAATTGCAGTTCGGGAGAAAGATCCTTTGAGTCTTTAAATATTAGCCTCGGAAACATCGGAATGGGCAAAATGTTTACACATCGCTCGCTTCGACTTAGTTGAAGTTTCAGTTTAAATTTCATAGCGCTTTTAAACTCGGTTAGAGTCTGAATAATCTCGCGGGAGCTTTCTCATAATGAGCCTTAGCTATTTTCGCAAAAGAACAAAATGCCTGAAGTTCATTTCATATTCAAATATAAGCTAAATAAAAACTATAAAGTAAAAACTAATACTACCTAAGTCTAGTAAAAAATATATATTATAATGATAGATTGTTGACATAATTTTGATGAGACCCAAGTTATTCTGTCAGTTATACATATATTCTTACTTTTATATGGTAACGATAATTGAGATAATGGCAGGTGCAATTTTTTTTCTGTTAATAAACTAAATAAAAAGTTATAAAATAAATGTAGCTTATATAATACTATGTTTTTATTTCTCTTATTTTGTTTACTCCTAGTTCATTGTTAAAAAATAATTAATAAATAGCCTGTCTACCACTTGAAACACTTACTTTCTACACTGAAATAAAAATGAACTAAGTACCAATATCTAACTAATAAATATTTAGAATATTTAATATTATATAAACATATTTATGACAAGAAGATCATACTCGTATTTGCATAAGATAATGAATATTGTAATACACATAGTGTATTTAAATCCTTAATGATTTCAGTTTGTAACTTTTCATTGCTTTTAGCTAAAACTGAAAACTGAAAACTGATATCGATATTAATGTTATAGAATTTCTAACGTTACGGCTGTAAACCAATATGGAGATGCAGCATCTAAAGTGTTGCTTTATCTATAATGAACTATGCACATCGTGTTATCCTGAATATCTTGCTTAAAGATAGTTTCAATATAAATACGTAGAGAAATTTGATCTTTATTTATGTAACAACAACGCTTAGATTATATAGAAACATCTCTTGCTTTATTAAGTTTGAGCTAAGCACATTATGTAAGCATTCTACCTTCGGCATAAACGTTGTCAGATCTAATGGTTATGGCGTTTTAATGGATATTATTCAAAACAATGTTTTAAGATTGGGATTATAAACCAAATTTTATTATTATTTTTAAATATTTTAAATTTTGATTGAATATAATGATGCTTGATTGATATAAACTTTTAATCCTTAATTGTTAAAAACCCCAATACTTACTGTCTAATCATATATATATTGAAAACTGTATATAATGAAAAGTGTCTCTTTCACAACACAATATATCACCAATAATTACTTTTTAATATGAATGTAACCAGTTTTTCGAAATAAATTTGTTATACTATCATAGTTCTTAAGTATAAAAATCATAATAAAACAAAATTATCTTCTATCAAATATAATAATATTTAGTGTGAACTTATTTATAAACCAGTATTGATAATGAAATGAAAACAAAAAAATAACTATCTCCATCGCCAGCGGACACAGCATTTTGTTTGCATTTAATTATTCTACTTGATTGAAACTCTCAGCTAACTACGTAACAAGGTGATGTATTGTTTGGCTCCGATATGTAAATAAAAAGCAATTTCACGATTGATCTATTTTTTCATTCGGATCTTCTCTGTACAAATATTTTGTGAATATTCAAAACTGTTTTACTCTTTTATAATAGTTTATGAAAGGTGTCTGTATGTTAATAATAAAAATCATTTTGAAAGAGGATTTGCTTTTCATCATTTTTAATTAATCTGAAAACATTGTAAGTATTCAATGAGATGGAATTTGCTTTAAAGCGAATTAGGGAAAAAGGTTATTTCAGTTGTAAACCGAGTTGATTATCTCGCCCTTCTCTCACGTAATCAACTATGTTAATACAATTAGAACCACGAAAGGGATCCTCGACATTAGGAGATTAGTGAACGAAAAGATAAAATGTAAACGACTCTGGTAACAACGTGGATGTAAATGGTCTTTTTTATAGTATACTCGGTGTTGCCCGTGACTGCGTCCACGTAGACTGTAAACAATATATTTATGTGGCTTATGATCAAAGCCTTAAAGAGGCACGCCTCTTTAAGGCTTTGATCATAAGCCACAACAGCTAGTGATAATATAAATCCCTTTATCATAGTGTTATGAGTGATTGAAAATCATTTTAATTTTAATTGTTTATATTTATTTATATTAGTATATGTATGGCAAAGTCTTGAATCATATTACTTAAAACATTATAATTTACCTACTGCATTGTCGAGTTTCACTCAAATTTTTCTCGTATTAAAAGGTATACCTTTTGTTTATCAGGGATAATGTAGGATTTTAATAGTAAAAGATTTTTTGAAATCGAACCAGTAGTTTTAAACTAGAGTTTGAATAGATTCAATTTAAACAAACAAACAATCAAATCTTTCCTCTTTATAATATTATTGTAGATAGAGTCAATAGAAAATAGAAAATATTAATTATAGTCGTTCCCTATTTTAAAAATATCCAAATAAATCAAACCTAAAAGAATCAATTATGTAGCATACGAGTATAGGTTATATTTTAAATATAATACAAGCAAAAATATTTGCTTTATCCTTAAATAATCAAAATCAGGGTTGAAAATGAGATAGATAAAGAAAACCTACAGAGAATTCGTTTAAATGAATTTGATGACACCAAGTTATGAAGTCCTTTGTATAAACAGGACCTTTTATTTTGCTGACCGTATCGTGATTTGAAACATGTTACCTAAATATACTTTGTTCCCAAAAGTAAGCCAATATTTTTTTTGTTAAAAATGTTCGTTGATTAAATGTTAAAAAATAATAAATAGTATGTCGGCAAAATACAAATATTATGAAATAATTGTTGAGTTATTAATAATTATTCAGACATATATCAGGTATCTTTTAAAGATAATTAAAACATTGCAAATATATTAATCATTCTTATTATTAAAATCAGTATTATTTTCAGCAAAACAGAAATGTGGAAGTAATTAATTTATTTCGGACTTGTAATTACATGTAATTAATGTATGTTATTAAATTAAATTTTCATGACTTAATAATAAAGACTGCAAATATTTTTCATCATTTGGAAAAGTAAACAGGCTTTAATTATTTTATATATATATGATATATAATATATATGATATATAAACTTTATGTTCATCATTTTTTCTGGGTAAGTAAAAACAACTTTTATAAAAATATAGGAGTTAATGGATAGAAGTTTAAGTTTGATTAAAAAAAAAGTACCTCAATAAAGAAACCATGCATAGTAGTAGGTTAAATACCTTAAAAATACTTTGTCAAGTGGAACTGAATATTATTTATTTTGCCTTCTTAGTACTCTACGCCGTGGTTCGCAACATCGTTCTTCATAGAGTCTTAGACCTGCCGACCATCGCTCAGTAATTCAAGGGGCCTTCCCAGAATTACTTTGTCTATGCTGAGTGACACCTGAGCCCACTGGTGGCTGACGCCGTAGAGTATAGACCATGTAAGACTACTTTAGTCAGAAGAGAAGACCCAAGTGACGCTGTAATAGGCGACAGGGCTAACAGCATTACCACAAACAAAAAAAATCAATATATATATACATATTGATGGAATGATTCAGTTGGTTTATTGTAAAGTAAAAATTTAAAAAAAAGACTATACTAAGATCGGTGCCCTGTATCCGCTGCTCGTTTCAAAATTGTAATTCATAAATAAACGTGTAAAACTGTGATCTTCTCTTTTGTGCTTACACTTTATCCCAATAACGCCCACAAAGACTGCAACAATTGATGCTTCACCGACATATATATAAATATGTATAGATCCACAATTTTGATAAAAATGAATTAAAGACAAATGTAAAATAATTACACACATTATTGAGTGTCTAAAACTGTATTTTATTTAATAGAATAAGTTTTTAAGAAAATTCATATATTGAGCTTAGAAGCAGAAACATGACATTGAACAGTGTTTTGGCTCCAACCACCTTCACTTAGCTAATCTTATTCTGATACCAAGAATAAACAAGTAAATTTAGTAGGTATACCTTCATACACAAGAAAATAAATAAATTTGGAAAATAATATAACATTTGCTGAATTTCAATTAAGGGTCTGACTGGTATTTTTTTTTATTCTTTCACGAAATCCTATGTTCTAGTTATATCATTTTATATAAGATCTTACAGCTTAATAAGACAAACTTAAATATCTGAAATACTAGAACGATCTCATTACAATTCAAAGAAGCCTCGCTATTTAAAGAAGGAATGCAACCGGCATTCTTACTACTATTCCGCACGGGTAGGATTTCTATAATTGCTTGTGAATAAAATTAAATGAAAAGTATTTTACTACATTCTGAAATATAAATGCTTCTTTAAAGAAATGAAAAGTAATTTAATTTTTCTAGCAAAATTTTGAACTAACAAAAAAACTTTACGTCATGTAAAGCGGCGTATATGTATGTGTGCGAGCTACGAATTAACTACATGAGTGCGTTGTGTCATTGTTTCAATTTAGTAAATAATTTTATACATATATGTGTGTGTGTGTGTGTGTTTATATATATTAAGATATAAAATGTTATCTATATGAAAATATTTAAAAATTATAACATTATTTGGGGAAGAAAAACTAAATAAAAAAATACATTATAAGTTAAAGAAACAGTATTAACATTGATGTCAGTTAAATGAGGTATCTCCTTTCCAGAGATTGTTATATTATTGAATTCCATTCAGAATTGATTAATAAACTTAAGGAACAACGTTCATGTACTATTGATATATTTCTTATTTGCCAAATATTTTTTATAGGTTAGTGATGTGTAGATTTACGAGCGGCCGAGTTATGAAATGCAATTACTAACATCAGTTCTTCTCGTTGTAACACCTTATGACACACTAAATATCGCTTTGGCGATTTAATATAAAAACGTTATACGGCTACAATATAATAAAGAGTATATACTTTAGATAAAATATACATATTTTAAAAACCGTGTCATAATTGTTTTTATACTGTAAACGGGACTTAATCGCGTACAATTTTAATCGAAGTATTTACCTCGACTCTCGACTTTTCGGCCGTAATGCAACGTCTTGGTCACGAGTAGACTAATGCTCCATGGGGTCACCGTCACCGACTGTCATGTCATAATTGTGAATATGTTACTTTTTGATTAGTGATTAGTTTAAAGTTATAAAACTGACTATCACAATAATAAAAGTCCAATTTATAGTAAGTAGTTCACAGTATTCAAAGCTTTTCTATTTCAAAGCGGGGTGCTATAAGTTTGATCTGTTGATTAGTGTATCTGTGTCTGTTTGTGGCATTCTAGCAGCCAAACGCGGACGGATTTGAATCCGGTTTTTTTAATCGAAAGCTATGTTCGTCGAGATGGGTCTTAACTACGATTGGTCGAAACTGAATCAGAGGTTCTTATGCAATAATTAGCTGCTCCCAGCGGCTTCGCCCGCGATATATAAGAAAAAAGCATTGTTATGTAGGCCAAAAGGTTTTTACACTTATTAACTCAGGTAAAGGTATTAGGGATAGCTGTTGCCACGTAGACTGTAAAAAATATATTTATATGCCTTATAATCATAGTCATAAAGAGTCACGGGCAACAGCTAGTGCCAATATAAATCCCTTCATCATAGTGTTATTAGTGATTGTAAATCATTTTAACTCTAAATGTTTATATTTATTAATATTCGTAAATGAAAAAGTCTTCAATCATGTTACTCAATACATTTATAATTTATTACATTGTCGAAATTTTAACGCGGATCCTTATTTTTTCTCGTATTAAATATAGCATATGTTCTTCAGAGGGATAATGTAGGATTCTAATGCAAATTTAAAAAAAAAATCGGTTCGGTAGTTTCGGAGCCTATTCAATTCAAACAAACAAACAAATCTTTCCTTTTTATAATATTAGTATAGAAATAATTAATTTATAATATTAATAGAAATACTTAAACAACTGATATTTTGTGTGTATATAGGTTCATTTAGTACAATTAAGAAACCAGTAACATAATCTTAAAAAGCAGAAAAAAAAAGAAAAATTAAAAAAACCCCCGAGACAAAAATAATAAAAATAATATTATTATGGAGTTATTGAAGCTTCGGGGGACCGCTCAATAAAGGAAGAAATGAAAATGCAAGTAAGTTATCAAGGCAAATAACGAAATTACGATATCGAATCGTTTAGTCAAAGTCCTCAGTGATTAACTTCGTAAAATAGACACCATCGTCAACGTACGTACAACGGTCCCCCGACGCAACGACTTCAATAAGTACATAATAATATCACCTTATTATTTTTAGCGTCTTTTTGTATTGAGGATTTTTTTAAATTTTTTATTTATTATTTTATAAATAGTTCCTTAAACGATCAAAAGGAATGTCGATTCCAAAACCCAAATTATTAGTGTCATCCGAAAAATAAAACTTTTTTTACCTGATTTAGAATGCCTAAAACTGATTTTATATTTTAAAACTTAAACAAAGCTCCTTATTGCGATTGCTTTTCAGCAATCGTATTAACGATAAGCCGGCAGACGAAAATTATTACCTCTATTTAAAAAGTGTCTGACTCATAACAACAGTAAGTAGGTGGTGTATTAACACTTTCGTTTTTAAAGTGGTCACTTTTGATTATTAGTGACTGGATAAGTGAGGGTGATTTATAATTGTGCTTTTTAATGTTGTAAAAACATCGTAGTAGGTATAAGATTTTTAAGATAAAATATTTGCTTTTTTTTTAGAAAAAATCTTCTGGCACGTTTAAATATTGGGAATAAAATAATTTATAAAATCATAGCATTCATTATATTAAGCAGTGGTGTTGTTACCTTAGTAAGTTGAAAACTGATGTAATAAATATCATAAATAGCAAGGTTTCTTTTAGATAGATAATAACTAATATCAAAGGTACAAAAGTGTAGGTGTCCTATATCTGCTACTTGTTTTAATCTTTATAAGAGTTGATTGTGTCTGATAATGTGAAACTATATTAATTTATTTGTTTTAGGACACACCTAAATTACACAATAGTTTTTCGTATGAGATACTATGTTGTCCATGATAAAATAGACCCTCCTTAATGTGAATCATTTGAACCAATAACATTTTTTCAGATAATATTCTTGTCTGAAACAGTTTTAATTCTGCTATATATCCTTTGAAACAACATTATCACTAGCAATTGGTATTCTTTGCAAAAAAATAAAAAATAAAAAAAAATATTGAAGGTAGCTTTATCATTGAAATTAAAATATTTATACATAGTACTGCCTACTTCCTCTCCCTGAGATTAAATCAGAAAGCAACTATCTTCATCTCAAACAATAAAAATACAACCTTATTTTTTTTTATTGTTGCTTTATTTTTATACCTGGTATTAGTTTAATGTAATAATTATATAAAAAAAACAATAAATATACAGATTTTGCATCGCACTAATTAATAACAGACATGCATCACAATATTAAACACGATTATTAACCCTTTTAATACATGCTGATTCTATGTAAATACAAACAGGAAATGCATCAAACAATGTATATTTAACTAAATCAACGAACCTAAAACAATGTAGCACTCATAACAGACATATATTCATCGTTCATTGTTAACGGTTGTAACGAGAGCACAGCCATCGCTGATCACACGTTGTAAGCACATAAAATTAACAATAGACGATCTGAAAATTAGGCCGATGAGTAAACTATTGCATAATACACAATAAATTATTTTACTATTTATTTAAAGTAACCCCGAATACACACAAGTAATATTTACTTTACTTATATGCAAAAAAGGCTACTTGTAATACCTTCTCTAGAATATAATATAATTTAAATTTATACTATAATTGTAATTCATATCATTATATTATAATAATATTATTTTACAATTGTATTTTAAAAGAAAATTTAATCTACCAGTACGCGTAATATCTTATAGCCGGGTTTAAAATAAGGATGTGTCCCTTTCAGATAACAGAATTGAGATTCCCTTATCTCGAGTTGATAATGAATTTTGTGAAGCAAAGTTATGTTCTCTTTGTGTAACTATGACTTCAAACATGATTTTATTTGAAGTTTGCCTGAGTATGTATTGTAGTTATATTCGTATTTTGTAGATTAACTTGATAAATGCTTAAATATAATACATGTAATTAATTTTTTTTTGTTCCCTTCGTATTTTGATTTAAAATATTTATTCTGTGTCTGATCTTGGTGGCTCGAATATTTAAATCGTATCGTATTATCACTATCATACAAGCAATTATGCTTACATATTAATATACCTATTATGTTAATTAAAGTCTACTTAAAAAAATCCAATACCATTACCCTGAACATCTATAGATCTTTAAGCAATTTCGTGCGATCTCTATAAGGGTCCGGATTTATTATTAACTTGGGGAAATTAATTTGTCTAGTATTGTCTTATTGGAAGTTACTTTAGTTGTTTATTGGTAGCTTTGTCGAAATTAAAGCAATATACTAGCAGTGTCGCAATATTGTAGGTGCGTGCTTGTGTAAGATTGGCTCGTGTAAATTTGACCCACGTCCAAATGAGTTGATCCTACGGGAATCGCAACCCAACGGTCCGAGGCTTTCCACTTTCATTAAAACTCTTTGGTTCGGTCAGTTTGCTTGCTGTTTCGAATTTCGATGTGTATGTACAATTAATTTACAAAAAAAAAAGTGTTTTTGTTGCTTGTAACGCGGAATGAAAACGTCCATTAAATATAACATTAAGTTACACAAAAACAGTCTGATATTGTTAATCCTATATTCAGATTTATATTTCGCGTTTATAGATAAATACTATAGACATTTATTATAACATTTTGAGTAGTGTCTATTTTCATGTTTTATTATATGTTATATTGCAATTATTACTTGTTACAATATAATAAATTCTGATTTACAAGTTGTTGTATTTTATTTGAACTCAAATATGAAATATTTTTTAAAACAAATATATATTATCTACATCTTCTACCAAATAAAAAAGTTCAAAGCCTTTTTCTCCATTTATCAGATTTTGATTAAAATTCTCACAATCGAGAATTTGTAAATTGAATCATAACATTTTTATTTGGAGTTAGTTTTTGCCCCAAATGGTACTATTTTTTTAAGATATTATATTAGGAAAAAATATTATGTTAGGTCCTTACACATGAAATTCGCGTTTTTCGTACTGCCCACTTTTATCACAAATTTATTGAAAAAAAAAAAATACTTGTAAGCGTTTGATGGACTAGTGCCGGTTACAGTTTTCTCAAATCTCGTCAGACTATTACGGCAGATGTCTATTGTCAGTAAATGCAAACCATGGTGAGAAACCAGCTTCTAAGCCACCTAGGCCGGCTGGTCACTGCTGCACGACAATGCTAGACCACACACTGCAAAAAAATATTCGACTTCATGTTCTTTCCATACAAAACGCCAATTTCATTTTTAAGGACCTACTATATATGACAATAATGCGAATGAAAAATCGTATAAAGGATTTATTTTTCTTTGTATTTATATATATAATATGGATAAAGTAAATTTCATAAAAGAATATCACTACTTGAACACGAACTGCTATTTAAAGTTACACAAGATCAATTTTATAGATATTTTGATAAAAATATTAGTAGTAAGGAAAAAGTTAAACATTAAAATCGCAGATAACTGCGATATTTTAGTATAGTCTGAATATCCATCTTTTAAAATGGGATTCATATTATTTTATAGATAACACTTTCACATTTATAATATTAGTCAGCGTAGCAGTTATTCACTTACCTAAGGTAATCTATCTGCAAAAGACATTAGCCTGTTGGACTAAGTATTACAACTACATCGAACTCCTTAGTTCGATTCCTTGCTTGTGGTTAAAGTTGAAACAAATCACTTGGTTACAACATGCACCAAGTATAAGGGGCCAGAAGGACCTAAAATTTTATAAACAAACTATAAGAAATCGACGCAGTTTGTTGGAGAATAGAGACTCGATTATTAAACTTCACCAGATTTACGGGGACTCGTTCGGAAACATTCGGAGACTACCTTTCGACATAGACAGTTATAATTGTATGGTGCTGCGAAAGCACTAACACATATTTTGCACACCGCATGAGCGAATTTATGATACTTACAGATAAAGGTGATTTGCTACCTAAAAGTTTTTATAACATTATAAAATAAAATAGTGTAAATATTTTGTTTATAACTGTAATTAATGTATAATTTATAAACTATCAGTTGATTCTATTAAGTCACAAGAAATAAAATCATGGTTTTTTCTCTAATGTCAACAATACCTTTTAATATATTTTCTATTTCAATTAGACAAACGTTATTTTTTAATCCCCGACTAAAAGAAAGGGTGTTATAAGTTTGACCTGTCGATCTGTGTATTGTATCTGTCTGTAGCAATGTAGCGGCCAAACGCGTGGACGGATTTAAATGCGGTTTATTTTTATAGAAAACTACAACTACAATTGGTCGAAACAAAAACAGTCGCCTCCAAGATATTGACGTTTTAATGGTGAAAAGTTCTTAATCAATAATTAGCTGTTCTTAGCGGCTTATATAGGAAAAAAAGCCTTGTTATGAAGGCTAAAAGGTTTTTACACTTACTCAGGTAAAGTACTTTATTAGGGATAGCTGTTACCCGTGACTGCATTCACGTAGACCGTAAACTATATATTTATATGCCTTATAATCATAGTCATAAAGAGTCACGGGCAACAGCTAGTGCCAATATAAATCCCTTCATCATAGTGTTATTAGTGATTGTAAATCATTTTAACTCTAAATGTTAATATTTATTCATTTTCGTATCTACCTATATGAAAAAGTCTTGAATCATGTTACTTAATGCATTTATAATTTATTACATTGTCGAAATTTTCACACCGATCCTTATTTTTTCTAGTATTAAATATTATGTTCATCAGAGGGATAATGTAGGATTCTAATGCTATTTTTTTAAATCGGTACAGTAGTTTAGGAGCCTATTCAATTCAAACAAAAAAACAATCAAATCTTTCCTTTTTATAATATTAGTAATGATGATGATGATTATTATAAAATATAGCCTTTATTCAGCAGAGATAATGTAGGGTTCTAATGCTAAAAGATTTTTTTTTAAATCGGTCTAGTAGTTCGCAGCCTATTCAATTCAAACAAACAAACAAATCTTTCCTCTTTATAATATTAGGATAGCTTTATAGAAATATTTAAACAACTGAAAATTCGTGTCTGTAGGTTAATTTTGTACAATTAAGAAACCAGTAACATAACCTTAAAAAAAAGTTAAATTAAAAATTAAAAATCCCAGATACCTAAAGACCTCTAAAAAGAATAAAAATAATATTATTATGTACCTATTGAAGTCATTGAGTCGGACCGTTTTATAAAGGAAGAAATTAAAATGCAAGTAAGTTAACAAGACAAATAAGGAAATCACGATATAGAATCGTAGTCTGAGTCCTCAATGGTTAACTTCGTAAAATAGACGCCATCGTCAACATACGTACAACGGTCCCCCGACGCTACAACTTCAATAAGCACATAATAATAATATTTTTAGAGGTCTTTTTGTATCGGGGGTTTTTTAAATTTGAAATTTAATTTTTCTAACATTAATCATGAATCCATTAAGAAATTAAGTATGTATTAAAAATGTAGATAATTTTTATACACTGAATTTAATAACCGTAACGTATACTAATGGAAATAAAACATCTGTTTCAATCTTATCGTCAGTGAAATGTACTAATAACTTATTTTAACCGCAACAGACAACATCAGATTAAAATACTTTTACTATAACTAATGTCCATTTTTTTATTTCAAATAGTAACATTATTTATAATTATATTTTAAGACTAGCTGTGCCTGCGACTTCGTACGCGTAGAT
This sequence comes from Napeogenes inachia, assembly GCA_959347355.1. Lineage (NCBI taxonomy): Eukaryota > Metazoa > Arthropoda > Insecta > Lepidoptera > Nymphalidae > Napeogenes > Napeogenes inachia. The sequence continues at coordinate 16,262,943 of OY365800.1, read as the reverse complement.
TTCGATTTTGATAAAACATACCCTTTGTACCTACCAATGGTACGGCAACAAGAGATTATTAACTTCTTTATTTGCTAACCGATTGTAAAAAAAAAGAGAATATAAAGTAATTCCCATGACTGTATATTCCCGAAAACTGCATCCAAATCTATTAATCTGTTTTTGAGATAACCGTGCACAAACATACAGACATACAAACAAACAGACAAACTGAAAAACCATTGTTTTGGGTTCTCTGGCTCTTATAAAGGCCCCCCATGATGTTTTTTTTTTTAAATAATCTTCATGTACAGAAATGGATCAATGACAATTTTAGTATATGTATAGAAGATGTATGATTTTTCTTATATTACGATTTTGTTCTGATTATAATAGTAGATAAAAATCATTTCAATACCAAATTAGTTGTTAGATGGATACTTACTGAAGGGAAAGAAATATTTTAAAATCGATTTGTTTTAAAGAACCTTATACAGCCCAAAAGAGTGAATTTGAGACAAATTATAAGTAACATATCTTTAAAAGCTGGTCCCATTGCTTTTTTCTACTCAATTGATACTACATTTCTGATTGTTATTAATATTATTTGGTTATTCTTTTTTTTTAATATTTCACTAAAACATTTCTTTTATTTGTCAACTATGGAACGTTTTAGAATTACTTTATAAGCCAAGCAATCTCCGTGTTACATTTTCTATTCCATATATATTCTGATAAATAAAAGAATAATATAAAACAATGATGTAACATAACAACTTAGTTTTATAGCACGTCATAGTATCATCAAACCTTTATTTGATTTAAGAGCTTCCCAGTTCTAGCACTATAACAAATGGCGTCATTATTACCCAAATAATGGACATTGTTGTCGTAAAACTGTATTATTATTAAGACACATAACTTGCTCAAATATCGCTAAAATATTATATCCTTTTGGTTTAAAATTTCATTACGAACATTGTTCAAAACTGGCATAGCGTTTATAGGTAATATTATATACACGTATGAAGTGTTGGTTTTTTAGAGTTATATTAAGCTATATACCTACATTTCATAAACTTTTAATGAAAAATACAATGCATTGACGCCATATTAAGTTTCCATTTGACTTATATAGACTAAATTATACCCATCCATGAGTGTGAATGCTTGTTTAACATTTGCTTTCTTAAAATATTGCGTAATAAATCAATAACGTGTATCTAATTCAGCAAATGATTGTGGAGTGCAAATTAGCGCCTACTCGTATGTTCAGTGATCAAGTTAGTCGGTGTAAAAGCCGCAACGAATTGGCCTACTCATGAATTTATAAAGTGATTGAGTGCTCTCTAATTCATAAAGTACAGTAGAGTATCGGTCTATTGATGTCCCCTTGTAGAACACAAGCCACCATCTCATGTCATTATTTTTTCTTATAAATCTTTATTTACGTTGTTTACCTTTATTAACCAAACTCTCATAAATATAAGTTACCAATTTAAATCATTATTATCATATGGTAGATTTTCCTCATTTTTTAATTAATTAAATAAATATTGATTATTTAAGTTAGAATATGTGCTAATGTACATTCAATTTATAATAATTTAAGGTAACCAGTCACTTCCTAAAATTTTATTAAATTTTTAATAAGAATAATATCACAGATGCAGCCAGTCCCTAAAAATATAATTTGGCTAGTTGGTCTGGTTTTTCAAAATAATAATCTATGAATTATTTTTATTCTTTTTTAAATTGTTGCATTACAATAATATTGACAACGAGATATAAAAAATTGATGAAAATTTTAAAATTTAAAAGTATGAAATAAGATGTCTTGTAGATTTAGTATTATTGTATTATTCCTGTGGATATTACCACCCTCTTACTATTGTCGTTATTAAAATCAAGCAAAAAAATACGTTTCTTGTACATTTTTATTTAGTTTTGTTTTTAAACTCCGACTAAAAAGAGGGGTGTTATAAGTTTGACCTGTCGATCTGTGTAACTGTGTATCTGTCTGTGGCAAATTTGCGGCCAAAAGCGTGAACGGATTTGAATGCGGTTTCTTTTAATCGAAAGCTATACTCCTCGAGATGGTTCTTATTTTTATTTGATTGAAATAGAAATAGTCGTCTCCAAGATATTGACGTTTTATTTGTGCGGGGGAGATTTTCTTATGCAATAATTAGCTGTGTGCGGCCAAACGCGTGGACGGATTTGAATGTGTTTTTTTTAATCGAAAGCTATGCTCGTCGAGATGGTTCTTATCTATGTTTGATTAAAATAGAAATAGTCATCTCCAAGATATTGACGTTTTTTCGTGCGGGAGAGGTTCTTATGCAATAATTAGCTGTTTGCGGCCAAACGTGTGGACGGATTTGAATACAGTTTTTTTTAATCGAAAGCTATGCTCGTCGAGATGGTTCTTATTCATGTTTGATTGAAATAGAAATAGTCGTATCCAAGATATTGAAATTTTTATTCGTGCAGAGGAGAGGTTCTTATGCAATAATTAGCTGTTCCCAGCGGCTTTGCCCGCGCTATATAAGAAGAAAAGCCTTGTTATGAAGGTCAAACGGTTTTTACACTTACTTACAGAGGTAAAGTGCTTTATTAGGAATAGCTCTTGCCCGTGACTGCGTCATCGTAGACTGTAAAAATTCATTTATATGGCTTATGATCGTAGTCATAAAGAATCACGGGCAACAGCTAGTGATAATATAAATCCCTTCATCATAGCGTTATTAGTAATTGTAAATCATTTTAAATCTAAATGTTTATATTTATTAATATTCGTATAATATATGAAACCTACCTATCTACCTACCCATATGAAAAGGTCTTACATCATGTTACTTAATATATATATAATTTAATACATTGTCGAAACTTTCACGCGGATCCTTATTTTATTAAATATAATATATATATTTCTTGTAATAAAAATATCCCTTTACTTATTGAAGTCGCCTCTGATGTACCTTTGTACATCAGAGGCGACTTCAATAAGTACATAATAATATTATTTTTGTTCTTTTTTTGTATCGGGGTTTTTTTATATTTTAAATTTATAGTATTTGTTGTTAGAGTATTTTAAAGTATAAAAATATAGCACTTTAAAAGATAAAAATCTCTCTCTCTCATTAGCACATTTTGCGATTTAACAAGATATGAAGAGATTCTCAAATTCTTATACTGACTAATATTTTTCATATAGCTAACAAAATGCAATAAGGGAAGTACTTGTGGTGTCGAGTATAGCAATGAATCGGTAGCAAATATTGCTATTCACTTCTAATTTTTTTTTTACTAGAACACGTTTCAATTTTTTTAAAAACGAATGCGTATTATGCGTTTTAATCAAACTTTTATTATTTTCGTAACATATAATATTAGTTTTTTTTTTTGGTATATTTTATATGCTATGAAAAATTAACATAACTTTTATACCTTAAATAATTTTCTAATGCAATATTTATTCTAAGGTGCCAATTAATATTTGGTACAATACTAAACAATGACAGTGTAACCCTTATTATTGATCAAATATTTTTTTATGCAGGAGGTTTTTAAACTTAATACAATAAATATTTAAAAAAATGTGCTAAAGTATAGATGCTTATTCGATGTAGACTTCGTCAAAACGCAATTATTCAAATTATTGTTACAAAAAAAATGTAGAACTTAGTATTCTAATGATACAATAATACATATTACAAATTAGTCTATTAGAAATTTGCGAACGTGTCAACTTTGCCCATTTATATGAGAATGAGTTGCTGCAATCACACTAAGATAAAGTGGGTAGTTTCGGTGTCTTAAATATATGTAACTGGGTTTTGAAAACATATATATCAGAAATTTTACTTGTACATAAACATAAGTGTTTGGATTTAAATATATATATTTTTAATCTTGTATATTTGAGTAGCCAATTATTTCTGTGACATAATAAAAAACGAACAAATACTAATGTTAAAAAATAACAATAGTCCTACAAAAGCTATGTCGGGGAAAACTATGGACTATTCATTCATTATTATGATAATTCCGACAATGTCACGCGACCCTCTGTCCGCACCCCGATAAAATGCAAATTGGACACTCAATAAGGTCACCTCGAAAGACTGGTTTATTAAGTGTAAAGTCTTTAATCTATTAGCCATTTTAGGGTGACATAATGTATACTAAAAATGAAGGTTACAAACAGATCTAATTAAATTAAAGGCCAAACAATACTTGCGTATCTAGTTATCTCGTTTCAGTTGGATTAAACCACATCAATGTTTTGGACCACTCACATTAAACTCCTTTGAAACGCAGTGTACCTGACGACCTTTGATTACCCTAATTTTACGTTCCGTTGGATTAACTACTATAAACGCTGCAACAGAACAAGGAAAACATTTCATGAAACTTAATTTGCGTTTAAATTGCCTTCTCTTTTATGTTTCATATTGCGGTGAGATTTTAAATAATTAACAAGCTTAACCGTATTTAACATGTTGAAAAATGATTTTCATAGTGGGCTTTATTGTCATTTGTTTTTTTTTTTTAATTTCAGTAGATACGGAATGTGGTTACGATCCGGTTTGTCGGCTTTTTACATGTGACAAAATACTGTCTTACTTTATATATACCAAAATAGAAGATTTTTGGAATTGAATATTTTGCCTTGATAATACAAATGAAAAGATAAGCTAAGCTAAGATAAGATAAGCTAAAATCTTATAAACCTCAAATTGAATCGTAATAAGAAGAAGTAATAATAATAATATCACAGTTCAAATTAAACACATTAATCTAACCCCTAAGTAAGCGAATTATTTGCTTGTGTGTAACTGTCATAGTTGTAACTTTTTTGGTAATCCGTTTTTTTTTTGGTGTCGCTGTCAGAAATTAATGAAAGTGACAAATATATTGGTATTCACATTTTATACACTAAGATTCTTCAATTTTATATTCCTAAAAACTTGTACAATATTTTTTCAAAATGTACGCAAAATATTTGTTGTCTTGGTTGAAAAGCATTTGCTTTTAGAGACTCCAGAATGCCAAGCATGTCCGAGGCAACAATAAAATCGTATAATGTCATGTGTGCCAAATTGCGCCACGGCAGGTAGCGGCGACGCTTCGTTTGCAATATTATGAAAATAGACTCGTCGAAACTTAATCCGGTTTGTCGACGTGACTCCCCTGCGTATCGGTAAAATGAATTTCGTACATTTTGCTTTACACTGAAAACAGGGAAGAACTTGAGATTAAGATATTTAACCACGACTAGAAGATTAAATGTTAATTCTATAACTTAAAATAATACATTAAAATATACAATTACAATATCTTTTATATCCCTGAAGTTGGTATGAGGGTTTTTAATATATTCATGACAGGGTGTAAGTCTTATTATATTTTCATAAAAACGTTATGACGTATGACTCCTATAAATTTGTTCACAAGGGACTGGATATTGCTGGAACCATGTAATTAGATACTGTGGAGATTTATGTAAGGACATTTTCTAAATGTTTGGTGCTTAACGTGCTTCTTACATTTTTACCTTATAAAAGCTTTTCAATAGGTTATAAAACATTTCGGTCTGGGATAAAAAGAGCGTTAAAGCTAGAGATTTTAATATTACTAGTGTTACTCCGGTGGCTGAATGGACGTAATTTCAAGTTTTAAGCTTTATGAGGGTTTGAACCAGTATGAATACTACATATGAATATGAACGGTAATAAACTTTTGGTGATTATTTCATATCATGTAATAAATACGTGTCACATATATAAAATAAAGTAACCGTTGATATTGACAGTGTAAACAATGAATTAGTGTGAGTAATATTTTGCATTGTAGAGTGTGTAATGTATTTTTATAAATTAATATATTCTAATGCAACAGGCTTAATAAAGCCTGTTGCAGTTTTCAATACAAAGTTGTGGATATTAAGGTTTTGAAAATATCTATAAACATATATAGCCATGTTAAGCTTATTAAAATTTATATAAAAGAATATAGAATGAAAAAAAACCGATAAGGGCAGGGATTCGAACCCGCGACTATTGGGAAACCGTCACGTCGCTCTACCAACTATGTGAATTAAGCATTCTATATGTGATCGTCTTTATCGGAACGGTGGTGACATCTATTAGGTTTCTTTCGAAAACCCTAAGGTTTTGTTGATATAACATTACTTTAGTATTATATAAAAAGTATATGTCTTGTTACATGCATACTACATGTAAACATTTTAACAAAATAAAAAGTATAATATTATATTACATATATATATCAGTTATGACCTCAATAAGTAAACATCATATACTCATAATTTATCAAGTCCTAATTCTGCGCACTGTAATGCATCACAGTGGACTTATGCAAAATCCCTTGATTTACATACATGTTACATCCGTTGATTTAATATAGCATTGACTAGTTACGTAAGCTCTTATTTATTATTAATAATTATAATATTTTATACATTTACGACAAAATTACTTGTAATTAATATTCTTCTAATTCGCAAATTTATTAAGATTAAAGTATTTTTTCTACATCTTGTGGTTTTAATTTTTAATTCCTTATGCAAAAACGAGTTTCATATAAGTAGTTGTGGGTTTTTACTTACACATGTATTTTTTGAAACTGAAAACCTAGTAGATCTTGGTTCTCGCTATTTTGTGGAAATAATTATATGTAAATACTCGCCTCTAAAATATTCAACACTCATTGCAACTACACTCAATGAATAGATAATAAAACTTAGATCTTAGGCAATATGGTCTGGAGTGTTTTGATTTAATATAATTATATTTATTGTGTTTTAATGAATGCTGTGGACTCTGATAACTTTAATAACTCTAATGTAACATGCGGAACTTAGAGTAAGAACAAAGAGATTTTGTTTGAGTGGTTAGAATTTTAATAATAAATAAATCACACACATTAAGTATACACACTACTAAGAATAGTAGTACAAGGTAAACTATAGGGTATTTATTTAATACGCTATATATTATATAATAAGCAGATAATTAAATAGGTCAGTTAGAATAAATTATATGTAAATACAATACAAGTTACATATATATATATATATATATTTTAAATTAGTCAATTAGAAATTACAAATATTGATAACATGAGGAAAGTTCTGTTTGGTGTTACATCTATAACATTTTAAAAGTGATCGACTACATAGTTTTATTTTCTACTATATATTCTTTTACTTACCGCAAAATGTGTTTGGATTTTTAAAAGTTTCAGTTTATTTAGTGGATTTTATTCGTGGATGTAATATACACTACTATCTCTAATGATAATTCCTTTCTATTTACCTAAATTCTATTCAACTAAAATGTAATCTAAATTTTATTTACGTCCGCCTGATATCACAAAGTAACGTTACCTTATGATATCTGTAAATAAAGGTATTACCATAAAATATTTCTATATTAAGTATCCCAGTTAGTATATTAAGTATCCCAACCCAGTAGTTCTCTACTGGGTTACTAAATATACTAGATACTTAATATACTAGCTATAGTCTATGATTTAGAGCTAGGTTAATCATATTTTTTTTATCTAATTAGTAAGGTTAATTATATTAGTCAGTTAATTATGTTATTAATTATTAGTTACGTTAATTATATTAGTTACTTAATTATGTTTTTAATTATTATTTAGCTAGGTTAATTATATTTATTTTATAAATAAAAGATTATCCAAACTGATCCAACCGACCTTTAAATTCTAATAGAATGTTAATTTATACTTTCGCTCTTGTATAAAAACATCGAGATTTCGTATTTAGGTAAGTTTCTTTATAGTATAGAAATTTCAGTCAAGTCTGTTTTTAATCCGGAATAAAGTTATTTAATAAAACGCATAGAGGTTTTTAAAGATGCATACGTTTATTAACTTTTCCATAAACCTTGATGTTTGTTTCAGCTTTATAAGTTGTATAGGTTTTAATAAATTTTAAAACTATATTTATACTTAAGAAACACATCTGTTCTTATATTGCAGATGCTATTTTCGTTACAAGTCTAAAAAAAATGCAATATAAACGTAGGTGTATTATCCATTAATGTGGAATAGGGGATTTTAAGGTTTGGAACTAAGACAGGGGAGCATGTAGGGACTATTTGTACTGCCAGGAATACAAAGATATGAAAATAGAGTAGAAACCTTTTTAGTAGAAATATTTTGGGTGGATAGTTGGTTGAAATATAAATGGGTCACCTAACAGTAAGCGACTTCCGTCGCCGATGAACTGGAGTTACATGCCCTTTGCCGACCTTTTAGAACGTTGGTTACGCTCTTTTCTTAAAGGTTTGAATGTACTATCGGTCCCGAAATACTTCGGGCGACAATTTGTGGCACAGATTGGCCGTGCGGGGTAAGAAACTTCTGGAAGAAAAGAAGAAAAAGATGAAGCGCACAGCGGTGGAACGCAAGCCATTAAGGTGATGGTATTTTTTTTAGTTTTAAAACCTTTTGCTCATGGTGTATATTATTAATTTAGTATAATATTAAAAAAATACTAAAATATATTCGTTTTAAATCCATAGTATGTTCACGAGTGCTACATCTTGAACTAAAACTATGTTTACGTAAATTTTAAATTTAATTACACGCGAGTTTAATCCGTTAACATGGTTATAAAATTTTAAATGTAAATTTAAAATTTTGTTTATTATTAAAAATATTTTTATTTTAGATATATTTTATAATAATCGCTTTACAGTAACCAAAATAATTCGTGATGATGATGGTTTAAGTTAGGTATCAATTTTCAGTTCATCGGCGCAAAAACTAGCTCCTACTCGAAATGGTTCGCCCGCTGTCTTTAAAATTATTTGTTTTTATTCGGATTGCCGGATACCATGGCGCACGGTGTAATGTTGAATGTAATTCTACACATTCACTCATATTGTCCACCTAATTAACCAATAAACTTGTAACAATAGGAGTAATATTGTACTGTGTTAGAGTAACGATTGCCAGCTTATTGTAATAAATTTGTGTTTATACTTCAGAGAAAAAAAATTATAGTAGTATCGGAAAAAAAAATATTATTATTGTGTTCAATGTAAATATGTTGATTTAATTAAAAAATATATATAATTAGTGTTTTCAAATACGCATAGAAATGCTTTTTTATTTACTCCTATGTATATTTTTTAAACTGTCTCTTGCCAGCGACATTATTTCACTTCCTTCCCCTCCAGACTTATCTACTTTAAAAGTCTGCAATTATATAATATCTATGGTATCTTCGAAATTAAGTTCAAATTTCGCTAAAACCGTTTTCGAATATTTGTAATAGTACTATAGTCTTATTGTATTTTTCACGTGAAAGTAAAAGAATTTTATATACCTTCCGATTTAATTTTTGAGAATCCAACAAAAATGAACTTTATTCCAAAGAATAACTTATAATATGTATATACACATTTACATTTTATATATAACATTTAGCTATAAATATATTCAAGAAATTTAACAAAGTACTTAAGTTTCGAATTACAAGGTAATTTTAAAAAACATTCAAGTAGACAAGTTAAAAATTACACTATTATAAATATATATTTATATTAGAGCTCCATATTTATTAAAGAAATTATCAATATTTTTACTTTCTAATAAAATTACAACACTAGCTTTAAAACTGAAAATTAATCAATTTTATGGACCGTAAATTTCTGTCATCAGGAAATAGCCTGCAATCATGCGATTCGATAAACTGATCTGTGACACCATGAAAAAGATGGCGTCTAGAAGGCTATTTATGCTAATTAATATTCTTCTAAATAGTATAAATTCACTTTCACCGATTGAGTAAGCTAATTTGCCGTATACGTAATTTTATACTTTTTTTATATTTTTTGTTTACGGCAAAACTTATAGATTATTTTAGGAGCTCCATATTATCGTGTCACTTAATCATAATCTTTTAAAATTTATCATAGAATATTCAAATTTGTTGAAAGGATTTTTTAGAACTCTTCACAGCTACTAATCACCTTATTAGTAAAGTACGCGGGAGGTACAAGAGCTTTTTCAATCATAAACAGAGGAGGTTTCGTTGTAACTATAGACATACACAAACATTCAACAAATACCAGGCGTATATTTTACAATTGCAATTCGCTCTACACCTATTTTGTGTAATAATAAAACAGCTATTCGATCACTTAATTATTACAAAAATATTTAACTATGATGAGAAAACATTATGAGAATTTCCAAAACAATACAAATTCTAAATTAAATTGTAATTTTATTTATTTTTTATTTAACTATGTGTATGATCCGACTATGTACATTGATCAGTACAAATAAATTAATCTTCGAAAAATTTCTTAATAATACTATCTTTCTGAATACAATGGACGTTTTATTTTTCGACACTATGATATTTTTTATAATAATCTGCTTCTTGTATCAAAGCTATTTGTATTAATATAAAAAACATGTACATACAAAAATTGCTTGTAAACGAGACTTCCAACTAAAACTTTAGCTATAATGGGCAAAACTTCAAAGGTCATTATTATAAGCCGCACGTCATACTCGGTACAAAGTGAGTCTTTTTACTGCAATAAACTTCCGACGAGTCATTTGTGACCCGGGAAATGTCTCTCAAATTAATTGTAAGGTTTACTGCATCGTTTGTTTATAATACGTTTTTGTACATAACTTTTTTTAGGGTAACTATAGATAATTTTAAAATAGTGGTTTTGTAGTAAAAAGCTCTTAATTTACAATAAATTAAAGATTAAATTAAGAAAAAGCATACAAAATTATTTGTTAAATTAAGAAGCAGAATTCTTAAGCAAAATTATTAGTTAAATTAAGAAGAAGCTTCTGAATAAGTTAGATATTTTTTTTAAAGTTTAGTAATTAGGTAATTAACTTGTATTCTGATCAGAAAGCTGTCAGTTTAATCACATTCACCAAATTCCTTTTCTTAACGATAGTGACTGAGTACACTTTAAAATATTAGTTAAAAGCACACTGACAATCAAAATTCAACATAAAAATAAAACAATTAATTTTCAAAAAAAAAACGCATTAATAACGATTGTACGATACGCATCATATACTTTTGTAATTTGCATGTGATACATTATGAATATAACTCTGAGGAGGTCTCAAATAATTGATGACCTCAAACGCCTAAACTCAAATTGCACAAACGGGATTAGGTCAACGTGAGGTCATCAGTTTACGACGGCTGAGGAAGTGTCGGTCATTTGAAAGACACAATTCTCGTGTTCGTAGATTGAATGCAAAATGGAATGAGATCCTTCGGTTTTATTGCGTAGATCCTGAGATTGTTTTGTAGAATCGTTGATATTTATGTAAGTGAAACAATTGTTAAATGTTTAAATAAATAAATTAATAGACAATTCTTAACATACTCGTATTCGAGTTTGAAGTAGTAATACAACTTTTTAATAGGATTTCTTTCTTAAAACCGTCAATCTTGTTGTCAAAGAAAGTCATAGAATTAATATACAATCTCTACGGAGAAAGTATTATGACCCTATTAAAAACGTTAGACTGAATTTTTGTTGACTAGAATATTTAAATATTTTAATTCATTATGACGACATAAAATGTCATCTATTAGGCGAATTACTTATGACCATTAAAAAGAATAAAAATAATTTTATTATGTACTTATTATTTACGTCGGGGTACATCTAAGTAATGGAACTTCTAAATACCCTCTTCTTTTGTGTCGGGGGTTGAAAATCAAGGAAATGATCATCTAAATGTTATATTTATTTGTTGCACTAAGCTGCACCGATGAGTTCGGATCTGGCAAAGAAATATCAATATTATTTATCCTCTTTTCTAATAGAAATGAATATATATTCCAGCCTATCGTTATACCATTTTATGTGCAGTTAATGTATTAGAAAAGATTATATCCTAATGTTTGAAAAATGAGTTTGTCCTGCTTCAACTTCAATGATTTTTCACATTACATTATATTATAAAAATAGATATTTTATCTTATTTTTGTTTTTTTTAAATCTAATATAAGTAATGAATGAAGAATCTTTTTTATCTTAGAAGTAACCTTTTTACTCTACTTTTAAGATAAACCAGTCTTATTCTGATGGAAACACCGAACAGGAAAGCTGTTCCAATCCTTCGTTGTGCGAATCAAAAGAGAGGAGGCAAAACGTTTCGTTCGAACACGAGAGATATCAACTACGTAAGGATACTTGACTACTACTTTATCGGGACGATTTTAATATCTATTAGACTCTTTTGAAAATCCTATTCAATGTTTGTAACTTTGCATTATAGATTGCATAAATAAAATAATTGATTCTATGTTTATTCTTTATTATTTACTTCAAAATATATATCAGTGATAGACTAGTATAATGTTTAAGGTGCATACCTTAAACTTTATACTAGTCTATCACTGTCGTTAATTTTACGAAATAATACTATGATATTGTGGCTAAACTTTTATGTGTTTACTCAAAACATAATTAGCGATTTTTGGTTTTATTTATCTATTGTTTCTAAGAAATTTTATAATAAATGTTAGATATATAAAACAAAACTTATACTTTTTAGTATTTACCTTTGACCACTTTCACTTAGTTATTATTATATAAGAAATATCTGGGAGGTGTCCAGAACGTATACGGTGTGTCATTAATATAAAGAATATCTGTATTTAAATTATTTACATCAAATCTGGGACCGCAAGGAGGCAGACACTATAAGTTTTACAAGAAAACATTTTTCGTTAAAACGTTAATTAAAATTTACTTAACACTTACTAAAAGTTTTACAATTATATTTAATGAACAGTTCAGAATAATCATGTTATATATAATCATGTTATACGTATACTTAAAAACTATATGTTCGCGCTCTTTACTAGCGGGTCAGTCTCCTTATTTAATAAAATCTTACATTTATTTTGTTTCATGTCAAATAAAAATAAATGGTAATTCATATAAAAAAAGAAATACCATAGACTATCGGAACACCTCGCACTCCAGGCATGCATTAAACCAATTACTGCAAGGAACTTTTTCTGTCTGTAAATATAACAGTTTTTTTTAGCCTAACGTCTAAAAGCGCTTACTTTTTTGAAAGCACAAACAATTTTATTTATATTATACATCATATATCTAATGTTATATTGAACATATGTTAGATGTTGTATGATACTTACATATTACTACCCTAGACTAGGGTCTAGGGTATCATTACGTTCAAAAAAGCTTACTTTCAAAATTATAACAAAACTTTTGTTAAATATTATTCCTCCTATTGCAACAATGGCTTAAGTTGTGTAAATGAAATATAAAATTATATATTATAAAATATAAAGATGTTAGTTACAATATCTATCACAATATTAACATTACAAAAGGAAGTATTAGTGCGACTGATACCTTATAAACAGTTCCATTGAAGTATCAAACAATTGTTGCACAAATGATATTGTTCGAATTCAATGTCTGTTAAAATATCAAATGGATAACGGATGGTTATTTCAAACTATCCTGGAGGCCATACTTCCTAAATATACAACAGAAAATGAAAATGTCTGCCAATTAATAAGGAATATCATATTATTTGCCTTAGGAAATGTATTATTGAAAGTTTATTCACTGTGACAACATTTTGTTCTGCTCCTTAATGTAGTTGTTGATTCTTTATTGTGTTCTTAAAAGAAAATGTTTTTAATGATAATGTTTAAAATAAAATTGTAACATGTATTACCATGTTAAGTGTTATTAAATTAAAAATAAATATAGAATGAACATTAAATCGATAGAGGCAAGTATTCAAACCCGCGACCTCTGGGAACCGTCCTTTCGCTCTACTGATTGCATTACGCTATCACTGACTACTTCGATAAATTCAACATTTTATATAGGATCGTGTTTATAGGGACTTTAGATGGTGACATTTTTTAGACTTTTTACGGAATTCCTAATCAATGTTACGAACTTTTTAATATAGACTAAAATTGATAAGATGCCACAACAGAAATTAATGTTTAAAAAGTTTTATAAACATGTATACTATATCTATATTAATCTTATTTTAATTTTAATTAAATAAAGACTGGAAAATAATCTATAAAGGGCTGATCTTATAGATTAAACTGAATAATACAGTTACGGCTTTGAGATATCGATTGACTAAATGATAACATCATCATTAGTTTTCCGACATCCTCAAATACAGACGGTTTTAAGCAGTCTTCGTCCAACGGCGCCCTGCAACACTTATTAGGTCGTCTGTCCATCGAGAGCAGATCCGACCCACGTTGTATTAGTAGATAGCCCGTTGAAGAAGAAGCAGCTTTCAAAAATGATAAGAGTATCCAAAACAAGTATTTTGAACATTCTACATCATCAGCTTGGCATGACTAAGGTCAGTGCAAGATGGGTTTCGAGAATGCTAACGCCACTTTAAAACGTGAGCGTGTTGAGTTTTCTCGTCAGTTTTTGTAACTTGTAGAGAGAGCAAGAAAGAATTTAGGACCCGAATCGTTACTGGTGATAAAACCTGGGTTCATCTCTATGAACCTGAATGGAAGCAAGAGCCGATGCAGCGGCATCGAAAGGCACACCTCCTCCAAAGAACTTGAAAGTGACACAATCGGCTGGCAAGATCATGGCGACTGTCTTTTGAGATAAAGAAAGCATTTTACTGATCGATTACAAAGAACGTGAAGTGACTATAACGGGATAGTACTACGCTTCTTTACTGGGAAAATTGAAAGGAGCCATTAAGGAAAAAAGAAGAGGAAAGTTCTCAAAAGGTGAGTTCCATCTGCTCGACAAGGGACCCGTTCACACGTGCCATGTTGCAACTGTGACTATTATTTATTTCCAAAAATGAAGAAAGAGCTGCGTGGAAAAAAAATTGACGACGATGAAGAAGTGAAGTCTGCAGTTTCGGCCTATTTTGACACCAAAAAGATTTTTATAGGTATAACCAAGTTTTTTGAGACATCTGAAAAAAATATTAGGTTTATAAATATATTGAAAAATAAAAATAGTTTGATGTTTAATTTCAATCTCATTGCCTCTCATTCCGCGAACTTTTTGACTTCGATATAGAACGCTTAATTCATAGAAACGGGTAGCGATCGGTAGTTCCAACGATAGGTCAATGGGACGGTTGTTTAAAAGTCATGTTGAAATATTTGCCCGTAATGATTAATTAATGATTGTTAAATTATTACTATTTCTTATATCATTCTATTGTCTATTACTAAGTAATATATTTCTTAAAACACCGTAAGGTTTTTCAAGCAAGACTTATTAAAATCGTTGCGTCCGGGGACCGCTCAATAAAGCAAAAAAGTTGAAATGCACGTAAGTTACCGAGACAAATAAAGACATTACGATTTCGAATCGTATAGTCCAAGCCCTCCTAACTTGGTAAAATAGACACAATCTTCAACGTACGTACAGCGCGGCGGTCCCCCGACGCAACGACTTCATTAAGTACATAATAATATTTTTTTTATTTTTACTTTTTAGAGATCTTTTTGTATGGGGTTTTTTTTAAATTTTTAATTATTTTTTTTATTTTATCACCTTAGTTTCTGTTGAGGTGGGTCTAAACATTCTTTAAGAGCTTTCGGCTTTAAGCTTAAAGGTTTTCGTTTCATATATATACAATAATTACAGAAGGACCTAGTTGTAAGAATTAATTTGATTTAAATCTTACAACTAAGTCTAGTAAACGCATAAAATGTATTTGCGATAGTAGAAACTGATATAAGAGGAAAGGAAAAATGTTTTTTTTAAGAGTTGAAAGGTTCTTTATTCTTTTAATTTTATATTATTATGATAGATATGAGGACACAATTTGTGATTCACTGGCTAGGTAAAAAGTTACAGTCATTACCAGATGAAAGTACGATAAGTTGCCTAGTAAAATAATCCAGTATTTAGTGCCTTTGTGCAATGTTTTATATTTATGAAGAAATGTAAAATTCGAGGATGGATTTCATTATCTTAGTAAATTCAATATGCATAGTGTCCTTAGTGTAAACAGATGTTATACATTTGACTATACATTATTATCTATATAAGATATATTTAGGATCTAAATAAAATAATATTCATTTTTTTATATAAATATTAATACGGAAATTATAACTAGCTTTATCAATTCTGCATAAAAGAAAACAATGGTAGAATTATTTATTCCTTATCCTTTGTGAATTTCAATTAGGAAGTTATTAAAACACAACTTTCATATTCTGAATTACAAAAGCCACAAAGCCACTATTCTCCGAGATTAATTTGAGAGATCACAGATTATATACCGAAAATCATTTATACGTTTGTTTTACTCAAAGAATAATTTTAATTATAAAACCATTGCAAGCTTATTATTAGTTTAATAATTTAAATATAGATGGAAGTGTTAACGGCATATTTGAATATTAAAAAATATTTAATAGGTAATTCCGGAGTTAAAACAATGTTAGTAAAACCAAATATTATAAAATATAGTATATAGTATAAGTTGAACACAATCCAAAAAATAAATCTAAAAGAATATTATATTGTAAATACATTTTTGTATAATAAGTGTATGCAACTTAATAGATTTAATTGTTTTGTGAAGACACAACTCGCTAATGCTTAATGCTCCATTTGCTGTCACTATGTAAAGGATATGTTAAGTTTTATTGTGTTCCTTTTCTATCTCTCACGTATTTCCTGATAAATGCCACGATTTATATTAAACAAGTACTTATATATTATACAACACTTTTTTATCTTATACAAAGTTTCAACTTTAAAAACAACAGAAAGTAAAAAAGTACTCCTTATTTTTGTCATAATTAAGCGGTGTAATTGTAAAAAAAACAACTTCGTACATAAACTATCTAACAAAACGCTTGGTTTCTTCACGTCTTCATTGCTTAATTATTAACTTTGACCTGCGTTTTTATTTGATAAGTGTAATAAGGCATAAAAAAATGTAGCCTTAAATCTTTCCCAATTATAGCGGAAATTAGGTTTTGTGTTTTTTTTCAATGCGATTTAAGTATTTATTTATATGCTATAAAAAGTATTTAACAAGTTGACTCTTTTTAAAAAAACATAATCCACAAAATGTTGGAACCCAATAAAATATTCCTCAAATATACAATATAAACATTCAAAGAAACTTTAACAAAAACTAGGCTCTGCATCGGATTTTAATAATCTCAGTGCGCTCTCTGAGATCAGAGTCAATTTAGTTAAAAATCCATTCTACGCTTAGCGTGCGAATATTTGCTTTCGCCGATATTCTCGAAACTACAAGTAGGGCTTTTATTAAAGTTTTGCGGATCTATAAAAGAAATAAAAGCAATTGAAGTGGTGTATAAATATTAAATTGCTTTGTTTAATACTGAAAATAGTTATTCGTTCATCGTTTATTAAAATAAAAAAATAAACAGAAATAGTCAGTATTATATGCATAGTATTTATTATAACTATTAAAATATACTTACTCTTTTCATTTTACTTGCAAAATATTTGACATAAAATGTCTTTGATAAAGTACAAAATTACACAATTTAATATTTTATACGTTACTCAGAATGAAACAAATATTAAGAGGATAAAACCTTTTGTACGCTTTAAATTCATTTAAAAGTAAAGCAAGTGCAAGCAATTTTAAAACACGCGAACAACCCTACATTGTGATCTCAATCATCATACATTATGCGACAAAGCAAGACAAAATGATTGTGCTTACGCTTTGTCCATTATTTAATTTATTTCTGACGTTCTGACCATTTAAAATAAAGTAAATAAGTGATGCTTTTGTCTGCTGCAAAATTCTTCATTTTTCTGTTCATTTTTTGCACACAAATGCTTTTAAGAATGTTTTAATAAAATACATATTTAGTACTAAAACAAATGTAAATCCGTACCCGTAATTATAGTCATACGACGAGCTTAAACGATTATGCCAACGTAGTGAAATACAGTACATCTTCAATGTTTCCCTTAAAAATAAGGCAGCAGTAATCACAGCTTAGAATACGCTTTAGTAATTAATGTTACCGAACCAAACTTGAAAACATATTATGTATTAACAGAAAATAATTAAAACTAAGCATATAATATATAACATGACTGATTAGTATTGTAATATTTACAAACGTTACATAAAACGTTTTTTTAATAAAATGCTGTCTGATAGTTATATTAAAATTAATAGTTATATTTTTCCAAATCCAATTAAAAAAAGCAATGTAATATGAATCTTTATAAAACCGTTTAAGTCAAAGGTAATGGAACCGTTTAAGCTTAGGACTTGTTCTATAATTCCAAAAAAGACCTTTTAGCTATAACACATATATTATCTGAGTAATACGTTACTTTTATTAATACCTAGTCAAGATATGTACCTACTTGATAACTATGTTTTTGTAGTAATGTTATAAAATATATGTTCTATCATTACCGTTGTATTAATTCTAATTGCCTGTCGTCACAAACAAGTTTCGGTGATTTGTTTACAGTTTCCTGTATATTCACGATGTAGACAATTTCCTGTTCCCGCTGCGCTTGAATATATTTGAATAATATCCCGCGGAGGCGTAAATGATTCAAGTCTATATTAAAAATATATATTTGAATGTCCTGGTTAGAAATACATAACGTTTATGTAAACAAACATAGTTTCATAGCTTAAAAATTTGTCCTATTAAATTGACAATATTTTTTAATAATATTTATATCTAAACGTTATTTCTCTTCAATCATATGTAAGGTTAACAAAAATTGTCCTACAAATGTAATCTTATAGATTTAATTTGAGTTGGAAATATTCAAAATATATATTTTTTTTAATTTCACGGATATTTAGTTTTTTTATCAGACTAGACTAAACTGTGTATCTACAAAATCATGATTGTTAATTCAAATAATATTATTTAAAAAACATCCAAAACTAAACAACATAATATTAAACGTAATACGATTTAAATATTTACATAAAAATAAGTGTCACACATTTATTTTATCTTATATGATAAGGAACGTTGTTTTATGCTCAGCACTGTTATTTCAGTGGAGATGTCTACGCAGAACAATTGCTCCCTCCTTTGTTATCGTTACGTGAATAACGCAGGTAATGGGCCGCATTTACACTGTACGTGCCGCTTCATTCATTAAACCTGCTAATTAAACCAGTCGTCAAGATTCCTACTATTTCGGCTTGCAAAATCTTCCTTATATTACTTTGATAAAAAATGTATGTTCAGCCGTACAATTACATATGTCATCTTTTATATTATAAGAGTAACAGTAACCATAAGTGTAACAGTGTAGGTCACTAGCCTACTAAGGCATATTTCAATTTAGTGTAGTGGGGTATTATATATTATATTATTGTATAGATTTAAGATTTTTGTTGTTATGTAACAAGTATATGTTTTCTAGTTTGGTATATATTTCATTTAAAATCTATATTTCTAACTTTATTCATAAGCCAACAAGAATGACACTTGTATAAATTTACAATGAAGCAGTGTCTTTACTTATTTTTTCGAGAAACCTGAATGAAAACAGAGTTATTCAATGTTTGTTGCAATATTTATATAAAAGTATTCTGGACGGATTTAACGAGAAAATATTTAACATTCTAGGTTTTATTTTACGATATTTTAGCTATTTTATTTTAGTGTTGTTTCAGGCAAGGCTACTGGAGTGTCACCTTTCAATAAAATTGAAGTTTTGTCATCTATATCCAATGGTCTCAACAATCATACATATTCATTTATCTTCATACACTCAATGTTTGCTATATATTTTCTTGTCAGTAAACTTTAAAATAGATACTTTGCAAATATTTTTATATATAACATTTTTAAAAAAATCTATTCTACTATAATGTTATATTATGATAGAAATAAATTTGTTTTTTGAAATAGTATACATTTAATATCAACGCGCGCGGCAGCGCGCGACCCAAGTTCTAGGGCCGACCGACTGAGCTGCCGCAAGAGAGTATATCTAAACGGCTAGTTTACGCCAAAAACGACCTTTTCTTACCTTCACTGTCAGGCCCCCCTATGACTTAGAGCTACCAAATTTTTTATACAAGCAGCGTCTACCCATTTCTACCCTATATAAAAAAATCATTTGTCTGCGTTCAGCCAAACCGGAGGAAAAAATACGCCAAAACGGCCCTATTTCGCGTACTTATTCATTATTCATAAGTGATGTAAATTCTAGCCTACTTCCAGGTATGGTAGGACGCTGAAACTCGGTAGGCAGGTATGATATATACTAAAACCTCAAAAAAAAAATCGAAAATTTTCAAAATTATAATTTATAGGCCCAAGAGGTCTGAAACATAGACATGCGAAGTTTGCAACATGCGGCATATCAAAAGATTCGTCTCGTAAAGTGCAATAAAAATGATCGACAACAATTTTTGATTAGATTCTTTGTTAAGTCACAATTAGGGCAAAACAGATATTTTCATTAAAAATGGATTCTCTTTTTTAAAATTTCAAATGTTGTATGAAACAAGTTTTCAATATGTATCGAATTTGCGGGCCCGCAAGCAACGTTTGGAATCACAACTCTCCTAGCACCATTTACCACCAATGAAAGTAGTAAATTCTAGACACCAACAAAAACAGTCTGATATCAAAACCAAAACACTTGCGTGTTGTAAGGTTAGCCCAAGTTCTATGGGCCATCAATATGATATCGAGATGGCCCAAGTTCACCCAGCCAATGAAAGTTGTGATATCGGGATGGCCCAAGTTCATCCGACAATTTAAAGTTGTGATATTAGGATGCGCCCAAGCTTCAAGTTTTTTTTTTCAACAGAACTTGGTGTCGGCAGTGTGTGCATTAGCCATGTGACAAACACACAGAGAGAAGAAAAAATTGCCAAGTCTCAGTTCTTATCGGCCACGCGATCTTATGAAAATAACACTTTTTACCTATTGTCAAGTTCTTATCTGGTATCCGCCCGACACCAAGTTCTGTTGAAAAAAAAAACTTGAAGCTTGGGCGCATCCTAATATCACAACTTTAAATTGTCGGATGAACTTGGGCCATCCCGATATCACAACTTTCATTGGCTGGGTGAACTTGGGCCATCTCGATATCATATTGATGGCCCATAGAACTTGGGCTAACCTTACAACACGCAAGTGTTTTGGTTTTGATTTTTGTATCTTATCAAACAGAGTTGATAATATTAAAATAATATATTTCTATGTATTGTTATTATTAACTCTATTGCAAGTATTTAAATACACGTTTAAATGTATAATTTTTATAGCATCAGAAATATTTCACACACTAGATGGTTTTATTACATAAATCACCATTCATCAGTAAGGTTTAATACTACGGATATATCAAATGTAGTAGGGTTGCTTGTACTCTAAGCAGGAACAAGTTTATTAAATGAAAACTTCATAAATCTTTTATAACATTATATGTGTTATATAAAGATATATAACATTTTATAAGTATAACTTATACTTTTAGTAGATTGGTTAAGGAGAGTTATAGTATTATCATAAATATCATAAATATATTGTAATGACCAATGCATTTAAACAGTCACATGAATCTATGTATTAAAAATAAAAAAGTTAACTTAAATCTTTTATAATTTAATTAACTATAAATAACAACTTCTATTGCCCGCAACGTGTGCTGAACGACTCCTGGCAAAGTTATTATTCCTGAAACTAAATGAGGTTTGAGGATAATATTTTATGTTTTTGTGGTCTCGTAAAGTACAGTAATGAGTAGTATTTTTTTAGAATTAATACTTTTATTTTATTCTTAAATTGATATATTTTTTTGTTGTGCATATTTTATTAGTTAGCAATAGTGATCACTGAACTTATTAAGTATTTTTGAACTGAACTTATTAAGAATAAAGTTATTAAGTATTTTTTAAAATATTTTTTTTGTACATTATATTAATTTCAGGCTGTGATCGATTAGAATAAAAAATGAGTAACGTGTAAATAAAATTTTATATAAACCTTATCGAATGTTCATCGACCATAAATATCTGAAAGCTGTATGATTTAAAATTTGAAAAGTTCCTTCTCGGTAAAGAATGATTGTACCTTATATTTTTTCTAAATTAAAAAATACTTGTCTATATTTACTTTATGTGACGAAGAGATTAAAGCAAGACATTCATTAGATATAATCAGTCAAACGGACTAGACAGGGAGGCTTTCAAGGACCTCTTATCTAAATAAGATTTTAAGATTGCTCGATGTTCAAATTACTCGACCTTTTAATAAAATTAATAATATTACTTTTTTCCAACAAAATTATAGTAATTTATAAATAAAAAACTAAAAGTATGTGATTTAATTTAGGTTATAATAGTTAGCGGCCGGTTAGTTGATAGCAAGTATCAAGTTCCTCGACGAGCGATGGCAATACCCGCTTCAACACTAGCTGTTAACGCCACCTGCGTTCGCTTAAAATAACGAACATACTTTCATGAAAATCCAATTTTCATATAATGGCCCATTCCATAAAAACTGCACTCTCACCTGGGTCATCTAAATGTGGTTTTATAAATACTTGCAGTATTATTTATAAAGTAAATTTATTTATTTATTTGAACGTAGTTCCTTATCGCGCGTTGTGAAAGGGGGCTAGACGGTAAAATTTCTTACCAAAAGTCAACGCTACGAAAAAACATGTCGACAATTCTTACCAAAAGTTGGCACGACATGTTTTGCTATCTCTCTCTCTCTCTTATAGAAAGCAAGCGAGACGTTTTCATTTCTATCTTTATTATTTTTTGTATTATATTAAATTGCTTTGTAGTTCTTTATTATTTTTTAACCCCCGACTAAAAAGAGGGGTGTTATAAGTTTGACCTGTCGATCTGTGTATCTGTCTGTGGAAAATTTCCGGCCAAACGCGTGGACGGATTTGAATACGGTTTTTTTTAATCAAAAGCTATGCTTGTCGAGATGGTTCTTATCTATATTTGATTGAATTAAAAATAGCCGTTTTTAAGATATTGACGTTTTATTCGTGCGGGGGAGAGGTTCTTATGCAATAACTAGCTGTTTGCGGCCAAACGCGTAAACGGATTTGAATGCGGTTTTTTTTAATCGAAGGGTATGCTCATCGAGATGGTTCTTATTTTTTCATTGAAATAAAATTAGTCATCTTCAAGATATTGACGTTTTATTCGTGCGGGGGAGAGGTTCTTACGCAATAATTAGCTGTTCCCATCTTTTACGCCCGCTATATAGGAAAAAAAGAATTCTTATGAAGGCCAAAAGGTTTTTACTCAGGTGAAGTACTTTATTAGGGATAGCTGTTGCTTAAATTGTTAAACCTTGTTTATAAGTAAGGCCCTATGTCTTTTAAGTCTTTTTAAGTTTTAAAAATGTGGACGTCGCGATAAAAAGGCTTAATGATGACCTTAAAAGTATCGTTTTATGGTCTAGTTCCAATAACCTTGTTTTGAATCCGAATAAGACCAAATATATGATTTTGGGGACTCCATCACAAAGACAAAAAAAAATCTCCTTCCGTTGAATTGCAAGACATAAAAATAGATCGAGTTAGTGAGGCAAAAAAACTTGTGGTTATAAAAGATTTGAGAGTCACGTAAAAATACCGTCAGAGCATGCTTTTTCGTCTCAAACTACTTTATCGTATTAGAAAATATTTAAAAGTGCGAATCACAGTATGTGAGGCTCTCATATGGTCTAAACATAACTATGGTGACGTTGTATTTGGTCCGAGACTACTCTTGCGTACTAAGCGCCTCATTCAAAGTGTACAAAATGCATGCACGAGATTTTGTTGCAATATTCCACCTCGATCACACGTAACACCGTTTTTAAACACCGCAAGAATTCTTTAAATAGATTACCGCAGACAAATACATTTTGCCACTTTATTGTTCGATACCATTAAATATAAAATGCCACCGTACCTACACCATAAATTAAAATAGGTCGGTGATTTACGATCTACTCACGAGACCAGAGCTTCAACATATATGCTTAGCATGCCTCAGTTTAATCCTTCCGAGGTAACTTCAAATATGCTGCGACGAAATGTTGGAACAACCTTCCATCGCCTTTCCGTGACCTACGAACAATAGTTTTACATTTGACAAACTATGAAGGTTTTACTATGAGTATTTTCAATCTTTCAATCGTTGTGTATAAAATATAAATATACTTGTGTCTTGATTGCCTAAGATTATATTTCATATTTAGTATACGTCCAGAAATATTATGTAATAAACAATTTATTTTATACTTAATCATAATTCTAACTAAAAGTATAAACAACTCCTGTTATATTTACTTTAAAATGACGAAACGACATGACGGGCACGAGCCCGTGTTTAAAACTTAACTAGCCATCTTTCATTCTTTGGAATTAAGGAGCAAAAAAATATACATTTTTATTGACATAACACACGTTAGAATCTCACTGGACCCCGGTTTTAATGTAGTTTGTTAGTTGTTGTTAATTTCAATGTTTTGTTGATTTGATTTGATTTGGTTTGGTTTGGTTTGATTCGATTCGATTTGATTTAATTTGCGTCGACAATAGTACGAAAGTCATAATTTATTTAATGTTGCTAGTTTCAAATGTGTTCCCTTGTTGCATAAATCTTTTGTAGAACTATGGATAGAATAAGATCGAAGAAACTAAATCATTTTTTTTATCTAGCAATCTAAATTTATTATCATATCCTGAACAAATTTATGTGTGGTCAGAAAAATAAATAAATGAATAATGATATTAAGACCTTGTATTTTTTAAATTTAATTATTATAATCTTCTTCATTAACTAACTAACTTATTAGTCTAATAATATTTTATACCATCGCTGATTAACAGACCAGAGTCTTTAT
This sequence comes from Napeogenes inachia, assembly GCA_959347355.1. NCBI lineage: Eukaryota > Metazoa > Arthropoda > Insecta > Lepidoptera > Nymphalidae > Napeogenes > Napeogenes inachia. The sequence continues at coordinate 16,238,030 of OY365800.1, read as the reverse complement.
CAAAATAGAAAATATTTTAAACCAAAAAAAAATAATCATGAGTGTATGCTAAATAAACGAATAAGTATTTATGTATTTTGACCTACTCTATTTCATTCTGGTTAGTGCATATGATTATTTTTTTAGTTGGAAATATTAAAGGTATAACACTTACATTTACAGAAAGCTTTTCTTTTATTAACAAAATGTTTATTTGCTTCTCTTTGATATATTATTTTATATCATAATATGGACATGAACAAAAAAATAAAAGTTTCTCGCGTCTTGGAATTGAAAAAGCAATATCCTCGTCTCCGAATTCGAATTTATCGAACCGTTATCAAGCTCAGTTAATATTGTCTTTAATGTGATGGAATAAAAGGCTTTTGCTTTTCTGGTATTTATTTAAAAAGACATAATGATTAGATAATAAGCAGACAAATTGTCGTTTTAAAAAATATATATATCTAGTACAATCTAAATATACATATTGGTCATACTTAGCTCAAGCAAATTAGACAAAATATTTAGAATATACTTATTTAAATTTAATAATAATAAATTATTTCCATAATGATTATTTCATATAAATGTCATAATAGCTTATATCGGTTTTGCGTTTGTCCCTATGTCTGTATGTATGCTTAGATCCTTAAAACTACATAATTTAATATAATTACCCGGATGAAATTCCTGTTAAATAGTGAATATGTTTAAAGACTCTCAATGCAGATTTTACGGTGAACGTACATTGCAACGTACATCATTATTGATCTATACTTTAAAAAAAACCTTTAGTTTTCCTTAAATTACAATGAAGTGTAGTTTACAATATTCCCCAACATTACACATTATACATTATTGTTTACAATGCTCCTCGAGCCTCATATTATATATACTTGGTTGATTCTGAGGAACTAAGGAACTTTTGTGGAAGTGATTCATCATCTAGTATTTTTAGAGAACCCCTGAATTGTAGTATAATTTTTCATATTATTTTTTTTTTTTTTTTTTTTTATATAATCTAGGGCAATGCTTGACTACATTCCACCTGATGGTAAGTGGAATGTAGTCTAAGGTGGTAAGGCGCATTACCCTAGCAGCCTATTCACTCTTCTCTTGAATTTAGCCACATTGTATTCTTTCGGAAACACCGACGCAGGCAAGCTGTTCCAATCCTTTGCTGTACGCAGTAAAAAAGACGAAGCAAAGCGCTTCGTTCGGACAAGTGGAATGTCCACAACAAAAGGATGGATTCCTGCCGTGCGTCGGAAAGTCCGATGATGGAAGGGGGCCGGGGGAATTAGATCGTGTAATTCCTGCGCACACTCACCAAAATGTATCCTATAGAATACTGAGAGGCTAGCAATTCTACGCCTGTGTTCAAGGCTTTGGAGGCCGGCTTCGACCAACTCGGGATCTCCTATGAGCCTCATAGCTCGCCTCTCAATTGAGTCCAGAACCGCAAGATGAGACTTTGCGGCACCAGCAAATATGTGGCCACAGTACTCTACACACGACCGGATCTGTGCTTTGTATAAAACAAGAAGCTGTCCCGGTGTAAAGTACTGCCGAACCTTCGCAAGAACGGCAAGCTTTGCTGCTGCTGCTCTTGCTCTGGACTCAATGAACCGACCAAAGTTGAGGTTCGAGGAAATCTCTAAGCCTAACAACTGAAGCCGGTCACTGTATTCCAAGGATACATTCTGGAAAGTAGGAGCCAAGGTGAAAGGGCTCCTTTTGGCGGTGAATAGACACGTCTGCGTTTTGGTGGCGTTGAACTTGACAAGATTGGCATTGCTCCATGCGGAGACTGCCTGAAGTTTGTCATTCAAACGTTGCACCATGGCTTCTCTTTCAGACTGTACTTGGTCTCGACTAGCCCGAGTACTCGGCAGATATCTTTCTACAACTGTGCTGTCGTCTGCGTACCCATAGATACCGGGCTTCAACAGATCGTTAATGTGCAGCAGAAAAAGAGTTGCAGAAAGAACGGACCCCTGAGGCACTCCGGCATTTATTGTCAAGGATTCCGAGGAACACCCATCGACAACTACTCGGAGAGATCTCTGGCTCAGAAAGTCCTTTACCCAGCCGATCAGACCAGGAGATATGCCGTACGCTGAAAGCTTGCTTATAAGGCACGCATGCCAGACCCTGTCAAATGCCCTCGAGACGTCCAGAGAGACGGCGACCGCTTCTCCGTTCTTCTCGATGGCCTCGCCTAGAATGTGTGTAGCATACACTAGGAGGTCCCCAGTAGACCTATTACGGCGAAACCCGTACTGTCGGTCACTGAGGAGATCGTTACCTTCTAGGTATGCTAGAAGGCGCGAGTTCAATACACGCTCCATAATCTTGCAGAGTATGGAGGTGATTGAAATCGGTCTGTAGTTGACAGGATCAGCACGGCTGCCTTTTTTGGGCACGGGTTGCACGTTGGCAAGCTTCCAGGATTTTGGCACTATTCCAGTCTTGAAAGAGAGGCGATACAGACGTGTCAGTACAGGAGACAACTCAGCTGCACATGTCTTGAGCAAAATGGCTGGTATACCATCAGGACCACTGGCTTTATTCACATCTAAACGACACAATGTTCTCCATACCTCTTTGTTAGTGATGCGGATTTCAGGCATCGAAATACCGCAGTGAGGAAGATGTGCTGGAGAAGCATTGCCAGTATCTAGATGAGAATTATCAGCAAACAGAGAAGCAAATACATTCGCTTTCTCTGTTGCTGTTTGGGCCAGGGATCCATCCGGCTTCAGCAGAGCAGGCAGTGAGGGTTGGCAGAAATTCGACTCGATCGCTTTCGCAAGAGACCAGAAAGCTCGACTGCCAGTTGGTTTGACAGAGAGCTTTTCGCCATTCTTAGCGATTCGATCGAGACGAGCCTTCCGCAATGCCTTTTTGTAGGACTTGGCAGCTAGGTTAAAGGCTCTCTTCTTTGTACTTACATCCGGAGTTTTGCGGCTTCGAGCATCAGCCCAAATGAGGTATGCCGAATGTTTTCGGTCTTGAGCATGACCACATTCGGCATTAAACCATGGGCGAGCTTTGCCACCGACGGGAACTTCAGCAAAAGGAATAAAATACTCCATTGCCTGATGCACCACATCGGTTATAGCATCCGCGCAACTCGACGGATCCAAAGAAGAGAAGCAGACCTGCCGCCAAGGATAAGATGCAAAGAAGTGCCGCATCTCATCCCAATCTGCTGACTTGTATTTCCATACTCGCCTAACACCATGTGGTTCGAGAGCTGGTGGGGAATATGTAAACACAAATTTCACCAGACAGTGATCGGAGGTTCCCAAGGGGGAGGTGACCTCAACACGATACCTGTCCGGATCAGTTGTCAGCAGAAGGTCCAGGCAATTGGCTGTATGGCCTACCACATCTGGTACCCTTGTCGCTTGCCTCACCAGCTGAAAGAGGTCCAAGGACAACGCAAAGTTCCGCGCTTCTCTTCCAGCATGGTCGGTTTTCTGGTACGGGAACAGCCAGTCTTGATGACAAGCATTAAAGTCCCCCAGAAAAACAAGCTGCGCTGAAGGGTACTGATGCAAAGCCATATCAGCAGCCTCACCGAGATACTCAAATAATCTAGTTGTCTCCTGGTCACCGCTGTGCGAACGGTAGACACAGGAATACAGGATTTTTTCGTTTCCTGTGTCTACTAAAACCCATATAGAAGAAAAAGTGGGGTCTTCAAGGTGACGGAGACGCTGGATACAGAGGTCGTTCCGCGCGTACACGCAGACTCCGGCACGTGAGCGAAAATTGTGCTCTAACGTGTATCCGGGATAATGCAGGTGCGCAGCGCTCAAAGGACATTGTATCTGCGTCTCCGTCAAAAAGAAGAGGTGCGGCTGCTCTGTCTCCAGGTGGTGATGGACAGCTAGGATATTAGAGTGCAAACCCCTGATATTAGTGAGGTGCACTTTAAATGAGGAGGAGTGCAACCGCTGTAAAAACATTTTCTTCTTTTTAACTTTACTCATAAAAAAAATAAAATAAAAGTGAATAGGGATGGGAAATGGCAGTTGAACGAGGCGGTACGTATCGAACCCGACGTCGAAATTGGTGATGTCTTGCCACTGGGAGGCTAGTCTGGAGACTGCGGGGACGCCCGAACCCCCCCAGGGATCGCCATCGGGCCTCCTCGTCTGGTCGCCAACCAGCACGATGGAGCCACCCTGGGATTTTTCGCAGCTGGCGGGGCAGCCTTTCGTGGGTGGCTAACCCACTAATTGGGCCCCCAACTATCTGCGGGCGGCCAGCGGAAAGCCGTTGCTTCGGATCCCGCTACCCTCCTCGACTAGACACCCGACAAAACAAACACCAACTCGACGTCAAACCGGTTCGCCAACGCACCGCAGCTGTTCAGACCCATTTCCCATTAACGGCTTCATCGAGCAACGTGCCGGAACACGACTAGGTCGCTTTGCGGCACGACTTTGCCCGATGGGTGGTAACTTTGCCGGCGACCCGATGTTATGGTCTACCACCAAGAAAAACTCAAGTTTATTTAGAAAACTTGTTTTATATATGCAAGATACACTTATTATATTCTAAGAAGTATACTCCACAAGTGGCTGTTGCATACGAAAGCTTTATTTTTTTTTTATAAATACTACGATAAGTCCTCTTGAGAATATAATAAAAGGGCACATTTCACAAACCTTTACAAAATGTTAAAAACGCAGGCGACTTATAAATCGACTTCTTTTTAAATTATATTGAAAAGAGTGAACAGGCAAGTAGGTGCTTAAGGGTAATGGTAGTTAAAAGGAAAATTTTAAAATTGTTAAAAAAGCAAGAAGTACGAAACGTCATTTTTTATTTTAACTTGGCGTACGGACGCTGCGCAACGAGGCGGCTTACTTGAACACAGTATGTGTATTCGGCTAGAGTGCTCTCGTGACGGAAAAATAAACTGAGTAAATATAAACAGCGAGTAGAGAAAATATTAATGTGCAGTTTCAATTACGTTTGAAAAAATGTGCTTCGTTTCTGGACAATTTAAGTTGTATCTGCAACTAATGCTTTTACCCATCAGTAATACCAATAGAATATAATATAAAACAAATATAAATAAATCTTATAATTTTATTGATGTAACAAATAAATGTTTTCTATGTTTAATATTATATATTTTTTACGGATAGCCAGAAATATCTATGAGCTCAAGAAAATGTTTTGTGAGTCTTATAAGAATTGTTGTATAACTATGGGCTTGCTTAAATTCTTCTTTTTTATCAGAATTTACGTGAATGGTTAAATATTTCTCCGGCACGAGTAAAAAAGAAGTTTCATTTGACATATTAAGCCAATAGAATTAAAAAAAGTTTTGGTTCCATACATAATTTGTGTCAAGTTATAATAGTAATGCGGTTTTATTTATCATCCCATTCTAATTTAATATATACACTAAAAAAAAACAAATATCACCAGTCTGTCTCCAGGTTGTATGTCATGAATCTTAATAGTTAGATAGTTCGCGAAATTCTGTTGTATATTCGAGGAGGCTCCCATACAAAAACGCATTATCTTTAGTCTATATTAATAACGGCAATACCGTTCAGGTAATGTTCACAAAATATTTATTTATATGTGCACTTAAAAAAAAACAACTATATTAAAATAAAATAAATATTTGTGAGAGGCTCCCATACAAAACATATTTTTTTGCTCTATTTTAATAACAAAATCAACAAACAATTTATAGGACAACCATTAAACATTTTTTGGTAAAACAATATCTACATCTTTATCTAGCTAGATAAGGTTCTCTACACTTTTCGTCCTATATATGAGAATTACGTATTTTAAGCGACCCGTCGTTTCCTTAGCCATCGTAAACTGATGACCCAATCCAGTTTATTTGATTTGATTTCCGACCTTTTGCTTGCGTTAACAATTTGTCAGAGCTTTGTGAATATCCAATTATAGAACAGCGTAACATAAAACGATATTCTCCATATCCTACAATCTGTTTATCTTCTATTATAGATTAAATTAAAAAAATGTATTTAGAATAAGTTCCGGGTAGTTTTATCGTAGTATCATTGGTACTCGTACATTTTGTAAGAGGCAACTGAGGGTGGATCTAATGTACCTACTTATGATATTATTATACTATGATATGAAATATGGTGATTGTTTTTTATGCTACTATATGATTTTGATGCAAAGTATGGCATTTATTATGTCCGAATCCGAATGACTATTATATCCACTATGTATATTATACTTACTATATATATATTATCAACACTGAAATAATTTATACAAGGGCTATAAATGTTTTAATGTAGCTTCTAGCAAACTGAATAATTAAACTCAAATACAATCGTGTACCACTGTTGTTGACTTAGCACATCATGTTATTTTAGATTTATGTGCCACAAGTTATCTTTAAGTGATATATTAAGTAAAATAAACTTGTGTATTTTTAATTATTAATCAGAGTTTCAAGCAAGCGTCATTAACGTCTATCTTCTGGGAGAGGGTAAGTACTACTATCTCAGGCGATCAATAGTGTTAAGAATTAATTAACTTTCTTTGAGTTTTTATACTTTAGGATATAATAAAAACATTAATTATACAGGGATATTTATATTCTAAGGATTCTTTAGAGTAGACTTTTTCTAAAGACTTTTCAAATAAATTCAATGTATTATTATACAAGGTATGTGACTGCACGATAGTACAATTGATATTTGTGATGTAAATGTGATATTTTTTTATGTGAATCACATTTATATATATGAGTTTATTTAAAGATTCCCTACCTTAAGAACCAATTTAAATGAAAAGCACGTTAGTTATTTATATCACAGACAAACTATTTATATTCATAAATATAAATACATACCAAATACTAAGTAAGATAGCACGGCAGGGCTATATCGGCGTCGAGTGTAAAATGCAGATCAACGCTCTACTGAATAACAGTTGCTGAAGAGAATTTTATTGCCTTCCTTTATTTCACAATATAATAAGGAAGAACTCTTTATTCTCATGATCTAAAGAAAATATGCAGTTGAGGAGCACTCTTCCAAACTGCTTATTTCCTTTATTCGCTAAAAGAAATTTCATATTCAGTTCATTTCAAAACATTCTTTCGACTGATAGTAAGCTATCTAAAATATATTTTAAATAATTACATTCAGATACATATTTTATTTATTGTTTTCTTATATCTTTTTATTTTCAAGTAGAACATTACATAATATGAAACAAATAATAAAACATAATCCACAAAATAAAAGCGAATTATCATTTTCCATAAACTAATATTTTAATTTATTATTTTATTCTTTTTAATACGAGCAAATTAATTCTTACTACCTATAACATTATTTTTTCTTAATTTTGCAAACAAAACATGGCATTTATATTTTCACCCTCAAATTCTCCAAAGATTTAAAATATCCCTTCATATTCCCTTTTAAATACTTTGTAAATATATATTTAATATATAATATCTATGTCGGAGATTAGAGGTATATTCGTGGCTTGTTCGGTATTGATGGAGTCTTCTGGTACAGGATCCGAGGCATTGGTCTCAGGCAATTAAACCACACAGACACAATATGACAATTCTTGTATTAAATGTAGGTAATCACAAATTACTTAGTAGGTATACAATTATCAGAGTTGCGTGAACCACCGGTCCCGTTTGGGGGGTCCGGACTGTCTCGATGCTCTCGGATATTTAAAATGTCTCCGGTGCCCCTCCAAACGATTCCGATCACGTGACTCGTTACGTCACGGCGTTCACACCCCACTATTACAATGATATCAATTGAGTTACTAATTATCGTTAAATTATCGTGATCTGCGACATATATATTAAATATATAAAAAAAAACTAAGTATGTATGTAAGTATATATATATGTATATTTCACCCATTATTAAGTAAGGGTTTCTGAAAATATAATATTGGCCGTATATATATATACTAGCGAACCCAGCCCGCTTCGCTGGGCTAACCCTTACTTTACCTGGTGGCGAGTTACATCAATGGGCATAGTATATTCGTTTTCTTCGAGGAAAAATACATGGTCATACCAATTTTTATGACAATCGGTTAAACGGGGCGGAAGTCGATATTTGACAGCGCCGCCTGGTGGCGAGTTACATCAATGGACATAGCATATTCGTTTTCTTCGAGGAAACATACATGGTCATACCAACTTTTATGACAATCGGTTGAACGGGGCGGTAGTCTATATTTGACAGCGCCGCCTGGTGGCGAGTTACATCAATGGGCATATCATATAAACCTTCTCCGTGGAAAAATACATATACATACCAATTTTCATAATCATCGGTCCAATAGTTTCTGAGTTCATCTATTTCATATATACAAACATCCTTCTTTATATATATAGAAGAAGATATATATATATATAGAAACCCTTACTTAATAATGGGTGAAATATATTTGTATAAATTTTTCTATTACTTAAACTCCAAAACTGGGTAACTATTATATAAATAAAAAATGGAAAAAAACCAAGATCAATTTAGTACGTATTTATACTTTATGATACTTTTTAAAACATCTAATCCGGCTGAGTTTGTTGTGTGGTTCTTCTCAGACTAGGACGCGTTTGGAACCCTCATAGATTTAACATTAAGTTGGAAAGCGCTTTTATAGAAGAGCTTATTATGATAAATCTGATATCGAAATAGCCCCTCCTGACACTTCCATGTTGACGTACACAAGTGATCACTGATTATGATTAAAAGTGGAAAAGATATAAATAAATAAATATATAAATAATAGTTTTATACCTACAAGCCATAGCTCGGGACTTTATTTTGCTGTAACTTTCAATGATTTCACATCAACCAAATAATCTAAAAAGAATGAGATAATAAAAGTTTAATAAAAAAACTAAACTGAGTTGACTAGAGTAAACATTTTTAGTCTAGTGATAATCCATCTTAAATTTATTTATGAATATAATTAGGACCATCAACGATAAGTATACCTTACTCTTAGTGAAACTAAATACAAAATATTATTTGACACTTATTCAGAAACATACCCCTAAAACCTTTTCTTAGTTAATTTATAATATTTATAAATCAAATTAAAATTAACCAAATATAAGAATATCAGTTGTTGCGTTGTCTAAAATAAATGTAATCTTTGTATAGAATTTTAATTTACTAAAAAAATAATAAATGTAATATTGGATACTGATTAAACTAAAAGTAATGAATATATAAATCATCTCCCAAGTAAGAGAACAGTATGTGATTGAGAGACTAAGTTGAGTTACAGTACTTGTATAATAAAATATAACAGTGATAATAAAAAAATTAAGCAGTAAACTGTTAAGTTTGTTTGTAAGCAGTGCCAATAAAGAGTTTAATAGAAAAAATGACATTGTCACTGTGTGCTACTAAGAAGTAGCAAGATAATTGTATTATTTGTCTTTTTTACTTTAAGATTTTTGACAAAAAGTTAAATACATAAGACATTGTTGTCTTTAGAAGTCATTTATTAAGTTAGTGGCATATATGAAACCTTATAAATATTTTACGTATATTAAAAATATATCTTATGCAGCACGTGAATAAATAAATATTACAACATATCATGTAAGTCTAAGTTTCAGTGGTTTTTCTAGAGTAGGTATATATATATCTTTAAAAACATTATTTTACAGAAGTTAAATTATTTAATAACTGTGGGTTTAAAAAATAGCATTTATTAAAAATTAATGAATAAACATTTCATTTAAAGAACAACAATCTAAATGATGCTAAATATAAAAAGTCACTTAAAAGATTTTCAAAAATAGTATTTAATAAACAAAAGCAATGTAGTTGTGTATAAAAAATAGAAACCCGCTGGTACGAGTACTTTTTTGTATTACAAACCTCTCAATGGATATGCCTACTATGAATATAAACAACTTATGTTTTTTTTTTTCTTTTAAATCAATTTAAATTGTGCATTTTGTTTGTTTAAGTACTAGATTTGATTAATGTAGGTAGATTAACATTTGACCAGCGCATATTTCAAGATTTTGTAACTACCTCTTTTAGCATTTTAAAATAAAGAGTTAAATTTGTATAATTAGAGTATTTTAAAGCACATGCCGATTAAATCAATTCAATATTATTTATAATACGAGTTCATGAAAACTTATAAAAAAAAGAAAAAGTTGTTAAGTATTGGAAATAAACTTTAATTTTATTGTTATTTTCTTCTATTATACTACTATTTATAGTCTCTGTGTCTAGCTTTAGGTAACAAGAATAGTAGTAACTTCAATCCTACAGCTATAAAAATTTCTATGAAATTAAAAATAGACAGTGTTTGTATGCTTCAGTAAAAGCAATTGTAGAAATTGTATTCAAAGGAAAATACTAAAATGAGTTTAAACAAGTCTTAACGAGAAAGAATTCATAATTTTCTTTTTATGTATTATTATACAATTTGACTATTTCTACTTTTCAAAGAATTCGAATTGCAAACAAATGATAAAATATGATTTTTTAATTTAAACTTTATTTTCCTGCCATTTAGTACATACATGAAAGATTTTAATAAATATTTAAAAAGTTCTAATGAGCTGTATAGGAGGAATACGATAAGCGAACTGAAAATATGTTAAATAAACATGTCAAAGTTTGTATAAAATACATTATGTAAATAATACTATTTTTATGAAGATTACTACTTGTTTTTTTCGTTGCTCCGGCGTTCTGCCGTCGGTGGAAGTGTCCAAATTTTCAATGCTAGTGTCCAAATTTCCTTAGCTTCCCTCCTGACTAACGAGGCCCCGAGCCGAGGTCCGTGTCTCAATCTGAGACGCCCTCGGGACGTCATTCCCCATGGGGGCCCATCTGGCCCCCCTTTTAAGGGCGGGTCTCAGGGACAAAACAAAAAAATAATAATAATACTACTTGTTTAATTATATAAAGTAAAAGTGTTTTTCAAAAATAATACTATAATACAAATTTTATTGCATTTGAAAAATTTGTAAATGGTGTTTTTATATTATAGGGGTTTAAAGTTGTAGATATATTACTAGTTTGTAATAATTAATCTTATAACCGAAAAATGGTTCATGACTAAATATCACACCTTACATTCACAAAAAATATAGCGTTTAAGAAATATAGGGTCCATTTTAACATAACTTTATTCGCATCGTATTTATTTAAGTAAGAGTATTAAGCACAACAAACTGATTTTAATGTGGATTATCTTTTTTTTTGGGTTTGTAACTAACTTATTTATTTTTTATTTACATAATAATGCCGCTCCTCCCCAAAAGTGTTACCATCAATCGATCACCAAATTCAGTATTTGCTTCTGAAGAGGTACAGTATTTAACAGCTTTTAATCATAAAACGATGCAAATATTATAGTCTTACCAAATCTGTGTGAAAGCCTTTTGGTTTGTTTTAACAAACCCAAAGACAAAGGACTAGGTTTCTTCAGTTTTGAGGCTATTGTTTGATAATGCATCGTCATACCTTCTGAGTCGGGGTCATTAAGTTCTAAAGTCGACAGGGCGTTCCATTTGCACACTAACAATTTGTCTAAGCGCTCTATTGTTTAATGGAATGCCTTTCTTTGCGCCTCTTAGTCATAGGAAATAAAAATCATTTACTAAAGACAAAGTTGATATTAGTATGTTTGTAAATCATTTTCGAAATAAAAGCTTTTTGATGAAATTCATTATAGGAACGGCGTAAACAATAAAGGCTTAAGCGGAAAGAAAATAAAAAAACGATGTAAGCGATTAAAAAACGATTTATATAAATTATAGTCAACAATAAGTAATACATTAATTTTGTTTATATGAATGATTACAATACAAAACTAAAATATAAAAATGTAATTAATAAGTAAATAATGGCCAGTTTTTCAGTATCAATCAAAGTTTATTTTCGTTGTACAATTTATAAATTTATTTTCAATTAGTATGTCCTTTTTATACTTATAGTTTTTATCAATGTTATAAATCATTATTACAAATAAAATAATAAATAAAAACTTCAATGCATTTTATATTTTGTTATTTTTTGTATATATGTAATACTTTTCATATAATATGTGTGTACTAGAATCCTCCTACAAAATTTTTCAAACTGTTGTTCAATGAAGCGGCAAAAGCAGATTGCATTTTTAAACTCTAATCTCAGTGCTTTAATATTGTTCGTAGTTTGCTAATCGTTTTTTTATTAAACAATAAAATAAAGAAAATTTATATAAAATAAAGAAAGAAAAAGGATGTCGTATTTTTAAATATAAAAACGAAAGAAAATAATGTCATAATAACTATATTTATTGCCTCTGGTGTATCAAAGACTACATCGTGCATGCAAAGAGTGGACTTGAACGCCGTCTATTCAAGTAAACTATTTCAATAAATAAGTTTTGAAAAATAAAGAGATCAAAGCATATTAGCGGCAACAAAAAACTGAATATTGTGTAAATTTTATTAAGTTTGCCTAGTTAATGAATGAGGACTTAGACTATACGATTGGATATTTATATAAATATAGAAAGAAAAATAAACCGATACGCCCTAAAATTCGAACCCGCGACTACTGGGAAATTGTCCTGTCGCTCTACCAACTGAGATACCATTGTTTATTTTTCATTCTATATTTATATAAATTTTAATAAGCTTAACATGGCTATACATGTTTATAAATATTTTCATAACGATTAGATATTGTTATTTCGTTATTTGCCTTGGTAACTTACTTGCATTTTGATTTCCTTGTTGGTTTAGCAGTCCCCTGATGCAACGACTGCAATAAGAACACAATAATAACCACCTCGATGAACAAGTCTTTTATAAAAAAAAAACCACAAGAAAATCAGACGCACATTGTGGTTTATTTATATGTCCCTTCTAAATAGATCTAAAAAGTCATTTTGGCAATAATCAGAAATGTATAAAATTAAACCTATAAATTTTTATGAAATAAATTCTATTGTAGTACCAAAGTAGCGATTAAATTTAAGAATATTCCTGATGCTAGAATTACACAAGTCAGAATGTATATTATGGCAATGAGATAATATTAAATCAATGATCATTTTGAAATAGTGTGTGATGTAATTTCAAAAAATAATCAGAAGACATGGTAAAGTAAAAGTATAATACAATGAATTTACTAATAATGATTATTTCTTTAAAAAAACAAAAGTAATAGAACATAAGACAGATTAGAACAAATTAGTCGAGGTGATTTTGTTAATTAACTGACTTGCCACTGACGTGTGATTAGCGTTATAACAGGCAGTGGTTAATTTGATTTGGTTAATTAACTATTTTATAGCTAGAATAAACATTTAAAAAAAAGATTAACACATTTCAATACCATATGTTATTGAGCTATTAAGAGCAGGTAATAGCAATAATTTATTGAATATAAGTATTTGGTTTTAGTTAAACACAACACATACCAGGATTTTCTAAAACCATAGAATTCATTTTATTTTTCTTAACTAATTAACGTAGCTCTTAACGTAGTTCTTAACGAATTTCTTAGGTAAAAGAACATAATCCTTTGTACATGTTTTTTTGTTCTTTGTATGCTTTTATATTCCTATTGTACGTTTTTATTATCAATAATATTAGTTTCCATAAATAACAAAAAGAGAATGAAATTTTAAAAACATTATTAAAATTAACACAATGGTAGTTAAATTGCTCAATGAGTTTGTGGCACTAAAGATTGTGGTGACATGGCACTTCTTTTTACTTCATTAATGGTGAAGTTATTAAGTTATATGGAATTAGTAAAATTTTGCTCTGGTCATTAAATATATATTTTTTAATATTGTTTAATTTTCTTATTTTAATGTTATTTTAATATTTAGTTATTAATATTCTGTTTTATCACTATCAAAGTCAAAAGTTATTTCAAATAGGTATACATGATAATTCTTACACATCTGAAGGAGCATAGCTGTATATTTTTAATATAAATGATGATGAGCTTGCAACTTTTCAGATAGCACTAATTATAGATCTATTTGTTTCGCTACCCTAACTGCTAAATTGATGGACAGTCAGTCATTCAGACATTCAGTCAGACAGTTAGTCAGTTAGTCAGTCAAACATTTGATAGAAGAAGTTGCAGTTTGATTTTCAACCTGGATTATCTATAGGGACAGCCATATTCACTCTAAAACAGACTGCCCAATACTATACAAGCAGAAATACTCCGGTGTACGCTTCCTTCCTCGATTTTATCAAAGCTTTTGATATGGCTACATATGGTATGCTTTCGAATAAGACGGTGAAGTGGTCGGGTAGGCTGCTTTGTCTTATGCAGTTTTACGTGAACCAGTTATCATACAGGTGTTGGGTAGGCGACATGTGTGTTAATAACCTGAGTTGTGGGTAGAATTGTCGACAATATTGTTTTGCAGGGTCCCACGGAGGGTTGAATCATTGAGTTACTTAAAACATGTGAGGATTAACGTGTTAGACATGATCTCCTAAATAACACCTCTAAATGTATATAACTGATTTAAAGGCCCTTCGTAAACGAGAGGTTATTGTTTAAACAGTTTACACATTACTAATATCTAAATCTCCATGTCACGGTGGACCTGAAGGATAAGATGGACATAAGCCTAAAAGTAGAGCGTTAGCTGTGAATATATTGTTATTTTTCATTGTAACAGTATTATAATATTAGGAATTCTGACAAAAAGCTTAAGTACTAGTCAGACTCAGCCATGAATAGACAACAAATACTGACAATGGTTTCCTTCATTTCTTATAATTCATATACATACATACCTAATTTCCTTTTAATGGTTTAAAATTTTAGAAATAAATATATTTAGTAATTTAGTATCTGAAATGAGGTTTAGTAGTGGTTGTAAATAATTTAACCACAAATTTATATATAAAATTTTACCAAAATTATTTCTTACTTAATTTCAATGGCTCATTATTCATCAGAGGCGTAGGCTCTTGAATACTTTATCTTCTTTATTTAACCTTTATTTAGTAAATGTGGCCTCGTTTCACTTTACTTCAAATTAGCATTAAGTTTTTTTATTTTATTACCAGAGTACCTACTCATATATTTTATATTTTTCGTAGCCTACCCCAATTTCTCATTACTCACTAGAGGGAAAGGTAAAGAATGACAATGGGTTCTAAAATCACTTTTCGGATTATATACTAAAAAGTGAATAAATATTACATATATTAATATTCCAGTCTTGGAAGTTCTAGTCATAAATAAATAACAGAAATAAAGACGTCATATATATTTGTATAATAAGGAAGTTGTGCATATTTGACACTTCACTAAGCTCGAATTTATCTGAAAGCTTACCTAACACTTTTCAGAACAACAATTGCAAAAATCTTAAACAATGAATTTAGATTTTTTACCTCAAATTTAAAGCGGGTGTGATTAATTACACAGACTATTCACGCCGAGCAGTTTTTAATAGGGTATGACATGAGGGTTAGTTTGTTCGATTGACAACATTTTTTTACGAAATATAATTTGAACCTTACTAATTATTTAGGTTTTGTTTAAAATATAACATATTACCAGTTTCAATTAATAATTAAATACCTACTTTTTCATTGTTAATATAATAGTATAAATCGTATCGTATCCAATATCGGAAACTCGCATCAAACCTATCAAATGATAGCTAGAAAGAGGTGCGGAAACTGTTAAATGAAGTCATTTCACTAGGCAACCTAAAATTTTTCAATGTGGATTTTTTCTTTCACATGTAATATTTCCCTATTTTATATTTATTATTTTATATTTATTTATTATAATATATGTAGAATAGTTAAAAAAATGTTAACAAATCTCATTAACTTATGCCTCCCAGAAATCGAGGTGATTATCACCGACAAGATGCTTTATTAAAAGACTTGTAGAGATGGTAGATTTGAAATCTGTTCGTACCGATGAATATTACATTCATAGTTTTTCTAAACGTGTCTTATTTAACCCGGCGTCAGCACAGTTAAAATATGTTACAACGATAGTAGGGTTGGGTCCAGGAGACCCGTGAAGAAAATCGTCATAATTCAATAATTACAAGACATTTACTAATATATGGCTGTAATTGGATAAAACGACTATAGTTTAAGGGGTCATGTATGAGTTAAAAGAACTTGAAGTAAAACTTTTTTTTTTAATATTTTTTTTATGATAGTGGAACAAAATATTAACAAAAATAACAACCTTTGTTTTAAAGTCACAAAACTTGAACCAAATATAAACTTTTTTTCTAAAATATTAACAATTAGGATACATGTAAATCACATTTAATAAGACTAGAAATAAAATTACAAATTAGTTATATGAATCAGTCATATGATTGCTTACATATGCGCAGTCTCTACAGTACAATATTGCAAACTCAGTGCAGATATATTTGTTTCAGTTCCGTCAAGTTCAATTACTTTTTCAGTCTTTTTTGGCAGGACAGTCTTGAAACCTTTTTCTGACCTTCAGTATCTTTGCAGACGGGTCCCTAACAGGGTTTCCTAAAAAAATCGCGTATTGTTTGGCACATTAGTCTTAGCAACTGCAGGATGCCTTTACGGTCGCGCAAATGCTCACGAACAAGAGTAATGCGTAAATTCTTTGAGAATTTGCAACACTTTGTAACAATGTTGTTATTTATCTTAAGAAATATATGTGCATTTATTGAAGCCATATTTATATATACATAATATTATAAAATTTCCAATCCTAAATCAAATGTTTAGGCCTAAAGACATCTATGGCCACTTTATTGTATCTCTTCCAATAAAATAAGTAGATTATACCTGACGTCGTAAGTGCTGACAAAATTCTACTGTGATTCTGTTCTCTAATTTAATCAGGGGTTCATTATCACTATTCATTTCACATGCGTTTTCGTCGGTATTACTAGTTTGGCTGCAATGCTCAAATGGACTTCTACATCGTCAGTTTCTGAATTTTCATGATCGGAGTCTGATTTCTCCAAGATACTCAATATTCACTGTCGTTCGCGTTCTTCGCAATTGAAAATAGCCCGGGTCAAATAAACCCAACTGTGCGAACGCCGGGTTAAAAGCTCCATTGTCATTGAAACAAAATATATGTACTCATTTTGTACAAAATTACATTCATATATTTAAAATTTATATATAACATAATAAGTTTATATAAGCGATTTATTTACATTAACAATTCAAATTGTATAAATATTATAAATGAGATGAAACTACCGAAAAACTATACTATACTATGATACTATACCAAAATACTATGATATGCTATAATACTATGATACTATACATATAAAAATATTCTGTATGAAGGTTTTATCATGGACTATCCATGCTGTGCTATGAAGAATGGAACAAGTTTTCCTGGAATACCCGTGCTATAACATAACGGATGGACCAAGTTCTTCTGACCCTAAAGTCTAAAGCAGTTACAAATGTACTTGGCAGCAGTTCAGAATGGGCGGACTAGGAAACTGCATTGATAAAGGTGATTTAACTCACTGTAATTTTTCCGAAATCATAAAAGATATTATAAAGCTTCTGGTGATACTCAATGCACACTATTAAAAGCTTTCACTCACTCGATACATCAATATTGTAACGTTATTTTTAAAGGCAAATAGAAATACTTCATTTGACAACACATTACTATCATAAAAAATAATTAACAGTAAAAGCATAACTACACGAAATAAATATATTGGCTTGCACAACTTTAAAATAATTTTAATAATAAGTTTGAACAAAGCTAAACTTAAAAGCCAGAGTTTGTTCAGTTACGAAGTCTATTGTTTGTCTTATGCACGGTCCTACTGAATTAAGGTAGTAAAGTCCAGGGCGCTGTTTCCATTTCATTGGCCATTAATTTGTCTAAGCCATCTATTGTTATAATGAAGCTACTAGCACTTTGTTTGTGGTGCGATTAGTATTTATTAATTGTAGTGCAAATAACGGTTTTAAATTGATGTGTTTTTAATATGTTCTTTATTTCACGTGTGGTTTGACGGTTACAAGACTTGTGCTATTGAATATTATTATTATAAGTACGAAATTGCGAAGAATTTATAAGTATAATTAAATTATCTATAAATTTGGTGGTGGTTACTGTAAATGACAAGAATAAATATATTGGTTTTAATAATTAAAAAAAAAAAAAAATGTTATCTTGTGAACTTATATGTTAATTCAATAATTAATAATAATGCCTCAATATGCAATCATATGAAATATCCTAAATTAAAAGTAAAAATATAATGGTCATCACTAAAATCACTATCATCAGGACCAATAAACTCCTTTGTCCATGAGGAGTAATTGAATTTGATACGGCATTATGTAGCTAGTTATATGACCTATTTAATATTTGAACTTTAGTTTGAAATTAGTATTTCACAATTACATTGACATATAATTAAATTATTTCAAAAATAATAAATGAGAAATGAACAGAATAAGTATTTTTAAATGTAAAATATCAAATTATAAACTTTTACATTAGCAATTTCAATGTTGTAAATAAAATGGTATTTATATGTATTTATGTAGTATTGGTATGTTTTGGTGATGGAATACTAGTATAAGCTACTATGACGTACACATTATATGTATATATTATATAATTAATATTAATATGTATATATTTAGATTCATAATTCATGAGATATATTGAAATCAGAAATTGTCTGAGTTCGTTAAATAAATATTTGTTATAAATAATCCTCGCAATGATATAATAAATTATAGGTGAAGTACAATATCTGGTTTTAACACTTCTGTGGTATTCTGTCATTTTCACTATAATATCTAACTTATTTTATAAGTAACTTATATTTTGGTTGGTTATTTACTATAAATTATTCCTTTAATTTTTTACTTGTATATATTCACATAATACAATTTGTAAAATTATATTAATGTTCATGTATCTAATAGATAGCAAAAAATATAAGTAATATTCGAAGTTGGTAACAAAACTTCTTTACGATACTTGATGTGAATTGCGATAATAATAGACAATTTTTATATGCTATTAAAGAAACATGTGTATATATATATTGCATTTCTTGAGTAACAATTTTATGAGTACCTTATTTACTCTATGGTTTTCTGAAAACCTCAAGTCCAGTTAAATACAAAGCAAGTATTGTGGGCGTTTGTAGTTTCTAGTAAAATCACATCCCATTTTAGTAAAATTATAAACAAAAATATTTTTATTCTACTTTCTAAGTAAAAAATAAATAAACTTTGTTATTCAAGAGAGACTTCTTATTTTGATAATTTAGATTAGCTTACCTTTAATGAAACTTGAGAAAGAAATATATTTTTAGTTATAAAACTGGGAGGTAAAACTGATGAAAAGGTTTACATCTCAGATAAAACAAACCCTGTTGGTGGTTTCTAAGATGCTTACTGTGATTCAATCTCTTAAAAATCATTGGTTTCTCTTATAAGCTTTATTCATTAAAATATATTTATCACAGAAATATAGTATTTATCTATGCATTTTTCCTACTTGAATCAAATGAAAAATGAAATGAAATTGAAATCAAATCAAAAGCAAAAATCTTTATTGAAAGCTTGGAAAATAATTCCCACAGACCTGAGATCAGCTGGCGACAGAAACTCTATAATGTTTTTAAGGCAGTTCTCTTATAATTCACATACCCCTTAACTAACAACTCGAAGGGTAGACTTGTTTAAATAAATTACTGTTCACCAATTTTTTATTTTTTAAACGTTAAAATCCGAATTCAATACTTTTGTGTGCCAACTTCACATTTGTCTTTCTGTTCTCAGTTGGGTTTTATAAACATGCATACTTTTTCATATTATATGAAAGCTACCTTTGAAAGCAATTAATTGTGTACATAATACATAGAGCTAAGATAACAGGACTTAATCGAAGTAAAAAAATATATTATTTCTTTTGAATTAAAAAAACAGAAATAATAATTTATATAAATATAGAATGAAAAATAAACTGATACGGGTGGGGATTCGAACCCGCGACTACTGGGAAACTGTCCTGTCGCTCTACCAACTGAGTTACCATTGTTTATTTTTCATTCTACATTTATATAAATTTAAATAAGCTTAACATGGCTATACATGTTTAAAGATATTTTCAAACAGAAATAATAATAATAATAATTTGGCTTTTCACAAAAGTAATCCTTTATCTCGGATAATAAACTACGACAACACTATTTCTTACAAAAGCTATTCTGAATCTTGTGATTAAACTGAGAGAACACTTTCCGTTTTTGTCGTCATCTTTTTCGTCTTTTTACTAACTAAGCTAACTTTGAAAAGAAGTAACAACCCATTTTGTTTTTGTATTTAGGATTATATGTTTAATGATGCATACTATAAATCTCAGCCCAAATGAGATGATTAATGTAATTGGCATTTTGGTTTTTAACTATTTGCAATGATAATAATGATATGAAAAACTTCCTTGCTGTCAAAGTTAAAGTCTTATTATTTTAACATCGGAGTCTAGTTTTGGCTCTTCAAACTTCCAAAGGATTGGTCTATTAAAAAGAACTTACCAGAAAAAAGAATAAAAAAAACAGCTATTTTTGATACGTACAAAAAATACAATCAAGTAAATCGTGTATCTTAAGTGGAGACTAAAATAACAGGTAAGTTATTCTAGTAACTGCTGCTGCTAATAGGTTGTATTTTGCTTTTACATTAACAAGGGTATAAAAGGTACTGACGAAAAATTTGGAATAGAAACCTAAAAATATTTTTTCTTTTAACTAAGAACACAAAAATACACCTTGGAAGCGGTTACAATGAATCAACACGTGCAGAAAGTTGCCAACAATTTGGTTATTGCCAGATCTACACAGTACTATTCATATAATAAGATTTCGATATAAGAACTAAGAAATTATTGGGAATTTATTATAAAAACCAGTAAGTGATAAACAATTGTACTCAGATTATTACTAACTTATGACCATAAGTTAGTATTTAGTAATAATCTTATTGGTTTCCAAAGATGACAATGTATATAAATATATACATTAATTTCTTCGTTATTGTTCTTTTTTTAATTATAATTAATAATTATACATCCAGTATATATAGCTATGAATAAATTCATCTTGGTGTAGATTCCGCACGTATTCTTAAGCGTTTCACATGCATGTGTGTTTTCTTCAGATTTGTCCATTATAAATCTATAACGATTATGCTCAAACAAAGCTACTATTAGCCATACATAAATCGGAAAAATATTTCATTTTATATAAATATAAAATAAACCGATACGGGCTGCGACTTCACTGAATGCGGATTTGAGTCCGTATCAGTTTATATCTCATTCTATATATTTATATAACTTAAAATGCCCATACATTTTGTTACATATTATCAAATATTAATTTCGGTAGTGGCATCTTTTAAATCTTTATCTATACTGCAAAGTTAGAAAAATTGGTTAGGTTAGCATTCAATATTTTTGAAAAAAGCCTTATCGATGTCACTGCCCTCCCGATAAAGGCGATCACATATAGAAAGCTTCATTCACCGAGTAGGTATCGATACGGTAGCTCAATTGGTAAAGGGACAGGACGGTTTCCTAGAGGTCGCGAGTTCGAGTCTCTGCCCGTATCTGTTTATTTTTAATTCTATATTTATATCAATTTAAATAAGCTTAACATGTATATACAGGTTTATATATTTTTTTTAACAAACCGGAACAACATACTAAAAAAAAAATAGTAACGATAATTTATAAATTCTATGTTATGGATATTTTTAGTAACTACTGTATCTGTGGTTCCAACAGTGACATCACGAAATGTTAAAGGATTACAAAATTATATTATCATATATATAATTATTATTTTATTTTATTTTTAGATTCGAGAATTAAAAAAATTAAGTACTAAGTTGTCAATGGTCCAGGAGCTTCAGAATTCAGACAAATAAAAATGTGATTAATAGTGCCTGGGTCACCGCACTTCCCATTTAGCTGACTGACACAGCAAGTGCATTCGAAGTAGTCTTGGTAGCCTTCGGAATGAAATGCTTCGCCACATTATATTTGAACCGGTGGGTAAATTGGCTCATATTGGTTTATTTTTGCTTGGAAATTGTACGTTTGATTTATTAAAATTAATTCAATATTTTTATTTTATATGCAACATCACAAAATTGTTATGAATATGTTTGACAACTAATTTTAATATCCTTCCACTAAAACGAAATGTGAATAATATTGAACGATAGATAATAGTATGTCAAGAAAAAGAGAAACAAAACAATTTTCGATTATAAACTTTGTATAAAACAATTATTAATATACAATGATGGGTTAGTTCACTTATTAATGTTTTTAATGGAATATTATACTCCGAGTCTAGGTCATTAAGTTCTAAAGTTCAGGGCGGTGCCTTTAATTTGTTCACCATTCGTTTGTCTAAGAACTCTTTTGTTCTAATTGACAGTCCTTTTTTACAGTTTTTATTACACATGATATCATTATTAACAAACAGTATATAGTTGTTGAAAAAAAAATTGTACCAAATTTAATGTCCAATCGTTTCTAAAAAGGATGATGAGAGAATTTAAGTTCAAAATCGTATATTTATACGTTAATTATTACTTAAGATAGAAATATTTTATTAACTTACAAATAAGAACGTACGAGAGGAAATAACGTAGTTATGAAAATGAAATTCACATTATAACTCAAATGATAATACGATTATACGGCAATGAAAATATTTTAAGTAATTTATATAAATATAGAATAAAAAATAAACAGATACGGGCAGGGATTCGAATCCGTAATTTCGGTAGTAGCATATTTTCAATGTTTATCTATACTGAAAAGTTAAAAACATGGGTTAGTATTTTCGAAAGAAACCTAATAGATGTCACCACCATGCCGTTAAATACAATCACGTATAGAATGCTTCATTCACCGAGGCGGACAGCGATATGGTAGCTCAGTTGGTTGAGCGACGAGACGTTTTCCCAGTAGACGCGGGTTCGAATCCCTGCCCGTATCGGTTTATTTGTAACTCTATATTTATATACATTTAAATAAGCTTAACATGGCATGACATGATATGTCAGTTTGCAGATGATACATGCCTAGCTATAGCATAATGAAACCTGGAATGAAAAAGGCAAAAATTATGGTAGTGGTATTGGGGCCACCATAGATACTCATTTTACTTTAATTTCATAATTTATTTTTCAAGTGAATATATAAATTCATATTCTGTAAGTATTTCAGCGTCTTCAAAATGCTTTTATTAACATCGAGCAATAAAAATCACTTTGGTTGTGTTCCCACACAAAAACTAATTTGTTTTGTTTTTAGTTTTTACTGTTAAAACTTCAACTAACTTGCTATCACGGTTCGTCAGATTCAGCCTGGAAACAGACAGACTGACATCGTTTTTTTAATAATAGGATTCCCTTTTTACACTTTGGGAACGAATCATTAGAAAAGATCATTTAATTATAAATGTATCAAGTATCGTATTTTTTCTTATATTTATCGTATTTTAATTATATTCACATAAAATTAAAAAAAATGAATATTATTTTTTTAAATAATTAACTACATAAATATATGTACCTAGTTAATATAATATTATTATGATTATAATTGAAACACGTATATTTCAATTTACCCGCTTTTATTTAAGTATATTAGAATATTCAGTTTTAGGTTACATATACCTAAATAATTAATTATGTGGCATTAAATGTTGGTTGATTTATGTTTACAGTATGTTTTATGTAATTTTTAAATGATCTATTTATATTAAAAGAAAAATCCATTCTTTGGATCTATTTTTAGTGTCACTGTGGAGTACAATTATATACTTCATCATTTTGTTCATTCGTTATTCGTTGTTAGATATTTAACAATCCGTATCAATTACCTGTAAGAATTTTCCAAAAAAAAACGTTCATCATGTTCCAATGACTATAATAACTTATGGATAATCTTTATTTCGCCGGACCAAACTTTAAATATTCTCCCTGCCCTCTAAAACTATGAATTGTCACAATTCCTAGTATTAAATTAATATAGAGTAATGCCCTATTTGTGGGCAAAATGCTGCCGCTTCCTCTCTTAAATAATCTCTAAACCTGGTACTTATTACAAATGAATAGCAATAGATCCCCATTAATTGAAATACCCTCAATTCTTAACCATAAAAATTTTCATAATTATGAACAACTATAGACTTATTAGAATGAAATATTTTAAAAAACTATCTACAAACAACACCATTATTATTACCCTCATCATCGCGAAATCTTATTTGAATATAATTTTCCAAATAGTAAAAAAATAATAAAAAAGAAGGTACCTACTAACAATTCAAAGTTTATTTTCTTAATCTTAGGTAATTATTATCATAATTTTAATAGCTAAAATAATGACGTAAGTACTTGTAAATGATTGAATGAATAATGATTTGAATGAATTCAAAATAAGAGATTCTTCCTTATTTTCCCAATCCGTTAATAACTAATAATTGAAATTAGCTGCAAAAATAAAGATCATAACATAATTGCTTGTTTGTTCGAACCTTTGCCGATTTTTTTTAGAAAGATAATGTATTGGTTAGACGACCATTTTTATACTTAGTAAATAAAACTGAAAGGTAAAATTCAAGATCAAATCTAGATTGCCTTGCAACGGCTATGTAGAAATATTAAAGAAAATTACTATCGGAATATAATTTCATGCCGTTTCAGAGAATGTGTTATTATAGCAATTGTATTCTATTCGCAAAAAAATTAAATCAATCTTATTACCTTATACGTACGGCGAATAAATTTTCCTTGAATTAAATATCCGTTTCAATTTACTTTGTAAAGTATTGCACCAGTTTTAAACTTTAAGATTAAAACAATGAAAATGTATTTTTTTAAGTATAACGTTTTTTAAATATAAAATAGAACGTTGATAAAATAATTCTATATCGATATGTATAAATAACATATTTAATGGTAATGTAAATAAATTTAATTCAGAAAGGTTTTTATCACCTAAAGAATAAAAGTAAGCTATCCAATTGCAGACAAAAGTTTTTGTTTTCAAATATTTTTCTTTATATAATACAATTTTCTATACAATTAGAATCAGATCTGATTTTGTGTAATAAGAATGCCTTTGAATAGTGTTTTAGATGTATTTACTTATGTTTTAGATTCGTCATGGTTAGATGTACCTAACTAATAACCACGTGACTACATTTTTAATCTACAGCAGTTGTAGCACCTGATAACATAACGCTTGAAATTTTCTGAATATGTTTCATAAAAGTGCAGTTCAACATATATAGCATATAATATTTATAACATAATGATTTTTCAAACTTTTGTAAAACTTAAGAATAAAATAAGTCTTACTAAGGAGTACTTGTGCTTTATTTTTAATGTAACGTGGATAGATAAACTTAGTCTGACCATAAATACTGTTACAATTAAAAATAAAAAATATTACATTTTATCTCAGGAAATGAACATAGCACCTAGAACCATGTCGCGTATTTTAAGAGATGACTTAAGACTTGCAACCTATAAGAGACGCACTGGTCATTTATTAACTGATAAAATAAAGATGAAAAGGGTGGTAAAATCGAAACAACAAGTCCCTAAAACAATCCATGCGATTGGCAGTGAAGAATTTCCCTATGGAAAGAGCGCGTGCTTCTGTTGATAACTGTCCTCGACGTTTAAGGGACTATATCGCAGCCAATGGACCCCACTTCGAATAAGCTTTTATATTTACCGAGCGGGTGCCGGTTATCGCGTTGCAAGGACAGGAGTCCAAACAGTGCCTGGGACCCAGGAATAGGTTTAAGGGGCCCCTTTATTATGGGCAAAAATGCTCGCCTTCACCCTCTACACTCCTCTCCCTACCTAACCAAATTTGGAAAGAACCTACCTATGCCGTCTTTGAAATACGTTCTAGAAATAAACCAGTGCATGTTCTAGAAAGGCCAAGGTCTTTAAGTAGGTTATAGAGAGATTTTGCTGTTATAAATCTCGCTCCCACTTCTACCGCGTACAAACTAACTATAAATTTATTCCTGGACAGTTCGTTGATCAGTTCGTAATACTTACTAAGCTTGAATGTGTGATCCCTGGGGATGTTTGTTTCCCAGGGAACAGTAAGCTCCACAAGTATCACGCGCCTCAGATGTTTAGAATACAGGAATAAGTCCGGTATAATATATTGTAATATACTTTATGTATAACTTTGAAGTATATTTGATCCCAAGTTGTATAATCAGCGGATTCACAATTGTATGGATGGATGATATTGTATCAACTTGTGCAAATGAAAACCAAATTAGCCAGAATCTAAGTAGTGCATTTCCGAAAAGCGTCTCTCGTCTGACTTGCTGACCGGGTAGTGGTGCGTGAGTGTATATCAGATTACCAATTTCAGAAGGTGATGAAGACTATAATGCTGATAATTAATTGATTATTATTAAACACTATAATTATAAGATGTTTGTAGCATGGAAATAAGGCATCGTCATCACCGGATGATATAAAACATACTACCAAATAAGTGTCTATGTACCTGAATGTAGTATCTGAAACATGAACAACATATTTTCTTTTACAATAGGTAGCAACTAAAATCATATTTGTACAGCACTTAAAAACAATAAAAACATAGTAATTTCCTAAATTTATCAGACCTAACTCTGTATCAATACTGATATTCTAACTTAAAACTTTCTCTCAATCTGCCCATTATTATTAGTCTTTCGTGGTCGTAACTACTTTCCTACGTGTACGTTAACATAGATAAATTATCACTTAGCAGCACGTGACTGAAAGACACTTTATCTATAGAGCTTTCAATGTTATATATGGCACATGCCCTAATTTATGTTTATACATGTAATTACAGTAATTACTTTTATTTAATCATCTATTAGTATGCACCTAGACATCAGGGTCCTGGAAGATTAAGAGATTTATTCGTGTTACAAGTCATTTGCTGTACTTCCCCTTTGATTTGTAATGTCTATAAAATAACTATATTTAGAGTTTATTAGGAAAAAATACTGTAATATTTAATTATAGCTTAGTTATAACCAATATTCTTTTTAATTAAATGTTTAGCAAATAATTTCCTTTTGTTGTGAGTTCCGATTCTAAAAACATTATTTAGTGAAATATGTTAAAAACTACGTATTGTATGGATTTTTATGTATTTGGATACATATAGACCAAAATATAAACATTACAAGATAATCAGATGATTTAGTACTAGCGGCACGATACGTGCTTCGCTACGTAAAAAGTAAAATTTAAAAAAAAATTGGAACAAATTCATTTATTCAAACAAAAAAATCTTACATATTCATACGGTATCGATTAGTCGAATTATGATAAATGTACATGTAATGACGTTGGACATTGTGATAACTTTTTAATATTTTTTTTTAAAGTTTGTTTTTTTATAAATTAAAGACGCGTGTACAAGGCAACGTCTGTCGGGCCCGCTAGTTTAATATAAAGATTTCATTGGTGTACTGACGATGACGTAACGTATGACGTAATGTATCACGAACTTGACACTATATTTCAAAAATATTTGATAATAAGAGATTTAATAGTACAAATAAAAATAAAACGTTGGCAAACGATTAAACATATATTAAAATATATAAAAAAAATAACAACGAAACTCCAAATATTTTTTTTTCCCTGACCAATATACCTAATTCTTGACTAATTGTTGTACCACCTGTACATTTAATATTTATCATTAGTGGTCTACATTTAATATTGCAAAAAAATCTTTTGTTGTAAATAAAGTAAATGAAATGTGTAATATTCTACTATCTACTTGACAATAACAGTCACGAAGAGACTATAAAATAAAATATTTGTTTTGTCCATATTATCGATTTGTGATGACACTAACTATTCGGGTAAAGTAGATTTGAATAGAAAAAGGAATATATTTTAAGTATAATGGTATAAGAATATAACTATTAAGACAAGAATATAAAAGATTTCAAAAATGTCGGTAGGTTTTAGATATATGGATAGGTATATTATATATATTTAGTAGTATACTGTGATCTTAAGTAAATCTGGTCCTTGAATTAAGAAAAACATTTATTGTATTTAAAGGAAAAAAAAATGAAATATTTTTTAGTTTCCATTCCAGTTTAGTTTAATAGCCAGTCTTTGAGAAGAAACCTTTCTTTACAGAGCCCGACTATTCTTGTAATTGTGCACATTTTAAGATGTACGTTTTCTTGTTATAAAGAACTCTAATTTTGGTCCATCCAATTTTTGGTGCGTAGAAGAAGGCATAAATGACTTGCGATACCCGTTATTTTATGCACTTATTATCTCTTATACAAAAAAATATTTTTTTTATATGTTCGAAGTTATTTTTATAAACATTGTTAATTATTATTTAAGTTTTTATAGTAAATAATATATATTTACTATATATAATATTATAAAAATTATAAAACAATTCATAGAGCAAAAGAGAATCTCTATAATGTTTAACAAAAAATAATTATTTTTTTTATGTATGTGAGCACTGATATATTCCACATTTCATTTTAATCAATACATTGTTTTGATTTGTTTTATAAAGTAAATTTTATGATAAGAAGATAAACTATCAATTACAAGACAGTAACATCACACGAGGTTTTAAAAACATTCGTAATAAAATAACATCACTAAAAAGATTTTAGGGTAAAACTTTAACGTCATGTAAGGTTGCCAGAGCTGGACAGATTTATGGGAAGTATTACCAGTACCAAGGTAAATTTATAAAAGAACAGGTACAATGATTTTCAAAAACAAACTTTGATATAAATTCAACATTTATGGAAAACGTTTCTAATAACAATGATGTTATAATTAATTGTTATTAAAATAGGTAGGTAAATATTTTATCTATTTCTTAATGTTTGCAATATGTAGAATTTTCATCGCCGCAGTTTTGTCTATTTAATATGAATGCATATTCTATTTACAATGTTATCTATTTACATTATATAAATAGCTGTAGTTAGGCAGCTGTTTGTGCAGAAGGAAGCCAAAGACCACTGAAAAAGTAAGTAATATGTTTTAGTTCTAGTAAACAAATTATTTTTTATGTTTTAACCGTGGTGTGTATGTATGTGTTAACTTTTTTTGGCATTTACACAAACACCAGAGGGATGGTCAACACAATGCTTAGTTTGTTTATTAAATGAATATTTTTCTCTTTCATACTATTTTGATGATATTATTATAATAGGCAGGGAATTTCAAAATTCTTTATAAATCTTATTAAGAAAGTGATAGATTTTTCCAAATTCATTTCTTAACGAGGCTAGCGAACAGTTTTATTTTAACAAAGAATATTCTAAAAAATATAATTGATGAAATCGTAGCCTTTTTCAATATTTTAAAATGATTCATTATTTTTCGTTTTATGATATTGTGGTAATTAAGGACTATAGGCATATAAATGAACACTGGATTAATAAATTCTCTTAATTATTGTTCACAATATAATAAACCTGAATAGTAATATAAATAATATAAAGGAACAAAAGCTATTATAAGCACTTAAATAACTGATCCATTTTTGACATTTTACTAATTTAAATCTCCTTTTCATTTGAAAGATAACTCAACACTTGTCAATGTTACAATTCCGTAGAAATTATACAATAAATGTGATACACAGACTATTGTGGGGACGAGTGGTTTTGAATAGAATACGAAAAGAGGGTCAGTCAGATAGAACCATCCGATTGTTACAGTTACAATAGATTAGAAACAGTTCATATTTTTACAGAGATTTTTTTTTTCATCCACATTATACTAAAATTAACTCATAAGACCTTTTTTTATATGACTAAATGAAAAGACCTTTGGATGGTAAATGGTAACAATAGTCGCAACACGTGATTCTTGAGGAATAAGAAGGAATAAAGAGGAAAAAGAGATTATGCTATATTAAAACAAAAACGATAATCGCATGTTTAAAATAGTACAATCTATCGAGATGACATGTTTAAATCGTAATATATGTATTTGGTTATACTGTTACATAGTTATACATACGTATAAATAACAATGTAGTTCATTCTTCTGAGACGTCCTTTGTGCACATCGCTAGAGCAAGTAAATTAAAGGCAATCTTCTAAACGCTTCGCTACTTTGATTATACACCCTCTGACGACTCTAGAAATTCACATGAGCTTCCCTTTTAAGTGCTACGTCAATATACATGATTTTTTAAAATTATTTTGAACAGTATGGAATATTTCTTGTAATATTTGAGCACCGGTGACCATATCAGTTCTTAATATATGTAAATCATTTATAGATGGATGATAATTTATTTGAATAACCCTTATTGTTTAGTATATTTTTAATGAATTATGTACCCACGTCAAAATCATAGTAACCAGTATCATTCACCATGTAATAATAATACTAATTTGTAAATAATATTTTAAGTCAATACAGTATTTTGTATTTTAACCACATTATTTTAGATTTATAATAAATAACGAGCTTTATATATAAATTACTAAATTGAATGTTGGGAAAGATAAACATATAGAAAACATTTTGATATAAACATAAACACATAGAAGATAAACAGGAAATTAATTATAATTCTGGACACCTCAAGTTTTAAAATGTATTCGAGGAAAAATAATATATAATCTGGTCATAACGTATTTTTTTCAAGATAAACTAATGTCAGAAACTTAATGAAGATAGTTTTTGTTTTATTTATGATGAAGGGATTAATATTATCAGTAGCTGTTGCCCGTGACTCGTTATGACTACGATCATAAGCCATTTAACTATATTTTTGACAGTCTAGTGGACGCAGTCACGGGCAACAGTTATCCCTAATAAAGTAATTTATAGAATATGTTGTTAATTTTTGATAGAACTGCATTTTTAATTACGATAAAGAACACAATTTTTACTTGTACAAAATTCTACTTAGTACTTGTGTAAAGTGGAACTTTATACAAGTAAAAATTGTGTTCTTAATTCTAATAAAATACTTTACCGGAGTAAATAAGTGTAAAAAAAATTTTGGCCTACATAACAAGGCTTTTTTTTCCTAGAAAGCGAGGGCGAAGCCGCTGGGAACCAAGAACTATCTTGACAAACACAGCTTTCGATTAAAAAAAGCCGCATTCAAATCTACGCGTTTTTGTCCACGCGTTTGGCCGCTAGATTGCCACAGACAGACACATAGATACACAGATCGACAGGTCAAACTTATTACAACCCTTTTTTTAGTCGGGGGTTAAAAAATAATACACGTTAGCACGTAGTGGTTAAAATGTTAAAATGAACTAAATATATAATCAGAATATATCAAAATTCAAGCCTTATTGTAGAAAAAACATTTGAATTAAAGATCCTCTCTGCTGCTATAATAACATAGGTAATACCACTTTAATACAGAAAATTAATTAATTTGAAATACAGAACCATTTTTTAAAAATATGGTTGCCTGTAAAGTCGGTTTTACGGGCGAAGATTTACGTGACCACGTCTTTTTCTCGGTAGAATATTTATTGATATGAATATTATTAAATTGCACAATATTTTAATAATTTGAGTGATTTTGTTGAGGATAGGACGATGAAGACGTTGTCACGTAAAATCATTTTATATATTATTTATTTTATATTATATTATTGATGTTATTATTTTTTACAAAATTTATTTACAGACTTTTTCGATACATCAATTAGTTGCGGAGATATCGATCATTGAAGTTATTGTTTGCTACCAGTATTTTATATATTTATTTTTTTCAGTTATAAAAAAATACTATTTCCAATTGTGTCTACCAAGTATGGTCACATGTACTGGCCTACATATTAAATAATAATAAGTACAGATAATGTTATGTGACGTCACTTCTGATTTTATATATTTTAATATTTTAATTTTAAAGAATTAATTTGAAAATCAAAACACTTATTCAGATCGAAGGTTCAAATTTTTGCTAAATAAATTTGAAATTAATTAAAATTTGTAATTGTAAATAATGAAGTTGAAAATTAAAACATTTACTTGAATTAGATGTTAAAATTCTTGCTTAACACATTTTAAATCAAGTTTTCTTATATCTGCCACTTTTTCTTAATATTTGTAATTTTAAAGAATCAATTTGAAAATCAAAACATTGCTCGGCGGACCGATCATGTTTGAGTGGGAGAGAGACGCAAGGCATTCGGCGGGCCTCTCTCTCGTTCGGTGACTCATCGTAACGTTACCGGGCGTTACACTTTTTCATAAGTGACTCTCAGCCGCAACCTAATTTAAGACGTTGTCACGTCAAAAATAGCGTAGTTTTAGAGGAATAAAAAAAAAAACAATTGTATAATATACAATTCCAGTGGGTATGGTAATAAAAATAGAAATAAAAATATTAATTTTCGAACAACATAAGATCCATTTTGTTAGTAATCTTAAAAACTAGTTGTGTTAGTACTAATTTCCTACAAGGGATATCCTACATAATATATTATTTCTATTGAATATGAGAATTGATATAAATTAGTCGAAGCACTTTCGAAACTTTGTTTTTTATAGATTGAAATTTCTTTATACACATATTTTTTAATAATTAGAGATAGACATGAAATAGGAGACATAAAAAAATAATATTTATGTGTATATTTTTAGTGTCTTAAAAAATCCTAGTTTTATGCAACTTCAAGATGCATTTATTTTAATGTGATTCATATAAGTTATAGAAGAATAAAAATATAAGAGTATGTTGTCTAAGCACTTTCACAAAAAATATGGTTTCGAGTATTTAGAAAATATTTTCTAGCGTTTTACTTCAATTTAAAATACAGACTTCACAAAATATTTAAATTATTATATGATTATACAATATAAGAGTATGAGAGTAAAAAAAAAACTTATCAGTTATTTAAAGGAAACAAAACATTATATGAAATATGAGATTGTTATCAAAAAAAATAATTGAAGTATCTTCGTAAATTATCCGTCTAGTTACCGTTTAGCGTTATAACAAATATGAAATGGTTGATTGAGAGCTGCATAAATTAAATTAAATATTATAACAATTTGTATTTTATTACAGTTCGTTATTGTTACACATGTTATTTTACTATTAAAATCATGTTAAAGTAATCCTGCATTGAATATGCATTATTTAGTTTCATTTAAATGCACCGAACAATTGGAATATCAAATCCATAGAATTTATTTATTATTTCTTGACCATTTAATACTTTAATTCCGTTTGTTTATAATCATGTTTTATTTTAATGAGAATCAAAGGTTATAATATAATATTTTGAAGTTTTAATAACTAATGTAAATAGCCTGTGATATGAGGGAAAATATTAGAAATATTTTTAGAAATCGCATAATCGGAATATGTTTGAAAATCAGGGTATAAAAAAAGAAGAAATGGTGATTCGTCCTCTTATGTTACTAATGGTTTAGATTAAAGTAATTTTATTGAAATTAGAGTTTGTTCTTTGACACAGAGGTATTTAAAAATAAATATGTATAAGAACTGCATTTTCATTATCTTAGGAATATTAATTTTCATCTTAATATTATATAAATACTATTACAGTTTTAGTAAGAATCATAATTTTAATCTATGTCAATTTAACATCCTTCCACCTCATCATTTCGTGTATTAAACCTTTCTAGGAAACACAAACAAACCTTTATAAATGTACCCTACAATATATAACGCTATAAATAAACTAAGATAGTCTTCATATAAGATTTTGTTAATGTTTTAAATTCCTAAGTTAGTTTCTTTTTACTTACGGATACGGATATAGCAGTAACATTTATGGAATGTATTTGATTAAAAACGCAAATAGTCTGCAGCCAAATAGCACATTGATTTGCAGTGAGTTAAATTGACCACGATAATACATTGTCAGAGATATTGTTTAACTATTTTAATAATATTATTAATGTTATTTTTTGATATAAATAAATTTAATAAAAAATACCGACACTACACACTTTAGATAAAAATATAATATAAATTTCATTAACATAAAAGGGACTTTACCCTTTATTTAGGAGTGTACAAACCAGGAAATGAAACACGTGACTTTCCCAGACGATACTATGTTATAACTTAAAATGAATGACTAACATTTGCCTACATGAATAAAAACATCACATCAAGAACGCTTGATTTAATTCTTATGATTGGATTTAGACACAATACTTAAATACAACACAGTGTGATAAAACGCTAACCACATGTCTTGACCTTGACCTGATGACCTTTGTATTTTTTCCTTATCTATATTTAAATTAAAAAGTTCGATGATTATGACTCGTAGAAATTTTCTAACGCGCTTGCATTTTGTGTATAAAATATGTATATTCATATGTTGTATATTTTAATAGTATATTAATGTAGTGAACCAAATTGAAGGATTATAATCATGTTACATAAATAAGGAAAATAGTTATAATCATTTATGTAGGATACAATATAATTCATTGAATACACTTGATTGGCAGGTTATTTCAGAGGATCGTACATTTGTTCAGTGGAAATGAGTTATTTATTGATTTCGGCTGTTAGCAAATATTATAGGCTGTCATACAAATATTATGTAATCGAATAATACAAATACATTTACAAAAATTACTATTCCTAACTATTCCTAGCATAAATACTATTATCATGAAAATGTTTTGTTTTCGATTACATTAAGCATTTAGGTATGTGTGTTATGTTATTACATTAATATAATGGCAAATAATCAATCAATCAATATATATATAATCAATAGTTAGACTTTCTAATAGGAAAAATATATACAAATGTATGTAGCTATATTCTTAAGAATAGTATTTGATGATTGGAATAGGACGACTACTTAAAAAAAAAGAAACAGACAGTGACAGCAACTGTGAAGTGGTGGATGCGGTTTTTCTTACCTTTCTTTTGGGATAATAAGTAGTAAATTGTAAATGCCTTTTTTGTGGCTATTGTTCTTTGTTGTTTTAAGTTTAATTTAGATAAAGATGTTTTTACTTAATATTTATCTATGTCTTTGGATATTTCTTGCAAATAACGTGTGACGTCACATCTCCATCCATAAACAAAATCCTTTTTAAAACGGTATTTATCGAATACCTGTATTAGTATATTTTTATATAATTATAAAAGTACTACCATTGAAGCTTTGACAATAGTCGTATTTATTAAAAAACCTTTTTTACTTAATATAAAGAATGAAAGTTATTAATAAATTAAAAACAATTAAACCTTTTCAACTTCAATACCTAATAAATTGTTTTTAAACCCCGACTAAAAAGATGGGTGTTATAAGTTTGACCTGTCGATTTGTGTATCTATGTGTCTGTCTGTGGCAGTGTACCGGCCAAACGCGTGAACGGATTTGAATGCGGTTTTATTTAATCGAAAGCTATGTTCGTCAAAATGGTTCAAAATATGTTCCTTGTTTGGTCGAAACAGAAATAAGCCTCTCCAAGATATTGACGTTTTATTCGTGCGGGGGAAAGGTTCTTATGTAATTATAATTTTCTGTTCCTAGTGGCGTCATCCATTTTATGTAGGAAAAAAAGCCCTTGTTATGTAGGCCAAAAGATTTTTACACTTATTTTTTCAGATAAAGTACTTTATTAGGGAAAGCTGTTGCCCGTGACTGCGTCCACGTTGACTGTAAAAATCATATTTATATGGCTTATGTTCATAGTTATAAAGAGTCACGGGCAACAGCTAGTGATAAATAAAACCCTTTATCATAGGGTTATTAGTGATTGTAAATCATTCAAATAATATTTTAATTATATTAATTATAACAAATGATATAAATAATAATGATTATAATTTTATAGTGATTTCTTATGATGTATGATTGTTTTTCAGTGGTTGCAATATTTTGTAGCCTTCTACAATCGTGTGGCTTATGTGTATTTTTCATTTTACAATTAATCGTCGGAGGCAACATGACAATACGTGTTGCGTTTTAGAACACCGGAAATGGGAAAACACAAAAAAATGATCTTAACATATTTATAATTTAACTTAATTTTAGATAGAGCAAAAAGAATTTCATGACCATCCGTTTTCTCTATAAGTATATAGCTGCGGCTGCTGGCTGAGCAGGTAACTTTTCTATTTAAAAGACTATGTTCGTTTGTAACTATATATCACGATTATATAGACTCGTGAGCATATTATTTTAAAGGAAGATAGAGACTTACAATTATTTGGTTTACATTATGTATTTTTAATATCAAAGGTTAAATTGTGTGCATATTTTTATATTAGTTATTCCAATATTGTTAATCAATTGGTAGTAAGATTAATTTAACTGCGAGCACACTATATTGTAGACTGTAAAATGCTCCTTAATAATAAGTAGAAGTATTAAGGAACATGAAACGAATAGTTATATTTATATATACCCATATCTCTTTTAAGAATATATATAAATAACTAATCATAGACTGATCCAAATGTTTGAGTAGGGAAATTAACAAATGATTTTAAATGTGACGGGTAGCTTCACTTAGCACGGTGTAGCGTCAGAATTAAAATGAAAATTTTGATTGGCTTAAATACATGACATTTTATCTTGCTGAAAACCTACATGATTTGATTTGAACATTTGAATAGCAAACATTTAATATTTATTTGATTCTACAGTTTTATAAACGTATCTTTTATTTTATAATATATTTTTTTAATTACATATACATAAATGTTCTTAATATTCATATTTTATCAATACATATAACAAAAACAAAAAAGGGTTTTTATGTTTTTTTTTTAATAATTATTACAATACATAAATAAGTTTTACAATACATTTACAATACCAAATGATTTTCAACATAATATTTTCTGTAATTTTTGATATTAATAATCAATATTGGACATTGAAAGAATATTAATGTATAATTTCTTGTAAATCCATTGATGATGCTATACAAATAAAAATTAAGTTACAGAAACCCAATTATCTTTTTTTAAATACAGTGTACGTGTACGCGATGAATTCAGTTGAAAACGTACGTAGACAATTAACTCTGACTGACGTGTGCAGTTAGTAACACATGGGGAAAACAACGAGTTTTATCTTACAATAAATATGTATACAATGGTATATAAAAACATATTTAAGCCATATCATACAATTAATTTTATTTATTTTTTTTGCTATACAAAAATCAGTTGCGCTGCATATAAAATATTATTTGTGATTAACAATTTTTATGGAACTAACATCAAGTGCCCTGAACCCAAAATTATCTACATAGTATTTTAATTGACTGAAAAAATATTTAAATAAAAAATAAACGTAATTTTTTGTTTAAATATTATTTTATTTTCAACAAATTAAATTTTAATTAATTAATTAAGATTAATTAATTAATTTTAATTAATCAAGTAAGATTTTTAATAATCAACAACTATTCGCTTGTGGAGTTAGAGAGCTTATGGGAGCATATTTCTGCATAACAATTTCATTCGCAGTTCCTGGTAACCACAAACAAACAAACACAAACACATCAATACATAACACAAAGCATAGTAAAAGAGAGCATTTTGTTTATTTGTAGTGAACTGCACATTTCATTAAGGTCTAGCAAGTCTTTTGCTCAAGTGTGAGGAATGTAAAGTCATAATTTATTAACGGATTAAATAATTTAATTTTGGAAGTCTATGATTTCATGACATTGATTATAAACATTTCAAAACTAAATATGAGTAGTTTCGAAAATGATAAGTCAATTTAAACATTAAAAATAAATAATTTTATAATTATGTTATGCTATATTATATTATGTATATTTATATTTACATTCCTCAAATCTATTTAATGTCCAAGTCTATTGTGCTATCGATTTGTCCGAGAGCTCTGTTGTACTACTCTTATCACTAGCAAACGCATAAAACGCCATTATTTTAAATAAAAAAATACTTTATAATTTATAAAAAAGTAAAGTATTTTCATTGTTGCAATAAACTAAAATAGTATTCTGTATCTCTGTTTGCCGACGCAGATTTTTTCAACGACTTTCCGACCCCTAGGGATTGATAAGATTTCCATATGCGCAGTGTTGGCATTTTAGAAAGATTTATCGATATGGCGAAAATATGCAACCCTACATATTATATTATAAAAAATATATTAGTACATATGATTTTTTTTTCGAATCTTTTATAATAATTGTGTTAAATATAACAGGATTGTAATATTCTTAACTCTTTAGTTTCTACTAATATAGCTTATCAAATTTCCTTAAATATTAGAATGTTTTTCTTTTATATATATTCGTTAATTTTTAAAATACAAAGAGAATGAGATTATTGGGGTCGAGTCTTAATTATTCTTTTACAGTGAATAAAATACACATTTTAATAAAAAGTCAATAATACTGGTATATTATAAATTTATTTTATAGACATACCACAGTTCTTCATAATATGTATATATATATATCAGTTGAATAATTAATTAAATAGTTCTTGTATTTATAAAATAAATTAATCGAAACCTTATACGAAATAATTTTCTTTTTTAATAAATATTATTAAATAAATATATAAAATTAATAATTTTTATTACATTATATTTTTTTTTAAGGAACGCTTTCATCAAGTGAATTGTTATAAATGTTAGGAAGAGGAGACTCCGAAATGAAGTGCGACAATCCCAATTCAACACTTACGTTTGTTCTCATCTGTAGTTGTTTTTCATTTACACGCTTTTTTTTAACCTAATATATAAAACTCATAATATTTGCGGAAAATCTAAAATTTTATCACAACTAACAATTTTTCCATAATAAACCTAGGTAACGTTGTTTTGTATAATATATCTAATTATGTTGTTTTTACTAACAAATTAACTGTAATACAAATCTCTGCGGAAATGAGTTGTCTAATTTATCCGAAATTGGGATTAAACACGTTTTGCGGTTTTGATAATGGTCGACAAAATTAGGACTCTGCTAGCAGTGATGGGCAATTAATTGCTCTTATGACAATATTTTTAAATAATCCTTTTGTTACCAAAGATGACAAATTAAAAAAAAATCATTGAGCTTTTTATTACTATTACATTATCATTGTAAGCATGATTTCATGATGCAACATAAAAAAATCTTTTAAAATTTGGTTAGGTTATATGGGTATCGTGTCAACGTTTATTCTTAACGTACTAAATAAAGAACAGATTTGTTTTATTCAGTGATGTCTCCTACTAATCCATTTTACTATGTAAACCACAAATACATTTATAAACACAAAGTCGTTTCTAAAAATATTTACTATAACGTTTTTGAAGTTGTTAATTATTACTGCTTCTCTGGTTTCAGCAACATTCCTACTTCAATAATATTATCTTAACATTGTTTAAGGTTGAAGATTGTATAAACCAAACTCAAAGTTCCCCTTGGTATATCTATGATGATCAACAACTCCGCAACTATTCAATCCTGGAGTTTAGTAACAGTTAGTTTCACTGTGCCCACGTCCTATTTATCTAACTGACAATGTTTGCGTGAGTTTTAAAGATATATTACTTCACTCAAAAGAGTTAGCAAATCTTTTAAAGTATACTATACTTCTACAGCTTCCAAACAATCTTTCTAGCTTAAAAAAAACAAGAAAATAACTAAGGAATGTTTGTGTGCTAACGTATAGTATTATTATTCTGAATACTTAGAGAATAATTATGATACACCGTAGGTATGAAGCGTTATTTGCCAGGCTACTTCAAGATGTCGTCGCCAGTTTTTTCAGGTATATCTCAATTATTTTCTTCAAGGATTTGTACAATGAAAGATTATGTTGTATAAAACTTACTTTTAAGAAAAATGAAGATTTTGATTCTGAAAGATTATGGTGATATTATTAGAGAACATTTTTTTTATTTCCAAGCAAATAAGAGTATTACACGAAACATTTTTTATAATGATTCTACAATAGAAACATTTTAAAAAGGTAGAGGACGTTAATTGAAGCTCTATTAAACTGTGATTTTACATTAGATACTTGTTCCAATTGCTTTAAAGAAAAATTAAATTGCTGGTAATTTAGCTAAACAAGCTCGTGAAAACAGTATTTTGATTCTCTTCTATCCCTTTTATAAAGATATTTTGAACTTAAATGAGCCACCCTGTTGGCAGTAATGGAAATATTTTTTTAATAAATAGTCCATTTACAAAGGCAATCTGGTATAAAGAAATAGAAACAGAACCTTCAAGATTACCATGGATTGATAGAGCTAATATGGTTCATACCTTTAACTAATTGTAGTTTTTCTTATTTTATTATCATTTCACCACTTTGTTGACTTTCTGGAAGATACTTATTGTGCTGTGGTATGTGTTTGGAACTAAATAAAAATTTAGTTTAACATTATTAGTAGTATTTAAATAAAAGTTTTCTTACTTTCAAATTCTTATATCAGAGCACTCTATAAGGTCTTTGTTAAAGGTATTAGTTGGAAATTGATGTCACACTTATAATTAGTTTAAATTGTAAGTATTTCATCAATTTTTTATAATTGTTTTATAATTGATTGTAGTACCTACTACGAATATTCGGTACGATTCTATTCAAAATTATTAAATTTAGTTTTATACAGTTACATATATATTGACTTTTAGTAATAATTTTATTTATTAAGACATTTTTTACAACATGGAATATTGTGAAGCATTCTTATATGTATATATACATATATATTATATCATATTATTTCTTCACCGTTACTAACCATTTGAAATCAACTTTTAATTAGCATATCATAGATCAGCGCCTTATTTAATGCCAATGAAAGTCTTTGTTCTACTAAGAACCTAGCAAAACCTGACAAAAAGCAATTGTCGGCCTTTGCTTACAAAACGACTTTTAAAACTTTTTAAACGACTTCGCTTTATCCCATTGTAAAACATATTTATTTCAAATGAATTAGCTGATATAACAATACTAGAGTTATTTCATGTACAACATTCGTTAACTAAGAAATACTTTTATTTTTTTTATATTAAATAGTTAATCTATTATTTATAACCTCATATTATACGACACACTATGTCTCAACCTATGACCGCTTGCTGTTCAAATGATAATTCTTTATAATTAATTAACCAAAATCTCTTTTTCAATTTATAGAGTTTTATACTATAATATATACTATAATATAATAAAATAATAAAAAGTTATTTGTGATTTTTTTTATTCAACTTTTCAAATTTCGGAAAAGTCGTTTCAAATTACTGACGTAAAGTTTTACGACTGCAAGTAATAATTGTTTTATAATCCCGTTATTACGTTACAAGAACTCAATTTCATTGTTTTCATAACCCTCTAAAATGAAATGAAATAACACCGAAGGTACGTGACGAATTTAGTTGAAATCGCACGTACACAATTAACACTGGCTGACGTGATACATGAATCAACGAGAACTCGCTTCCACTCGACATACAAATTCTAAATGAAGAATTCAAGTTCAAATTCTAAAGAAATGGCTTGAACCTACCAATCTCATTACTGATCGAATTTTCCATATCTTTTTTGTTGTTGTCAAACAAATTAAAAACCATACTTACAGTTCTAATAGCAAATGTTTGTCAAAAACAAATGCCTTTGATTCAATATCCAGTCTAGTCTATTCTAGCCTTGTCTACTAGGTTACCAGCAACAAAACCAAAAGTATAAATAGACATAATTATATTATATTGTGACCTTTCATACTTATTACACAAAAACAATTTAGTAAATTATTCCTGAACATATTATCCGTACCTACAAAATCTAAACAAGAAGCACGCCCCAGCTTTAATACATACAAGCACTTATAAATATTTTTTTCTCATCATTCCTCCATTAACAATACCAATCACCGATATTTTCCTTATAAACAGAAGAATAACAGAAATCGATTTAAAAAAAATAGTTTAGTAAATTACAGGGGAGTTCGTGGACAAAAAATGTATTTGATTTGTGTTGTTACACAGCTTCGCTGCTCACTCGCTGGTAATAATATTATAATAATACTCGAGAAGTATGTATAATAATTTATATAATTTTTATCCAAAAACCAAAAGAAATAGTGATTTTTTTCATTTATTTAGAACATCTTTCGGCTTGTATGATACAAGTCTAATCGCCATGTGAAGCATGTAAGGCGTACCTCTACTGTCCTAAACTTTCAATTCTATTCTTTTTATATTTAACACACTTTTCTTTTAAATCAGTCTCACAGACGTAAACCTATACTATTTCATAAGAGAGGAACATAATGTATAACATTTATTCCATATGTATTTTATATATACATATACACGTATACGTACGTATACGTATATATTTCCCTTAATTATTTTTTAAGCTCATTATATTTCTCCTTAGTATTGTTAATGTCTCTATTAATTGAATATTAGTAGCAACTTTTAGTTATATGAATTTTCGGGAGTTAAAATTGTGACTGAGATAAAAGTTTTTGTTAATTAAGAGGATGCTAAATTACGACATTATTTACAAAACAGCCGGCTAAAATAAATAAATAAATCCATTAAAATAATTTCTACTTTTTGTAGTTATAAAATAAATAGCCGTAAGATCTTAATATTAAATATGATTGAGTTAAATTAAATAAGCAAATATTTAGAAAGGAAAATCCATCAAACAGTTTTAGGGCTGTGTAATAGTATAATCTTACCGTTTTTTTCCTTATTTTTGAAATCCAATAATTATTACGCAATAAAATTTTTATATGTTAAATAAATCTTCAAAAATTATTATGAATTGGCAAACAAAGTAGCTTAGGCAACTTTTCAAATTACAAGTATGTATGTAATTTGGTATAATAATAACAATTCTAACTAAACTGCCTGTGTATAATACAAATGTTTTAGTAAAGTACATTGTTAGGGTGATAATGACGTCATTAAATATAGTGCTAAAGGGCTATGAGCAGCTCATGACGCATGGAAAGGGTTAATGTTATAGTGAACGATATAATAAGCCTTACCCTACTGATGAAGTGTTCGACTCAAGGTGAGAGGAAATAAAATGGTGACCGATATAATTCTAGTAGATTTTGCTTCCTAATACCATTTTCGTAAATCATAAGGAAAGTGGTGCCCAAATTTTACTGCTAAATTATTTATTTTAACAATTTCTATCTTAATGTCACCGTTTTAAATTTTGATATGACCATTACCCAACAAATTAAGATCTCAAAATTGTTTATGCAGAATAGAAAAAAATGATTTCTTATTCTTATTTTTGCCTGTTTGATATTATAATTTAGGAATATCTTAAAAGTAAAATATTTATCCTCGCTTAACAATTGTTAGTTTTTTCTCAACATTGTTTATATTGATTTAATTTCTATATAATAAAACATATATATGGGTGATTCTACAAAAGTCGGGTAACTTTTAGGGTTTTTTTGTTTACTGTAGTTTTTATGTTAAAATTATACAAATTTGGGTTTATAACATAGGTAATCTATATACTATATTGTTGCCAATCGGGCCAGTCACTTTTCAGAGAAGTTTCTGAAATATTTAGATTTTTCAGAATTTGACTGCCAGAGGACTGACGAGGGTGACACAGTACTGATAAAAAACACAAATTCATAGGAAATATATGACATTTATTAAATCTCTTAGAAACAAATGCTATGCTAATGCTTAGTAAGTTAAAATTAAAAAAAACATGTATTACTATGAGAAATAAACCATCACAACATTCATAACAGTCTTGACATTTTTAATAACATTATTTTACTTTTAGGCACTTTTACTTTAAAGTATATACATTGTATAAATAATGTACAAACGATAGAAATTAAAGTATTATTATCTTTGATTTAGTATATAAGGTGAAATATATATGTTTTTCCTTGTATGCAGATAATTTGATGTGGTCGCTTTTAATTCTCGTCAAGCGAGCCTTTTCAGTTTCTCTTTTCTTTTATATAATATCTTTAATAGTCAAATTTGTTGTTTTTATAAACGCCATGATTTTTAATACTGAATAAAATAAAGGATGAAAGTGAAGTGATAAAAACAAAAAAAAACATCAGTAACCTGAACACAGTCCTTATATCGTATGATGTGGCGCCAAAGGACTGATGCCAACGGACTGAAGAAAAAGGCATAAATTTGAGGTTATCATTAAAATTAATGTTTCTTTTCGTATTTTTGAATATCAACAAGTTACATTTAACCAAATTATAGTACGCTATTTAAAAATCAGAATAAAACTAAGATTTATAAGAAAATAATGATTTACCACAGTACTGATTTTTTGACTGGATTGGCACAAGAGTACGTCATATCCGACGCAATAGCACTGACTTTGTAATGATTACCAGGAAATGCCTGGGAGGACTGACGAATGAACTTAAAGACAAAGTCTCTTCTTTTTTAAAAAACAATGTAGAGATTATTGTATTATAAAAAACCTAATATACATTGTTATGTACATTATAGATTGTTACTAAATATTGACTTTTCTTAA
Source organism: Napeogenes inachia (assembly GCA_959347355.1). Classification (NCBI taxonomy): domain Eukaryota; kingdom Metazoa; phylum Arthropoda; class Insecta; order Lepidoptera; family Nymphalidae; genus Napeogenes; species Napeogenes inachia. The sequence goes on along the minus strand of OY365800.1, from coordinate 16,193,448 downwards.
ATTAATGGTACAATTTAATGTACAGTCGATTGATTGACAAGGACTGACTTTTTGGGCATACTTTTTCTTTTTAAAAAATTGCTTTTTGAAGTAAATATCAGAAATTGAGTGACTAATTAGACGAGATTTCATAATTTCAAAATAAAATATAAAATCTATAAAATATAACATTATTTCATATTTATCGACTGTTGACACTGAGTTACCCAATTTTTGTAGAATCACCCATATATATATTTAATACCTTGTTTTTTTCAATACTATAACTCGATTTGCTTTGTAAATAAATTATAAATTATTGGCTGTTTGTATATAAAAATATAAAATGTAGACAATTACCGCCGACTTTTGTTTGCATTAATGAACTTAACCAATGGAAATCGTAGGTCCAGATATATGTATATATTCTCATGTAAATACAGAGAGACAGGTGCCAATCAAATGTATTCATCAGTTTCGATACCTAGAAATGTTTTTTTATAACCGCTTTAACGAAACACATTCATGATATTCCAACAAAATAATATATAATTCAGAGTGAAAAATATATACTACTAGTAGTAATTTAATTTAATTGAACTAGTTTACAATTAAATGCATTCTTGACAAGCTTTTATAACATGGGTTAAATTCCAATATAACACAGCAACTTTATAAATATATTTTGTAAATAATAGAAGAGTTAAACAGAATGTAATGCAAAAAAATATATAATTTTTAATAAATAAAAGAAGCACTCGCTGTATCGATACCGAGTGCTCTCAGATTAAAAAACTTAAAAATCAATTGATACAATTATATAAAAGATTTTAATATTAAAACTGGTAAACATAAACTTAATTTACGCAGATATTCGGCGAATCGGTATAAGGTATAAGGAACCAGGCGAGTTATTCGTTTACCAACAAAAAGCAACATCTAGGGTTTACGACCTACAAAGTAACTAAGAATCTTAATACAATTAAATGTACTGCATAAAATTATATTCTACAAAATTTTGCACCACATTTCTGTAACAAACAATCAAAATAGCGTATTCATAGGTAATTACAGAAGCAGCTGTTACCTGCGACGTTACGAGGTTGATAAGTTCCGTTAATTTATTATTAACATACTTGTAAGCTTATTCGATAAACGAACGATATAATGAAAATACATGCTCTCATTTATTTAAACTTAAAAATAAATTTTCTCGAAAAATGATGATTATTCAATATATTTTTACTCGGTTATGTTCGCATAAATTAATCAAATGCATGGAGGACTCATGGCCATGTTTCGAGCTCATGAATAGGATCACCGAATGGGTAAAAATTACTATAAAATTACTCGAACATATCCTGATAAATATATTTATTTATATATATATTTAATAATATTTGTATTCTTTAACGCTCTAGTTTTTTTAATACTTATCTCATTCTTGTCAAAATAACAATTGCAAAAATTCCATACAATAAACTTATTTTCCTCCTCACAGTGAGTATGTGATTACACAGACTATTCGGGTCGAGCAGTTTTGAATAGGGCACGGAATGAGGGTCAGCCATATCGAACCAGCCAATTATAACAGTAGTATATAAGAAGCTATTCGCACTACAATAGACATTTTACAAGTATTGCTATGTGATATTCGTTTAAATATTACGATACAGTTATATGAATATAAAGAGGTTATTTGTAAGACATTTACATAAAGTATATGTAATACGAAACAGCAAAATAATTAACGCTGTTACAAATCTTTCTACTACTTACTATATTAATAATATAAGTAAAAAATGCACTTCCGTGTTCCTACACGGAATCGAAAATTTTAAGAGATATAGATAAGTGATGATGAAAGTCTTAGCCTTCGGCATTACAATCCGAACGTATCCGTCCTCTCAACAGCGTAGGATTGTATGCAATGCATGCGAAAGAGTAGATACGTTCAAAGGGTAGTAGCTGTTACTGAGATAATCCAGACCGGAGATTTTTTCTGGAAACTGATCGTTCTATTGGTTAATATCAACTTATTAAATTTAGTAAGCTTATAACGTGCTTTTTATGATAACACTCTCTGCTGTTATCATATCTCCAATGCTATCAATCGCATAACAATGATGGTAGGAGTATTTAAAATAGCATTTATATGTAAAACATTCATTATTTCACTTATATTTTAACACTAATTTAGACTTGATGTGATAGTTATGCTTTTGTGGTAGTGAACGCTAGTGTTCTACCAGCGTTCACCCAATTCAAGCCAAGCCCAAAGATCCGGTGCAAAATCCGCTGCTGTTACTGCACAGATAGAGCTGTTAAAAGAGTTGAAGCACTCAGTTTTTATTCTAGGTGCGCATTTTCATATTAAGAACTGCATCGAAGGCATTGAGGGGTTTTAATTTTTGAGAAAATAATTCGTGCGAGTCTTGAGACAAACAAGAGATAAGAGGTTGCTGCAAGTACACTAGTAGGGAGACGCAGATTGTGCATGAATCAGGTACTCTCTCCAATCCTGCAATTCGGATCGTGAAGTAGGGTAGTCATGGAAGTAGTGAAAAAATGTAGATACCTTAAATCGATTCTATAAGAATCCATTTTGTGTAATTGCTAAATGGAGAATGTACTGTATACAAATGTACTTAAAAATACTATTTATAGGTAAAATACAAGATTAAATCTACATTTGAAATTGCCTTGCCACGGTTGTGTAGTAATAGTATAGCCAATTACTATACGAATATAATTGCATGCCGTAGTAGAGAATGTGTTATTAAGGTAAATTGTTTTGTACTTAAATAATTAAACCATAGAATGTACTGCTCAAGTTGCGAAAATTTTTTCCTTAAAATTTAATATGGACTAAATTTTTTTTTTAATTCTTCATTGCATAATAAACAAAATATTGTAAATAAGGCGGGTTAAATGCCACAAAGCTATTCACTGCCAGCCGCCACTTGGTTGAACAGAACAGGTAGGCATGCAAATTTTTACACGACTCAGTACAAATAAAATTGATCGGTATCTCTTTTATCATAATTCAGTGTTTGCAGAACGCCGAGGATACTGGTGTTAAATAAAGAATTGCATGAACTGTCTTTTAACTACTTTACTAGTTTTGTTTATGACGTCCGATAGAGACACGCTTAAACTTTGACCAGTCTAAGCGTAACCAGAGTGTTGACAGGTCCAGGATCAGATCCTTCGCAGTTTCATGTCTTCCCCGAAGTACCAAGTGCGGTCCCAGAAAGATTGCACAATTAGGGATTCTCCGGCTTCTGGGGTATTCTTCTAAACAATTGTGATACGATGCTGCTGTCAGGAGACATTGTTCTACCTATATATACTTTCGAATTCTTTTTCTGTTCTTTACCCCTATTTTATATCATAATCATAATTATAGTTATCTATTATAATAATCAAAGTTATACTTTGAACTGTCAATCATATGGCATTTTATTTTATCAACATCATATTGCTAACGCATTAAACGCATTGTTAGTAATTTATATACTGTAAGATGTTTTGGGCTCAATAGATTAATGGATCTAAGAATTTCACGAAAAAGTTCCTAAGATCCCAACGATTATAAACTTATTGACTATTTTTTATCACGGGGACCGAATTTTCTACGTGCTCCGAATTCTCCTTCTACAAAGCTGTCAGATGTCAGAATTCCTAGCATAGAATAAAAATAAAGTGGTGACATATTTTTGAGTAAGTTTGAATGTGGGTTTACAACTTTAAAACTTTTATCAGTTCCCGACGAATGTCACTGTAAGTATATACTCATATATATGTAATAAAGAAAAATAATTCATATTTACAGTAAAGTTTCAGTATGTGCCTAGTGCAGGTAATTGATGAGGTTTTTTAAAATGAGGTTTATTATTATGTATATTATTATATTTATAATAACTACATATTTTAAAATCTTATTGAGTATATAGTTCATACAAACATTCATAGTCTAAAGAACCAAAATCTACTCTAATTTACTATCAACTAAAACATACAGTACATAAACGAAATATTAAAAGTTAAGCTTAAATAAAAATGTTGAAAATAGGAAAAGCGATTATTGCTTTTATTTTCTTAACATAAATGTTCTAGACATGCTCGAAATAGCATCCTAGACAAAAATACTTTAACAACCAAATGGATAGACACCAAAAAAAGGAAAGGTGATTTTTAGACAACATTAAAATAATTCTATTTCAATTATTCAAAAAAGCGTGTTATCTTAAAAAAAAAAATTATTTTTTTTAATGATACAGACAGAGTTGTGCTAATATAAAGAGTAACCATTGAAATAAAACTATTATTACGGATTAAAATCGCGAATATTTAAATTATACCTCGAACGCTTTCTAAGGATGCACCTACATAGAACGAAGTAATAGTTTTTGGTTACACAGGTCACGGACATGATATGTTATATTTTTCAAAAGTGGGTCTAACAAGATAGTCCCCAACCATTTTCTCGATTAAAATTAGGCTTGTTTTTTTTATTTCAATAGCTGAAATGACTGGGTTGGTCTGTTGTATGTTTATGGTCTGTTGTCTGTTAGTGCTAACTTTGATGAACCTTTACTTAATATCCACAATATATGTAAATGTAAAATTTAATTAAACGCGAGGTAGAAAAATAGTTAGTGTTTTTTCATATTTTCATTTGTATTAAATATTTAATTACGTTAAATTTTTTCTAGCATATTTATAACGGAGTATCTACACTTTGTATTTTCTTGGCTGTTCATAATTGATAAAAATAGAATTAACTCATTAACACTTTATTGCACTCAAAAACATAAACAACAAATTATTGGAAACATTGAAGATAAAACATTTCATACTAATCACGAATCTCACTCACGTCTCATCACGAAAACTAATCTCTTCCAGGCATCAATTTTGTACATCTACGAACATACCTGCATTTTATAATATGATCAAACTACACGAACTCTACAAAAGTCCATAAACATATTGTTTTATCTTTTGTAACACTACATACTATAAATATTTCATAATATGTAAATAATAATTAATTAAAAGTACCTATTTATAAATACCTTTTACGAATGTCATAATAATGAAAAAAATACCTTTTTTAATAAATTCGCCTTCATTATACTTTTAAGAATAAGTAAAGTAGTATCATCTCTAAGGCGAGAAGGAATCTCAATGGCGTGTTCAATTAGCAAGTTTAATAAATGTCTCTGCACGTACCTACGCTGTAAATGCGCACTACCTGTGTAACGCAAGTACCGATAACAAACGAGAGCGCAATTTTTGTGCGTAGAGATGGTTAGGGTAATAGAACATTCCTCGTCGTATCAGATAACATATATGATACCCTAGCTATTTCTATGCAAATTTCCTGTTAATTATTTTATGAATACATTTCAAGGAATTATTTAAAATATATTGTGGAATAACAAAACTTCTTCTAGCTTCTTGGTGATGGCTGGCTCTTGTGTTATGCTCGTGAACGGGTGCTGCTTGCGGTGACTGGTTGTGTGGCAGGCCGAAGATTTATATATATATATATATATATATTTTCTGTTATTATTATTTAATTTTCGTTGCCTGAAATCATTAGGCTTCTTTTCAGATTGATTGCGAAGGTTCTAGTTGTTTCAAAATTGCACTTAAGTTTGACGTTTGTGAAACAGTGATCACAATAACAAAAAATATATTCGGCTGAGTTTGTTGTGTGGTTCTTCTCAGACCAGGACGCGTTTGGAACCCTCATAGCTTTAACATTAAGATGGAAAGTGCTTTTTCAGAAGGGCTTATTACGATAATTCTAGTATCGTAATAGGCCCTCCTGACATTTCCATGTTGACGTACACAAGTGATCACTGATTATGATTCTAAGTGGAAAAGATATAAATAAATAAATAAATAAATAAATAACATGAACCCATCGCCAACAAAACCAGCATACTCAACCACATGGTCTTGTAAGATCTCCGTTATGTACCGCCGAGCATTCAGCGACCCTTGCCCGCGACCACCACCAGTCCGAGAGACGCACACAAGCTCCGTTTTCCCTTCGACGGATACGCCACCCCAGAACATACAGGAACCACCTCGGTATATGACGGATTCCTCTATGCAAGCCTGGGCAAATCGCTCTCCTCATCTTCGGTATACTCTTCTGCATCTGGCGTTGCAGAAAAGACATACTCGTGTCTCATCGGTGAAGAGAACTGCTTTCCACTGTTCACTCGTCCAGTTGACATGCTCCTGGGCAAATCGTAACCGCTCTCTTCGATGCTGCACGGTCAATTTTGGGCCCCTAGCAGGTCTGTGAGCTCTCAATTCCTTTTCTTTCAGTCTTCTTCTAATCGTAGAAACACTCACAGACGTTCTGCAAGCTGATCGGAGCTCTTGTTGCAACTCAACAGCATTGCTGAAGCGGTGCCGCAAGGATGTGGAAACAACGAAGCGATCGTCTCTTTCTGACGTGCAGCGTTTTCTTCCGGATCCACGTCTTCGAGTATAGCCACCAGTCTCAAGGAACCGTTGGTATATTCGTCGAACTGAGAATCGGCTAAGGTTCAACTGTCGAGCAACGTCAACCTGTCGCAGTCCTGATTGCAATAGCGCAATGATTTGAGCGGCTTTATCAGGGGTTGTATCCATCTTCAGGTACTGTTCTCTTGCGTATGTTATTCCGGTATGTTCACTCTGAAGTCTAAGTAGCGACTGACCCATTTTTTACCTTTACATGAGCTTTTATACCCTTATAAGGTAGCACAAGTAGTGCTCCTTAAGTGAGCATTTTTTTAAACATTTTTTTGATTGGTCCCTGGTTAGAAATGGTCATTGTTTTTTTAATGATACAGGTAATTAATATAAAGATATTGAAGTGCACTTTAGAATGATATATTTTTTTCATACGTAGTACTTATGTGCTAGATTCTAGGAGCGATTTACTGAAAAAAACATAGAGGTGCGATTTTTGTGACGCCGAGTTTAGTAACAGCATGATCATATCCATTATAAGAAATCCAAAATTAAAATGTCATATTCACCTTACAACGGATACAAAACATCACAGCGAATATAATAAAAAAAAATATGTGTGTGTGTATTAGTGTACACATGTAAGAAGTGAAACTCCTTTATGACATAATTTTTTGAAAAATGATTCACTAATTACAACTTGACAGGAATGGCTAATTAAGCTAAATTAGATAAAGTTTAAGCAAAAATAAAGATGGCGCGTAACAGAAAAACGTTACCAATTTTTGACATTGCTATAAAATTTCTCCCATACGTCGATAAAAAAGTTTCACTTCAAATATGGCGCATAACGGAAAAGGTGACTTAGAAATAAAGATGGCGCGTAACGGAGAAATGTCACTGTAACGAAAAAATGTTACACTTAATTTTTTTCCAACCCCGATAAAGAAGTTTCACTTCAATAATATTTTATTTGTCTACTGAGCACCGAACCAATGAAAATAAAATGTATTGTAATATCATTGATATTATTATAATACTTTATATTATAAAAAACGTAGAGCAAAAACATCGTACCCTTTTTTAAAAATATGCGAGGAAAAAGAAGTATAAAATTTAACTAATTAAGGTTATCTAAAGAAGTGCTAAAATCAAATATATTTATAAATATTGTATTCAAAACGCAATGAATAAATGAAAAAAAAATTACTCACACCACAATCCAAAACATTGCGCACACTACTTTATTGTTCACGTTGGCACTGTTATTATCCAATATTTATTAATATGGATGTTTAATAGTCGCAAAAAAAATATTATCGTCTGACGTAGGCAATTATATAAAACAAATATACAAATAAAGGTGTTCGTCCAAACTTTCATAAAATTTAAAATTTTAGTCGAGTATCGACCACTGCACTGGTTAACCACTAATTTTAATTTATTACTTACTATTGGGGTAACAAGTAAATATAAGTGTAGTATTTTTTTGTAAAGGAGACACTGGTAGTGAGTGTATAAAATAAAGTAATAACCTTTTATTACGGGTGTCCCATGTCGTTTATTCCCCTCTCCTACTCACTAACAATTGGATGGATCAATGCGAGTATCCTTTATAAAGAATAAATACGTTCCCAAAATTGACATGACTAACAGAATAGCCCAGCTCTGAAAAGAAATCTATAAGTTATTACAAAATATTTTTATTAAACTATTGTTTATTGCGAGAACATATATATAATAATGTATTAACAATAAATATTGTTCTTAATTCAATATAGAGACTTACAATATAAATCACAGTATATATACATATATATCACAAACAGACTTAATATTCAAAATTATTTTATACAAATTATTTGCACCTTCCCATACTCGCTATAATGAGAACTTACGAACTAATTATAGCGAGTTGATGACAAGAAAAATAAAACATTTTTGTTTGGTTCTTCTTGATTGTCATTGGTCATTTGAAAATATACTTTCAGAGTTATCATAACTTATATTTCTATTTTCTTTATTTACAACAACGCTTACAAATTTTAAACTATTAAACCTAGGCAACTACTCTATACAACCATTTTCAATGTGTACTGTCTAATCTATTGTTATCAAATTCAATTTTAGTTACAAACTGGGTAAGTTGTGATTTTTTTTAATGGTCAGTTTCCCAAAGATACATTTAAATAAAATGAGTACTAAATAAAACAATCTTAGGAACATTTCCAAGTATATCATTTAGATTTTTACATAATCTATGATTAAAAAAATTACTTCATTTATATCAAACCCTACTTGTTAATAAATCCATTTCTTTTTATGTATCATTTATGGTATTATTTAATGACAAAACTATAATGAGAATTGATAGAGTCATTATAATGCTAAGCGAATTGTTTGTTTTGTTTATTATATTAGAGATTTTTCTCTTCAAATCCGTTAATTAACCGCCTGACCACTGACGTATATTTAGCGTTATAACCGACAGTTTAATTTGGAATGGTTAATTGGAATAACTCTTTCATAATTGGAATTTGGACTTACATTGAAAATACATATACATTTTGGTTTTCCATGTTATTGTGCTATTAGGAGCATGTTGAATTCGTGCATCGAATGTGAAATGTTTCATTCTAGTTAAACACAACGCACTCTTAGATTAATAATATACTAATGTTTGAGTTAAGTTTATAACCTATATTACAAGTATACAAATATTTCTGAATAATAACACAAATGACGCATTTAGCATTATTTAGGTAATGAACTCATGACATACGAAGACTTGGTAACCCGTTCTCTTACCGATTAGTTAATGGTTCAATTAAATCTTATTTAATGGAAAGGATGCGGCCGAAACACGAATTTATTTAAAAAAGATTATAATTAAAAAAATATACTTTGTTAAAAGTTTTAAAGCAGTTTAACAGCATATCGACAAATAAATTAAACTAATCTGCAATGAGTTGTAGCAACTAAAATAACATACAATATTCGTTATATTTCATTTATTATATTTTCTTTTTAAACAATTTTCAATCATAGAAATATATATATTTTAGCTACATAGAAAAGGTTTCCTATTTCTAATATGCGACATCCTGCAGAGAAAAATATTACATACATTTCAATTTCATTTTATTAGTCACGTTTGATAAATATTATATTTGGACTGATTTTCTTTACAAACTAATTTAAACAACTAATGTTATCTAAAGATTAATTATTATTAATTTCGTGTTTTTATTGTTCTTGTTTTTATATGTAAAAAAAAGGTCATATTTTATTAAACAGACTATATGTCTGAAGATTAGTTTATAATTTACATTAAACATATTTTATGTAGCTTATAAGTTTTGTATTTTATTAAAAACTCTCCTCAGAACAATATATTTCCAATTTTTTAGACCATAGTTTCTACCAATTTAATTTATGTTATTTTTTATTTTTAGTCCTAATAAGAGTGTCGTGACATTTTGAGGATCTGATGTAGATCTGAAGATTTTAGACTATTGAATTGAAATTGATGATTAAAATCTCATTAACAAAATGAAGTGAAATGAGAGCCAAGTTCAGTTTTAAAAGTTTGCCTTTGTAGTTTCCAAGTTCAATAGTCGGACTTAAAAAATGTATATAACAACATAAAATATTTTATAACAACTAAAAATATAATATCTACTTAAAACTTTGGCTAATATATTGACGTGGGCCTAAGGTCTGACGTGGCTAATTCCCATCTTTTTTGCAGAACATATTCATAATAAAATAAAACCAAATAATTTTTGTTACTCTACTGTAATTTTCAAGGTTTTCGCAGTATACTTGTGTTTTTTGTCTATCCTGTGGCTTAGTCCGAAATACCTGTGTTTAATTTATAAGTAATCTTCTCACACTATTGCACTAAATGTATGTGCACTAAATATTGAAAAGATAATTAATACTTAATTGTACTTAGTAACTTTGCTTAGCCAAAGATTGTGGGTTCGATTCTCACACGAGACAATTCACGGTGTGAATAACAGATTTTTGTTTCGAGTCTGGTTGTACTTTGTCTCCGTAATTTAAATGTTTGTAACACCCCCGCGTCACAGAATTGATATAATATCTAAAGGATCCACCATTTTTTGTTGTCTTTAAAAAAAATACAAACGTCTACAATACTCTTAGTTATAAGTACTTATAAGTAAAATGATTTTTTTTTTAAATGGCTGTTTCCGCACTTTATATATCCTAATGAAGACCGACTATCATAAATGTTCCTTTTAGACTCAATAATGGTATTTTTAATTCAATGGTACATTAATGAATAAGTAAATAATTTGAAAATTAAAATAGAATGATAAATATTTACTTGTTTCTGAACTATTCCTTCTTATTTACCCAAATACCTTTCTGCACGCTAAATTTAAACTTTTTAGATTATCTGAAACAGTGTTAAAATTTTAAATGATTTGATGATGATGATTTTTAGACGTTAATATTTAAATAACTGTTGCAGGCGTGTTTATGAAAGTACAAACTATTTATATATAGGTGTGTTATAGTATATTACACATCTAGGAAAAAAAGTAATATGTATCTCAAATGTAATGTAAACAAGTGATCTGAGTTTTTTTTTACTTCCCGAGGTGTGTATGCTATTTGTCTGTCCGACAAAGGTGGAAAGCAGCAACTTTGTTTTGTGCTGCGCGACGAATCTGTCACTTTCTGCTGTCACTTTCATTCAGTTTTTTGTTTTGAGGGAGTACTAGGTTCTTCCCAGTTGTATTAGCATGGACTTGGCTTCAAACGCTACCTGTCTAGATCACTAGATAGACAATTCTAAATCTAGGCACATAATTAATTTTAATGGACAAAATGACAAAGAGTGCAAGTATTTTTTTTATAATTCTCATGCTTATATAATGCTTCAAGGTCAATGGAAGAAAGTCTCTAACATCGTATATATAAGTATAATCAACTATAAGTAAAAAATAGTTCATTTAATATTGTACATTGAGATATTTTATAACTAGTTACATCAAGAAATGTCTAGACTTACAAGACTCGTTCATAAAAATGTATTTATACTAAAACACTTTTGAAAAAAATACGTAAAACTGGACATTTACGATACTATTTACTTAAGGATTATGAACGTAGTGAAAGTATACTTTCAAAAGAAGTCCGCTTAGTTATGTAAATTTTTTGGTGAACTGAAATTTATTATGGCTTTTAAAGGCAGAATCTGTTTAAACAGAATGAAGCTATTTTAATAAAATATAGTGATATTTATCATATTAATAATAAATTTACATATACTTCATGTAAATGTCTTACAAATAACCTCTTTATATTCATATAACTGTATCGTAATATTTAAACGAATATCACATAACAATACTTGTAAAATGTCTATTATAGTGCGAATAGCTTCTTTTATACTACTGTTATAATATTTAAGGGCTATTTTAAGAAATTCAAAAATAACATTGACCATATAAAGATTTTAAAATGTTTAAATAACAAAATACTTTGTCAGACGCCCAAGGCTAATGTAACTTTATTAAGAAAATAAGCAAATGAAAACTAAAAAGAGCACTTACCGCTTACTTAATCTCTTTGACAACAATTTTTTTTTAACATTATGTTGTGGACAAAATCTTTTTTTCATACTGCACACTCAGTTTATACGTAAAATTTTTAAAAGAGTGAATATAAATTAAAACATTTTTTCAAACCTACTAACGCAAAAAAAATATATAAATATAATGAATAACAACCATACTATTTAATAAGGAAGTAACAATGATTTTTTTTTATTAAATAAAACTTTAAATGAATTACGCACCGTTAGTAGGTGCACTAAATACGACAGTCAAATAATTTTCATATTATTTTTTTTTTATATTATATAACGAAGGATTCTATGAAGCGCATGAAACTAAGTATAATAGAAATAGTTTAGTTCATTTTGAATTTCACTCTGTAAACATTACAACTGCAAAACGGTTCCCTATCTGTTTTCTGTTTAAACATGCAGTTGTAGACGTTTTGGCTTATCCCGCTGTTCATAAATATATTTGAATACCTAATATTTAGCTGAGGCGTAAATGATGCAAGTTTTCTCATTTTTTAAGTTTTGGTTGCGGTTTTCTTTCATTTTAAATGTTTATAAAAGGAACATTTTGAATACCATACTCACTGTACCCTGAACCTCTTTTCTTATTGCTTATGTTGATTCATCTCATATTTAACTTTTCTCAACATAAAAATATACTATACAGTATTATAGTATAAAATAAAACATAAAACAAATGATTACAATAATCAATTAGGTTAATATATAAATAAAAAATAATATGTACAGAATCAAAGAAGTAAAGTTTAAATTTAATATCGCCATAAATCTGTGCCGTTATCTTGGCTTTTTAAAAAGCAGAACAAAAATAGGATCATATATCACGAAACACAGTTCAGCGGTGTTGTCATAATGTATTTATATTTGAATTGAAATATATTGCATGCTACTTTATGGTTAAAAAAAATTGTAGTGTGAAAATTTCACAACCTTTAAGCAATTTTATTTTTTATTATGAAAAAACATTGTTCTTTTGCTTATATAAAGGTCCCCCTAAAGGTGTATGAATTTTTTATTTTTTTTTTTTCAAATTAGCAATACTGTAGTTTATGTACCAAAATAACATATAGGCTATAGAAATACTAACTTTTGCACGTGGTTTTGTCTGTGACATAACATTATCTATGTTATAGCGCGATAACTAATTGCCACGGGAGTTTCTGTTATTAATCGTTTGGTTCTCAGAATTTCACATAATTATTTGTGAAAATCCTTCTTATTACCTTAGAAGGAGTATTATGTTATTCAAATATACGTATATTAATAGAAATATAGCAATTTTGCTATTTTTATGTCATTTTTATGTATCGGTAGATACGTCAAAAATAATCGAAAATAATAGTTTTATGGCTTATGTTCTTGGCCATAAAAATATTATTTTACAGTCGACGTGAACGAAGTCACGGACAACAGCTAGTGATAACATAAAGCAGAAACAGACTTACAATTTAGCAGGCTGTGGTTATGAAATAAATCTAATAAAATTTTACATAATATCAATAACTAAACATGAATTATCATTTTTAATTTCCTTGTAAGTTTTTTTTTATTAGAATGCGAGTTTCCAATTAAAGCTTTGTGGAAAATAATTTGTAAAAACATTTTAAATATAATAAAGTTCATTTTGTTATACGAGTAATTGTTCTCATTCTGGATTCATAATTTACTTTAAGTTTATGATTCGAAACTAAGGAAAGATAAATATTTATGTGAAAGTAAACTTTAGAAGGAAAAACAGATGAAATGGTTTTCATCTCAGATAACTTCAACAGGAATTGCTTACTGTGATTAAATCTATTGACTCTTAGTTTTTTTTTAATAAATTTTGTCCTTAAACATTTTATCACAGAAATCTAGTAAGTATTTTAGACCTTAAATCATGGAACCTTTTTAAAGTTTGATAATACTTTATAAGAATCATCTTAGAATCTATTCTATTTTCAAATATCCCCAAGCTAAAACAAGGTTAAAAAAATGAACTAGACTATTGCAAGAATTTACGACATTTTTGTAACCTAAATTTTTTTATTTTTAAAGCAAAATATTAAAACAACAGTCTCGCTATTATTATATAAATTTGAACTCCTACTTGAGAACCAGAAGGTAGAATATTTAATTGAATATTCATTATTGTTAATAATAATAATAGTTCTCCAAAATAGACAAATGCAAATAAACTCCAAACTTAAACAAAACGACTTTAAGCTACATATTCAATAATTAAAATTACAGTACAAACAAGAGTAAAAAATTGTATAAAAAAGATTAAGGCAATAATAATTTAAATAATTTTGACAAATAACATTTTTTTTTTACGCTGGGCAATGTAACAATTGTTTTTTATGTTGTTACAGCTCATTATTTTTTATTGTGGATCAAATTTACCTTTACATTTTGTTTTTCCAAATAACTGTGATACAAATCATTGCGAAAATAAGTGGTCTAATTTACTCGGCATTTTATACAAGATTTGTTATTTTGGTAATGGTAGACAAAATTTTCCGGTCCTGCGGCTTAAACAAAATTTCTTCTTCAATAATATAAACTTGTCATTATTTTTGATTGAAAAATTTTGATTTCATACGAAAACCATGGAGTTATATTTTGAATGTTCAACAACTACAAATCTTAGATTTTGGAGTTCAGACACGTAACAATTAGATTCATAGGTCTCGGACAACGTAAGTTCGATTTTGCTGGCTGACAAAGCCCGTTAATTAAAGGCTTTCTCCTGATTTAATGCCTTAGTTTTGCAGTAATTAACTACATGGAGTACTTTGCATGTTGAAACACTTTATATTGTTATTAAGGGGTTGAAATTTAAATAACAGTATCATTCATTTTATACCTACCAACTAACCTTAATACTTTGTATAATCTTAAACTTTTCTTGTCTCATCTAAGAAAGTAGAAGAAGAAGAATAAATTATAATCCGTTCAATATTAAGATATCTGTTTTACTATTATCTAACACAGTATTTTTTCTTATTATCCTCCAAATAACATCACCACTTTGGTGGAGTAGTTATCCGAGATAGCGAGCAAGGGGGCTCGGGTTCGATTCTCGAGAGGGGCAGGCATTTATGTGATGAGCATAGATGTCTGTTTTTTGGGGTTTGGCCGTTTATTAAATATAATAAACGACCAAGCAATGTGTATTTCTATGTATTTGTATCGTTGTCTAACACCCTTATCACAAGCAAGTAATTTGCTTATTTAGGGGTTAGATGAATTTGTGTAAGTATATAAAATCCTATTATATAATTATAATTATTTATATTACTTATGTTTTTTTTTTTACATAAATCTACATGTCCTTCCACATTTATATTAACTGTCATCAGAATACTTCAAAAGATTTTCGGTGTTTCCATTATTCTTAACGTTTTGAAGAGTAATTATCATTGATATCTGTAGTTTCTAAAAAATAAACCTTTGTGGGTGATCTTGAGTATTTATGGCTACCTCCCAATCGAAGTGTGCGTTTCACGGAGAGCACGTAACGTAAACTTAAATATCCATTTTTTTTTTGCCCTTAATAATATTCTTTTGTTTCATAGTACACAATCTATTCCACATTTTGGGCAACTCCAAATCCTTGACTGAACAGGGTACTTCCTTCATTGTACCATGCCTGGAGCGGGAAAGTAAGTCATTACTATTATATCTTACGATTTAACTCAATAACGCCGTGGCACGTACTCTTCGTGCTTACTTAACATACGTACCTATTAACCGCGGTATCACATTCATCACTCTGAAGATACAAATGAGTTTTGAAATTATTTTATTAGATTATTTGAAATTATGATTTGATTTGATGAGTTTTTATTAATGCTTATTGCAATTGGTATTCTAGAATCTAAATGAATATTCAAATGTTTAAATTATAGTATTCTTGTAAGAATAAACTAAATAATCAATATAAGTGCATTTAGCATATAATAAAGAATCAATTATAAGTGCATTTAGCACTTCCATTTTAATTTGAACTACCTACATACATCGCTAAGAAATGAACATCATTCACAAGCTGGCGTTGCAAGTACTGCCATTTAGTGTTTTAGGATTTATGCTACGGCTTTGGTGTTAGGTAAGATGTATTGCTATTGTTAATAATTAATATTGTTAATGTTGTTAATACATTAATATACACACTACATTAACAAGGCGTCGTGATATTTAGCAAATATTAATCTTAAACCTAATATTTAATATTAGGCGATTTTGTTGATAACATAAAAGAAAACAGCACTAATATTTACATGAAACAATTTTTTTGTGAGCATGGTACAGCTTATTTATGCACTGGTACTAGTTTTATTTATTTTATTAGCCAATGAACGCAAAAAACATTAGATGTTTTATATACACTACAGATGGATTTATGTTAATTCATTCTCATATTTTTAAAGGGCAATACATAAGTGGAAATTATTCAACGATGACGTAAGTATCAATAAAAACACTTAGGGTTACGGAGAAGAAGCGGCAAGAAACGTAACATAGCATGTTATGAAAATTGCTTCTAACATTGTGACACCCATACCACTCGGCGAGTCTCATCGTGTCTGTGCTGAATAATAATAATAATAACATGAAAATAGTTATAAGTGTTACAGATTCAAATACAGTTTTACGATAGGTCTGTATCATGACATATGCATGAAACGCGATTCAATATTATGAAGGTTTGTTTGCACATTTGCACAACTTTGAACTTTAGTTGTGTTTCAACGCCTGTCATCAGTTTGTTTTATGTGTTGGGAAGAGTCCATTTTTTTTTTTTTATATTTTTTTTACAAATTCTTTCTAGGTTCAATATCATAGGTGTATTTCATTTCTTGTCCATACTCACTGTAATTGATACTTCTTTACACATAAGATGCCGTGAAAATACAAATACAAATTTAGTAATACTTGTAATACTTTGAAAGTACCTTTGAAATTTTAAAATATTTTTCTGTACCTAAAGAATATTTACTAAAAAGCTTAATGAATTTGCTACAACACTTTAGCGTTATTTTTATTTTTATATAATTAATATTTTATTATTTAATAAGTGTAAACATCTTGTCTTTTTATTTAGTGTAATATTATATTAACATATTTTAAATGTGAAATTGCCGAAATACTGATGAAGTTATCACCGGGTTTAAAATCAAAGAGGCGATGCGTGACATACCGAAGACTGCATTTTATCTAATTACTCTGTCAGTTAGTTAAAGGGTATTCCGGGAGCCATTTACAGTGCGGTCAGCTGTCCTGAAATATGTTATACGATGTTTTGCATTTATTATAGACGTATAGGGTGTCATGTAGGCACATTACAGTGATTCTATATATAATCTTCTTTTTCTTTATTTTAAAATGGCTTTTCAATGGGCACAAAATATTTTGTTAACGTCAAGCATCAGATTTAAATGACACAACGCAGAATGGAAAATGAGCGATACGATTTTAAAAGGAAGAATATCATACACAGAGTGAATGAGTTTAGAACATGAAAAAAAGATATGAGATACGTTACCTTCATCAATGCCACATTCACAAAGTGAATGGTTCCATACCCTAATCTTTGCTAAATGAGAGCGAGTAGCAGAATGTCCAAGACGTAAGAGACATATAGTGGAAATAATACATCAATCACCATATTGGAAATAACAAAACCAGGGACGAGTTGGGAGTTGCTGTAAGGAAGCATATTACCTTCCTTTATTATATTTAGAAAGGTTCCAATGGATGGTCCAAGATTTGTCTAATTGAGATTTTGCTAGAGACAACAAGTCCTGAGAAGAGTTTTTAAAAGGATCGCAAGAACCAGTGAGAGTGGCCACTCTTACCACATAAGTCGGTTGTCTCATTTCCAAAAATACCAGAGTAACTTCAAATTCAAAACAAGAAAGACTTGTAGCCCTTTTTTAGAACAGGAAAGACAACTACTTTGATTTTTAAAATAATCGGAGATGGAGATCTATTGCGAAATGGATTTTTTTAAGAGCTATCAGACAACTAAGGGAGTCAGTTAATATTACAGTTTGGGGAAAATTATGAGAATATGAAAAACGGACTGCTTCAAGATGGGCAACACATTCGCCAGTAAAAACCGAAGGCTCAGAGGGACATTTAAATTGAACAATATAAATAATCGTCTTTTACGGTACACTTTTCGACATCTGTTAGACTCCTAAAAAAAAATTCTACCTTTATATATTAATTAACCAAAACTAAAAATGTGTGAAAATATCTTATATATTGCAGGGAATTGAACCCGCGACCTCCCATGTATATATATATATATATATATATATATATATATATATATATATATATATATATATATATATATATATATATATATATATATATATATGTATATATATATGACAGACGAAGCTTCCTTTTATATTAACACACATACATATTATATATACATATGTAACGTATGTCAGCTTTTTATTTATAGGTTTAGTTAGTTAAAAATGTTTTCAGTTATCCGTTCTCTGTTCCAATGTAAACAAAATTTGCATTTTATTAACATTTTTATGGATCTACATGCTCCATACAAAAACTGGTTGGTGGAAATAGAGTGACCTGAACTCAAAGTTATTTACACAATGTGTAGTGGTATATTCATATTATGTTTTTTATATATTATGCAACCATTTAAATAGCAAAAAATATAAAACATATTAGATTATTATATATTTTTTTAATTAGAATACATCAGAAAATTTTATTGGACTAAATCCAAAAAACCTTTTATTTTTATTAAAAAAAAAATAGACATTTATTTTACTAACTTTTCACAATAATAACAGAATTTGTTGAGAATTTTGAATAGTTAAATGAAAGGGATTTTTATCTTAGACAGCATTGTTGGCGTAAATCAGAAATTGTTTACGTCGTTAAAGAAATATTTGTTAAAAGATATCTTCACAATGAGGTAACGAATTGTCGGTGGGAAAGGGATAATGCGAAATGAAGTGAGACGTCCGTCTTTTGTAATTTTACTTTTGCTGAATTTAGGAGCTTTGGAGGAAAATATTTTAACATTTTATAAGTAACTTATAGGTTTGTTGGGCATAGTATCATTATGATATGTATGAATAGAATAAACATTTCAGAATTTTTCAGAATTTAGCTAAGTTTTCATAACATTGCTAAAGCTGAAATTTTACTGTCACTTTCATTTCCACTAGGTAATTGAAAATCTATTTAAAACCTCTAATATACCCGAGAGTTTCGAAATCGTTTTTAGTTTGAGTTTGCCGATCTAGAGATAATAATGAGAACAAAAAATATAAAAGTGTCATTTTAATATCTAATAGAAGGTATTTCTTAAAATGACATAAACATATTTGAAAATCAACAACCAGGTCCAACTATTTACGTGTGGAGTACACAATAATATTCTACTTATTATTATTAGCTAATAGAAAATCGCACGCCAAGCAAAACTAAAAGAGAAAATATTTTGTATTTGCTATGAACTAGATTTTTCTTTATGGTAAGGCCAGATGTTCGAATGCCAACTTCACTGGCATTAAATAAATAAGTGATTAATGTGACAATTATGATAATATCATACAGATAACAATGGCCTGCAATAGTATATTACACACCTAGGAAGGTAAAATAAGAAATGTCTCAGATCGCATGTAATTGTCGACCGAAGAATAACCGAGGCCGACTAACATATGATCTGAGGCTTTCTAATTTACTTCCCGAGGTGTATATTCTATCTTTTGTCCGACGACGGCGGAAAGCGGCAACTTCATTTTGCTCAGCAGGACGAAAGTTGTCACTTTCCGCCCGGCGGGCAGAAAAAATATATTAATTTGAAAAGAGAAACAAAAAGCATCAAGTTTTATGCCTGTTTATTAATCAAACGGCTTTTCCCCACAAATTGGGTAGTATGGTATAAGAATTGTCGCAGAAACTGCCATTGCACTTACACCATAGAATGGTTGCCGGTGTGTTGTCATGATCATCTATTATGAAGTTTGAAAAAGAGTAACAACAACAATGTCTTTTTCCAATGTGCAATGACAGAAGGTACAAACTAACTACGCAATGGCGTAATTGCTAAAGAGCAGCTTTTGCGAATGACCAAAACTTACGTGTCCTTGGAGGAAAAATCAGTTGGTCACCAATTTTGAAGACATGCTTTAACATTGTTGTAGCAATTGGGCGTATGAAAAATGTGCAGGCATGGTTGTATTTTCCATTCAGAATAAAGTACGGATGAAAATGGTTTGTGGGTCTATATTAACTTGTAGTAAAAATTCGAACGGTTTTTATCAACATTTTTTTTTTTTATATACATAAAAGTGCTTTAAAATAATATATTTTATTTAATTTAAAATAATTTCAAAACTATTAATAAGACAAAAAATATACTTTTATATCGTATGCTGAAAATCGACACCTCAAATCTCGTTAACTTTATAGGTCTATTGTTTCTAATAGACGATCCATTTACTTGATAGATATTTGTCAAACGCCTTGTTGTTTTTATGTTTATTTATGACCTACAAAGACAATAATACGTGTAATATCATGAATGCGAAGAAAGCCATATTGTAATTAAAGAAAATGCTATATACTAGTACAAAAAGTTATTCTATTTTTAGTTACAAACTTCAGTAACAATTTCTTATTAATTAAAAGAAATTGATCAAATCATCCATTCTTAGTTCCAAAGTATTTAGTGCACAAAATTGAAATAAATATTACATTCATATATGAATTGAATCAATGAATGAATATTTGTAAACTTCTAACCTGTTCAGGTTAGAAGTCAGGTTTCTGTTCAGGTTAGTTTATTGTAATAAATAAGACCTTTAGCTATTGTAACCAACTGTAACTTTTTAAAATTATTAGAAGCTTATAAATATTTAAATATAAATTAATAAATTATTAATTAGGGTTTATAATTGATAAAATAAGTGTTAGGTTTTTTTTCAACAATCACAATAACAAAAGATTTCTCCTAAAATGAATCCTGAAAAAGTCACAATTGATCCCGTTGATTAAACTGCAGGTAGTAAACTAAGCCTTGTGATTAAGCGGAGGCAATTGTTCCCTTCACAAATGGTTTTTTGTAGTAAAAGGATGACATTGAAGTTTCAGCCATTTATAAGATTACTTCCAAGTTTATACTGTTTTAATTTTGTACTAAAAACACTTTTTTATGCAAATGTATAAATGTTATATGTTCTGATGATTTTTTAATAATAGTTTTTTATGTAAATTTAAACATTGTGTTTGTTCCATTACCAAAATAGATTATTAATCAAGCTCAATATGCTAAACTTAGTTAAAAACTCTAAAATAATTCTAGGTAGGCCCTACTCTCCCAATACCGCCTCCTTTTAATGGATATTAAGCTATAGGTTCAAGTCCCAAAAGAAAGCAAGACCCCCACCCCAAACTAAATAATATCTGTTAGGGAACAATGATTGTGCGAAAAAGATTCAAGTAAGAATGTTAGATAAAATAACTAAAATGAAAGGGAATATGCACTGTAAACCAGTGAATTAATATTGGAGTTAAATAGCCACCTGTATAAGATGTAAAGCGAAGGATGATTAAGGCGAAACAAAAGATAAAGGAAAGATAGATAAAGAGACATGGTGGTGGAATGAAGAAGTGCATAAGATTTTAAAAGAAAAGAAGTATGTTTTCAAGGAATGGAAGAATGCCGACGATAAAAATGATGATATGAAAGAAAATAAAAAGAGAATGTATATAGAACAAAAACAGGCGATCGCACAAAAACCAGCACATGATGTTAGTTGACCTAGAAATTCCATAAAATAGGATGCCCCCTGAGGTTCTGTAGAGGGCGAAAGAAGTGCCTGGGAAGTACTTACAACTTGTACGTGCTATGTATAAAAAAGCGAATACGCATTTCTGGTCTGTTGCGGTGTAACCGACAAGTTCAATGTCGCTGTAGGCTTAAGCCAGGGATCGGCTTTAGGCCATCATTTGTTCCTCCTAGTAATAGAGGCATTGACATCGGACATACAGGCGGTGGCACCCTGGTGTATGCTATTTGCCGACGACGTTGTCCTTGATGGAGAGGATGTGTCTGAGGTCTAGAGAAAGCTGGAAAAGTGGCAAAAGAAACTGGAGAGTGTGGGACTAAAGGTTTGCAGAACTAAAACGAAGCACCTATTTTTCGACTTCAGTGGCACATCCGGTTTTTTCTCCATTGCTTTAGATGGTGTATCCCTTCCAGTCTGCTCCGAGTTCCGGTACCTTGGATCTTTGTTTCACAGTGTTAAATTTTAAATATGTGATGACTGGGGATGCTTTTTCCCAGGGAATAGTAATCTCCACAAGTATCACGCTACTTAGATGTCTTGAATACAGAAAAAAGTCCTTTTTGGATGACGAAACACATTGCATATTTTACTATTTCATAATGATCATAGCTTGGTGATTATTAGTAAGTAATCAATAATTATCAACATCGTTGAATTGAAGAATTAGCCTGATTTATCATAAAATATCGTAAACAAGGTGCGGTGGTTTGTACCTTTCATTCTTGCATTAAGACCGATTTGTTTGGTCACTACTAATGCGATCAATTTTCTGCAGTGCAGTGCAGTGCAGTGCAGTGCAGTGCAGTGCAGTGCAGTGCAGTGCAGTGCAGTGCAGTGCAGTGCAGTACAGTACAGTACAGTACAGTACAGTACAGTACAGTACAGTACAGTACAGTACAGTACAGTACAGTACAGTACAGTACAGTACAGTACAGTACAGTACAGTACAGTACAGTACAGTACAGTACAGTACAGTACAGTACAGTACAGTACAGTACAGTACAGTACAGTATATTATAGTAGCATAATACAAAGTACAGTATATTATAGTAGTAATATAATACAAAGGCAGCAATTATATATTTTTATTCAGTGTATTCTGTTTATTTTAGTACCTAAGCTTTTACTTTTAAAATAGCACGGACAATAACACGACGTTTGTAAGGATATAATATATAGGATCAAATTTTCAATATCCATCATTTCATTGTAAAGTATTTCAGTTTTATTGGAATAAAAATTGATGCCAGTATGACCACATGGGGTGGACTTCTGCTAATGAAATGAGAATATAATTAGAATTAAGGGACAGATAGTGCCGAGACTTAATGTAAGAAAGACAGACTCGTTCATGATGCATTGGTAATTTATTAATATATTTCTATTTATATCTTGTTAATTTAATCTATGGTTCCTATATAACCAATAACTTATATATCTACCTATTATCGGTATTTTTCTAAGTAAAGGTATTTATTTCAAATGAATATATTGAAGACTGAATTTTTAACATCATTTTTTTCATTCACAAACTCCCTCCTATTACTAATTAGATCGTTAAATAATATATACGTTCATAAAAAAGCCATGTCCAGCAGACTTGTCAGGATAAATATAAGCAATTTTGTGGCCAGATATTGCTTTTATATTCTTTTATAACAAGAGGATATAAAATATTAATACATCTTTAATACAGTAAGATATTTCTTCAGCTCAAGGCTGAAACTTATACAGACTACAGATTATTTACAAAATATAGTCCATAAATCAAAAACTGCTACATTTTTGAAATTCCGATGTGATGGGAAAGTGATGACGAAGAAAAATTAACGTTTTATATTATAGACTTCCAAACTATTACTCGGTCGAGTAATGGTGGTGATTATTTCAGAATCTTTATAAAGGTTATCGTAACTCATATTTTATTAACTTTTTTCGTACATTTTTTATACAATATTTTCAACATTAAATGTAGAATACAACTAAACCTTTTCGGTCAACCAATAAATAAGCTATGATATATTAGTCATTTATTAAGTTAGCAGATTTAGTTGAGGATGTAGTCTAGATGACAGGTTTATGAAAGTCGAAATCTATATATGTATAAATGTATTATAAGGTGTTATTTTATTATTTTCACTAGCTTTGCCTGCGACTTTATATCGATTTCGATAAAACATTACCGTTTGTTCATACCCATGTACCTTTAAGGTTTCATCAAACTCCGTCAAGTAGTTTTTGCGTATAGGAGTATTTTTAAGTTTATTTTTGTCTTTTTTTACTTAATCACAGATAAATTTTAACATAGTAGGTAGTCCGATTTCGTATTTTTTTATTGGAAAGGGGATGAACACTTTTTCAATTTTGAATAAAAGTCTTAAAACAGTGGAACGAAAATAAGAGATTATTAACTTCTTTATTTGTTTATATGAAAAAACACTAAATGTTAAGTGAAGCGCATGACAATATATTCCCGAAAACTGCAACCAAACAAGTTAATCTGTTTCTGAGATTAGTGTGCATAAACATACATATAGATAAACAGACAAAAAAAAAACCATTGTTTTTGCTTGCTTATATAAAGGTTGCAGCATTATGAATTTTTGAAAATACTTTCCATGTAGACAGCGATCAGTAACAGTTTTATTATTATAATATGTATAGATATACATAATTTTCTTAAACGATTTTAATACTTATATCTTTTGATTGAGTGAAGAGTGTGCAATGGAAATGAAAAACTAAATGTTATTTAGAATGACGCTCAAATTTTGATGTATAAGAGTTGTTTACATTGGCCACATATTTTTTCGTGTTGCGTGCACCACTAAAAGGAAAATAGATAAACGAACAAAAAAATCAAAAATGTTAGAAAAAAGTTCAAAAATGTTAAGTGAAGACTACTACAATATATTACTGAAAACTGCATCCAAATTGGTTAAGCCGTTTCTGAGATTAGCGCGCACAAACATACAGACATACAGATATACAAACATACAGACGTACAGACAAATAGACAAAATGAATAACCTTTGTTCTGAGTTCCCTTGCTCATATAAAAGTCCCACATTATGTTTTTTTTAAATGTATTCCAAATACAGATATCGATCAGTGACCATTTTATTATATGTATAGATTGTATTGTGTATTTTTAATTCTTACGTTGCTAATTATAAACCATTGATTACGTTGATTTATACAACAGAAATATTGTTTTTAAAACCGACGCGACGTCTAGAAGTTGCCAAATTGCCTTTACAGCGAGCGTTTAAGTCTTCATATTTTTAGAATGATTTATTTATTTTTTTCATAACCCGTTCACATTTATTCAGATTTAAAAAATAATATTTAATAATATATATTTATTTGTATATTCAAACTTTACTCTCTTATAATGAATTACAATAATTATTATTTAACGAAATTTCTCACACTACACGAAACTATGAAGGTCCCGAAGTTTAGCCTATATTATAAACTTTGTTTAAACATAATATTTGTTTTAGCCTGTACCTACTTATTTATTGATTACAATCAAAGTAATGACATAAAACTGCACTAATATTTACACAAACGAAATATTCAATGAGTATGTTTGGTCTAGTTTTAATTATGCATGCATGCGTTCTAATCAACGCATAAAATGTGAGTAGTTGTATGCTTTACACATTTACTATAGCTAACTTGATCAGATAATTTACGAAAAATTATTTTTATATTAATGAATATGAGCATATTTTATCAAAGACTATGGCCACGAGATTTCAATGTTTGTCTTGATATCGGTCAGAGGACATACAGTGGGCTCTTAAAGCACAAAACATATATTCATAAAAAGAAAGTTGAGTTAAAAATTCTAGGTATAAATTAGGTATATAACCAACAACTAACAAGAAAACAAGATAGACTCTATCTGTTATGGGAAAGCTACTGTTTATTTCTCTGCTCTCTTACTCTATGCTCCGATCTACCTACGTCTCCTAAATATTCTAAATATCTCCTAAATTCTATGCTGATGTAATTATCATCATATTCGATACACAGAACGACAGGTGAAACTTATAACACCCGTCTTTTTAGTCGGGGGTTAAAACATACCGTTTTAGTTGTAAAATTCAAAAACAGTCGATTTGTAATTTAAGAATATTATAAATAATATTAACGGCATTATATATTATATTATATATAAACGTGTTTTGTAGTTATGATGGAAATAAATCATATTATATTTAACACTAATTTTACGTTCGAGTTTGATTGATAGCTGACCTGATAAATAATAATCAGTAACAGTTGCAAAAAATCCATACGGCTTTTTTTACCATCATAGTGAGTATTATGATTACGCTGACTATTCGGGTCGAACAGTTTTGAATAGGTTACTGAATGAGGGTCAGTCAGATCAAACCAGCCAATTATTACAGCGGTATATAAGAAACTGTTCACATTGTTAACAGGCTAGCACGATTTTTTTTATTTTTGTATTTTTTTTTTAGAACCATTTTTAACCCCCAACTAAAAAGAGGGATATTATAAGTTTGACCTGTCGATTTGTGTATCTGTGTATCTATGTGTCTGCCTGTGGAAATGTAGCGGCTAAATAGCCAAACAATTTATTAATTCGGTCCAGAAGTTTCGGAGCTTATTCAATTCAAACAAAGAAACAAATCTTTCCTCTTTATAATATTAGGATAGATACTTAAGCAACTGAAATACTTTAACTAATGAAAATAGGTTCATTTAGTAAAATTAGGAAACCAGTAACATAATTTTAAAAAGCAGAAAAAAAAATATTAATAAATTGAAAAACCCCCGATACAAAAACACCTCTAAATTAAATAAAAATATTACTATTATTCTTTTTAGAGGTCTGTTTGTATCGGTAGTTTATTGCATTTTTAATTTAATTCTTAGTAACACAGATTTTTTTTTAAATACAGCAGTAGTTTTATTTACCATAAAATAGTAAATTTAAAAGTCTTTTTCCTAAATAAAAGTTTTTAATAAACAAACTATCAGTTTATGTGATCGTCCAATGGATACTCGTATTGAGCCAATCAATTGAAGACGGGAAAAACTTTCGAGAGTGTGAAACAACATGCGAAAACATGCGACCACTGTTTATGAACTTGTTTACTTAAACTAAACATTTTTAGATTTTTAATATTAAATGATAAATTTTCCATACATTCAAAATGTTAAAAAGTTAAATTATACTTTGATAAAAAAAATCAAAATATAAATTTGGTATGTATTATTTGAACGAAATAGCTAATACCTCAGAACGACAAATGAACTACAAAATAAATTAAATATAGATTCGATCGTGTATTCTTCATTTACTTTAAATACAATAAAATTAAAAAATATATATAAATATGTAGTTCAAATGTACTGCAAATCTAACTACCACCAATTTAATGATATTCGAACCTGGGGAGACAGACGATATATCTAAACATTTCATGGATTCACAACGCATTGCATGGAGAATTGTGCAAACAATGCCTGGGACTTGCGACCCAGGTGAAGGTTTAAGTGGCCCTTTTATGATGCGCAGACACGCTCGCCTTCACTATCCACAATCCCCTACCTAATCAAATTTGGAAAGAAGCTATCAATGCCGCCTTTGAAATAAGTTCTAGAAATGAACTATAAGTAAGTAATTAGTAAGTAAGTCATAGAGAGATTTTGTTGTTACACGTCTATAAGCAAGCTAACTATAAATTTATTCCTGGACTGCTATTTTGTTACGAACTAACAAAATAACTGTCCAGGAATAAATTTAATATACTTATTAAGCTTCAACCGTAGGAGTCGAGTCCAACCGAGTCCAATCAGGAACCGCGTTTTAGAGGAGTCTTCTTTTACGAACTCTACAGACCGTTTGGTGATTTTATACCCTTCCGCGCACTTGCTACTAAAATACTAACCGATTCTCGTATGATTTTTAATACCTTATCATGGCGACGCGAGTATTGACCTCTACCTAGATGTACCCTTTACCCTAATAGGTGTTTCGTGGTTCCTATAGTCTCCCCACAGATGTTGTTTTCGGTGTCCGGGCTTATTATCAATGCAATCAGTCGTAAAATAATATTACGACGAATTTAAAGGCAAACGTTATAGAACTTACAGAGGCTTTACATCTAATAGAGACAAACTTCGCTAAGGCTTCTCTGGTAATAAAGAGACAATGGGTTTTGATAAACACTTATCACCAGATGAAGAACAGGTTACATTGTCCTTCAAGTATAGATGTGTTTGACAATTAATAATATAGTACTGTACCTATTGTTTCATTAATTATTTAAAATCTGTACCAATATTTTAAATATTTTATTTTTTAAATAAAATAATATATTTTTTTCTTTATCTTCGTATAAAACACTACTAATTATCTTAACAACTTTCTTTGTTTTTATATACTAAGGTAAGCAGTAAATATAATATAAAATATATATTTTTGTACATATTTAATATTGAATATTTGCAAAATATTTTTTAATGTTTTAAGTATTTAGTACAGATACTGTAATTTGATATACATTTATAATTAAAATCGAAAATTAATATCGAATAATAAATATATATTATGATATCCCATCTATTAAATACTATACAAACAAAAAAAATATTCAGTTAGAGAGAGAAAATGTAATTATACGTTACTAAAATCCCATTGCCTATTTGTGTAAAAAAATAACATGTACGTGATGAATTCAGTTGAAAACGCACGTAGTCAATTAAGTCTGACTGACGTGTGCAGTAAGTTATATTGAGTGAATCGATGTTACTTCTGTTACGAGTATAGACATGAGTTACGAGTATAGATTATTATTACTTATAATATCATATATAAGTAATAATAAGTGTGTTATATATATAAAATATGACTTTGTTATGTTACGAATAGTGCACATTCTAACTTATTGTGTCTAAGAATGTGAAGTGTAGGTTTTTTTATTGTAGTTTAAAAAAATTAGATACTCTATTCTTAAAAAAAAAATATGGAGGATAATATAGAAATTGGTTATTTAAAAAATATAACTGCGTTTATATACATTCGTCTATTATTTTCTAGAAGAAACTGAGTAAGTCTTATTTTATTATTCTGAAAGATTATTTAGACTTGTTTGTTTTTCTGATTCTGGTTTCGTGTATTGGTGATGGTCCTTATGGTTATTTCTACTACTCAGCTAAATGCGTAAATAAAAAAAGAGCATTTGAAAGATAACATTAAAATTATTGAGGTTTTATACTGAGTTCGTATTTCATTTATTTAGGTGAATGCATAAACATAACTTGTAATAGAATGTTCTTTTTTTCAGAACATTATGACTTAGGCACACACTTATTTATATTGTTGCATTATCCATTATTAATTGATACAATATCATACATTACCTTACTACGTAATATAAAGCAGGTTAGTTCTCTAATTCAACGATGTGATTACCTACCAGCTAAGAATAAAATAATCATTATATTTCAGGTAACAATATCCTTAAAATACTTTGTTTCTTCGCTTTTCTTTTATATAGGTATAAATAAGCGTAAAAGGCTGAAATAAAAATAATATGTGAACAGACTTTTATTAAAATCAATTACCACAACATCGTCTAATATGTTTCAGGGTAGCCAGCAGCAATACACACACGTCACAATTTGTTCATGGTTTCCGCACGAGCTTTTAACTCAACTGACAGCAATTGGATTAAATGCAGTCTTCGGAACGTCACGCTTCGCCACTTTGATTTTGAACCCTGTGACAACTCGGTTAGTATTTCAGAAGTGGCACTTTTAAAATGTATGAATTTATATGAATGATTTATTAGTAGGTAATAAATAACAACGACCAATGTTTCTTACCTAAACCGTTTCATCTCTCTTTAAAAGATACCAAAATGTTTAATAATTCTAGTATTGTCTATGATGAATAAATTCATTTAAAATAATAACTTTAAAATTATATACGAAATAAGGATATTTTTTTTTCATTGTCGTGTTGACTTCCAAAGACTCAGTGAACTCGTAAGTAGCTGAACTAGCAACAAAGTACACAGCGAACAGCGTACAAAGCTACGAAGCTACATGATTTTAAATTAAGAATAATAAACACGATGGTTTTAATGAGAAATAACTTTTAATAATGTAGAGTATTAGATTTGTTTATACAATGTTCAACAAAAGCTTTCGTATTATACACATAGAACGATAGCTTTAGATATACTTGTTACATTTGTACGAGTACTAATAATGATTTTGACGAAACAATTTTAGCTTTGTTATTTTAAAATCCAGATTACATTTCACTAAACTTGCGGAATACTTTATAGCAATGCGATAAAGAATATTCCCCAATTAATGTGTGTGTTTTTGTAATAATATTTCTTATGGAATATAAATAATTTATAAATTTTAAATGACACATAAAACACATGTTAAATGAATATGAGAATTTTCAATATGAGCTTACATTAAATAAAAACATTTAGTATTTGTAATCAATTTACACATACCGTATTTTGAGACAAAAACATACAATCCAATATAAAGATAGACCATTTTGAAAAAAGAATTGTACAGAAATATTAGAATAAAAAATTGAATGCACCGTACAGACCTCGAAAATGTTATTAGTCTTTACTAAATAACAATATAAATTATTAAAAAAAAACTATAGTATCCCAATTAATCCAAATTAAGAACTCTTATAATCTAAAAAGTTTTAGTGACCTTTTCGACATTATAATTATTCTTAACATAAATAACATTTACTGGCAGCGGTTGTACCATAATTGTTACATATTTTTTAGTTTTGTTATTTATTATATCTGAAATTGCAGGAGTATTGATTTTCTTACTTGGACCATATGTCTGTTCTGTTGAAACATATTACAGAATTAACGATTCCCGTCAAAAAATGAAGCGAAGTTAGACTTATTGTGAATGGGTGAATAACCAAGGTTGCAATGGAATGTCTTTAATCCACTTGCTCTGTCAGTTAGTTAACTAGGACGTGCGATGTCTGGAACTATGAATCAAATTGTTACGTGCTTAAACTCCAGAAGCGAATAGTGTGAAGTAAATTGTATTGCAAAATATACCCGATGTATTATTTTATAATAACAAATGGCGATCATTTAAAAACAATATTGTGGTGAATCAAAAGTACATATTAATATATCAGTATATTTATTTTTTATGCTGTCAGATTATATTATTGTTATATTAAATTATTGTTATATTTATTTTTAACAGACATTGTTGAAATCAATGACGCAGTATTAAAAAATAACGTTAATAAATTTAAAAGTAATATTTATAATTTATCGATGTTTGATTATAGTTAGGTTGTAACCGATGATTAGTGTACATAAATATAGTAGGCTCTTTCGTGTCATGATTAAGAATATTCGCTGAAACGAAACTAATATAAATCATGGCTTCAGTAAAAATTAAAACTTTAACGTTACAAAACATGAACTTTCGTTTTTATTCAAGGTTGTCTTTTTACTACAAAAATAGTCCCAACTAGCTTTTTAGGTAGAAAAAAATCTCTCGGAATTAATTACAATATTTAGTACAGCTTTTGTAAGAATAAAACGTAAAATCAAAATTTGTTATCTCAGATAACTGATTAACTTTGTAATGACCTTTCTTTTAATCGAGGCGTTGGGTTTGAATAGAAATACACCTATTTTTGTACTTATTAATTTCTGTTAACCAAGCTTTAAATTTAAGTTTCCTACAAATGGTGCATATTTAAAATATTCATTAACTCATGTTACCATATAATGATTTTAAAAAAATAACAGTATATTTTAAGAACAAAGGCTTTCATACAGTAAAGTTTCATATAGTAAGGTGTATATCAACTACAAATGAGAACTTCTAACTAATTATGACTGTAGCGCAGCATTATGGTTTAATTTTGACTGAAGCTCACCATTTTTGTTTGGTGTCTCCTCATCTTCCCGGATATATAACCGGGAAGACGAGGAGACACCAAAGTGCTTTATTCAATGAATACAGAATACCTTGATATACCAGTATCTATTCACTTAATGAAAAGCAACTAAAGGATTAAAAATAATATTCTTGTAAAAATTAAACATAACATTCTTGTAACAATTATTAATCTTGTAAGACAATTTATTTTGTAGATTATGTATTAACTACACGCTAACTATTTTACTAATCTAATTACATCGCACCTATAAGAATAAGATTGTTGGGGCCGTTTTGAATAAACGTATGAAATTTCAAGCAGTCAAATAGAACCGGCCAATTGTTATAGTAGATTAGATAAATCACTATCCTCTAAATGTTTAGTTCGAATTACCATCAGTTTAAGGGATTTTTTTTTTCAAAGACTCTTTGCATTTATAAAACTAATAAATCCAAGTCTTAATTTTATTTGTTTGAATCAGAAAAATCAGAAACGTATCTGTTGTTATTACTTTGAACAGTTTCTTTAATTCAAGCACTTTTATATAACCGGGAAGATGAGTAGACTTCAAATTGGAGCGCTACAAACTGAATTCAACACTTATAATTGTCAATTTCTGATTGATAAAAATGATTCTTATCCCAATATTTTTAATCCTATTACATGCAACCCTTAGTTCTTATATATTATTAACTGTAAATTTTAAAAATATATGTATTTTAACTTAGTTTTCTTTGTAGGAAATCCAAAATTTAAGCTTGGATACTAAAATTAATAATAAAAAAATGGTGATTTGTTTTTATCAACATTAGCAAAAAACAAAATAAGGCTTAACCTGATCCGTTAACTGGGATAATATTTACTCAAACTTCGAAAATAGGCGTTTTTAGACCTAAGCTGTATTTAACCTTCATTTAGTTGAGAGAATACTTTTTTTTTTTTTTTTTTTTTTTTTTTTTTTTTTTTTTTTCTTTTTTTTTTTTTTTTTTTTGGAGGTAGGAGCAAAAAACTGTAGACATCTAAAAAGTTTTCTCTTCGTTTATTTTAAATTTTTAAAATAGTTTTAAACATTTTGAACAATAAAAGTGTTAATTTTTGTAGTAAGAAAGCTCAGAAGTTTTTATTATTTAACTCTGAACTTTAATGTGTAGTCCGTTCTAAAAGATTGCACCAACCTGCTGGCCTCCTATTGTTATATCACATTACAACACAATAATTTATAATGGCAAAGGTTCAAGATATTGTTGAGATGCACAGAACCATTGCTGAATCACTGGGTAAGCGGATGACTGACTTTGAAGAAAAATTGAATTCAACATCATCATGTGACATCAGTAAGCCTAACTTGGAGAAGTTGCAGAGTGATTACAAGGACTTTAAATCTTCTGTATGGAGTATACTTGAATTATTAAAATCACTGATACACAATGTAGCTGCTCAAGTTGATGAGGTTGATAACCAAACCCGTAGAAATGCCTTGCTGTTCACTGGTATCGAAGAAAAGGAGGGTGAAAATCTGACTTCAACCATACTTAGTACTGTTCAGGTCCTTATGGGTCTATCGGATGTCCAATCAACCGCCATTCAACATTGTCATAGGCTGGGGGCTCGATCCGACAAACGGCATCGTCCAATACTTGTTAGGTTTAACAACCTTAACGTCAGAAACATCATTTTCAACAATAAAAAGGCTCTTAAGTCATCCCCAGTTGTACTGAGTGAGTTTCTGACCAAACCTCGACAGGATCTTTTTGCCAGAGCCAAAAAGCATTTTGGTTTATTTCAATGTTGGACCCGTTACGGTGCTGTGTTTATAAAGCTACCGAACAACGATGTACAACGTGTCTCTGATTCAACACATCTTGAAGTGTTGATGATGAAGCACCCGAACATTTTGCCACACTCTCCTTCATCTCCCATTGAAAACCAGGCCAAGATAGACGCTGCTGCCATGCAACCGCGTAGAGTAACCCCAGCATCTTCGTCGAAGCTCAACACTCGCCCAGTCACTCGTAAACAGGTCTTAAAAAAACCCTAAGTTATTTTTTTTTTTTTTTTCTATTCTATTCGTGTTGGGATTATCATTATTACAGCTCATTCTTCTTTTACTTATATATTTTTTTATTGGAGCCATTTGTACAGTATATTCTTTATGTTTTAATAAGTTTTAGACCTACTTTCTTTTTATATATATTGACTTATTGTTAAATTTTCATTACTAAACATTTTTATCTATTTACAATTTTAAAACATAACTAAGTGACAACTGTCAACTTGACAAGTAAAGGCATTCACAGCTATAAGCGTCTGTGACGTTGAAAAACATTGTTTATTACATTTATATATCGTCTATACATTACGCATAATTTAAAATAACTTTTAAGTTCTTTAAAATTTCGATTTTAAATAATTGATTTCTATTTATCGCTGTCATAAAAATAAATTATAATCTATATTTTTTACCATAGCTGTAATAATGGTAATACTATTTTTTTTAATATTGTTTTTGTTAATCAGATTTTGGTGCCTTGTATTAGTATCTTTTTTATTATTGTGTTATTCACTGCTTTTTTTCTTTTATTGGAAAAAGTTTTTATTGTTGTAATTTATTTTTTATGTTTTATTTTATTTTTTTTTTTTTTTTTTCACTTTTGTGTTTCCTGTATTACATGCCAGCAGGATGTGCATGCAAGCATGTCTTAATATTGCATTTTTTATTATTAAGTTAGAATAGGCCTAAATTGTTTTATTTTATATATTTACATACATATATATATATTTTTAGTTGGTTTAATAATATATATTTTTTTTGATACATTTCATATAATTTGGATTGTATATATCTTAATTGTATTGTTCTGCTAACAATTCAATTTGTATTGTATGTAAAAATATTATACTGTATAACTTATAGTATTTAATTATTGTGTATTATATTATTTTATAAGTAACATTTTATTTATATTATTATTATATTTTACTTCATAATTTCAAGTATGGAGTCTAGTTCTGACTCCTTCTACACGGCTGGTGAGAATAGTTCCTTTAATAGTCTGGATAGCGATTTCATACCTATTCAAACCTTTATTGAAAATGAGTTGGAACCATACCACAACAATTTTAATATCTGTCACATCAACGCTCAAAGCATACCCTCTCATCATTTAGATCTAGTAAATACCTTCAATCTTAATTCTGTTCATGCGGTTTTAGTTTCCGAATCTTGGTTAAAGCCATCTCTAGCTTCCTCCAATTTTTCACTTCCTGGCTTCATCCTTTTAAGAAACGACCGCATTGGCAAAGCCGGTGGTGGTGTTTGCATCTATCTTCGCAACCATTTTAAATACAAAATTATTCTCCAATCTCCTGCTTCTCTCCATGATTCGCCTGAGTATCTCTTCATTGAGGTTAATATTGACAAAAAGGTAGTCATTGGCGTTGTTTACTCCCCTCCAAATATAACGTACTTCTCTAAACTTGAAGCCATTTTTGAAGATCTGCTTTCCTGTACCACACATCTCATAGTCATGGGTGACTTTAACACTTGCTTGCTTAGGCAAGACTCAAGGTCTAATCAACTACGACAGTTAACCGACTCTCTTAATTTGGAAATTCTAGCACTCGGTCCGACGCATCACACCAGTACCTCATCAACTTTGTTAGACCTCATTATTTGCTCGGACACCCAAAGTGTTAGTAACTTTGGTCAAATACCTGCTCCAGCTTTTTCACATCATGACCTAATTTTTATTTCATACCGAGCTAAAGTGCCTAAATGCAAACCCAAATACCTTCTTCTTCGTAATTATATTAATATTGACAAAGAAGCGATTGCTTTGGATGCATGTGCTGTAAATTGGGCCGCTGTGGAGGAATTAGGTACAATTGAAGACATGGTTCAACTCTTAAACAATAATATTTTAACACTTCTTGACCGTCATGCTCCTCTTCGTAAAATTAAAGTCAGTCACCGTTCTGCGCCATGGTTTAATGATGACGTAAAAAAGGCCATGATACAAAGGGATTGTGCTTTTCGTAAGTTTAAAAAAGACCGTTCACAACTCAACTGGTCTGTATATAAGGCTGCAAGAAATCGGTGTAACCAATTCTGTCGTAAACTCAAACGCCAATATATTCTCAATAAAACCTGCTCATCCGCAGCAGAAACCTTAAAATTCTTAAAGACTCTCGGTGTAAGCAAATCTCGACATTTTGAAAGTTCTTCTTCTGTGGACATTAATTCTCTTAATCGTTATTTTTCGTTCACCAACACTATTGACTCCCAAAGAAGAACTAAAACCATTACATCAATTCTCTGTTCGTCTAGGCCCGATATCCCACTATTTCACTTCACTCCTGTTGACGAAGCTGAGGTTAAGAAGCACCTTTTAGCCATAACATCAAAGGCTACTGGTTGTGACGGTATTAATCGTACTATGTTATCATTCATTATCGATTTCCTCATTGCTCCCTTATCTAAAATAATTAACTTTTCCTTTTCCTCTGGTAGTTATCCACATTTGTGGCGTAAAGCTCATATTCTCCCACTTCCAAAAATAGCCAATCCTATGTTACTCTCACATTTTCGTCCCATTTCAATATTACCGTTTTTATCCAAGATAATTGAATCCGTCGTTCACTCCCAACTTTCCCTGTTCCTTTCAAAATTTAACTTACTAGATCCGTTGCAATCAGGTTTCCGCATTGGACACAGTACAAGTACAGCACTCTTAAGGGTCACCGAAGACATCCGTCAAGGTATGGAAAACAAATGTGTAACCATTCTTGTACTGGTTGACTTCAGCAACGCATTTGGCACTGTTGATCACGATCTCTTACTTGCGTTGTTGGACAAATACTGCATCTCGGCTTCGTCTATCAGGTGGTTCTCCTCATATCTTCGAGGGCGCCAGCAGGCTGTTCGCACCGATGAGGGCCTCTCTGATTGGTGTGAAGTGGTTGCTGGGGTCCCCCAAGGCGGAATTTTGTCTCCTTTATTATTTTCTCTATTCATTAACTCTATTACCTCTGACTTAAATTGTCAATACCACCTTTACGCCGACGACTTGCAGCTTTACATTCAGACAGAGGTAAATTTAATTGACCAAGCTATTCACTCATTAAACGCTGCTCTTGAGCGAATGTTGCAATGGTCTAACGATTATGGCATCGAAGTAAACCCCTGTAAGTGTCAAGCAATCATTATTGGTAGTTACCGTCAGTTGGCCCATATCGACCAAATCTCATTACCAAATGTAACTTATAACAATATTGTAATACCCTTTTCTCCTCAAGTAAAAAATTTAGGAATATTTCTTGACAGTTCTTTTAATTGGCAATACCAACTAAAGGAACTGTCACGTAAATTTTATAGTACTTTTCACTCTCTGTTAAAACTTAAACACTTCCTGCCCCATCGGGCAAAACTACAATTGGTTAACCTGTTACTGCTACCTATTCTTGACTATGCTGATGTGTGCTATATCGACGCTAATGAAGTTCTCCTAAATAAATTAGATCGTCTATTAAATACCTGTATCCGCTTTATTTTCGGACTACGTAAGTTTGACCACATCTCCGACTACAGGTCAAAGCTAAAATGGTTGCCCGTCCGTAAACGAAGAAACTTACGGACTCTTTGTTTACTTTACTCTATCTTGTTTAATCCTTCCACTCCTGTTTATTTAAAACGCAATTTCTCATTTTTAGCGGATGTACATGACAGATTGCTTCGTTCTTCCAGCAACCTATTGCTCCATACACCCCTTCATCACACTGGTTTCTTGTCCAACTCATTTAGTGTAACCGCTGTCAGACTATGGAACGACTTACCGGAACATATAAGAAAAGCCACAAGTCGTGAGTCGTTCAAACGCCAAGTAAAAGAACACTATCTCAAATAATAAAGTATTTATACGTAGACTACATTATTTGTTATATATCTCATATGTATTAAATATTATGTCGGATATATCGTATGTATTATGTGTCTTATATTATTATTTTTATGTTTATATGTAGATTTAGATATAGATAGTCTTATAATATTCATTTATTATTATTTTTTTTTTCTCTTACTTTTTATGTTTTTGCACGCCTACCAACATCCTCTCCTGTACTTCGTAAGGTTGGCTGGTAGAGAATGTCTTTGTGGCATTAAGCCCGCCTTTTGTGCTTTATTTTGTATATTGTGCAATAAAGAATTAAATAAATAAATAAATAATAAATAATACTTTCTTGCTTAAATAGCTAGTTAAAACTATTTTTGTAGTGATAAGACACCTTTAAATGTGTTTACACATCTTATATATTTTTACACTAAGAATATAAATAATCTATTTAATATTTTTTTTCCGTTATATCGTCGTTCTGAACGTAAATATGTTTTTGAGAAGGTGATTCTTAGGTAACGCCTGCAGCTATTAGATCTCCTTAGAATCATTTCCAAGGCTTGAAATATATATTACTTTGAAGATATATTTTTTATTTTGATTGTATTTTATATGTGCGTTAAAGTTAAATGTTTTTATTAACGAAATTATAATACCCTTCTCTCTGATTTTAACAATGTTTAAATTAAAAATAACTTAATACTGTGTTGGTATAATAGTAGAAAAATAAAAAACAAAACTCATATTGGTACATTTCTTGATACTTCAATTACATTATCTACAAGTAATCGTTCTGAAGTTCAGACACGTAACGATTTGATTCATTGTTTCCAAGTCAACTTTGCTAACTTTGTTTGATTTTTGGTCGGAAATCGTACGTTCTTCAATGTGTTACGACATTGCCGACAGACGTTTCGTCTTTTCAAGAAAAATATTTTTTATTATACTCACTACTGACCTACCTATCTACCGAAAACATTTTTCTAATTGATGATTTTTATAAATGGATATAGTACGAAACTATTTATGAACTTTAGCAAACGAGGGAAGCTAGTGTGCTTTTTCTTTTTTCCGATGGACACCTTTTAGGCCGACTTCTCTACTCTATGTACAATAACTCTATGTACAATAACTCTATAGTACGTCATAATTGCTGCCGTCACTGTCAATGTCCTCTTCGTGGTTCATTATTAGGTCAATTTTTAACATGTCAAGATTCAACTTCTCCGACTGGTTAGAACTGTTAGGCTACTCTCGTAATCATTCCTTAACCTCCATATATTACCTCATTATATTCGCTTGATCGTCTGTCGTCTTAGCAATCACTTAATGATATAAATTTGATTTATATTACAATTGTACGACTCAATAATAAATAATAATAAATACACTCTTTGATTACAATTATAGTAAGACTATATTAATTATAAATTATTCATTAATTATTTATATACACTTATAATTTAGTTCGTAAACTACACAAGAAATTTTAATAACACAAAAACGATTACATTAGAAAAATCAGATCTCATATTAAAAAGGTAGTAAAAGTACATAGTAATCTTTAAATCAGATTGTTACAAGATCTTGTAACTTACAGTTTTATCGGATTTATTCGTGTAAATTTTGGTATGTACAGTATGTAGATTGTAGTCAATGTACTCATAGAATTAAAACGATTCAGTTAGTTATTTGTCAAGACGTATACAGGACTATCCCCTAAATTTACTCAAATTTTAGTCTGTTATGTTAGACAAATTAATTAATAATAGAAATCATATTTAGTTAGAGAATGCAAAATGTCTTGACATATTTTCTTATTTGTAATCTTCACATAATATAATGTATATTTAAGACTTTTTTGTAATGTGTTTAACCTGTTACAGTCATAGATTAACAAAAGATGCAACATTTCATCTAGTTTCATAATATAAATTATAGATTTTTTATAAACTGTAACTCTTGGTAATCTATATGTATAAGAGAAATTAGCACAACTTTCAAGTATGATAAAGATTGTTCAAGTAAGTGATGATATTAACAATTAGCGAGGATACCCTAACATAAGAAAAGAACGAAGATATAGGTATTCTACCGCTTTGAAAGCGGTAAGCTAAACTATAAAGATGTCGAAATTCTAGATTACATTTTTATACAACCATTAAATATTAATATAAATTTTGATTACTTACCTTCCGTCCTCTTTTTGAAACAACACATTGTAGAGTTGAACATAATGTGCAATATATATTCCCTATAAATTTAACAGATTTTAACTTTTATTAATGTTTGTGGCCGTGTTATTGGACATGATTTTGTAACTGTATTTCGACTACAAAAATATTTTATTATATATCTAGGTATGTGGCTCAGTTAAATTAAAACAAATTAAAAGTAAATAATTCTATAAGAACCTAATATTTTTAATTTTATTGTATAATAGATTAAGAATATATTATTAATATATATATTTTGTGTTAATGTTAATGTTAATCTAATATTATTTAACTTTACAAATATATTCTTGGAATCACAAACACGTTTTTCAAAATATGTTCTTGGATTTTAGTCATAATTTATTACATAAATTAAATCTTCAAGATTTATTATAAAAATATTTCGTTAGGAAAAGTCTTGGCGAACAATGTAACTTAAACAACATTTCAACAACAATTGGCAAGAACTGGTTATGTACAATATAAATAGTTTATTAATTTGTATGGTAATGACGTCATTAAATGTTATGCCATAGGACTCTGCCAAGCTAACGATTCTAAAAAGTGTGGATTAAGATCCACACTATCGACGTCTATAGTATGCTATAGACGATACAATTATGATAAGTTCTTTATTGGACTTAGACGAAAGAAGAAATAAAAAGTGACGGGTATTATTTTTATGTTTGTGTTATACGAGGAAAAATGGGCATACAGGCATACTATTGCTACATACGATCTCCTTGCATATACATAAGTCTATACAAAACATGATGAGTTTCTAAAGATAATTGAAACACACAGGTCATAAGCGTATTATTAGTTTTAGCAATACAAGCTATATTTTGTATTTCAGATTTGAATTATATTATATATAAAAGAGATTCATTCAAATTATAATATACTTGTAAGAGAGAGGTAATAATTATTCACGAGGGATTTTAGCACTACTATTTTAATTTGAACCAGCTACTGCAATACATTGCTAAGAAATGAATATTAATCACGAGCTGGCGCTGCAAGCACTGCCATTTATTGTCTTAGAATTTATGCTGCAACTTTTGAGTAGGATTAGTTATTTATGTAAAGTATAAAGTGTTGGATATTTCTCATTAAAGTTTTAACTATTATATTTTGATTTTCGGACATAGAACCGCGGATCTGGCTAGTAAATAGCTTGGCTAAATAAACCACTAAACCACGAAGACTAAATGTTGACTAGCATTGATAGAGTCTAGACTACTAAGGAATGTTCTAATCCCCCCTGAGGTGAAGCACTGCAGCAGCCGTTTATTATTTAAATTACACCAGTTGCTGCGTGAAATCCAACGAGCCCTCGACAACTGTAGGGATCCTACATAAAATCCATCACCAAAACCAGTACCCTGACAGTTCAGATACGATTTGCTTAGGATTAGATTTATCCTGATGAACTCTAGTGAAGTGTTCACTTGACTCGTAACTCATCTGTAAACTACCTACCGCCATATATCTCCGCAAATAAGGACAACTGTCCAAAATTCCCTACGACAACTTTAGTGAGGGAGCAAAATATGCGACAATGTCAATATAGCCGAAGAAGTCAAATTTACCTCTGCTCTAGCCCTTAATATTGTTATTGCCCTTTATATTTCATCGAGACCGTATTGAGAATCTTTTTTTTCGACTTTCTCGGATTCTGATTATTGTGAGTAATTATATAACTAAAACAGGATTGTGAAAAAAAAACTTCTGGAAATAATAGTATACATTTAATATAAATATACTTTAGGAATAGGTAAGACAATTAGAATTGATTAGAATCATTGATTAGAATCATACCTATAATGGTGTTAACTGCAAAGAACTTTTTTTAAAAAAAAGAATGTTTACAAAACTCGCATAAGACTTAAGCAAATAGCTTTAGTAATACTTCCCATAAATCTGTTCGGAATTTGCAAACTAATTAGACGTTAAATTTATAGGTGTAAACCTTTATGATTGAGGTTTTTATATTCTCAATAGATTATTTACTATTTTTATCTCCACTTATATGAAACAACTTCTTTATAAACTACCATAAAAAGTTCTTTCGTTCTTCGAATTCTACCACACTAGTCTACCTTGTGAGTTTTTATTAACATTATTTTTTAATAGTATCAAACATTAATAATTTTTTTGTCTCTATTAGTATACATAAAAGTAATATTATCTTACTTGAGTTTCTTTTCTCAAATTTAAAACGTTGTACGGATTAAAATGAAATTTTGAACAATAAAACATCAGATAGTAGGTACCTCGTCTAAAATATTACATTTCTCTGAACTATGAAATTTCATAATAAGTTTAAGAATTTTGAATTAATTCTATTATTTACCTCGTTTATAGGACAACAGGACTTCTTTTAACTTCAAAGAATAAATCAACCAAGATGAAAGATCGAATCTCCATGCTTAGTTTAAATAGCAAGTTGTTTTAATGTCTCGGCACGTATCGTGTAAATGCACCCCATTACCTGTTATTCACTAACGACAACAAACAAGCGCGCATTGTTCTACGTATACGTCAAAACTGAAAATAACTGCGCCGCCGGTAAAATAACTTTTCTTGTTATTTCAGGTAACATAACTGGTGCCATAATTATATCTAACGTGCCAGCTAGGTAATGTTGTGAATAAATTTTAATTTATCTTTGATATCGTCTTTACGCATGTTCAACGATAATACTTTTGTATACATTTAAATAAACATACAATTAAACATCATCGATTCTTTTATTTTGTTTCCCAAAGCATTGGTTAGCATTTTAGAATACAATATATCGATATCGATAGGGATGATAATATATTAAAGACATTAGATAGATAGGGGTTTTGAGGTAGGTAGTAGGCTAGTTAGTTAGGTAGCGAGATGTCATGTTAATTTGAACAGCTACAGGACGGTTTGATAGAGGTAACAGGTTGAAGTCTTGCCCTTGCAGATTTTTTTTTAATCCAAGTTTATTTTTAAAAGCATATATAAATTAAGTTTAACTTTCTATTGGTTTATTATCGGTTGGATATTGGTCATAATATACCAAAAACTCATTTATTTGTACATACTTATATCATCCTACAATTTTCTAAAGTAATAATAAGGTTGGTATGGAAAAGAAAAATAAATAAAAAGAAAAGTAATAGGAAAACAGATGTTAAAGAAATAGAGCGCCCTAAAATATGTCCCGAACAACCGAAAACAGCTTGTATTACTAATTTCACTCTTTTGTCTGTGTACATTAGACCTTACCTTGAGAAATAATAAATTTAATTTACTTAATTTAAATTCGTAAAAATATTCAGATAGCAATTTCATGTGGAATAATTTCAGGCGATATTTATAACATGAGCAGATTTTTGACAAGTTGCAACGTTAAGAGCAGTGGTGAAGAAATCACTTTTTTTTCGCTCTCAATACTTTTTTTTATATTAACACTCATTTATTTAATTTTATG
Source organism: Napeogenes inachia (assembly GCA_959347355.1). Classification (NCBI taxonomy): domain Eukaryota; kingdom Metazoa; phylum Arthropoda; class Insecta; order Lepidoptera; family Nymphalidae; genus Napeogenes; species Napeogenes inachia. The sequence goes on along the minus strand of OY365800.1, from coordinate 16,149,999 downwards.
CAATAACGTAAGATCTTTCAATAAGGTTATTACTACAATAGTAAAATTATTATCATATCCTAAGATTTTTATCCAAATATAGTAAAATAACGCAATATATTTTTTGGTATAAATACACTAATATAAATAAAAAATGTTATCGTATTTTTACTATTTTGTTACCTTTTTTGTTAAAACAAATAGCACGTTGATATCAATAATGAATAATAAACAAATATTCCATTAATAATTAAAACATGAAGAACATTATAATTTTTTGTACATATACTGTACTTTTGTAAATATGAATTACATTTTGAAAGAAAAATTTTGTTGACTACTTGAAATTGGTAACTATCTATTCAGACTAACGAGGGCTTTTCTTTAAAATTTCTATTTTGGTAACTATTCAAAAGATTCGAAAAGGAATACAAAGAAAGATGTTCGAGTACTTATGTACAAAAGACACCTTTGCGACCGAAAAGCAGCATCATAGCAAAATAATAAAATATTTGTATATTTTATATAATCAAATAATAAAAATAGTTTTCATAAAAAAATTGACATTGAAAAAAAAGTTAGATTAAGTAAATATGTATGTTTATATATATTTTTTTATTGTCTTTAGTATTTTTTGTAAATATCTCTCAACTTAAGAAAAAAACACACTTGTTAGAAGTTAAAGACACAAAAATAAAAGTTAAGAACAAGAAATATTATTTGGTATAACTAATAACAATATATATAAGATTAGTATTTATTTGCTAGAGAATGAAATCAAAGTTCGAAAACAAATCAAATTCGTTCGAAATCGAATGACGTTTATCGCAAGTCATTTACGCACATCTCTTAGTTACGAACAATTGAATGGATCAATGCGAGTGTTCTTTATAACGGTTAAATACGTCCAGTAAATTGCCATCACCACCAGAATTGCGGGAATTTGAAAAGAAACTTATTAGCAATCTTGTGAATAAATATATTCTTGTAATGGAAAAATACATTTAATAGTAATTCGCCATTATCACAATACAATGTTACCTTTTCTCAAGCGTGGTCTTTGATTTGCTAAATTACTATTTTTGTTTGACCTTATTCTCTGATGCTGTGATTTTATGATTCTATTATTGCTTATTGAGATTGATAGAGTTACCAAGGAAAAGTCAAATCTATTGAATTATATAGTTTATTGAGTATTTTTTACTAAAAATCCTTTTTATTAATGATTCTTGTGGGAAAAAATATTATTATAACTATTAACTATATTTATTATATAAATTAACACGTAAAAAATATATCAAATTAATTTCTTAGCGAGCACAAAAGTGACCACTTACTGTCTTGAAATTTAAAAATGAATTCGTAAAATATTTGAATCGTAGTCATTCTATTTTCAGAGATTTTATAAGGAGTCATTAATCTTAATTTATAATTCAAATCCAAAATCTTTACTTTAAAAATATTTTTTATACCTAACAATTTTTTATTCTCCAACCAGCTCGGAAAAATAATTCCCACAAACCTTAGAATGGTTATGAATCCTGCCAAATATATTAAATATAAACTTACTTTCGAACTTTCAAATAATTAAAAGTTTTTAATAAAATTATATGTAATACGTTTAATCCTTTTTTATTATTTATATCTAAAAGACATAAAAACTATTGTGGGTTTATTTTTTTATGCAAAATAAGATGTTTTAAAAAATATATATTTACTAGCGGACCCGACAGACGTTTTTTTGTACACGGGTCTTTAATTTAAAAAATCAAACTTAAATAAAAATATATGTATATTAAAAAGTTATCACAATATCTAACGTCCTTACATGTACATTTCTCATAATTGGAACAATCGATACCGTATGAATAAGTAAATAAAGATTTCTTGTTTGAATAAATTAATTTGATGTTTCAAAATATTCTTTTAATCTCACTTTTTACGTAGCGAAGCACGTATCGGGCCGTATATATATATATATATATATATATATATATATATATATATATACGGCCCTTTCTTACTTACCTATTATATATATATATATATATATATATATATATATATATATATATATATATATATATACGGCCCGATACGTGCTATATCTAGTAGTATATATATTTTATTAATTTTAAGCATGTATTGAATTTACCAATTTTTCGCAAAAACAATTTTGATTGAGACGTGGCTCCGGCTAAAAGTGTTTTTAAAGGTTCTGGTGGCGGATTAAACGATTGCAGTGAAATTTTTCCAGAAGCGCAACATAAAACAGCTGATTCACTTTTGTACTTGAAAGCATGTCAATGTTGACACTCTTTGTCCATACTACATATCGTGATTTGTGCATGTGAAGTAAAGTTTATTTCGGGATCATATTCAAACGCGAGACGATAAAGGGATGCTAGTGTCAATGCTCGATTATATAGATAGTGAAGTTCTTTATTTCGTCGTCGTCGTTGTCTATCTCTATCGTCGGTCGCTCGTTGACGTGCCTCTCCTTGTCTTAATTTATTACCATGAAGACGTTGAACGCGTTGCTCTAAATTTTCCTATGCTCGTGACTGTGCAATTTCATCTCTTACATGTACATTATCTGTCGAGTGTTCTTCAATTGATCTATTTAATCGACGATCATGGACCAATTGCGCGTTCCGAGTATATCGACCAATAGTTTTGGCTCTTCCACGAAGACGTGGCATTTTTTATTAAAAGAGAAATACTGTAAAATAAATAATGTAAAATAATACACAAAGAATATAATCAACTTATCATAGATGAAATTTTCAGAAATTAATACCGCAGATCGTAGACAAAAAACAACAAATAATGATAAAAAATAATTAAAAAAATTTATAAGAAATATAGGTACTTACTTCAATCCATAATAAAGTCACAAAAAGTAAATTTGTTTAAGCACACTTCAAAGCTCCTTACAAACTCAGTACTTCTTATTAAACCATTTAGATTTTTATTTAAGTATTGATAGTAAGTATTGATAGTAAATATTCATAGTACATATTGATAGTAACGTATTGATAGTAAATAATGATAGTAAATATTGATAGTAACGTATAGAGAGTAAATAATGATAGTAAATATTGATAGTACGTATTGATAGTAAGTATTGATAATACGTACGTATTGATAGTAAATATTGATAGTACGTATTGATAGTAAATATTGATAGTACGTATTGATAGTAAGTATTGATAGTAAATATTGATAGTACGTATTGATAGTAAATATTCATAGTACGTATTGATAGTAAGTATTGATAATACGTATTGATAGTAAATATTGATAGTACGTATTGATAGTAAATATTGATAGTACGTATTGATAGTAAGTATTGATAGTACGTATTGATAGTAAATATTCATAGTACATATTGACAGTACGTATTGATAGTAAGTATTGATAGTATGTTTTAATAATAAATATTGATAGAACGTATTAATAGTAAATATTCATAGTACATATTGATAGTAACGTATTGAGAGTAAATAATGATAGTAAATATTGATAGTACGTAGTGATAGTAAGTATTGATAGTACGTATTGATAGTAAATATTGATAGTACGTATTGATAGTAAATATTGATAGTATGTATTGATAGTAAATATTGATAGTAAATATTGACAGTACGTATTGATAGTACATGTTGATAGTACGTATTGATAGTACGTATTGATAGTATATATTGATAGTATGTATCGATATTATATATTGATAGTACGTATTGACAGTACGTATTGATAGTGCGTATTGATAGTAAGTATTGATAGTACGTATTGATAGTAAATATTGATAGTACGTATTGATAGTAAATATTGATAGTACGTATTGATAGTACGTATTGATAGTACATATTAATAGTCCATACTCATAGTCCTCCCGTCAGGGAATAATAATATACTTTTCAATAAAAAAATATATAATTGAACAACTCAGTACTCAGTTCTTAAACAGATCTACTCACGACAAAAATATCTTTGATTAAAATATTATTAAACTCCAACTACACGCAAAACACGCAAAAACTACTTGCCGGAATTAGTTGAAACTTAAAACAGGATCTTTTTTGAAATCGGAATCTATGCGTACGAAGTCGCAGGCACAGCTAGTATTATTATATATATTTAGGAGGAAATATTATTATATATAGAATATTTTATATTTGTTTTAAAAGACAGTAAAATATATTATAAGTAGAAAATGGATCGGAATAGTAAAAAACTTATGAAGAAAATTAATTATTTTCTCGTTTTATTTTTTTTCTTGTTCTATAATTTATTATTTTAAAGTATAAAAAAATACTAAGAAGGCAAGGACAATACTTTGCTGAATGCGGCTTCGTCGGACTGAAAGAATATATTTGATCTTTTTGCTATTCGAAAGTCATACATGATAATTCATTAAAAACAAGCATTATTTTAGTAAAATAAATTAACTTAAGTGTTTATATTTTTTATTAATTTCGTTGCTAACTTTACCACGATTTATCGATCAATCGATCGATATCGACATATTTTTTTACATAAGTATTTGGAGAATAAAAACCTCATTTGTGATTTATAACAAGGCCCACATGTTTTTAAAAAAGAACTGTGACACTAGACACTCATAAATCTACCTTGGTTTGGGCAAATAGTTTGGGTAAAAGGTAGTTGGCAGAGTCCCATAAATCTGACCGGCTTTAGCAACCTAACTTGACGTGAGAGATTTGTTCAAAAACCTTTTCGGTAATGTTGTTTTGATCAGAAATACATTATATTATTTTGTTTTATGGTCAATAAATAATAATATATTTTCAAAGTTTGGTTTTTATATTTATTTTTTTCTTTAGATCAATTTGAACTCACCTACAATTGAATTCTAAGTTCAACGAAAAATCAATTTAAATAATAAAATGTCCGATAGTTATATATTATTTTAATTTAAGATTTCTATGTGTGTATAAGAAAAAGGCCCGATTGGTTATGATTGTTTTAATTATATAAACATTAATCTAATTTGGAATTAAAAATTGTCAAATGTTAATTAACTTTCGAAGTTATATTGAACAGCATAAATAAGACATCCGGCTGCAAATTAGAACACCCATCGGTTATGTGGTAAAAACGATTTTTTACGTATATTAAATTCGGAGAATATACATATACCAGGTTGCTGATCTAAATGTAGCCTCTAATATTTTTAGTTAAATTATTAGATGCCACTTAATTTTCAAAAAATGTGTACCCAACTATTTGTATTGTAAATAAATTATCGTCCACTTCACGGCAATATATATATAGTCTGAAAAATCACGGTTGCCTTTTGTGCACTCGGACGCACCTCTTTGCAGCCATGTTAAAACAGGTATGATTTTAGTACATTTAAGGCTAGAACAGAATAAAGGTTAGAATAAAGGCTATTTTTATTTTATTTATTTTTATTTTATTTTATGTATGAATTATCAAAATAGTTTACATAAACATACGCTTACGTACACATTTTTGCACTAAAGAAATGTTAAATATATCCATCTTACTTAAAAACTCCCATTTCTCCTAAAACCAAGAATGCAAACCAGATAACAAGAAAATAAAAATGCCTTAAATTGTTACTCTTATCAAATGCTTTCTTTCAAATAATTAAAAATAAAGCAATGTTATAAGGAGAGCAGGAATCTTATTTCTTGGTTTAATTAGCAAGTTAAATTAATGTCTCGGCACGTACGGGGTAAATGTAGCCCATTACCTGCGTTATTAAGGTAACGATAACAAACGAGCGCCCAATTGTTCTGCGTAAAAGTCTCCACTGAAATATCAGTGCCACGGGTAAAACAGTGTTCCTTGTCATTTCAGATAACAAAAATGGCGTCATTGTTATTTCTTTGAGATATCACGTAACGATATAAATATACAGCAAATATACAATAGACATACAAGTAAGATTCTTTATTTCTTTGATATTTCTTTTATAATTATTAGTATAGGAAATGATTTATTAAGAAGTACAATAAAATGAAGAGCTTAACTAAAAATATATAAAAAGATTGATTAATTTAATGTTTGTTACATTAGCCGGATAATATAAACATATAAATCAAGCTTCAATAGTAATAATAAGTCAAAATATATAAATACAATAAGAATCTCTTTTTATCACTGTTGTCTCTAAAGAAACGAGACTCGTTAGGAGTCCATTGAAGAAATTGAGCGGCAAAAATACAAACCTAACGACTATAGGGAGGTTGTGGACTTCATTTGTTTCCTTTATCTATGTAAACTAGAGAACATTTTTGCAAAGGTTCCTTTGCTTTGCAACTTATCTTTAATAATAATTGTACAAGTTCATTCTAAGAATAAATCTATTGTTCCAAAAAGGCAGTACAGAAACAAAATTTCTATCTTCATGGAATTAAACATTTGTTTTTATCAGAAATGGTTTTTTATTATGATTTTAAGATTTATTGTCTAGCCATTATCCAGTATTAATAATTATCTTTATATATAATACATATTTTTTCATCTATTAGCTCTACATAGTATAAAACCAAATGTGCCTGTCTGCTTGTCCGCTTGTTCAACTCTCTACTTATATAACTTATTTTTATAACTATAATTAATTTTTGTAATATAGGTTCGAATACAAAGAAAATTTAAGACATGACATCAAAAAAAATATAAAAAATATATATTTGTAATATTTACTTAAAAAAAAATAAATAAATAAATGATTGTTGTTATGGTCCCTAGTATTCTTTTTAAATATCGATAACAACACATAGATATTCCATAAAATATATGTTTCAGACAAAAACTATCATTTCTGGAAACAAATAACAAAATTTAATAGTATTTTTTGTGAAAGAATAAAATCGAACATATGTGTATAAAAGAAATAAGGACTGCCGTTTATCGCAAGTCATTTACTCACTTTTCCTACTTACGAACAATTGGATGGGTCAATGCGAGTGTCCTATATAACGGTTAAATACGTCCGCTAAATTGTCATCAGCACCAGTGTTGCGAGACTTTGAAAATCTAATTTTGAAATAGAAAAGAACATATAATAATATTTTGCCATTCATACTATACAATTTTACTTTTATTCCAGAGTGGTCTTTGATCAGTAAAATTACTATTTTTGTTTGAACCCCAATTCCTGATGCTGTGATCGTATTGTGATAATTCTTTTATCCTTATTGAGATTGAAGTAAAGGAAACCAAGAAAAAGAAATGAAATGAAATCTATACCATGTTTTAGTTTATTAAATACTTTTCACTAAAAATTGTCTTTATTCATTTTACTAGATTTAAGCCACTGATTCTGTAAGTTAATATATATAATAATATTCTTATTAATATACAGTTGAGGTCAAGAATTTGTCAAATTTCGTTAGATTTGTCAAATTTTGGAAAATCTTTGGATCATCTGTCGGCAAAGGACTGTAACTCAAGACGGAACCTTGTACAGGTGCTCACGAGTCATGGGTGCTTCGGTGAATAACTGCTCAGGATCACACCCAGGGATGCGATCTCCTCGTGCTAAAATTGTGACAAAACCGTGAACACGGCACGCCTCGGCGGAGCGTGCAGCTGGGACCGGAAGGCCAGTGCAGCGGCGCGGTGAATGCAAAAGCGATCGCACGGAATGAAACTAATGCAATGAGGGCCTTTTGGTTTTTTAGAGAATAGCCTTGACAGGGTCATCTATACTGCAGGTTATCTCACGTTATCCTCCCTCCTTCTTGGCTGGCAAACAAAAAATAAAAAACAAGGTTATCTTCTATATGTATACCAGAATTCAGTACTATGGGTTAAGCAATTTCTTTCCAGATATTTCATACATATTTTCTTCTCTTTTAGCTAAAGATTTATGAAAAAATAGCCTATGCTTAAATCCTGAGCTATCAACTATATTTATGCCAAAATTCTTAACATTCTGTTAATCGGTTAACAATTTCTTTTCGTATTAACGTCATTTAAGTATATATTTTTGAAAAAAATGGTAGCCTATGTTTAATCCGTGTTATCAAATATAAAAACAATCTGTTAATCTGTTTAGATTTTTCATACAAATATTTATTAGCAGACTCCTTACGGTGTGGTTTTTGGAAAACGTTATTTACGTTTACGTTTACGTAAGCTTATGTTTGATCTTGCATAATCTATCTTCCTAAAAAAGTTCATGAAATTGGTCAAGTACTTTAGATTTTTTATACAGACTTTTATCTTCTATTTCAAGCTTTTACTGGTTGATTTTTTATTTGAAAAAAATAAAGGCTAAATGTATTATATTCTATTCCAAATTTCATCCAAATCATTGGGAAATTGGTTATTATAATATCATAATTAAATGAGTTTTATCTGAAAGTATTGGCAGTATGTGATTGCCACATAAACTTTAGGAATAAGTGTATTTGACCTGAAAAAATATTTATTTTAAAGAATACAGAATCTGGTCAGCACCCACTTAAACTATTTTATGAAATTCGTAAAATTTTTAACATTTAAAAGATAAACACCATTATTTGATGTTTAAATATTTTAAAAGAACTAATTTATATTCAAATTAAACATTATTTTGCTACTTGTGTACAAGTGGTATAATCGCTATTGCATTTTCTACCTACAAACTTGTAACATGCACAAAAAAAGGATAGGTAATTAATAATAAAATAAATATTAAATGAATAAGTATCGCAAGTAAAATACTCAACTTCAACGATTACTTAAGGATTAAATCTGTTTTGCTAAGAAGAAAATGTGATTCTAGTTCGGCATTGGTAACTTCTAAAATTAAAAAATAAATTAGAGATCTCTAGAGATTTAAATATTTAATACAAAAATCAGCTATTTAAAAATGTGACACGGTGATGTTGAAAGTCAGTGAAAAATTCAGGTACATAATAAACTAATGAAGTTAAAATAAATAAAGAAAATTTAAGTTGAATTGTTTTATATTTTTTTATAACTGTTGCAAGAACTTTTGAATCAAACGTAACAGATGATGTTATGAACTACTGCACTATGAACCAGTACTGAATCTATGACTACTGATATAATAAACAATATAATACAATCTCAAATTTAAATAAATGTAGGTCCCATGTCTGTGACACTTAAAGACTTCAAGACACTGTTAGTGCGTTTTGTGTGAATCCTGAACTGTACGCCCGGAAATTTAGAAATATTTGGGGGTAGATGACTAATTAACTGACTTACTGACAGATACCTCCAGCTCGTCTTACCGTGAACACGATTGCTGCAAAACATTCGAAACGTCGGGTGGTTATATTTAAAATGTAAATTTAAAATTTTATTCATTATACGCGACTACTCGTGAAAGTCTTAGAAAACACTATATGAACAAAAAACTTTTAACAAAAAGATAAAACGGTCTTCAAAAATAATAAAATAATTTGATGAGGGAAAACTGTATAGGAAGGGGTGCCTTTGATATCAATTAAAAAAACTGGCACTGACATAACAAACACAAAAAAAAAGATATAGTTATATACGGTCGATTTAAGAAACCTCTTCCTTTAATAAAGTCGGTTAAAAAAGGTAATCGCTAAAATTCGTTACAAAATTCTCTCGACTGTCTATAATCCTCATCAGTCCTGTAATAACACTTGTAATTCACATGGGTCCAAAGTACTTATCAATCTAAATTTATTAAATACAAACAAAAGTTAGCTACTGTAAATCTGTACTGTAAATACAAATTATTCAAACAAGGTTAGCAGCTGTAAATCCTTAACGTGTATGATCAGATCGATTGCAGCATTTCCCTTAATGTAATTATAGTAAAAAAAATCTGAATGATTAAAAGTAAACGTTATATAAGTTATGTCCATAACTTTATATAAGTTATGTCCATAACTTTATACACTCATCTTGTCCGTGCTGAATTATATAACGTAAAAATATTTTATAAATATTACAGTTTCAAATGCACTTTTACGATGGGTCTGTATCGGCGTGTCTAATTATATACACGAAATTCAATATTTTGAAGCTTTGTTTGTACATATGTACAGCTTTGAACTTTAGTTTTATTTAAAAGCCCGTCCTCAGCTTGCTTTATATATGTGTTGTGCAGAGCCTTCCTATTATTTAGTACGCTGGCGGATGATAAAATTCTTTTGTAGTTTGAATTTGACACATGTATTAAATTTTTTGTACCTACACACCTTTAATTTTTACTTTTTGACGTAGGTTTTAGATGCTGCAAAAGTACAAATACAAATTTATTAAAAAATTCTAGATAGTTTAAAATTTCATTTTTAAATTTAACATTTTGTGCTGTACATCATACAACATTTACTAAAAACACTTAGGGAGCTTACTAAAAGTGAATTCTTAATTAAAAAGGGTTTTCTTTTTTCATTATTATAATTAATAATTCAATAAGAGTTTACTTTTCCAATTGAAAAGTGAGTGCTACCGGCTTTTCACAAAGTCTATATTAATATATTTCACATTTTAAAAGTGACATTTCCGAAACACTGACCGTGTTCAAAACCAAAATTTCGATACGTCACATTTCAAAGACTGCATTTTATCCAATATCTCTGTCAGTTAGTTAAAAGCTAGTACGGGAACTATAAACAGTGCGGTCCGTTGCCCTGAAACATATAATATACAATGTTTTCGCAACTGATTTTATTAAAATTTACTACAGATATATTTTAGGCATATAATGTGGCACATAGGCACATTGTACTCATTCTAAATACAATTTAATCTATAGATTACATACATCTATAGATTGTATATAGGTATACAATTGTATCTTACAGCACAATTTTCGACATCTTTTAATAAAATCTTAGACAATGATTAAATCTTAGAAAATCTTAGACCCTTGTAGTATAACTCAACATTGCAAATACGCCACTTGTAAAATTACTTTTGCAAAATATCTATAACAATTTATATAATTTGTATGTTATATGCGATCCGTTTTCTTTTGTTGTATTTTTTTTATACCTAGTTAGTTTATGTAAAATGATTTACTTCATAAACAATAAAGTAGAATCACAAATAGAAACATAAGGTTCCTTATATAATCATTTTTTTATTTTTTGTTAATGGTTTCAAAATCCTGAAGTCTAAAGATCGGTGGTTATATGAAATGTTTGTATAAAAAATACTTGAAACCTAGCATCAACCTCAAGCCATTGAAACTACAGAGAACTTTTCAATCTTGGCATAATGGCTTCCTTGAAATTCAATCTGCACTCACTTTTTAACGTTTTGAACTAAATTTTAAGCTTCGTACATTGACTATATTGATAGCAAAGAATCCAATTATATTTAAATTGTCATAATATTCAATACCATGTACGATATTGCATTCAATTCAACTGCAATTGTTATTAATTTTGTTAGCTGTCGACGGTATTTCAAGCAATTGTTGGGGATCTGTTGCTATAAATTGCAAAACAAGTGTCAAGTTTATGGACTTCTTGAGTCATACTCCATTGAGAGCGGAAGGTCTGTCGCTGTGAACAGTGATTGCCGATGTGATCTTTGAGTGTATCTATATGAGTTTGTCTGTCGTTTTGTGTCATTGTCTTATTATTTAATTAGTTTTAACGTTGTAACCTGTATTTTGTGGTATTAAATTATGTGAAATATGTAAAAGTTATAATTACTTTGATTTCTTTTTTTTTAATTTCTAAATGATTCCCAAAACATTAATAAAACATTAAAATGGAAATAATTTTATAGTAGTAAATCTGTATTTTGAATAAATAAAGCTTGTTCTTGTAAGTAGTCTCGATATATATTTATTTTAATTCATATTATAATAACATTAAATGAGATATTGTTTGAAAATATATTTAAAAATCCATAGTCATGTTAAGCTTATTTACATTTAAATAAATATAGAATGAAAAATAAACCGATATGGTACCTCATTTGAGAGAGCTACGGGAAGGTTACCCAGAGGTCGCGATTTTGAAGTCGTACCCATATCGGTTTATTTTTAACCGACTTCAAAACAGAAGGAGGTTTCTGAATTCTACCGTATATATGCTTTCTTTTATGTGTGTTTGCGGATAACTTCGTCGTTTATGAACCGATTTTAAGGATTATTTTTTTGTAAGAAAAATATTTTAAGCGTGGTCCCATTGTAAGGAACCACCACAAAGATGCCACCATCATAACCCAAGTTAGATAATTCGAGAAAAGCTTTCGAAAATTATAGAATTGACTAGGGCGTACGTTATATAATTCAGCACGGACAAGATGAGTGCTTCAAATTATGGACATATAATATAACGTACATAGCTTACAATGTTAAAAGTAATTTACATAAAATATTTTATTTTGTTCTGTTCTGTTTTTACGTTTCTTGTAGGTTCTTCTCCTCCAATCATGCCTGGCCTTAGAAAGTATGCAATGAGATCAGACGTTCTATAAGTGGTATATAGATCTAACTTATATTATAAATACAACTTTATTGTCATTGGCATCTATTTCGTGTGGGAAAACGAAATGCAAACGCACTGTTTACGCTTTTGTGTCGCCTTTCATCTATTTTTTATTTATTTTAATGTAAGCGTTGAATAATTTCGTGAATTGAGTGAATTTCCCCTTCAAAATGTGAGATTGATTTAATATAAACCAATCTATGGTATGGTTGATTATCTGATGCATAATTAGAACGAGTGCTAGTGCATAATTAGGTCAACCATGCTAACAAAACATTTTGCTTATGTAACTATTGGTGCTGTATTTTTATTAATCCCCGACTAAAAAGAGGGGTATTATAAGTTTGACCTCTCGATGTGTGTATCTGTGTATCTGTCTGTGGCAAATTTACGGCCAAACGCGTGGACGGATGGCCACAAATTCGTCGAGATGGTTTTTATCCAAGTTTGGTCGAAAAAGATATAGTCGTCTTCAAGATATTGACGTTTTATTCGTGCGGAGGAGAGGTTCTTATGCAATAATTAGCTGTTCCCAGCGGATTCGCCCGCGCTATATAGGAAAAAAAGCCTTTTTATGTAGATCAAAAGGTTTTTACACTTACTTACTCAGGTATAGTACTTTATTAGGGATAGCTGTTGCCCGTGACTGCCCGTGAATTCAATAAGTACATAATAATATTATTTTTATTCTTTCAGAGGTCTTTTTGTATCGGGGGTTTTTAAAATTTTTATTTTATTTTTTTTTTGTTAACCATAATTAAAAAAATAAAAATCATAAAGAACAAAATTGTTCCTGAGTTAAATATTATGTATAAGATTAATATAGGCTAAATATCACGACGCCCTGTTAAAATTTTAATGTATTGTGAAAAAAATAAATGAGTAATGATTATGTAATCTTATTGTATGAGGGTACATTTTTAAAGCTGTGGATACCTGTTTATATAATAATTACGCTTTACGGAAGAAATAATTATTCTTAAAAGATTATATTTGTCGGAGATAGGAGGTATATTAGTGGCTTGCTCGTTCTTGATGGAGTTTTCTGGTACAGGATCCGAAGCATAGGTCTCAGGCATTTAAACCACACAGACACAATACGACAATTACTTGTATTAAATGTAGGTAATCACAAATTACTTAGTAGGTATACAATTATCAGAGTTTCGTGAACCACCGGTCCCGTTTGGGGGGTCCGGACTGTAAGGCTCACACTAATCAAAATCATCTCGTCTCGATGCCCTCGAATATTTAAAATGTCTCCGGTGCCCCTCCAAACGATTCCGATCACGTGACTCAATACGTCACGGCGTTCACACCCCACTGTTACAATGATATCAATTGATTTACTAATTATCGTTAAATTATCGTGATCTGCGACATATTTTTTTATACTAAAACATTTTTTAAACACTAAAATAGGTAGCGATATATTTCAATTTTAAAACAAACACTTCATGACAACACGAAAAATCTATGGTTCAAAATGTGCGATCCTATTTTTGTAAGAAGAATCAACATAAGCAAAAGAAAGGGAAAAAAAACTTTTAAGGTACACTAGTCAGTTATGAATTTAAAATGTTCACTTTATAAACATTAAAAGTATAAGAAAAGCACAACCAAAACTTGAAAAATGAGAAAACTTGCATCATTTACGCCTCAGCTAAATATTAGGTATTCAAATATATTTATGAACAGCGGGATAAGCCAAAACGTCTACAACCGCATGTTTAAACAGAAAACAGATAGGGAACAGATCGCATTTGTAATCTTTACAGAAAGAAATTCAAAATGAACTAAACTTTTTCTATAATTCATTTATTCAGGGTTCATAAGCTTCATAAAATTATTGGTTATTTTAGTTTAGCGTAGCGACCCTTATCGCTCTACCTATTGAGCTACTGTATCGCTGTCCATTTCGGTGAATTAAGCATTTGTTATGAGATTGTCTTTATGGGGACGCTTTATAATTCATTCAAAATAGGATGACTGTTTTGGGGAGCAGGTGTTTTAAGAGCACAGATTGAATTAGAGAAAAAAAATCCTTAGGTTTTTTTTTAATTTGTCTCCAAACTTAGAGAACAGTCGAAAATAAGCGACCTTGAGCCTTATTTGTAAGAGTTTACTTGTGAGACCCTATATCCGGTTTAATCATTTAAAAAGAGTGAATATAGGTTGCGGATAGGTTTTCCTTAATGCATACTATTTTAGAAAATATTTATAAACATTACACCATTAAGAAATTTTAAATGGAGATGTATTACATTTAGGTAAGCATTTAATTTCATAATACATATTAATAATAATTATATTGTTACCCATCCTAAACTATACGTCCGGAAACTTAGAAACTTACTTCTAAAGGGAGGTAGATGACTTAATAGATGTCACCACCTTCCCGATAAAGACGATCCCATATAGAAAGCTTAATTCACCGAGGCGGACAGCGATACGGTAGATCAGTTGATAGAGCGACGGGACGGTTTTCCGGTAGTCTCGGGTTCGAATCCCTGCTCATATCGGTTTATTTTTCATTCTATATTTATATAAATTATTCAATTGATTTATATATTTTTTTTTACTTTCTCCTATTGTTGTAGTTTATACTATATAATTTCACATATTAGGAAATTATATACTATGAAGAAGAAATATAAAACAAATAAAGAAAAGCCAACTTATTTGTATGTAAAGGTCTGTTTGCTTTATACTTATACAATTACCGATATCAAAGAAATAACTATGACACCATTTATGTTATCTGCAACGACAGAGATGTTGTTTTACCCGGAGCACTGATATTTTCAGTGAAGACTTCTACGCAGAACAATTGCGCTCTCGTTAGTTATCGTTACGCTGGTTAGGCTTGTTATCGTTACGAATAACGCAGGTAATGGGCGGCATTTACTTCGTACGTACCGAGACATAAACTCAACTTGCTCATTAGAGCAATAAATTAAATTAATGCTCTTCTAAGAATAAATATTGCTTTATTTTTAATTTTTTAAAAGAAAATGTTTGATAAAAATATTATTGTAAGACATTAAGGAACTCCTGGTGACTACTACTACTACTGGTGTTAGAAGAATTGAGGGATATTTAATCAAGAAAGATGTGTTTTATATTTCTTTCTTGAATATGTAAGTTTATATATATTAAGTTTCTATTTAAACTACAAAAATCCTAAAAAAAATTGAATAACATTTTAACATTTTACACATATCTACCTGATATTTTATAAAAACCAGATAGGTTTCATTAATTTAGGAAATTCAACATAAATAGCTTAGATAAATATTATTTTTATAATTATTACCAATATTATGTACCAATTAAAAAAGTTTTCAATTTTTATCGATAAATACAAAATATTCTTTGAAAAGTAATTAACCAACTTCAAAGGCGTGTGTCCGGTTTGGTAAAGTTAAATTTTGCTTCTTTAGTTTATTGGTAATCAGAATCTATTAGTAATCAGTATCGCTGATGTCAATCCGGTACTCTAGAAACTAAACTTCTTATCAGACATTTAGAATCCCTAATACCAATACAAACACCCAACAATTCAACACAAATTTGATTTTCAATTAATTATTTTCATGAGTTGGGCTGGGAAGAGTATTTCTATTCGATTGTAAATGTGTTGCTTCAACATCTTTAATTGTTTTTCATGTATACTTATGTATACCATATATACCGAAACTAAAAAATAATCTTTAATTTTAATTTGAAGTCAATATTATGTTTATAAGTCCTCGTAACAGTAATAGTTGCTAACTATTCCTTAAGATACACGAATACAAACATATATTTAACAATCTTTTTTCGTAACCTGCTTCAAAATAAAAATTTAATAACAAACAAAAAACAACAACAAACAACGACATCAACAAAAAACAAAATTGTTTTAAAATCATTGACCATGGATATATATCGGTCAATGTAAATTCGTGTCTATGTGTAAATTGGTATCTATTACAATATTCATGATTTAATACGAATCGCAAATATTATTATGAAATATTTATTAATTAAACCATAAATAACAAGTCACGCATTACGTGCACGTGTACGCAACGACTCTGAACCCGCGGAGACGAGTTATTATTGCATAATTAAAAGGGGGCAGCAAATAATGTTTTATGTTTGTTGCGGTGACATTACTGAACTGTGTGTTTGGAAGCGTCGATAGTCTTAAATTTATATTAGTTCCAATGCTTACTTGACATACACTGCTTGGGTTTATATTGTTATTGCAATAAAATTAGTGTTATTGCAAAATTTTATAAACTGATAAAGACCCCAAGTTACTTTATAAATACATATGCATAAAAGATGTTACTCGACCGGGATAAAACTTACATGTACATATTTATTAAGACATAACAAAAAAAAATACTTATTTATATCGATATGATCTCCTTTAGGTTTAATATCGAGTTTTAATATATCTGGACAGAAAACTATGTCCTAAAAGCTATATTCTATCAAAATTTAATATAAAATAAAACAAATTTTTATTTCAAAAAGTGTAAGAAGTTTCAATACTATTTTCTACAGATTTTTAATAAAGTGACAATTATTTCGATTAATCTCGTTTGCTTCAAAATACATTTTATTATGTTTTCTATAATGTTATGATGCGGCTTACAAACGTAGCATTTTTTATTGTAACAAAGATATATGGGTGCAAGCTATGTCGTATATGTATAATACATTTGAATCTGTTAGTATTTTAACCAAAATAATTAAATCAATGTCTCCCACGTGAGTTGTCGTTAGTAATTATGTAAAAATATGCAGTTATATTTATTTAAAGCGTTCATTATGTAAAAAATCTATTACACATATTTTTCAAGCACTTACAGGATTTAAAATGTTGTGATTTTTTAAAAGCACGGCGTATAACATCGTATAGACCTTTACAACGGTAAACGAGGGATGGGTTGCGGGGGGTTCCGCTTTCTCACGCAGTGGATGTGTACAACAACTTACGCCGGACTTTCATACGAACATAGGAAAACTCAGAATAATAGATTCCTAGTAGTATTTAAGACATATGAATTTCTCTATGTAGTCCTTAGTTAATGCAACATATTCTTCATGGTACCGTGATAAAAAACTTATGCATTTTCGCATAGCGCTGATTACTTTAATTTTACAAGCTGATTGATATATATTTTCAGTGTTATTCTTTTTATTTACTGTCTTATCTTTTCTCTTAGATATTTCTTATCCATTTTTTTTTTCCTTATTTATTTTTATTCTTTTGATTATTTTTTCGGCTAACAGTTCTTTTTGATTGTTGGCGTTTTTGATATCCTATGTTCTTTAACATCTAAATAAATCTTAGTTACCTGTTGATCAATATAATGAATTAATTTATACCTTGGTTTATTTTAAAGTATTGCCAAAATTTACAAAGCCAAAAATAATGAGCTTGCTCTTATTGGTTTTCAAGATACTACTCTGCTACATAGTCCTAAAATGACCCGGACCATCGTCGGGAATCTGTATAGTGTACTTGGATGTCTTAGGGACTTTACCCGGTGTCAACTACTTTATCTATTAAATTTAAAATTAAAAAGGAATACAAAGAACACATATCTTCTACGCAATATGAATAATATAAAATTGTGGGATATTATACTTTTCCAGATACTTTGTTAATCGATTATACCTATGTACATTTTTATAAATGTTGGTTATTGTATATAAATGATATTGGGCGGAAATTTCAACCTTATCTGTTTCCATAAACTTATCTTTATAAAAATATATACAAATTAATGTTTTTAAGCTACGGCTTCGGCTTGGATAACGAATTGATTCAACTTTTTATAAATTTGAATGATATACTATATAAAAATCGGTCTAGTAAATATATGTTCCATCAATTAAACTTATAATTGAATTGTAGGCGAGTGTAAATTGAAAGAAAAAAAATGAAAACATAATTATTGCCATAAATCATTATTTATTGCAAAATATAGTATTTTCCTGATCCAAATAACATAACTCAAAATGGTTTCTGAAAAAATCTCTAACGTCAAGTTAAGTTGTCAAA
The DNA here is from genome assembly GCA_959347355.1 of Napeogenes inachia. Taxonomy (NCBI): domain Eukaryota; kingdom Metazoa; phylum Arthropoda; class Insecta; order Lepidoptera; family Nymphalidae; genus Napeogenes; species Napeogenes inachia. The sequence goes on along the minus strand of OY365800.1, from coordinate 16,131,516 downwards.
TCCGGTCAGATTTATGAGACTCTGCCAACTACCTTTTACCCAAACTATTTGCCCAAAGCAAGGTAGATTTATGAGCGTCTAATGTTACATTTTTTTAAACATATATGGGCCTTGTTATAAATCACCAATGAGGTTTTTCGGATAAAAACGGTCACTTAATGTGAAATGTTCTCCAAACACTTTTGTAATAACATACGTTAATGACCAGGCATTCACTAGGGACAACTTCCAGTTAATTGCAACATTAAAACCTTCTTATTTAGCTATTCCACTTCATTATAGGACCTTTATAGGATTTACAGAAAATTAATGGTTCTTATAAATCGTTGTAAATTTTGTAAAAAATAAACACTTATTTTATATATTTTTAGGATCAAAAGAGAAAAATAATTAAAAAAAATAACAAATTATATCTACCCTACGTAATCACAATTATTTAGTTTTAGTTTTAACCAAGAATAATACTTCAATTAACAATATCACTTTTATATTTACTACAAATCACATATAAATTAATAATAAGAACAAAGTACTGAATGTTTAATGAATCACCGCACTTTCTACTGGCCGCAACGAATGCCGAAATAATAATGACCCAATGACAGCAGCGCCGCTCTTTTTATACACTTATTTTATTGAATATCTTATTCGGCCTCTCCTGACGTGGAGTCGTCCTCGACGACATTTGATGAACAGGCTTCGTTGATGATTTCTGGAGTACTGATGTCATCACAATCAAGTAGCGGCATTGACAATGCCTGGCTAGGCCCAGCTACTGGGTTATCCTGTTCTATCTGATCAGCATCATCTATGGATTAAACATTATTTAAGAAACTCCTATTTTTTAAATTTTTCATTCGCATACACCGTCCCGACACATGTACAACATACAAGGCGCCATTGTATGCCACACAAATACCGGAACCGAATACACAACCCAAGTAACTTAACATAATCATTACAGGCACACATGGTATGTAACTACTTTCAACTCTACATGTCCTCCGAATTACATGGTAATTCAGGTATCACACAAAGAATACATGTCTTCCGAATTACATGGCAATTCAGGTATCACAAAAATACTACATGTCTTCCGAATTACTTGGCAATTCAGGTATCACATAAATACTACATGTCTTCCGAATTACATGGCAATTCAGGTATCACAAAAATACTACATGTCTTCCGAATTACATGGTAATTCAGGTATCACATAAATAATACATAAGCTCGACCAAAGTCGACAAGAACTATCGTTCCAATACTTACAATTGAAGAACGAAGCACAAGACTCGGGGCACCACTCGCCCCTCCACGGTACCATATACTGTGCTGCAGCCTGGGTTGTTTTCCCGTAACCACCAGCTAGGAGCTTCAACTCGTAGCGACCACCAGGCAGCACTTTTGTGACCCGGTAAGGTCCTCGCATCCCAGGATCTAACTTGCCAATGGATTGCGAATACTTAATAACAAAGGCGAAATCACCGACACTATACTGCTTTGGAATCTGACGTTTCTGATTAACACGATCATCTTGTCTTCGTCTGTTACAGTCAAGCAACTCACTGGCTCTAGCTCTATACATCTCTCGCCATGATTCTCTATCTGATCGGGCATCATCAATAGCTAAATCACAATCACGGAGCGTATTAAAGGTGTTGCACCATCAATACCCACCAGTAGTTTTAATGGAGATGACTGCGTCGTTTTCTGACGTGTGATATTTAAGGTCAACTGGAGTTTCCAGAGGGTATCGGACCAATCAGGGTTCAGGTTTACTTCCACACGTAGCATGTTGAGGAGTGTCCTAACATACCTCTCAACTTGGCCGTTCGCGTGATGCATCTCTGGAGTGATGTAGTGTATTGACGAACCCAACTCCTGTATCCAACTTGAAAATTCACGAGACTCGAACATACGTCCTCGATCTGTAATCACTAATTTCGGAGCACCAAAGAGCGCTACCGTATTAGAAAGACTTGCTTTCAATTCCAAAGTATCTTGGCGCTGTATAGGATAGAGCAGACAGAACTTTGTAAATGAATCTACTACAATTAATATAAATTTGTAATTTTTCGAAGTTGGTAAAGGACCCAAAGTATCTACATGAATCGTATTAAAAGGTTCTGACGGTTTTTGCCACGAGATAATTTGTTGTAGAGGTTTTCGGGGTACACGTTTCTTCGAAACACACGTTATACAGTGGGCTATGTACTTTCGTACGAAACTGGGCATGCCGGGGAACCAAAAGTGTCTTCGTATAAGGTCTAAAGTTTTCTCGGCATTTATATGCTGATGTTCATCGTGAAAGAGCCTAAGTAGACTTAATCTATGACCTTTTGGAATGAAACATAAAAACCTAGCTTCCTCACCCCTTTGACTATATTTGTAACAAAGCAACCCATTACGAACTACATAACGATTAGAGTCTAACTGTCCTTCCTGCAATTTTACTATAAGATTGTGAACTTCGTCATCAGCAGACTGTGCAATTTGTGCCCAATTTCGTGGACGCGATATTTGATTTACAATGGCTGGGGGGTTACGACTCAAATAATCAACGTGTGGCATCATGACACCTTGCCTATACTCTATTACAAAATCAAAATCTTGGAGATATAACCACCATCGGGCCACACGAGGCAGTAAATCTTTTTTTCGTTCCGTGGATTTAAGAGCGTTGCAATCCGTAACCAATTTAAATTTCAGACCAATGAGATAATGTCGAAAGTGTTGTAGAGCTCTAACGACCGCCAGTGTCTCTAACTCGTAGGAATGATATTTTGGTTCGGCGTTTTGTGTGATTTTACTAAAATATTCCACGACGTGCTTTACTAAAATATTCTACTATCATCCGCGTGAATTTGCAAAAGGATTGCCCCGTATCCTACACTACTAGCATCGGTATGAAGTTCTGTCTTGAATTTATGATTAAATATAGCTAAGACTAGCGCGTTAGTTAAAGTTTGAATCAAGTCCGTTCGTACCTGTTCTTGTTCCGGTCCCCAGTTAAACTTGATATCCTTTTTGGTAAGATAGGTAAGACTAGCAGTTTTAATTCCGTAATTTCTAATATACTTGCGAAAGTAACCCGCAAGACCAAGAAGTTGCCTAACTTGCTTAACGTTTTGAGGAGGAGAGGACCTTGTAAGAGCTTCTATATTACGGGGGCTCGGCTTCACCTGACCTTCACTAATTAAACGACCTAAATATTCAATTTCGGTCTTTAGAAATGAACATTTACCTAGGTTTATCGAAAAACCAGCACTTGTCAGAGTGCGCAAAACTTGTTGAAGCAGGGCGATCCCTTCATGAACAGAAGAGCTCATGATACATACGTCATCGATATAAACTAACACACGCCCTGAGTCAATAAAATCACGAAGAGTGTTATTAATTATGCGCTGATATACAACCGGTGAATTGGTTAGGCCAAAAGGCATCTTAAGAAATTCGTAATGGCCCTCTGGTGTTACAAACCCAGTATAATGTGTACAGCCCCCTTTAATTGGTATCTGATAAAAGCCTGTGGCCATATCAAGGGTCGTGAAGTATTTATAGCTTCCTAACCTATCAATATGGTCATCGATCAGAGGAAGAGGATATCTGTCTCTGATAGTCAATCTATTAAGAGCACGAAAGTCTACGCACATGCGATCCGACCCATCCTTCTTTTTGACAAGAATAATTGGACTAGCGTACTCTGATTGTGACTCCTTGATAATTTTTTTATTAAGAAGGTCCGCAACAATTTCCCTAACTTTGAGTTTCTCGTGATACGAAAGTTTATAGGGGCGATAAGCGACCGGCTCAGAATTCGTTAATTTAATACACATTTCGCCCGTTTTAACAGTTGTAGTCGCAGTGCCAGAAATAAAATAGCCCGCGTATTCCCTTACTACCCCCAATAAGGACTCATATTTGATACCCTCTAGCGGAGTGTCTATTTTAATCGAATCAATGGTTGCTATCTGATTGATGACGTTCACATTTGAGGAATGTGAAATATACTGTCGATCCCTTGTCCTTATATAGACTACCCCATCCCGATTCAAAACGTCTGTACCAATAATAATAGACGTATTCATACACGACGATGGCACTACCATCAGATCTGCTTCAATCGAAATTTCGTCCAGTTCGATCGTAACGGTAATGAAAGAGGTAACTATGATCTCACGATTGCTAATACCTTTTAGAACACAATAGGTAGACTTTGGTTGACTTGAAAGATAACGTAAAACTTCGGAGGATATTAGAGAAACATTAAGCGCACCACTATCTATAAGAACGTCCATAGGAATACCTTCTACGACTGCGGTCATAACGTCTCGAGAAGAAGAGCTTAAACGAGCTCTGCACAAATTTACCTGTCGTTGATTATGCGCGTTAGAACGATTTTTCACGAAACAATCTTTCTCAACGTGACCCAGCTTTTTGCAAAAAGTGCATTGTAACCTATCCGTAAAATTTCCACTTCGGGTTTGACCTACACCAACGTTTGACCGTCTACACGATCGTTCGAAATGACCGCGTAAGCCGCACTTAAAACACCTAGCATTGTTTTGATTACTTACGTTTTGATTCGAGCGTTTGAATGACTGACCGTTACTACGCGTATCTGATTTATTTTTAACTGCCTTTACGTAAATTGATAAAAACGACACTATATTATCGACTGTCAAATGTGCATTAGCAGCTGCCGCCCGTACTTGAGTATCATCTATTCCGCGTATAACAATTAGTGTACGCAATTCGTCGCTTAAACCATCGACTATCCGCAATCGAAGCAGAGTTCGTCGCGCATACTCAGCGTAGGTTGTGTATTTATCGGATGTTGTACTCATAACATCAAAAAGGATGTTTGCATAATCTAATCGCTGTGGGCAAAGAGGTTTAAGTTCCTTTTGAAAATTTGACCACGTACGATCATTGGTTACCCATTCCGAAAGCCATACACGCGCATCACCCTTAAGGCAGGAAGCTACTCTCGATAAGCACTCACAATCAGACCAACTGTTAGCAATACGAGCGCGGTCTACTTCATCGCACCAAGTTTCTATGTTGTTGACGGTTGGATCAAAGTTAGATACGAAATAATTGTTTGACCTAACTGGTTGTAAATTTTTTATAGCCTCTATTAATTCCGACGAACCGACCTCTCGACTACGAACGGTGTCACCGTGACTTGATAAGCCCTCCACTAAACGTGTTTCATTATTATTAACGTTAATCGCGTTAGAACTACTTGAATCAGAATAATTAACTAAATTACTGCGCGTATTATTAGATAAATCTCGAGATAACACTTCTTTATTGTCGGTTTCACCTAGCTTGTGTAAAATTGCATCGAGCGTTAATTGCAATCGATCGTTATTAACGGAATGAGAATATGAGGGTGAACGTGAATTTCGATTTTGGCGTTCGCGAGAACGTGAACGAGTTTGACGGCGGCGTCGCGAGCGTCGGCTGCACCTATCCGAGCTATCACTTCTATTACGGTAACGTGGCCTATCACTATTATCGAGCCGTAAATTACCGCGAGAAAGACGCGGTGATTCATTGCTGCCGCGAGGCATTACCTACTCTAATCAAATAATCACAATCACTAATAATCACTGCACACAAATAATTATTCAGAATTGAAATGAAATGGCGTGAATTAAGTCCCTTATCCCACTTCTGATTTTAGGATCAAAAGAGAAAAATAATTAAAAAAAATAACAAATTATATCTACCCTACGTAATCACAATTATTTAGTTTTAGTTTTAACCAAGAATAATACTTCAATTAACAATATCACTTTTATATTTACTACAAATCACATATAAATTAATAATAAGAACAAAGTACTGAATGTTTAATGAATCACCGCACTTTCTACTGGCCGCAACGAATGCCGAAATAATAATGAGCCAATGACAGCAGCGCCGCTCTTTTTATACACTTATTTTATTGAATATCTTATTATATTTATTAAATAATATAATATTTATTTTTAATGAATTAACATTTATTTATGTCTTGGATATAGGAAACTAACATCAAATATACTTTTCTAGTCCGGCGAAGCCGCCTTCATCAAAGTATTATTCTTTCCTTCGCAGTATTTTTAATACTTACAAAGCAATTAATTAGAGTACAGGAATAAAACAAGGAAATTATAACTTTGCGTTCATAAGGTTTTTACTCAACTCATCTATTTTCTAGTTATATAATATTTTAATTGCATTTAAAACCGAAAATCTATACTAATAAAAAATATATTTTTTATTTAAACCATCATATTTATTCAATTATTTGCTCTATTTGTGCGTAATGCCACTCAATATATCGCTAACAATGTTAAATCAACCTTACATAAAAAGTGGATAAAGATATACATATTTTAAATCTTGTCATTTTCATTGAAAAAAAAACCATTAAATAAGCATAAAACAAATTACATATTTATTTTGAGTAATAATTAACATAATTTTTAATTATACCTGTATAGTAGGTGAATAAAAACTATGGATGCAATAATTAATAATTTAATATAAATTATTTTTGATTCCGATTCGGGGGTCAAATACAATCATTCCTAAAGTTTTATGTTATAATTATATCAGATTCTGATACTTTAAGAAAAAAGTAATTTTGTTTATTAATTTACAATGAACCAATATAACAACGTCCTGCAACGAAATATAATCTAAAAATATGTATTTAAAAGTACGGACTACGAAGATAACTACATGAACCAAAAGGAAACAGGTGGGCTACAACATACAAATTACTGGGGCTTGAGAGTGAGTTTATATTTAATATATTTGGAAGGATTCATAAACATTGCTACTAAAATAATAGGATATTATTTTGTACGGAATATTAGGTATTCAATATATTTGTATTGTTTAATGGTAAATTATTTATTTATACTTGCCATGGTACTTAAAGAAGAGCAGGTTAGTTATTTAACCAGTATTTACATGAGAACCATTTTAATTTAGATAGGTCTAAATGATTGTACTAATTCGGAAAACACATTTTTTTTATAACCTAGGAACATAATGTATAAATGTTATAAATGTTTTATCCATGCTAATATTATAAATGAGAACGTTTGCCCATCTGTCCGTCTGTTATGTTTTAAACCTGTGTTAAGACAGGAGATATAAGTAAACCACTAGACCGATTTTCATGGGTTTTCTTAGGAAGATAGTTGATAATGCAAGAACAAACACAGGTTTTTTTTTTAATCCAAGCCCAAAACAGTAATGAAAAATTGTACGAAAAATCTATACAGCTTAGCAGATGGTTATGATTTTTTTTCATAAATGAAGAGTATTTTTACTCCTCTGATCCATTTTCTGCCTATAATTATATAATATTGTTGATAACCCAGGATTTTAACATAGGATCCTTTTTTTTCAGAAAGCTCTAGCTAAGAAGCTGAAATAGAAAATGAAAAACTTCTAAACTGAACGGCATAAACATTCTCAAAAAGCCTGCCAGGGGTACAAAAATAGGGAATACTGAATCTCTAAAACTTATTGTACCCGAGAGTTTACCGAACCAGCCCAACATAAAGAGGTGATTTTTTAACCTACACATCGTTTGCAAAGTCACTGGGCAAAGCTAGTTATTATATATCTAATACTAAACAATTTTACTATTTACTTGTATTTTACTATGTACTTTCCAGGTTAGCAATACTTATTATTTAATAGGACTTTACAGATGTCCTAAAGTAATGGCCAAAATATATTGTCGTTTTAGGGATGTTGACTTTTACTACTACTACTACTAATTGATTAAATTTTCATTCTTTTTGTGCACAAAAAGTAAAAAAATTTTACATAGGTCAGGAAAAAAAATTGTGCAATCAATTAGCACAACATAATTTAATATATATCAGATTATATGAAATCACTGTTCATAGTTACCGGACTAGCTTTTAATGCATCTGACAAAGCAATTACTTTAAATGCAGTCTTCCGAACGTCACTCACAATACTTTGATTTGAAACCCTGTGATAGTTAGAATTTCGGAATTAACACTTTTATATTGTACAAATCGTATTATACTTAAAATATTGAAGAATGAATAATTTTGTCGCTACAATTCAAAGAGATTATTTTTTTCATAACCATTATTTTCTCCAAATATTTTTTGGCTACAGCATTTACATCTATTTAGAAATCCATGTTTTTTTCAAGCGTAGCGTTTTTCTTATCATCTAAATTATTTCAAATAAAAACATATTATACGTATATAATATTTAAACTTTATAGCGATATGTATAAATGCGTCAGTATACTAAATAAATAAGAGCTATGCCCATGATAACTCCAAAGACAGTTAAAGTTCTAAGTTGTGTTCCTCTGCAAACCTTCATAATATGAATCGTCACGTTTCGTACGTGGGTATGTCTAAATACGACGAGACAGACTTACTGTGAAAGTGCATTTACATCATTACAATTTTATTATTTTATTATTTTGTGCCTCATTTATTTATTTATTTATTTGATAATCCAACAGTTTACATACATAACTTTTTACATAAAATATTATATAACAAAAACAAAAAACCAAAATAGGATTACACAGTTTGGGCACAAATATTATTTTACAAACTAGAAGTCATATCCATTAAGTGTTCTCAAAAAAAAGAAATATATATATATATATATATATATATATATATATATATATATATATATATATATATATAATAGCAAAATAAAATATATAATAAGTGTGAGTGTGTGTGTGTGTGTGTGCGCGTATGTGTGTGTGTGTATGTGTGTGCGTGCGTGTGTATGTGTGTTTCAATGAGCTGCATCATTACCTTTGAGTGTTTTTTTTAAAGTTGTCTTTGACGTATTGAACAAGTCTATTCCTGAGTAAAACACATTATATGTGTTCACTATACGGCTAAGGACAGAATTACGTGCATAGTTAGTTTTAACTTCAGGAACATAAAACAGTTCTGTGTGACGGGTTCGGCGGTTGGGTACTCTGAAGTATAAAGCGCTGATCAAATCGTTACAATCAATGTGTCCAGCCAATATATCGTGTAACATATATATATATCATATTGGCGACGTCTGATTTCTAAAGTGTCAATTTTATAGAATCTACAAGCTTCTTTGTAGTCTTTATACTCTCTAAAATCAACAAAGCACAAGAATTTCAAAAGTTTTTTTGTATCTTTTCTAGTTTATTTATATATTTTGAATAATTTGGTGACCAAATGCTACAGCAGTACTCCAAAATACTTCGAACATATGAAAAATATAATATTTTTATGGAATCAGTATCGTTAAATGTTTTGCATACACGTTTTATATATCCTAGTTGTTTATAAGCTTTGTCAGTTATATGTTCTATATGTTCCATCATCAATAGTTTATGATCCAATTGAATACCAAGATCCCTCACTGAATTAACTTCTTGGACAGAATTATTATCAATGTTGTACATAAACTCAATATTTTTTATTTTTCTAGAAAATGTTATTTTTACTGTTTTTTTTATTTTATATTTTATATATTTGTTTTATATCAATTTACAGCTATGAAGGTACAGGATCCATTTGTTGCCACAGGCGCTATAGGAACGTGTAACTTTCACCATAACACAAGCTAGCTAGCAATATACTTATATTATAATGCTCTGATATACTTACTATCTAACATTCATTACTTTTTTGTTTTATGTATTTAAAAACATTTCATGTGTATCGTTATCGATAACAATTCATTAAAAAAGAATATGTGTTTAGACCCTTAGGACACATAAGAATTGTTTCAAATAAACGTATCACTGTTATGTCATAAATTGAAATAAAGCATTTTACTGCTCGCGTTATGTGCTTTGATATCCATTAATCCGAATTATCAATAAATATTCTTTTTTATGTTTATAATAAAATATTTGCTCATAAGATTGCTGCTACGTTTCTTGAAAAAGTCTCGTAATTTTGGTGGTGTTGGCAATTTAACGGGCGTTTTTAAACGTTATGAAGGACGCTCGCATTGATCCATTCAATTGTTGGTGAATAGGAAAAGTGAGTAAATGACTTGTGATTAACATCTTTCCTTACATTTTTTTATACACATATGTGTGATTTTATACTTTTCTTTTTCTTGGCTAGCAATAATCCAACCCTTCACTTCTAGGTAAGCGTCATGTAGCTCTGGCAAAAGAATTGTCGTCTCATCACCCACCTCGATGAATCTAGAAATATTATATATCGGCGCGAAAGCGTTATAAAACAACAATATGATCGCCGAAATAAGAACATTAGATTATAATTCATTAGATTAACTAGTTATTACTTGTAACAGAATCAATTTATAGTGAGAAGTAATTTATAAACATTGTTAAATCAGCAATTATGATGTTACTAGACTGTTTATGTCGGTTAGCGGATTAGCGGGCGACAGCCTGAGTATTAATCTAGCTCGAGTCGTCGGACTATGCGGATCTCTAAAAGGATACTGTTACGCTGTCCGTTGAATAAACGAAGCTATAATTATTTGTGCAGTTTTATTTTGAAAACATCATTATGAACCACCATCACGAAGACTACAACATACACCATCACATCTTTTAAAAACACTAACGGAGGTTTTCTCTCCGACATATATATTTGTCATTATTGGAAATATTAGTTATATTTCTTTCTTTCTATAATCCCAACAAATGCTTCTAACTTTGCAACACAGAATGAAGGCTCTATGATCTTTTCATTCAAAATTTATTTAAAACTAGCTCTCGTACGCGGTGCCGCTCGCGTGTAGGTCGCTTTTCGGGTAATCTGTAGAAACTACAATTAACCAGACCTATAATAGACTTATACTTAATTCTATAGTATCCTATTCCCGTGGCAATTTGTTACATATAGGCATTACATTGCTACGATATCAAACTGAAAATAATAACATACATACACATCACACACACACATATTCAGATATACGTAATAATTCATATGAATACGAAATAATTTTTACCAAATATTATATTTTTAGTTTTTATGAGTAGCAAGTTTTTTTGAGTAATATTCAATTACAGAATTTCTTTGTAGAATTTTAAACTACTATACCATAAGCTATACCATATGCGAAAACATTAATCATAGAGTTCTAAATTTTTTTATTGAGATTTAACGTAACTAAATTAAAAATGGGCATATGCTCATATTGAATTTGTTATTTTGTTAAAATTCAGTTAAATTAAATTAAAGTAGGAATTCTAGCTTTATCTAAATTAAATACATTTATGTAAACCGCATTCAATTCTATTTAAAAGTTTCGAAACAGTGCCTGAAGAAGTTTTCAATTGACCATAACTTCTTTTTCCCTTAACCGATTTTGATGAAACAAAGTTTTGACAACGCTCCAGATTATAATTTAATCTTGTGAAAACCGCATTCAAGTCCAAATATACATTATACATCATACATCACACATAATACATCACACATCACACATCATACATTATATATTATGTGTTATATATTTGAGATAGATGTAAGCTTAACATCGTTTTACATGTTTATAGACAATATCAAAAAGTAAATTTAAATTTGTGCGGAATATTAACTTGCAGGCAATAACTATGGCACCAGTTATTAGAAATAACAAGAAAAGTTATTTTACCGGTGGCACTGCTATTTTCCGTTGATTCGTCTACGTAGAACAATGTGCGCTCGTTTGTTTTCGTTACTGAATGATACAGGTAATGGGCTGCATTTATACAGTACGTGCCGAAACATTAAATCAACTTGCTAATTAAACCAAGAATTGAGATTCTTTCTTTCATGTTTGATGCTTTATTCTATAAAGTTAAATGAAGTCCTATTGCTTTAAGGGGGTAATTAATAGTATTTCGACAATGTTCCTTGAATTGAGATAAAATGGCATAGTTAAGAGATACTATTATTTGCGCAGTGCTGTATAAATAATCCTGTTTTATTTATATAAGTAGCTGTTGCAAATACCGCTCCAATTAGAGCAACCTGTTCCCGTAATGTACAACAGTACATTATACATAATTAACGACTTATGTAAGGTGTTACAGAAAGTCGCACCTGAATAACATTTGTATTGTGTTTCTTCAGGTGACCAGGGTGCCCCGATTATATAGGCATGTGTGGACTCCGGTAACTGTGTTTCGCGGTCTATTGGCTGTAGTCGTGTGTGGCATTAGTCAAGTAAACCAAAGTAACCATGGAGATCCCTGCCTACCTGATAATGTGCAGCCGCCATTACAAACTTGATACTGATCGGAATTGTGTGCTACATTTCAAACTATTCAGTGTGTTCTGAGGGAAAAAGACAACCCTGGTTTAATAAATCTAGTACAGTAAGTCCCCAAAATAAGTTTCATACGGAGCTTGGACTATGGCTCAAATAATAGAATCCCAAAAAAAGTGCTATGTCAATCTTGTCTCTTATTGCCAGAAAGAGAGCAAGTCGTCAAGCTCCCATAGCAGCTAGTACTAATAATTAGTCTTTCTAACTTACCTGGCGAGTAATGTCAAGTTTAAGAAAATGTATGGGAAATTAGCTCTCCTACAAGTTACAACTGCTAAACCTTTCTGCGAAATAAGTAACAGGGTAGTCGTAATTATAACATGTCTATGACCTTGGGAGCTTACTAGTAATAATTTGATTTGTGTTGGTTTATTGTGTGTGTTGATTGTTATAGTGAAATACATTATTTTATTAAAGTAAAGAACATTAATCAAATGGTTTAATAAAAACTTTAATATTGTGTTCTCGAATATAGCTGCCGGATAAACAAGTATTACAAGTAGTACTACAAGTAGTAGCTCATTAGTTCTCTAAACTTAAGAACATTTTAAAGTTACTACCTTATTAACTTGTTATTTGTACCGAGTTGCGTTAAAATATAAGAAAAATATTTGCATTTAAAATACTTCTACATTTTTATCGCTACATGAGCCGCACGTTCAGGGTAACGTTAATTGACAACAATTGACAATTATTGCAGATAAAAATCAATTTCCATAATAACATATTCCCTTTATATTCCGATAGTCATTTATTGTGGCTATTACTTAAAGTATAATTCTTTCATTGCTCCCCACATTATTATCCAATTATTGTGAATTAGATTACAGAAAATCATATAATTGTTTCAAAGTCATATAGGATTTTTTTTTTACTATTTTATATTTTCAAATTATCGAGACTGGCAATGTTTGTCGTAAATATATTGAATCTGAAAATATCTTCGAAAGTTATTAAAGTACGCTTAAAATTAAACTTGCTTTCTTCACGGCTGAGTTTCCCTAAAACTAACATTATAATATAAAAACAACATTTATCCTGATACTGTATTTATAAGTAAGTGCGGTATTAATACTTTACAAATATTATGAAATGGTTAGAATATTAAGTAAGAGTCCTTCAGTAGTTTATTTATTATTATAGCAACTTTCTCTCTATATCGCTTCCTCGTGTAGCTTCCCGCCTCGGTGATTAATTTCGGTTGTGACATCTTTCGCTTCTATCTCATATGGCATATTGATTGCACGGCATTTGAGAACTTACATTTAAAATTTAAATCAGTTATAATAACATATTATATAAACAAATAAAAAATAAAGATCCAAAATATATTGCACCATCGGCCATTCTGCGATTACATTATACAACATTATATAACATGTGTACCTAATAAATAATCTTTTACGTTTTAGCCTAATGTACAATTATAAAAAATATTTACATATAATATTAAATATGTATTTACATTTATTCAAAGATCCCTTAGTTTAATTTTAACTACACTTTTACCTTTTTATCTTTAATATAGAATCAGAATTAAAAAACTTCATGTGCTGATATGTTATAAAAATATTGTAGGAAAATTTATAAATTTAATGTTCTTTAAAAATTATTTTACAACACACATAAAATTTTTCTTGGTGTCTATCCATTAAGTGGTTCGACAATTTTTAAAGATGCTTTAAGAATAAATTAACTAAAGTAACTTCTTATCCTTTATACATTTATTAAGCAGTCATTTGCTTTTGTATACAAAAAACAATGTCTTAGTAAATAACTTGTTGGTTGTTTTAAGATAATTGCTTTAAATGAATTGTTATTATAAATCTAAAACTGGACATAATAATAATATATATATATTTATTCTATATTTATATAAATTTTAAATAATAATAGTTCAAAATTTCATGAAAAATATACAACGTATTGCATTTCACATAAATAACTAAACCTACTCAAAAGTTGCAGCATAAATTCTAAGACAATAAATGGCAGTGCTTGCAGCGCCAGCTCGTGATTAATATTCATTTCTTAGCAATGTATTGCAGTAGCTGGTTCAAATTAAAATAGTAGTGCTAATAGCACTAGTAAATAATAACTCTCTCTATCTCTCTCACACGTGTATTATAATAAACCTCTTTTAAATACAAATTACGAGAGTAACATTATTATATTATCGTCCGTAATAACATCAAACTTTTTTTTTTAACAGAAGCTTAATAGAATTCTATAGCACAATATTTATTAACCTAACAATATATTTTATTAAAATATGTTTTACATAACCAGTTCAGTTTCAGTTTTTATTAATATAGCAGTAGGTATATAAAAGAACCCACTTCTTATTTAAAATGTTGTTCTGGTTACATTACATTGTTCGCCAAGTTTTTACATAACTAAATATTTTGATAATAATTCTTGATTCAATTTTCATAATAAGTTATAACTTAAATCCAAGAACATCTTTAAAAAAACGTATTTGTGATTCCAGGAAAATCTTTGTGAAGTTAAAATATATAAGATTGTATTTTATATACTTATAAAATTTCGAAAACATATAATATACATAATAAATTCTAAATCTATTATTATACAATGAAATAAAAGACGTGCGGCACTCGGGGACTGCCGCGGTGAAGCTATTGCATAGCATTTTTTATCAACTTATGCAATTATAATTATTTATGCAGTATATTTTTTTATTGATGTTAATTCTATTTTATTTCTTTTATATTCATTGAAGTTGAGCGTGATGACCGATAAGAAAACATTTTATTTTATTTTATTGAACAAATTACTATGAGAAGTTGTCATTGCTATGTAATGTCATAAAAAGGTTAAGTTAAGCTAATTATCATTAGCTAAAAACATTTTCAACCTTAAATCTCACGAATAGAGTTCAATTACGTTTGTTAAGTCTTTTATAGTTTTAAGGGTCTTTTGTAACACGATAACAGAATGTAAAGGCTTGTTGAAAAAAATACCTTTGTACCTACAAGTAAAACATTTATCCATAACTAAATCTTAACTAGTAACCAATAAGTAAGTATATAATACATATTATCAACATGGCTCTTACGCTTTATTTATGTAGCTATGATTGGTTGCAGGCTGGATTACTCTTGTTTATTTTTTGGAAAAAGATGTAGGTCTCTTTTAATTAAATTAGATCGAACACAGAACCAACGTATCCCGGTTATCGGAGGTTAAATTAAAAGTATCCGCTATTCATGTGATGGAGTCTGAGCTATACTTTCCAGTAAACTTCATTCGCAGACATTACCTTGCTTGTAAATATATCTTAAAGAGTTAGTTTTGGTCTTGCAACGGAATGATAAAGATATTAAACGTGTTAAGTGTCGCGTGTCAAAATCTTATTAGAGAAGCTTCTCCTTCCCTCGTTAGCTAAAGTTTATAAACAGTTTAGCACTATATCTATTTATAAACCAATATTCCAGGAATGTTTACGTTAGATACGTAAATCAGTAGTCGTAACAATGTTAATAATAAAAAATATCTTCTTAAAAAGACTAAATGTCCGTCGGTACTGTCGTAACATATTGAGGAAAGTACGATTTCCAACCAAAAAATCAAACAAAGTCAGCAAAGTTGACTTGGAAACTATGACTCACATCGTTACTTGTCTGAGTTCTAGAAGCAAATACTAGTAGATAATAGTGCTGAATCAAGAAATGTACCAATATGAGATTTGTATTCAATTTTTCCACTATTAGACCAACATTATTGTAGTTATTTATTGAAGAGGACATTGTTGACAACAGACAGGCAGCTATTATAATTTTGTTATAAAAACACGACAAAACTTAACATAAATTTGAAATATAAACAAAACAAAAAAAAAATCTTTTTAAAGTGATATCTCGTCAAAGCATTTGGTAAGGATTCTAAGTAAATCTTATACCTAGCTGCAGGCTTATATTAAGGTACTTTATAGGAAAAACACTGTTCTTTTATTGTTTATTTTTATTAGCTGCCAGTTTAAAAATATATATATCAAAATAGTATTCACTTAGAATTATTTTGAATTTATAATAATTAATGTAAAAAAGTAATTTAAAAATCGTGTCATACTTGTCCATTGTTTTTCTTTAAGGAGCACTTACATTGATTAAAGCACTTTTATATATCCTTTTATATGAAGATGAAGAGACACCAGAATGGGGCGTATACAGTCAGAATTAAACACTTTTTTTTGTAAAGTTCTAATTTGTACTTGGTATTCACATGTCTTTTTAAACCTTATTGTATAAAAGCTTTTGTTCTTAAAATATATATATTTTTTTTAATCATTATGTGGTTGGTTGAGACTATGATTTATATTGGTGGCATATCATCGCATTTTCTTAAACGTGGGAACACTTGAATGTGGCTACTTAACTGATTTGCACTGCTCATCGATTACAACTTCATTATAGCCAAATATAATAAATAAACTTCATATTTTAATACTGCCTCTATGAATTTAAAAATGCCTTTTCAATAAAGACAATAATACCTTATTATCTATATTTTTATCCATAAGAAAAGAAATTAAATACAAAGTTCACATAGTTACATTTTTGATATTATACAATTAATGTTTTAAAACCGTCACCACTTGCACGCATTATAAACTACGACTAAGATATTGGGTCTATTTCGTGATACAATTTACTTCACACTATTCGCTTTTGGAGTTTAAGCACGTAACAATTTGATTCATAGTTCCCAGACATCGCACGTCCTAGTTAACTAACTGACAGAGCAAGTGGATTAAAGACATTGCATTGTAACCTTGGTTATGCACCCATTGATAATAAGTCTAACTTTGCTTTATTTTTCAGACATTTTTTCACAAATTTTTGACAAAAATTAAATACCCATTGCCAGAAAATGTTATTTGTGTAAAGGGGTTTTATAATGTCGACAAGGAAGACACTAACCATTTGTCAAACTTACTAACCACAGATTAACAATATTTGACGGCCCTATAAAACAAATATATTATTATCTATTTATTATTTATACAATGAGAATAGGCATTGTATTCGTCTCGCTTTTTTTTGTTTCCAGTCAACATATATTTTTAACATTAGGGCAATATATTATGTAGAAAAATATTTGAACCACAACTAAACAAACAGCAATTCGTTACAGTTTTCTTGTGGTTAAAGGTTGAAAACTTAAACATTTTGGCACAAGAAAACTGTAACGTGCTTCTATATTCGTTCCTTTTTAACCTCCGCCTCAATAAAGGCGTGTTATAAGTTTCACATGTCGATCTATGTATCTGTGTATTTGTGTGTGGCATCTAGCAGCCAAACGCGTGGACCGATTTGATTGCAGTTTTTTTAATCGAAAGCCTGGTTTGTCAAAATGGTTCTTAGGTATATTTGATTGAAATAGAAACAGTTGTCTTCAAGATATTGAGGTTTGGAGCGGGTGAAAGGCTCTTATGCAATATTGCTAGAAATACTCAAACAAGTGAAAAATTGTGTGTACGCAGGTTCATTTATCACAATAATGAAACCAGTAACATAACCTTTAAAAAAAGAAAAAAATAATAAAACCCCCGTTACCACAAAACCTCTAAAAAGAATAAAAATAATAATATTATGTACTCATCGAAGTCGATGCGTCAGGGACCCGCTTAATAAAAAAAGAAATAAAAATGCAAGTAAAAAACTAACCAAGTAAAATGTAACCAAGTTTTCACATGGTTCAAAATCAAAATGGCGGAACGTGACTTTCCGAAGACTACATCTAATCCAATTGCTGTCAGTTAGATTCTAAGCTTGTCCGAGAACCATGAACATATTGTGACGTGTGTGCCGACTGCACTATTCCGTATGAGGCTGTGGTAAATAATTGTATTGGAATTCTGAGCACATATTACTTTTTATTTGAGTTTTTAAAGCATATTTAAAACTATGTTATAAGAAAAGTAGAGAAACAAAATAAACAAAATAAACCCGAATCATCACGATTAAATGATTAGTAGCAGGTAATAGTAATCTTCTTTCAATTAAAGAATCAAGTGCTTTACTTAAAAGTAGTACGGCAATGTTTGCTACTGTTTCAAATTAATATCGTACTATACAAGAATATATATAATAATAATAATAATAGTAATAATATATCAGGACAAATTACACACATTGATCTAAGTAAGCAAATTATTTGCTTGTTTTAAGGGTGTTAGACAACGATACAAATACATAAAAATACACATATAAATACTGAGAATATATTTAATAAACGACCTAATATATATAGTATATGTATATATAAAGTATATGTATATATATATATATATATATATATATATATATATATATATATACATATATATATATATATACATATACTTTATATATAAATAAATTTAATACGAGGGTTATATTTAATACGAGAAAACATAAGGATCCGCGTGAAAGTTTCGACAATGTAATAAATTATAAATGAATTAAGTAACATGATTCAAGACTTTTTCATATACCTAGGTATATACGAATATTAATGAATATCAACATTTTGAGTCTACGTGAACGTAGTCTTGGGCAACAGCTCCCTAATAGACTACTTTACCTGAGTAAATAAGTGTAAATACCTTTTGGCCTTGATAACAAGTTTTTTTTCCTATATAGCGCTCCGCGAAGTCGAATCTGCTGGAAACAGCTAATTATTGCATAAGAACTTTTCACCAATAAAACGTCAATATCTTGGAGAAGACTATTTCTATTTCGACCAATCATAGCTAAGAACCATCTCGACAAACATCGCTTTTGATTTAAATAAACATTCAAATTCGTCCATGCATTTGTCCGCTACATTGCCACAGACAGACACAGAGATACACAGATCGAAAGGTCAAACTTAAAACATCTCTCTTTGTAGTCGGGGTTTAAAAATAACAAATTTTAATATCATCTACCTCTATTTTATCTTTTCACGGGTTTAGTTAACATATTGTTTTATGCTACAAGAAAAAGCTTACACTTCACGTTCCTCGACTAAAAATTAGATCTATACCTAAACTAGTAATATGGAAGGCAGAAGTTATATTTTATATATATATAACATGAGTTACTACTTACATACAGTATTATGTACTCACACGCATTTTTATAACAACAGAAGTCACGTCTCTTAACTCAATGTGTAACTAACTGTATACGTAATTCAGAGTTAATTAATTAAATTAAAGTTTACATAGAAAACGTCTACTGAATTCATCACGTCTCGCGTTGAATTAAAAGTACCGAGTTACAATAATCTTTACGGTGAACAACTACTACAATATCAAATACCTAAAATAATAAACGACCTTCCATCTTCACTTAATAATGCAATTTAAAAAATATATAAATTAAAAAAATACTTTCAATCGATAATAAAAAACAAACATTGATTAATATCGTTCAAAATAAGTCACCCCGTGTGTACTCACAAGTTACTGCGACTGCATTATCATTGTGTATTTGTAGGAACTGCCTTGGAATGGTGTAGGGTAGTTGTGTAAAAATGTTGTTTGTATTGTTACTATTGACTTGTCATATGCTACTTTCTAGCTCTTATTTCAATTTGAATACTATGAGCGTACGATGTCGAATGCCGGTGTGCGGATAAATCAACAATGATTTTTGTCACATCCTTAAATACTAATTTATTAGGTTAAGATTCTTTTTTATTTTTTTCAAAGAAATAAATAATAAATAATTTACTTCAAGAACGCTGTAACAATTGGCTGATTTGATCTGACTGACCCTCATTCAGTAACCTTTTCAAAACTGCTCGACTCGAATCGTCTATGTAATCATAATATCTGACTGTGAGGTTAGGAAAAAAAAATTTTCGCAGTTGTTACTGTTACGTATCAGTTGGATTAGCTATCAAACAAACTCGAACGTTAAATTAGTGTTATGACTAATACGATGAACTACCAATACACGTTATACAATGTTTACAATAAAACTGTGTTATTACAATAAAACTATGATGATATATGATAATAGTACTTTAATAATATATTTAAGTTACATAAATTAGACATTTATGTATAAGGTGACCGTTTTAGTTGTAATATTTATATGAGTATATTAAGGCGCAGATCCAACTCCCCAGAAAAGGTGGTCAAAATAAATCGCCGAAGTGTTTTAGTCAGAATATGAACTCGCTCATGATGAATAACGTAAATTCCTTAAATGCAATTGCTTACAAAATATTTGAAAACCTGATCAGATTTTTTCACATATAGTTCCACATCGGCAAAGACGTGAGATGAATACTGTGAAATTAATAAACCCGTATAATGTTAGCAGTTTCGCTCACTAAATTTAGAAAAGCAAATGTTTATATTGTAAAAAAAACCTGACGACTCTTAATTTACTAAACCGATCATGATGAATTACTTACGACTTAGAAGCAATTAAATGTTAAGATACGGATTGTTTCATCGTGATTTTTCGTAGCTATAAAAAAAACTAATTTATAAGCATCACTGTATAACAATATCATATCTCCTTTCATCTTTGTTGTTATGAATACCAACGCAAAAAAAAAATCTCATGGGTATAATCTCTTAGAAGATATTCTCCTGATTAATAATATAAAAATAATACTTCGGTATTTTGCAAATTAACTGATCAACCTAGTTCTAGTAAATGTGTAAAGCATACAACCACTCACGTTTTCTGCGTTGATTGGAACGCATGCATGCATAATTAAAACTAGATCAAACATACTCACTGAATATTTCGTTTATGTAAATATGAGTGTGGTTTTATGTAATTACTTTGATCGTAATAAATAAATTAAACAGATTGAAACAAATGTTAAGAATTAAATATTAGGTTTAAACTAAGTATTGGCTAAACATCGCGACGGTTCACGGATTTGTAGAGTGAGAAATTTCTCTGAGAAATTACTATGTAAATTCATTGTAAGAGGGGGTAAAGTTTGAATAGTAAAAATAAATTGAATAATAAAATAAAAATATTGAATAGTAAATAAAAATATAATATTCAAAAATGTTAAGTTCTTAAACCTTTTCTTAAATCTCCATCGAAGTACTTGTTACCCTTAAATATACCCTTCAATAGGTACACAGATACACAGACCATTAGGTCAAACTTATAACACCCCTCTTTTTAGTCGGGGGTTAAAAATATAGCACATTGTAGCAATATATATATATATAGAAATGTCAACTTTCATCTTTCATTTTATGTTTAAAAAATACAAACTAGCAATAAAGTAAATAAAATATCAGTTACGATAACTGACATTCCACCACTACCATCCATCGCAAACATAACCGATATTTGCGAAGTAACTGTTAGGAACAATCCCTAAAATAAAACGCAAGTTTTTCCTTGTCATCACTTTCTCATTATCTGAGCGGGTATGTGATGAAACAAAGTATTCGGATAAAGTAGTTTTGAATATCTACGAAATGAGGGTCTATTTATTAGAACCAGAAAATTGTAGGATTGAAAGTAGGATCAAAAATCTGTATTTCGAAAATATAGGCAGAATTTTTGATTCATGGATGACATATAAATTACACTCTTCGCTAAGGAAATATCATTTTGTATAAAAGGTGAATTAATATTTTATCTTCTTTTGTGTTATTAATATATAATATCAATGTTTGGTCATAAAATTGGTTATATTAATTTTTACAAAGCCTTATAATTTTCGTGGCAACGCTACGAAGGTGGTAATAAGAAGAAAGTTTTAGAATTAATACAAAGATGTTATAAAACTATTTTTTACGTATTTAACAAGAGGTCAGACACCTCAGTCTCGTCTCACCGTGAACACAATGCAAAGCATTCGAAACGTCTGGTTAGATTTAAAATACGCGAGTAAATAATTCAATATACGCGAGTTAAATCCGTAAAAATAGTTTTATTTTAATGTGTAGTACCTACTCGTCAAAGCCTTAAAAAACACTAAGATGTTATAAATTTACAAACTTTAACAAAAATATTGTCTACTTAATGTAAATGTAAAAGAGGTAAATATATATTACCTTTAATTTTTTCAATTTTTACTTGACGAGCTTGGTTTCTCCAAAAGCATATTTACTAAATTTCAATCATAGTATCTAGTTGATGGAAGTTATATTTTATTAAACTTGTTTATTAAATTTTCCTGTTTATGAAACATCATAACATCTATGAAGAAAAATTGTCCTCTCGTTTGTCATCGTTTGTTATGTTAAATTAGTTACGAAGGTAATTGGTCGCATTGACAGCGTAGTATGCCGAGATGCCAGTTACAACATGTAATTTAGATTCCTAGTCTACTCAGAGTTCATACTGATTTTTTTTTATTTTTAAGGTAAAACATTTTAGTTTTATAAATGCAATATTCGTTTCATTTTGACATGTCAATGTATATAAATGTGAGTAAATCATTTTCATGGATTTGTTTTACTTTTACTTCGATTTCTACAGCATTAAAGAGTTAATAAATAGCATTCTTGTAATGTTCTTAAATGTATGATTAGATATAATACCTTATATAATGATTTGAATTGTGCTAAAATGGACTATAGGACATATTATATTTACCCAATTTAATTTTATCGCAGAACTATGTTATGAATTGAAAAGTAAAATTCTTATTAGATTATGTTTGTTAAAACTTATAATATTGATATGCACTAACAATTACTTCATGCCATTTAAAAATATCGAAGATAGATTGATTGTTTTTTTTTTAATAATATAGATGCTGGAATCATATAAACTAACACAAAGACTATAGTTTGATTTAGACTAGAGAGTAAATAAAAATAGCTACTAACTATTAAAAAATGTGAAAACCATATTCTCAATGAAAACAACATAACTGAAAAGATTTTTGGGTAAAAATTCACGTCAAGTAAGGTTGCCAAAGCCAAACAGATTTATGGGAAGTTTTACCAAATGTATTTACCAAAACCAACGTGGATTTATGCGAATGTATATTTTTAACAAACTTAATGTGAAACGTTTTTACATATGTAGTATAATTATATTATATTCATTGCCGCAGTTATATCTACAGCATGAACCTATTTGATTTTTATATTAAGCTGTTACCCGCCGCTTTGCTTGATTGTGAAAGGTATAAGTAGCTGAGGTACTTTATCGAAAATTAATAACTTAAGAAGCAAACAATTCACTCAAAATTTTGTTGACAACAGTCATATAATTTACAGAGCATGTTGTAGGAATAATTTCATACATATCTATCCCGTAGGTCCTTTTTGCATAATTGTCACTCCACTAACCGATGTACCTATTTTTCTATTCATATATATATTTTTTAATATTTCTTAAAATATTCTTGTGTATACACTAATAATTATTTAATAAAAAGGGTAATAAAATTAGGATATGCGCTATGAATAATGTCAACATTCAGGATTTTTATAAAAGGGGTCTCTCAGTTACATGATAAATGATACATTAATCTTACTACTATTATAAAGGCGAAAGTTTGTAAGTATGGATGTATGGATGTTTGTTACTCTTTCACGTAAAAAGTACTGAATGGATTTGAATGAAACTTTACCACAATATAGCTTATACATCAGAATAACACATAGGCTATAGCTTATATATCAGAATAACACATAGGCTAAAATTTTTGAGGTTTTTAATGTGAGGTCGTAAAAAAAACACTGACTGAATCCTACAAGATAGATCAAAACAATTTACTACAGTATTGTACAACTTAAAAAGGTCTACAAAAAAGTGATGGCATGTTTATCTCTTAGGAATAATCTACAATAACCATTTTTTATCCTTTACTTTGTACGAGAAATAATGGCTTATTTACAAGGCGATTTTAAGCAATACAGTATTAATCATTATCCAATTAAGTATCTTAAATACATTGTGCATTTAATAAAGATCACGTGTTTCCAAAGCGAAGAATCTGCATGTTTATGCTGAAGGAAAAAGATCGTTAAATGTAGTTTATAGGAGCATACTGCAGTAGCTACCTATAGGCCTATGATTAGGGCTCTGCAGTGCTTAGTTACCGTATTTCTTACTTATTACTAGACTAGACGGGACGAACCTGAAGTCCACGCGAACGAAGTCGCGGGCAAAAGCTTGTATAGATATATTTTTAAATATCAACGAGTACGTTAGTGCATTCCCTTATTAAGTACCCCAACAGGCGTTCACCTGAGATGACGCCAAGTATGTTAATAACTGCCTTATAGCCCATTTTACCCGCTTTGTACCTGTTTCTAAATATACACCAGGGGAACTCTTTATTTGTATAACTAAAGAGGCTGCAATTTACTGCAGAGGGCCCTGAGCAACAACTTGGAACTTGGACCAGAAAATAAATATCATAAACATAATTAGAGAGAGACAATTGTGAAAGTGTAAGAGATTTAAGAATGGATGTAAAGACCAGTACTTTATCCTTTAAATTGTAGGGTTTCATATTTGAATGTTGTTTTTAGTGTTATGATGTATGTGTGTAGAATACTTTAATTGTTAAGATTTTAGAAAATATGTATTTAATCTTTTGGACACCATATTCAGGTACAATTCGTAAGATTTATATAATTTGGTTTTGGAGATCTCTACATTTATACCCTTCTGAACCATTCAATTGAATTATCCTTGGAGTGTCTATCACCTTACGACATCAAAATCTGATATACACTCAAGCAAGAAAACTTGCGAGCATCTCGGACGACGTAACCGACTCGGACATAAATTAGTTTGTTATGGAATATTAAAGCAATTCCATCAACTTGTACGTAAGAACTGGGATCATATGTAGAAAATGTTCTACTTATATAATTACTAAAACAAAACATTTTCTATATAAAACATACCCACATTTAAAAATAAGATTAAACATCGAAAATTTATAAAACAAAAATAATATAAATATTAAAGTGAAGTAATTATGTATTATAGATAAATACAATATATTATTGTATTAAAGAACATTAACAGAGCGAGCTGAACTTGGATGAGTAATATTTTAATATGTTAACGGATATTACTGGAGCTGAATAAACAATGTAAAGCCGTGCGCTCATTAGCCATATAACAATATTATGTATTATCAGGAGCCTTCGAAAGCAACTATCTGATTATGTTCTTAAAAAAATACCGATCCATATCTAATTGTATAATATTACGCTTAGAATATAAGTAAGAAATTGATATTTAGCATAAAATATTGTTGAAAAAAAACCGTTCAGAACTTCGCAGAGTATTTAGTAGATGGAGATTAAATTTCAAGGAAAGTTTGTTCGCCACATAAGCTGTCAAAGTAACTAGATCCGGTAACAATTACTGCGTTCTCACATTCTCTGCTACGATATGCAATTATGTTCCAATAGTAGTTCGTTTTACTATTACTACACAAAAGTAGCAAGGTAATTTATAATGTACATTTTATTTTGAATTTTATCTTTCAATTGTATTGTTCAAGTATATAACTACTCGTAATTAGTTCTTGATAATTTAATACACTTGCTATATTTTTTATAGGATCTTATCTTATAAGATAAGATCCTATTTTACAATCCATATAGATAGAATAGATCTAACAAACTATCAATGATGGTTTAAAAACTTCATTTTTGTAGATGATTGTATATATAAGTGCACTTTTAATACTTTAATAATTTTAAAAAATAATAATAGCAACTTTCTTTTTAAATAATACCTAAATAAAATTTAGAAACTATTTTTTTTTCCGAGTTAAGTATTTTGTTCTATGAATTTGATCTAAATAAATTATAAAAAAATTATGACGTTAGGGTACCTGTGATCTCTATGAGATATACTATATTTCTGCCACAGCTGGATAAGACTGACTTGAAGTACCTACTGCAGCTTTTATTCTATACATAACAAATAAATAAAACAAATAAATATTATTATCGATGAATTGTCTTCTCCTCTCAAGTGAAGCAAATACATTAATGTGAAACATTTTTCTTTATCGAAAATTATGCAATTTCATTTATAATAAAATCACGTGTACCATACAGAAAAATACAAATAAAATAAGAAAAAATAACCGTAATCAACAAGAGGTAGCCAACTACTACCTGTTGTTTCGAGACCTTTTCGGTGGTCAGTTATCAACCACATACACGAATCTATATATATAAAAGAAAGTCGTGTTAGTTACACCACTTATAACTCAAGAACGGCTGAACCGATTTAGCTGAAAATTGGCAGGGAGGTAGTTTAAAGCCAGGAGAAGGACATAGGATACTTTTTATCCCGTTCGACAGCATTCCCGTGTGACTTGACATGAAACGTCAGACACTATAAAACGTGGTATAAAAACAAAAAGAATCAGACTTGGAATAACAAAACGCAAATCACAGCTAGGTAATTGACGTATGATGACAGCTATGTAATGAAGTATGGATGACAATTAGATATTTGTAAGAAATCAATAATAAAACTATTTCTATTAAATGAATAATTAACAATTATAATGTAATGATAGTGCCAGTATAGTATATGCGTTAAATCTTCAAACTATTGAAGAACCTACGTGTAATATTGCAAAACACTCAGCAAAGGCCACCTCAGTTTTAGCGGTATCGAAAATCGTCATCTGGGACGAATGCCCAATGGCGCATAAACGTGCATTAGAAGCACTTAACCGAACATTAAAAGATTTACGCAATGACTCAAGATGTTTTGGAGGAGCAATGATTTTACTGTCTGGCGATTTCCGCCAAATACTTCCAGTAATTCCAAGATCTACGGCTGCCAACGAAATAAACGCTTGCCTCAAATCGTCAAATCTATGGCGCTATGTGAAGAAACTGCAACTGACAACAAACATGAGAGTTACATTGGTTAATGATACATCTGCAGAATATTTCTCGGAGCAATTGCTGACTATCGGTAATGGTCAAGTACCTGTGATGAATCGAGTGGATTAATATCATTTCCAAATAATTTCTGTAATTTTGTCTCATCAAAAGACGAACTTATCAACAATGTATTTCCAGAAATTATTTCTAACTACAAAAATAATGAATGGTTGAGTGAGCGAGCAATTTTAGCGGCTAAGAATAAAGATGTAGATGACCTAAACTACATAATTCAAAATAAGAGCATTGGAACAATGCATTTATTCAAATCTATTGACTGCGTCACAAATGAAGATGAAGCCACGAACTATCCAATTTAATTTTTAAACTCTTTGGACGTGTCTGGCTTACCACCGCACAATTTACGCCTAAAGGTTGGCTCCGTAGTAATCATGCTTCGAAACATAAACTAACCAAAACTGTGCAACGGTACGCCTTTGGTGGTTAGAAAATTGATGAACAATGTAATTTACGCTACGATAATGATAGGAAAATCCAGAGGAAGTTCTCATTCCGAGGATACCGATGATCCTAACCGATATGCCGTTTGAATTTAAAAGACTTCAATTTCCGATACGTCCTGCATTTGCCATGACCATCAACAAATCACAAGGCCAATCCTTAAAAGTTTGTGGATTAAATCTAGAACATTCATGTTTTTCCCATGGTCAATTATACGTTGCATGTTCACGGGTCTGAAGACCATCTGCGTTGTTTGTTTTTGCGCCTGATAATAAAACAAAAAATGTCGTGTATCACAAGGTACTTAAATGAAGAGCAACCTATGTACTAAAATACAGAAATAATTATGGATGATTAACGTAGGTATTAGGTATTTAATTTTTTTTGTTTTTTTTCCAATTAAAAAATAAATCTGCTTATTTATTGCCATTAAGGCGGAACAAAGTTTGCCGGGTCAGCTAGTCTATTTTATATTTGGGATAGGATGAAACATAAGAAAAATGTATATGATCATTATTGACCAATAAGAGACCTCCTAGTATGACGAAATATATTAGACAAATCCGCTAAAACGCTATTACGTGTAACGTTGTTAAAACAATTACTCCTCTTAAATCATGAATTGCGTTATTCAATCCACCTGTTCGTATAATAATAGATAAGGGTTGATGCTTTTTAAAAAGGAAACCAGAGTTTTTTGAGGAAATTACAACATCAATTTATATCAACTTTCCAGAGAATGTAAGAGTGTGGAAGCTGGTTGTTCACTTATATTTTGATTCTAGAAGCACAAAGGAAGGTAGGTTCAAAAAAACCGCCTTCAATTTGAACTGCCAGTTTCATAAAAGAGTTTTACAATATCTAGATTAACATAAACATTTGAGGCTCCAACACAATTATATATATAAAACAATACATATATAGTCCAATACAATTATATTTAAGCCAATATAATTTAATAACAGCAACAGGTAGACGATTGAAATATTCTTTTTATATTTAGTTATATATGCACTTTAAAACTAAATAAAAAAAATAAAATAAATGTTTAAGGTTCATATAAAATAAACGTGATTTTTTACTGTAGTCGGACTCGCTCTTGGCTGATTTTGGTGTCTTATTAACAGTCTGAAATTGTTCTGAAATTAAACAAACCATCTAGATCTAATGGTCATTTAAACTTAACGAACGACGAACCTAGTTCTAATGGAAAACTACAACAGTGCCTTCTGATTTTTTATACGACAAACCAATATAACAATGTCTAAGCATGTTTTTAAAATTGGTCAACAGCTGGCAAGCTATTTCCGACAGGGTATATAAGTTTCGAGCATTCTCAAATTTTACAAGCTTTCCATCATTGCATATGGGAAAAGGCTTTCTGACAAAAAGACATTCTTCTTGGCGCTCTGTTTTATTAATACTTAATTTTAGATGTCCATGGAAACACACCGCCTGCCATTATATGGTGGATTAACAATCTACAACGGCAAACTTTGCTTTCCTTGCACGCTCATAAATCGAATGGGCCGCATGTCATTTCTTCAATAGAGCTTCGTACTTATACTCTTGAATTGACTTCTATACTAACGCGTCTATTTCTTTTTGAACTCATCGAAAACCGCTCTTGTCTTCCCATCCCTAACAATGTCCACAAATTTTTTGCTTATCTGCCTGCCTTTATAAAACTATTCATTATTATTAATACATCAACTTTTGATTTTCTTATATTTTTTATATTTAAAGCTTATTTTCAAACAAAATAAAACAATGTTTACCTTCAAGACATATGTTTGATGAAACTAAATATAAATAATATAAAAAGTACCCAAATTAGAAGGTGTACGGTATACACGTTGGAATTGTATAATTAAAAACACAGAAGAAAAGTCATAGAGCAAGAGCTTGATAAACAGCAGTTTCCTTTTAGATTGAATGTAAGTTATT
This sequence comes from Napeogenes inachia, assembly GCA_959347355.1. Taxonomy (NCBI): domain Eukaryota; kingdom Metazoa; phylum Arthropoda; class Insecta; order Lepidoptera; family Nymphalidae; genus Napeogenes; species Napeogenes inachia. Next base: position 16,101,917 of record OY365800.1, on the reverse strand, counting down.
TGTTTAGTTAACCGGAACAAAGAGGGATATTTTTTCTGCCCTACTACCAATTTGTGGGAAAAATCCTGTTGATTATACAAATAGAATTGAAACTGACGGCAAAATTGACTATATTTTTTCGTATTACTTTTATCATATAAATATAACTTTGCATGCCATTATCATCTATATTATATTAAACATTAGCTGTGCCTGCGACTTCGTACGTGTAGATTTAGATTTCGATAAAACGTTCCCTTTGTACATACCAATGTATGTAAAAACTATAAATCTTCAAATTAGGTAGATTTTGCATACCTATAGGAGTATTTCTAGTTTATTTATGTGTATTTCATGTTTAATCGTTGGTAAGTAGCAATGGTATGAAAAGAAGAGATTATTAACTTCTCTATTTGTTTCCAGATTGTTAAAAAAAGCAAAATGTTAAGTGAAGCCCATTACCACATATTCCCGAAAATGCATCCAAATCGTTTAATACGTTTCTGAGATTAACGTGCACAAACATACAGACGAACAGACAAAATGAAAAATTATTGTATTGGGTTCTCTTGTTTATATAAATAAAGTCATCCCCCCTCCCCATTATAAATTTTTGGAAATATTTTGTATGTACAGACAGAGACCAGTTACACACTTTTTTTTATTTTTTAACCGATTTAAATAAAATAAACACTAAATGTTAAGTGAAGACTGTTACAATATATTCCTGAAAACTGCATCCAAATTGGTTTAGCCGTTTCTGAGATTGGCGTGCACAAATATACAGACAAAATGAAAAACCATTGTTTTGGGTTCTTTTGCTTTTATGAAGACCATGTTTATTTTTAAATATATTTTATGTTCAGAAATCGATCAGTGACAATTTTATTATATGTTTAGCAGATAATTGCATATTTATCACAAATTTATTTTATGCTTGTGAAGTTGGTTTGGTTTTAAAATTCACCTATAACAATTGGTGAATGTATTTGAATGGTTATTTTATTATTAGATTAAATTTGTACATATCTGACTTTTGACCTCACATCTTGCCTTGCTCCAAAAAAGAAATGTTTAGTTCACTGCATACACACAAAGTATCAAAATTATTTTTTCTTTTCATTATATAACGTGCGGTTTCTATGACCTATTAATAGGATTGTTAATCATGTAATGTGCACTCTATAAGTAAAGTAAATTTATTATGTACATAAATTATGTTACTATTGAATGGGGAGAAAAATAAACGTATATTATTATTATTATCTACTAGGTGGTATTTTTTATACTTGTTTAATTCACAATTTTAGTCTCGTTGTAATCTCTGGATGACAACTTAAACTAAAGCAGGAGCTTTTAATTTTGTAGTCACATTTAATTATTTAAGCTTTCTGGTATACATGAGGGTTTAAACTAAACAAATGTTATTTAAATTTAGGTAGATTCTGAAATGTTTATGTAAGTATACATATCATAATCATACCACGCTGAACAAGCTTATAATTCACTTTAAAATTCAGAGAAATGAAGTTATAAGGACGGGCTTCGTATATTATTTCGCAATATACCTTTCATATCAACAATTCGTTAATTCATAGCAAGATATCTTATATCAAATGTTCCTTTAACGACATAAACGATTCCTTATTTATGCCAACAATACTGTCTTAGATAAAAATCCCTTTCCTTCATTTAACTGTTTGAAATTCTTAAAATGCTAGGTTATTTTTGAGAGAAGTGAGTAATAAATATATAAATAAAAATATATATTTTTTTAAGAACCAATATTTTTTTTTCTGGGATTTAATCAGTATAAAGTACAGTACAGTATAAATACCTAGATATTCGAAATTGTATGAATTCGAATTTGTATTCGAATCTGTATAAGTGGAAAAGATGGAATGTTAATACAATACAAATTACCTTGTAACATGGATCAAATAACAAAAAACATTTCTAAATAAATCCATAAACAAAGTCTACATCCGTTATTATACACTTACAAATATATCCTAACAGGAGGCTCGTTGATTCACCCCATGTGTAACTAACTGCACACGTCAGTCAGACTTAATTGTCTACGTGCGTTTTCAACTGAATTCATCACGTACCTACATGTTATTCTTTTTCGAAAAAAGATAATGGGGTTCCTGTAAGGTACAACGAGTTTATATTTCCCTTTCGTTCTCTCTGATTACTTATTTTTATTTGTAATGCAAACTTATTATAGGTAATTAAAAGATATAATAATAATACGCTATCGATATTATATATCAAAAATAAATATATATGGAAACAGAATATCTATTCTGAATATTTATCAAAATACGATTTGCTATTATTAAATATGTATGCATATATTTATTTATTGTAACATAGCTTATATAATCATATCTACTTTAACGTTTATATGTAAAACGAAGTGGTCGATTATTTTTTACTCCATTATCATTAACGCTTTACGCTAAGTCATGTTTGTCTTGACTTGCTTAGAGACAATTTCTAACTTTAGTTCCGGATGGGCATCTTTTCAATATATTTTGCAGAGTAAAAAACATTGGCTTTATGCTTCTAATAGATGTCAATTGTCAATTAAAATTTTATAAGAAAAAATAATACAACTTTTTCCTAAAAAATATTATTCTAAATAAATTTTAATAAACGAAAAAATGTTTAATCATCTGTTCAATAAGTATCAATTTAGTCATTATCAAAATAATAACTATTTTAGACTTTCATAAGAATATATTACTAGAAATCCAAGGCAAAAGTTTTAGGCCATAAATCCAAAAACAATAAATGGCAGTACTTGCAACGCCAGCTTGTGAATAATGTTAGTTTCTTAGCGATGTATTGCAGTAGGTAGTTCAAATTAAAATGGAAGTGCTAAAAGCACTCATACTATTGCTACAATTATACATATATTCACTTAAGAGAATACTATTATTAAAATATTTGAATATTCATCTTGAACACAAATTGGTATTAGCATTCTTAACAACTGATACTGGTAATTAAATTGGTATTATCATTCTTAACAACTGGTAATTAAATTGGTATAAGTATTCTTAACAACTTAAGGAGATAATAGTATAATAATATTCCATGATTTATCCAGTCGTAAACAATTAAATAACTCATCGGTATCTCCTGAACATAGCAGAACGTGATAATGCGGTTCAATCGTACTTTTTTAAAATAAATACCAGTCGTAATTACCATGGCGTTGTTGAGGTAAATCTATTATAGGAAACAAGGAAAATAATTTAGGAAATATATATTTTAGAAATTGTGTACTTTTTTGCGAAAACCATTTTTGAGATCATATTTTGTTGATATCTTGTTTGTCTAAAAATAAGACCGTAAAAAATAATAAAAGTTCTCATTAACTAGTATAAGTTCTCATTAAATCTTGGCTCACTCTCTCTATGATTTTACTAAAATTGTATTAGGAAGCTAATTGTACCAGAAAAACTCGTTATGATTCTAGGACATCGTTTTAGTTTATCGTAGTGGTTTCTTCACCATTTCATTTTCTCTCTCACTTCGACACATCCATCAGTAGTGTAGAGTTGATTAATTGGACAAAGAAAATGTTAATAATTTAATAAATATATGATTTATTTAAATACTGTAAAAAAAAGTATTAACTCAATATATTAATTATATTTACACAATAATAGATTTTTTAATAAATTTTCGCAATTTAAAATTAGTATAACTTAGTGTTATAACTTTTTTGTTATTGAGGCTTTAATTTTACATTTTCTACAAAAATATATATTTCATACAATACGATAAAAAAAATCATGTGAATAGAAAACAACTTCATATGAAAAGATCAAAACCGTTCATCTGTGATTAACACATAAATATATAATGTTCATAATGGTTCATTCAATGAATGTGCTTATTAAACAAAAAACATCGCATAAGTCCAGCTTTTTAATTAAATATAAATTTTAACAACAGATTAGTTATTTGTCTAAAAAACAAATCAGTATTATTGCCTTAACTTGTATGTACAGTAATTTTTGTTGCTTCTATTTGACTGTTTGCCGAATGGCGGACAGGATCGTCTGTCCGCTTATTTGCACCCATGCTGCATGAACCCATTAATCTTATTCTCACTACTGTTAGGTATATTACGTATAAAAATTACGAATAAAGATAAATTAATGATATATTACGAGATTTTTGTTCTAAATATTGATTATCAAGGGATATATGAGCTATACAAGAACTGTTTCATAGATGTTGAGAAATAAAATGTCAAACTCATTATAGGTTATGACAGTTACAGAACTAAAATAATAAGAAAAAGGATATCCATAGTAATATTTTAAATACTAAAGTAACTTCTGCAGTTTGTCTGCTTGTATGTTACACTGTAACTGCGTACAGCATACGTGACAGCGGAACAAAACCTGCTAATTGTGAAGTAATTTTACTTAGGGATGCTTTGAGGCGAGGTGAAAGACGTATGGTACTATATTTTGGAAATATGTAGCTTAGTTATTGCAATTCATTCCCAGTTTATGAAAAGGTAGTCCCGTGAACTCCAGCGAATAATGTAGACAAATACTTGATTGATTTACATTTGCCTATTTTGATTAACAGTGAATATTCAATTAAATATTCACCTTAAGCCTTCTATTATTCAAGTAGGATTTAAATATTTTGATATAATAATGTAAAGATAGCTTTTTTATATAATTTTGCATTAAAAATAAATCCACCCGAATTTTTTTATGGTTATGAAAATCTCGTAAAAATCGTAAAAATCCTGCAGTACTCTTTTCCATTTGTTTAAACTTCGTTTTAGTTTAATATGGATATTTTAAGATAATTGATTCTTCGACTATTCTTGTATCTTTTTAAAGCATCTGAGCTGTGGAGCTTACTGTTCTCTTGGAAATCAATATTCCCACGGATCACACATTAAGTTTCACAAGTATTTTGAACTGTTCAACGAACTATCCAGGGATAAATTTATAGTTAGTTTCTACGCGATAGAAGTTGGAGTGAGAAGTATAACAAAAAAAATCTCTCTACAATTTACTAAAAAAGTTTGGACTTTCTCGGACTATAATCGGTTCAGTTCTAGAACGTATTATAATGGCGGTATTATAGTAGGTTCTTTTCGGGTTTGGTTTGGTAGGGTGAGGAGTGTGGTCAGTAAAGCTGAACATTTATGCGCATCATAAAGAGATCCCTTAAACCTACACCAGGGTCGCAAGTCCCAGGCATTGTGTTTAATTCCCTGCACTCGCACGGTGAATCCATGGAATGCTAAGAAGCTTCGTCTCACTTGATATTTTTGAAGAAAATATTTCATAAGATAAAATTTAGAAAAAAACAAAGAGCCTTAATAGATTTTATCATTGTAAACAATCTCTGTTGATGTTATCTGAGATGGAAGCCATTCCATCTGTTTTTTCCTTCTAAAGTTTGTTATTACGAGAAAATATTTCTCTTTCTTTAGTTTAAAATTATAAATGTAAACTTGTTTGCGATTTCAGAATGAGAACAATTACTCATATAACATTATTAATGTTTAAAAAGTTTTTACAAATAATTTTTCACAAAATTTTATATCGGAAACTCGCGTAAAAAATTACTCACAAGGAATGATAATTAATGTCTAGTTATTAAATATAGATCGAAAATTATGAGAATTACATTTATTTAATAATCAAGAACTTGCTAAGTTGTAAATATATTTCTGTTTTGTGTAATACCTGGTTTAATTTTTTTTAAGTCCTGTGAGGACATTTGATATCGAATCGTATAGTCTAAGTCCTCAATGATTAACTTCGTTAAGTAGACACCATCGTCAACGTACGTACAACGGTCTCCCGACGCAAAGACTTCAATAAGTACATAATAATATTATTTTTATCCTTTTTATATTGTGTTTATTTTTAATTTTAAATATTTTTTTATATTAAGATTAATTAATAAAATAATAATAATATTACTTTTATTTATTTATTCTTTATTGCACAACAAGTAAAGTTTAAGTTGCATCGATTGCATCCATATTGTACATCTTTTTTTCCGGCACGAATTTGTTTGCATTGTTGGGAGTCAAATTTGTTATGTATCAAAAGGATAGCATATACCATATAGGATTTATTATTTACAAAAACTCAAGAGTATAACACAAAAATCTTAATACAATTTGTTTGTCCTTATAAGCTTTTTGCTATTATTGCATTTCCATACGTCAGTATCGAAGTTGTTAAACTTCCCAAAGCTATAACCGTCTAGTCACTAAACTATACTTGGAATAATGTAAATAGTGAATAAAAACATTTGAGGTTATTATATTTAGTATTTATAATTAATATGCAGATATTAGCTGTAGAGCTAATTAATGTGAAGTGAAGCCTGAATGAAGTTAAAAATATGTGATGAAACAGTGATGATTTCCTGATATTCCTGACTGTCACTGTCATAATTCACTAGTTTGATCCGTTTTAACTCTATTCAAAACTGTTCGGTCCGAATAGTCTGTTAATCAAACATTCAATTAATTATTTACTTAATCAAGTATTAAGTTAATTGCTACTCTGATAAGTTTAGGTTGGATTTGAATGAAACTCGAACGACATGTCAAATGTAATGAACCTTAATTATATACCTTTAGCTTACAATTTTAATGTAGTATAATTTCTGTATGACTTAAACGTTTGAGTCTGAAATATAAGAATAGGTAGTATAATAATTTTGTTGAAATTTGTTAAATATTTATTTATTTGAGAGCTAATAATTAACAAGTTAGATTTCATATTATAGTAAAGACCTGAAAATAATATTTATATGTTAATAATAAGTATATTATTTAATATTAAATATATCAATATCAAGGTAAATAGGTCAAAACATTCCGTTTTTGCTAATAACTTTTCTGATAGTATGAGAGTTCATTGAACGTATTGGATTGGCAGGTGATTACCGAGGTACGTAAATGGATTCATTGGAAATGAATTTTTTATTTACTTCTATTGCTAAAAATGAAAGACTGTCAAAATACCTATCGTAATTGATTTCTTATAAAAATTGCATACAAATATAAATAAATATTTATTTTCAGATCTCGAAGCTAATAGAAGAAAATAAGTTTTAAATATTATGTACCGCTGGTAAGGTATTTTAACTATCAACACTTTAACTTTTTGGTTAAAATATCTTAGAAAGATTCGATGATTTTTAATCACATATCTTTTTAATAAACATCATTTTTAGTAATGAACAATATTTTCCATCACTATTTAATTTATACATGTAATATAAATAACATTTCGTGGTAAATGTGTTCAGCTTCATTAGTCAGACACAGTGTGTGAATATATCAAATAGGAAACCAATTTCAATGATTCAGAACAAAATGTGTGGCGCTAAAAAAAAGATGTGCTCCCAGCTCGCTACTGGCAACTTATTGGACCTTTTCCTACATTAAGATCTTAAAATAGAAATAATTGAAGAGAGTTTTATACATTTTATTATTTAGTATTCATTTAAAATGTTTATTCCAGATAATTAAGTAATAAATAATTACGTATACAGTTACAAATACTATTTTAAACAAAATATTATTTACAGGCAGTCGTGTCTTTTTTAGAAAATTATGTGTTTAAAAATTAATATTCTTTTCATAATTTCTTTAAATGAAAATTACACTTGATGTAAGATAATATGACAACAAGGTTCTGATTTGTTTTGTTTTTTTTTTAATCAACACAATTGGTATACTTAGTATACAATTTCGTTCTAAACTTCACCAAGTAAGTGCAGATCAAATTTCAAGTAAAGCGTTACGTCAAGCTAGAAACGTACTTTCTACTTACAATGAAATAAGATGAACATCTCAACATTTCAAGGAAGATTTTTTAAATATATATTTTCAACAACCACCGACATTCAGCCTTCAGGATCTTAAAACAGTTAAATAAATATGATAAAAATAATAAATTGTTTTAAAAAGGAAGTTAACATTTTTTTTATGTCCTTACTTCATTTACGAATTAATTATTTTGTGTTGAAATAGTGGTACAAAAGTAGGGCTTACTAATACTCATAAATAGCTGGTAAAATCGCGCCCATCTGGGAAAACATTAGCTCACAATGAAACACAAAACAGTACAAATCCTAAAATAATAAATCAAATCTATTTGGTCCGGTATAAGGGATCTACCAGGATCTATTACTATTATGATTACTATTTAGATATTGGTTCAAAAGTAGTCCTATTAATTTTTTTATAAAATATATATTTTAATACCATACTGTATATTTTAATGTCGAAAAACTTTAAATATGAGCAAAATAAACATAACCAAAAGGGCAATAAAAACTTTCAGGGTACTAGTCAGTAAATGAATTTAAAATGTTCACTTTATAAACATTAAAAGTATAGGAAAAGCGCAACCAAAACTTAAAAAATGAGAAAACTTGCATCATTTACGCCTCAGCTAAATATTAGGTATTCAAATATATTTATGAACAGCGGGATAAGCCAAAACGTCTACAACTGCATGTTTAAACAGAAAACAGATAGGGAACCGTTTTGCAGTTGTAATGTTTACAGAAGGAAATTCAAAATCAACTAAAATGTTTCTGTTATTCATTCATTCATTCATTCAGAGTTCATGAGCTTCACAAAATCTTTCATTACTTTAGTTTCATAGCGACACTAAACATAAAAATTTTGGAATTTTGTATTAGAATTTGAGTAAAATGTATTATAGTATTTAAAAGTATAAAACATTTTGTTTGGCAAATATTAAGTTAAATCAGAGTGTGTAGTATAAATAAATAGATATTATCCTCAACATTTTGTTTAAATACTAATGAATTAAATAAATGAGAGTTATTTAATTCATTCAAAAGTGATAAGGATTATTTTTATTTTTTTTGTTTGGTTGTTTTTTATTTAGGTATATCTTTAATGTACGTGCGATCACTGAAATACTAATAATTAAAAATATGATGATTGTTTTTTTAAGGCCAAGGACGACAGATAAAATTACAGATTTTTTTTCGTCAGTTCTATATATTGTTTTTGTATTTGCTTATAGGTATTGTTTTTGTATTTAGAATTTTATACGTAAACATTTTTAACCCCGACCCAAACAGAGAGGCGTTATAATTTGGACGTGTGTCTCTGTTTGTCTATTTGTAGCTTCGTAGCAGCCAAACGAATAGACGGATTGGATTGCGGTCTTTTTTGATCAAAAGCCCGCTTTATCGAGATGGTTCTTAGCCATATTTAATCGAATTAGAAGCATTCGTCTTCAAGATATTGAGCTTTTATTAGTGCTGGCTAAAGATTTTAATGCAGTATTTATAGTAATTTATAAAACAAGTGAAAAATCACAAATTACAGTATATAAACTAATAACATAACTTTAAAAGGCAGAAAAAAATATTAATTAAAAATTTTAAGAAATAATATTCAAGGTAATTACTTATTCAAGTTGTTGCGTCGGGGAACGCAACATCTTGAATATAATATCCTGATTCTAATAAATAATATTAAACCACCCATATCTATTTTAATTAAAAATATATTTTATTCCATCTGTTCAGAAATTTGGTTCTATACTGCCTTTATGGAACAGTCGATTTATTTATAGAACAAATTCGTATATTAAAAAAATATTTATTATTAAAAATATTTATTATAAAAAAAAGTTGTTAATAATTAAATTAATTATTATTAAAAATAAGTTAAAAAGAAAAGGAATCTTTGCAAAAATGTTCTCTAGTTTACATAGATAACAGAAACAAATGAAGTCCACAAACTCCCTACAGGCGTTAGGTTTGTATTTTTGCCGCTCAATTTCTTCAATGGACTCCTAACGAGTCTCGTTTCTTTAGAGACAACAGTGTTGAAAAGAGATCCTTATTATATTTATACATTTTGACTTATAATTGCCGTTGGAGCTTGATTTATAGGATTAAATTATTCATCTAATAAAACAAACATAATTATAATCATTTGTTCATATATTTTTTAGTTTAGCTTCTCCTATAATTGTACTTTATAGTATATAATTTCATATATTAATAGTAAATAAGTTAATATGAAAAAAATATATAAAAGATATAAAAAGAAAAGTTTATGTGTATGTAAAGGCCTGCTTGTTTTATATTTATAACATTACCTTGATATCAAAGAAATAACAATGCCGCCATATATGATATCTGAAAGGAATGTTGTTTGAATTGATTGATTAAGCATCGCAAATATTATTATGAAATATTTATGAATCAAACCATAAATAACAAGTCACGCATTACGTGCACGTGTACGCAACGATTCTGGAACCGCGGAGAGGAGTTATTATTCCATAATTAAAAAGGGGGGGGGGGGTAAATAATGTTTTATGCTTGTTGCGGTGACATTACTGAACTCTGGGTTTGGAAGCTTCGATAGTCTTTTATTTATATTAGCTTCAACATTGCTTGACATGCACCGCTTGGGATTATATCGCTTATGTGTCTCATTATAATTTTTCTTTTGGTTAAATTTTATACACTGATAAAAGCCACAACCTTAATAACATTGAAAATATTGTTAACATTTAACCGTTTTCTACAAACTTTCAATAACAGTGGCAACAATTTCTAGTATTTTCGGCTTAAAAGTACCTATATCATGGGTTTGCTACAAATATAATGAAATAATAGCATATTGTTATTATTTAAAAAAAATATTGTATGGTTTTATTTAATAATGGGCCTTGTAGTTATAGGAATTTCTTTATTATCTAAAGTGTACATTGTTTGTACCTATATTAATTATAACAATTTATCACGTATTTCTCATTGCAATTGTAATTAATGATTTTGCAATTGCAATTGAATTAAGGAACGAGTTAAAATAACGAATGAATGGATTGATTCATCATGTTGGTAAATGTTTTACATAATTTATAAGTACAGTTTTAAACTTTCAATCTAATCTAAGTTAAAAACTTTTATTATTTTTTTTTGCAACATTTGTTTCATCTTGACGTGTCTGAATAAATGTAAAAGATTTTCATGGAATACAGAAATTTTGAGTTTGACTTTGACTACATATGCACAAAACTTGTTTTTTTATACATTGGATTATCTGGATTTTCGATTATCCGAATGCCTTACAAGTTACGACAGCCATTAAAATAAAAGTTAAATAAAAATAAGTGATAAATTTAAAATGTAAAATATGACAAAACGAAAAATGGTAAATAAAACAATTTTAATTTATTTTATTTGCAAACTATTTCCGCACTATATATGCGTACATAGGTATGTGAATGCGTGTGTGTAGTCAAACTTTGCGCATGTGATTCGATAAGATATCTATCAGTTTTGGAAACGCGTTTTTAGTATTTAACTATAACTATCTTTATACAATCAAGTAGATTAAATAACACTATAACGATACGATAATAATTTTAGATATAAAAGTATTAAATGAGTATACTCTAGATATAATGTAGATAAAAACTACATTTGTGTACCTACATAAAATGTATAGGGTAAATGCCGGATACTTGCCCCACTTTTTAAAAAAGCTCTTTTATTAAAATTGTGTACCAAAATATTTTATATTCAAAGTGTATTCTTAAACATTGATTATAAATCTTCTAGCATAGCCTATTTTTTCAAATATAAGTATTATTAGTTTTGAGTAAATCCGGTTTAATTTGACCTCTAAAAAGGGGGATAGTTGCCTACTATGGCGGATAGTAGCCTAACGTTAAAAATGATTCGGGGGATACTTGCCTAATGTGAGGATAGATGCCTGTATGATTTTTTTTTCAAATAAAAATGAACGTATATTAATTTAAGTAATCAGTATTTATTATTAAATACAATCTTTTATGAAGTATTAATTAAAGTTAAATAATACATATAAAATTAAAACAAAAATAGACTCCAAAATGGTAATTAGGTATCCAAAATACCTAAGAATGAAATATTATTATTTATTTAAAAGATAAAACAATAAAGAAAATAAGAATTAACTTTGGCATTAGCATCTATTAAGTAAGTATTCAGTCCTTATTATTTACTGAGATCCTTTATTAAGTACGAAGTACTAAGAGAAGTTAAATTATTATATAATCAACACTTCAAAATACTAAAGTTTTAATTGTAAGTTAGTGAACGTGTATTATTTTTAATTTAATTTTAATATTTATCTTAAATATTGATGATGAACCCCAATATTAAAGATATAAAAAACAACTTTGGCATTAGCATTTAATATCACCAGAAGCCAAGGTTTTCAACTTGCCACATCTCATGCAATTGTTATTGAATGTTGTACAAGTTTCATGCAACCACATACGACACATCTCGCATTGTATCCAATCTGATTTCGATTTAGTTAAATTATAATTTTCAAAACATTCTGCACAATAATTATCTACTGAAACTTCATTATTTGTATTTTTTTCAGTCGATTTATTTATAGAACAAATTCGTATATTAAAAAAATATTTATTATTAAAAATATTTATTATAAAAAAAAGTTGTTAATAATTAAATTAATTATTATTAAAAATAAGTTAAAAAGAAAAGGAATCTTTGCAAAAATGTTCTCTAGTTTACATAGATAACAGAAACAAATGAAGTCCACAAACTCCCTACAGGCGTTAGGTTTGTATTTTTGCCGCTCAATTTCTTCAATGGACTCCTAACGAGTCTCGTTTCTTTAGAGACAACAGTGTTGAAAAGAGATCCTTATTATATTTATACATTTTGACTTATAATTGCCGTTGGAGCTTGATTTATAGGATTAAATTATTCATCTAATAAAACAAACATAATTATAATCATTTGTTCATATATTTTTTAGTTTAGCTTCTCCTATAATTGTACTTTATAGTATATAATTTCATATATTAATAGTAAATAAGTTAATATGAAAAAAATATATAAAAGATATAAAAAGAAAAGTTTATGTGTATGTAAAGGCCTGCTTGTTTTATATTTATAACATTACCTTGATATCAAAGAAATAACAATGCCGCCATATATGATATCTGAAAGGAATGTTGTTTGAATTGATTGATTAAGCATCGCAAATATTATTATGAAATATTTATGAATCAAACCATAAATAACAAGTCACGCATTACGTGCACGTGTACGCAACGATTCTGGAACCGCGGAGAGGAGTTATTATTCCATAATTAAAAAGGGGGGGGGGGGGGGTAAATAATGTTTTATGCTTGTTGCGGTGACATTACTGAACTCTGGGTTTGGAAGCTTCGATAGTCTTTTATTTATATTAGCTTCAACATTGCTTGACATGCACCGCTTGGGATTATATCGCTTATGTGTCTCATTATAATTTTTCTTTTGGTTAAATTTTATACACTGATAAAAGCCACAACCTTAATAACATTGAAAATATTGTTAACATTTAACCGTTTTCTACAAACTTTCAATAACAGTGGCAACAATTTCTAGTATTTTCGGCTTAAAAGTACCTATATCATGGGTTTGCTACAAATATAATGAAATAATAGCATATTGTTATTATTTAAAAAAAATATTGTATGGTTTTATTTAATAATGGGCCTTGTAGTTATAGGAATTTCTTTATAATCTAAAGTGTACATTGTTTGTACCTATATTAATTATAACAATTTATCACGTATTTCTCATTGCAATTGTAATTAATGATTTTGCAATTGCAATTGAATTAAGGAACGAGTTAAAATAACGAATGAATGGATTGATTCATCATGTTGGTAAATGTTTTACATAATTTATAAGTACAGTTTTAAACTTTCAATCTAATCTAAGTTAAAAACTTTTATTATTTTTTTTTGCAACATTTGTTTCATCTTGACGTGTCTGAATAAATGTAAAAGATTTTCATGGAATACAGAAATTTTGAGTTTGACTTTGACTACATATGCACAAAACTTGTTTTTTTATACATTGGATTATCTGGATTTTCGATTATCCGAATGCCTTACAAGTTACGACAGCCATTAAAATAAAAGTTAAATAAAAATAAGTGATAAATTTAAAATGTAAAATATGACAAAACGAAAAATGGTAAATAAAACAATTTTAATTTATTTTATTTGCAAACTATTTCCGCACTATATATGCGTACATAGGTATGTGAATGCGTGTGTGTAGTCAAACTTTGCGCATGTGATTCGATAAGATATCTATCAGTTTTGGAAACGCGTTTTTAGTATTTAACTATAACTATCTTTATACAATCAAGTAGATTAAATAACACTATAACGATACGATAATAATTTTAGATATAAAAGTATTAAATGAGTATACTCTAGATATAATGTAGATAAAAACTACATTTGTGTACCTACATAAAATGTATAGGGTAAATGCCGGATACTTGCCCCACTTTTTAAAAAAGCTCTTTTATTAAAATTGTGTACCAAAATATTTTATATTCAAAGTGTATTCTTAAACATTGATTATAAATCTTCTAGCATAGCCTATTTTTTCAAATATAAGTATTATTAGTTTTGAGTAAATCCGGTTTAATTTGACCTCTAAAAAGGGGGATAGTTGCCTACTATGGCGGATAGTAGCCTAACGTTAAAAATGATTCGGGGGATACTTGCCTAATGTGAGGATAGATGCCTGTATGATTTTTTTTTCAAATAAAAATGAACGTATATTAATTTAAGTAATCAGTATTTATTATTAAATACAATCTTTTATGAAGTATTAATTAAAGTTAAATAATACATATAAAATTAAAACCAAAATAGACTCCAAAATGGTAATTAGGTATCCAAAATACCTAAGAATGAAATATTATTATTTATTTAAAAGATAAAACAATAAAGAAAATAAGAATTAACTTTGGCATTAGCATCTATTAAGTAAGTATTCAGTCCTTATTATTTACTGAGATCCTTTATTAAGTACGAAGTACTAAGAGAAGTTAAATTATTATATAATCAACACTTCAAAATACTAAAGTTTTAATTGTAAGTTAGTGAACGTGTATTATTTTTAATTTAATTTTAATATTTATCTTAAATATTGATGATGAACCCCAATATTAAAGATATAAAAAACAACTTTGGCATTAGCATTTAATATCACCAGAAGCCAAGGTTTTCAACTTGCCACATCTCATGCAATTGTTATTGAATGTTGTACAAGTTTCATGCAACCACATACGACACATCTCGCATTGTATCCAATCTGATTTCGATTTAGTTAAATTATAATTTTCAAAACATTCTGCACAATAATTATCTACTGAAACTTCATTATTTGTATTTTTTATTTTTGAAGCAACATTTTTAACTTTTAATATATTTTCTTTATCTCTAATAGATGATTTATTTTTTTTACCTTTGATGGAAAGACCTTTAGTTGCTTTTCCTTTCGATGTTTTTAAACTTAAAATATTTTCTTCCTTTTCACTGCTGGAACTGTAGATACAAATTTTTCACTGCTCTTAATATCTCTATATTGTTTTGATTTTTTATTTTTTTTCTAACAACTGATTTGTTTTTTTTTCTTCCTTTTGTTTAATTATACTTGTTTTTTTACTTTCTCAATTTCATTCTTCTTCTCGATTATTTTATGATCCGATTTTAAAATTTCTGCTGATTGTCTAGCCCTTTTAGACATACAGCCCTAGGGCAACTATCCGCAAAAGACAGTAGGGCAACTATCCTTTTTGATACGGATTCTTGCCCTATTTATTTACAAAATAAATAAAAAATATTTAACAATAAAACGTAATAAACAGTGCAATTTAAACTCTAATGTATTCAAAGAAATATTTTTTTTTATAAAATCGCAATCAGTTATAAAAATATTTAAAAGAGATTACATACGAATATAATTATGACGCTCATCAAAGAGTCGCCGCGGAAGATTTTTACTCACACGGACCAAAAATGTGCGCCTACTTCAAAGACTTATGAGGCACTGAGGCCTAGGCGGGGTACCCTTTTAATAATGACTAAATAGAAACACTGTCAATAAGTCTAACATAGAGTATTTGAAACTGAGGCATGTATCCGTCCGAGGCAACTATCCGGCTTTTACCCTATACATATGTATATAAATATGTAGAATTTTTATACGTACAACTTACATATAAATGATCAAAAGTTTATGTAAGTATTTATTATATGTTTATTTTTAATAAATTTTGTTGCCGAGGTTTCATACACCTCGTGTGCTTTCCTACCGAACACGTCATTATCACAGGTCTTATAAATATGCATTCGTACAGGTTATTAGAGGTAATATTATATTTTTCCAGATATTTTTTTTACTTACATAAAAATATGCACAAATTATTAATCATCATTTTAGGCTTGGCTAATGAATCTATATACATTATTACAAAAATAGGTAATATACCATATAAAAATATCCGTCTAGTTAATATATTATGTTTTATCAAGTCTTAAATAATCATGCATAAGGGGAACCAAAATATAATTTATATATTTTTAGTTAAGTAGCAGTAGTTTTAGTTCCATTATAAATCCCGATTAAGAAAATGTGTATATAATTAAAACTATCACATGCGGTCAGGGCCCTTTCTTATATATACATAGAATTCTCCCATTGTAATATATTTAATTGATCGGAGATTCCTAATTGCTATCTAGTTTTCTTTGAACTTAGAATTAAATTAAGAAAAAAACTTTGAAAATATATTATTATTTATTGACCATAGCAAAATAATATATATATTCCTGATCAAAATAACATAACCGAAAAGGTTTTTGAGCAAATCTCTCACGTCAAGTTAGGTTGCTAAAGCCGGTCAGATTTATGGGACTCTGCCAACTACCTTTTACCCAAACTATTTGCCCAAAGCAAGGTAGATTTATGAGCGTCTAGTGTCACAGTTCTTTTTTTAAAAACATGTGGGCCTTGTTATAAATCACAAATGCGGTTTTTTGGAAAAATATGACCACTTAATGACAAATGTTTTCTAAACACTTTTGTGTTGTGTGTGTTAACTAGGTATTCACTAGGGACAACTTTCAGTTAATTGCTACATTAAAACCTTATTTAGTTATTCCACTTCCTTATGGGACCTTTGGAAGATTAACAGAAAATTAATGGTTCTTGTTGTAAAGATTTCTTCTCGGGGAAAAGTTAGTTAAGAAATAAATAAAAAATCTTAAGAAGTTTATATTTTTAACGAAAAAAAAGGTTGTTTTTAATTTATTCTAATTTATTTCTTGTAAATAAATTAGAATTAATTAAAAACAAAAATTATTGTAATATATTATGAATTAAGGAACAAAAACACAAACAGTATAAATTAAGGAACAGAAAAGAAAACAAAACTAGGAAATGAAAAAAAAAAGTTGTTATTAATAAAATAAATTACATATTTAATTTTATTAATAACAACTTAAGGAGTTATGTAATACTCAATAATTTCACATAAATTTAAACCAATGACCAATAGCCAATGGTCAATTATATTTATTCCTTAAGTTTTATCAGATAATTTATAATAAAATTCATTTAATTATGGTATTAATATAAAAAAATCACAGTTTTTCCCTCAGTGAAATATAATGTTAAAATAAGTATTTAAAAGTACCGACTACCGAGATAACTACATGAACCAAAAGGAAACAGGTGGGCTACGACATACAAATTACTGGGGCTTGAGAGTGAGTTTTATGTTTAATATATTTGGCAGAATCATACACAAATTATATGATATTATTTTTACGGAATATTAGGTATATATTTGTATTGTTAAAAATGATAAAATATGTTTTTATTCTTTGAATGTTTAGCTATGTTACTTAAAGAGTAGGTAAGTTGTAAAGACAATACATGAAAAACAGTCTTAATTGAGACAGGTAGGGGCCGATGGGGGAATTTCGGACGCTTAAGCGGAATCACAAATAAAAAACAAACTATTAATAATAATCAGTCTGTTTTTATTAATTATTAAACTATACTTATTAACCTATTAAGTCAACATTAATTATTATATGAAATCAATCAAAATTTATAAAATTTTAATCAAAAACAAAAACATATATGTCCGTAATTACCCTTAGCTCTTGGGGTAAATACGGACCAGTGCTGGGTTAATTGCGGACAACATGGGGAATTTACGGATAAGGTTCTATTTTATTTGCAGAATTCACAAACGTAGCCTCTTGAAGAACAGCCAGCACTGCAGTTTTCATGTGCCCAATTCATACATTTAGAACGTCATAATCCAGTCTTCGGTGGGTGGGTCACAATACTTTTCCTGACAATAAATTATTTAAGTTTCTTAAACATTTTGGTCGATTTTCTTTGGTGCTTTTTGGTTTTTTAATCGTAGTTTTGATCTTTTCTTGTTCCAGGTTCTTTCTTTTCTTTTCTTTTTTCTTTTGTTCTTTTTTCTCTAGGTTTACTTTATCCGGTGTGCTAGTGAAAATAATATAATGCCTTTTTTTTAACCAATCGTTTAGTTCGAGTAGGTTTTAGAGTTGGTACTTGCACTACATCACTAAGTGGTACTGTTTTGGGCATGGTACTGACACAGACTTTTTTCACTTAATCAAAAAGGGTCGCTCTGGGGATGCCATACTTTTCTGCCACCTGTCGAAAAGGAGTCTTTCTCTTTTTAATTTCTTGCGCAGCTCTTTTTAAAGTTTCAAGAGTGTAAGCTGGTTTTTTTTTTTCTTAATATATTTTCGAGGCATATGTATTAAAGAAATATTCCTATAGGTTTTCATAAATAATGGGGTAAATACAGACGTCCGTATTTACCCCAGGCCATTTGTCCGCAATTGACCTAAACGACCTAGAAAATGTACAACATCAAAATTTTTAGAGTAAGAAAATTTATCAAGTTAAACGGTTGTGTTATTTACTCGTCATTAACATTGCAATCGACAAAAATATGACTTTTTTACTAACACTTATTCTTCTTAAATAACATTTAAAACAGTAAATACCAAAAATTTAATCTAATTCCCAAAAAAAATTAATAATCACTTACTTTAAAATGGGCGTGAGGCCTCCTATCGGGATTGTGTGTTAGGCACTAAAGATGGTTGAAAGTAACACGTGATCGCGACAGAAGGACGTGGGCGGCAGAGATAACGTAGATATGTTATATAATATAATATGTTAGTCCGTATTTACCCCGCGTCCGTATTTCCCCCATCGTCCCCTACCTACTCACGCGGTCTCGCTTGTGAAATGAGTGCACTAATTCAGAAAACCCAAAGATTTTTTCGAAGTTAGAAACATCATTCATTTAATGTTTGATAGTAATATATTTCGTACTAAACACTTTCACTATTAACTTTTATACATTTTGCATATTATCAAAACTTTTTGGATAAATAGATATAGTATCTAAATATGAATATAAAAACAAAAAAAAAACGTGCAAAGCAGGTCTTATTGGTGAAGCAATCAACAGAACAGATAACATTTTGGAGAAAGGAGTAGCCAATAAGTAGGCGGTAAAAAATATATAATACTATTAGTATTGTATTTTATCGCTATAACTCTATTTTCAATATTACTATTATTTCTTATTACTAGGAGGACATTTGTAAGGTTATATTCTTTACCATATCTGTCTATTAATAAGAATATTTCTCTTTGTGTGAAATCCTAGAATCGGTAGATTATAGTTAGTAATATGATTAAAAGAGATTTTAGTACAAAATATTTATTAAACTTAATAATACAATAGGTTTAGTCTTTTCTTGGTTCTTAATTTAAAAATCATAAATTCACAGCATAACAAGGTAACGGTCAGACAAAAGTAGTCATTTTAATGACCATAGACCACTCTTGAAAAATTTTATTAATGGCAACTTATTATTATATATTCTTTTCTATTACAACAAAATATTTGCTCATAACATTACTGGTAACACGTTTCCTTTCCAAGCCCCGCAATTCTGGTGGTGATGGCAATTTACCGGACGTATTTAACCGTTAGAAAGAACACTCGCATTGATCCATTCAATTGTTCGTAAGTAGGAAAAGCGAGTAAATGACTTGCGATAAACGTCTTTCCTTACTTTTTTTATACATATATGTGTGATTTTATTTTTTCTTTTTCTCGTTATTTGTCTTACCAAAAAATATTTTTTGTTCTAAACATTTATTTGAAATATAGTGTGTGTGTTTTTACTGAAAGACTTTGAAGTAAAAATATATTTAAAAAGAATACTGAGGACAATAACAGAAACGCAGAAATCTTTGAAATATTCTTTCCTCTTTATTTAAATATTTACCTGTGTTCTACTTTTTTTTTATAACAAATCTGTTTAAGATACATAATTTTATAAATAAATGAATAGTTTAAATAAAATTTATTTTGATTTAATATTTACTATAATAAGGTCTAGTGTACATAGATAAAAGAGAGAAATAAGTTAACGATCTCTTTACAGTTGTTTGGGACATATTTTAGTGAGCTCAATTTTCTTAACATTCTTTTAACGAGGCTTGTTTGTTCACAGGCTCTCAATGACTTTGTTTTCTATTACACGTTTGCAACGTAAGCTTTATAACTTTTTTAGAAATAAAAGGTTATATATGTGTATACTAACTATCGGAATAATGGTATATTAATCGATAGTTAAACATATTTAAAAAATATATATATAGAATTAAAAAATCGTCGACAAGGGTAAGCCTCCAAAGTGTACCTTCTAGGAAAGTATCCTATAGCTCTGTCAATGAAACAGTCGTCTCTTTACTCGCCTCGATCAGTCTAGCATTGTATAATATATCATTTTCGTTATCAGGTTGGCAACGATATATTAGAGTTGAAAAAATGAGTCGATAATTTTTGATTCTATATTTATTTAAAATGTATTAATGTTGAGTTAAATAAATTCAAATTTATTCGCAACATTACCTAGCAGACACGTTAGAAATATCTATGGCTTTTCAGGTGAGACGTCTACGTAGAATAATTTGGGCTCGTTTGTTGTTGTTACTGAATAACGCAGGTAATGGGCTGCATTTACACCATACCTGCCAAGACATTAATTCAAATTAATTAAACCAACCATGACAATTCTTGGTTGCTTTATTCTTTAAATTTAAATGAAGTCCTGTTGCATTAATAAAATTGTATACATAATCTTGTTTTATTTATATATCTAACTGTTGCAAATTTCGCTTAAATTAGAGCAGCTTGTCCTTTTTTGGCCACTTGCCCATATTGGAGAAAGTGTATACTGGAACTGGCTCACGAGCCAGTGCCAGTATTCACTTTCACTTTCTCCAATAGCCTGTGACACGTCACTGGCTATTGGAGAAAGTGAAAATTGGCACTGGTTCATGGTTTTTCTTTAACTGGTATAGTTATCTAGAGCAGCAAGAGGTTGAATTGATCAGTCCATGATAAAAATATGATGCGGTCTTCCACCTTGGGTATTAGGACATTCCTTGAAAAATGGTCCTTTTAAATGGGCCACTGTTAAATGTATGTGAAAGTGTCTATCTGGTCATCTGTCAGTAGTATAGGATTCGTTTGTGGACTATTTTAATATGTATAAGTATTCAAGTAAAATAAGTAATTGTATAACAATAAAAATTTAAATACATTATTTTATTAAAGTAAAGAATATTAATTATTTCTGAAAAAGAAATAGTGATATAATTTTAATTGTACCGAGTTAAGTTACGAATATAAGAAAAAATATTTCCATTATTTCCATCTAAAATATTTCAATACTTAGGGCCCGACCTCCAGCCCCCACCCCCCCCCCCCCCCCCGTGCCCCCTTGTACAATTATTTAGATGGATATTGAATTTCCACAAAAGTTTTTTCGCCACATGGGCCGTACTTTCAAAATAACAAGATCGATGGACAATTTTAGCACATATAAATAAGTTTTCATAATAACACATTCCCCACAAATTATAATCCGATAGTAATTAGATATGCTATCACTACACAACCGTTACAAGACAATTTGGAATATATATTTTATATTTAATGTTACCTTCCAATTATATTTATTCAGAAGAAACTACATTTAAAAGTAGCTAAGGATCCCATCTAGTACAATAGAGTCACCATTATCCAATTATTGAAAGTTGAATGCATGTGGGATGTATGTAAGATGGTTATGAAACAGTATATGGCGGTAGGAGTTTCGGTATTCCTAACGATGGAGGTGAGGCCTTGATCCCAAATGAGCAGTTCGGCTTTAGAGCCAACCATTCATGTTCCCATCAGGTGCAACGCCTCACGGAGTACATACTGATAAAGGGCCACTGTCAGGGCCAAGAAGCATAGGACAGGAGCGCTCTTCCTCGATGTAGCTAAGGCGTTCGACATGGTCTGGCACAATGTACTGGTGTACAAGTTATACCAGTTCAAGGTGTCGGACAGACTCGTACTCATCATACGGGACTACCTGTCGCTCCTTTCGCTACAGAGTGGAAGGCGTTTTGTCAACCCCCCGCCCCATCAGGGCGGGTGTTCCCCAGGGTTCAGTTCTCTCGCCCATCCTCTACTCCATCTACGCTAGCGATATTCCTAGACCGCGATCTAAAGTGCACCTTGCCATGTACGCGGGCGATACCGCGCTTTACACGTCCTCTAAGGATCTCTGGGAGATATACCATCCGCAGTCGACTCCCTCAAGAGTTGGCTGCGGAAATGGCGGATCGAGGTAAACCCTCAGAAGAGCGTTTCGGTGCTCTTCGAACGGGGCCCCCCAAGGATCCTCCCGCGAATCAAACTCTTTGATAAACCGATACCTTGGAAAGACGAGGCAAAATACCTAGGTGTAACGTTAGATAGAAAGTTAGTTTTCACTGCGCATATTAGGACCGTTCGTAGCAGAGCGGCCTATATATTAGGTCGTTTATATCCGCTGTTAGGCAAGCGGAGTTATGCTCGTGAACGGGTGCTGCTTGCGGTGACTGGTTGTGTGGCAGGCCGAAGATTTATATATATATATATATATTTACTGTTATTATTATTTAATTTTCGTTGCCTGAAATCATTGAGCTTCTTTTCCGATTGATTGCGACGGTTCTAGTTGTTCCAAAATTGCATTTAAGTTTATAAAATAAATAAAATTGACTCATTTGCAGGGTTGATGTTATAATTTATAAGTCAAACATTGTTAAATTTTATTTAAAAAGAGCAACTGTTGAGTTTCTGGCCAGCTCTTCTCAGCAGAACAGCATTCCGAGCTGGTGGTAGCTTACTCACAGACTGACTATACTGACCAATTTAATGTAATTGACGATTCAAAAGTGCGTGTAAATGCCTACTTGAATAAAGATATTTTGAATTTGAATTTGAATTTGAATACGTTCCGTCATGTCCTATGCGAGTCCCGCTTTTGCGCACGCTAATCTGAAACCCCTTCAGGTGATTCAGAACAGGTTTACACGGATTGCAACCGGGGTGCCGTGGTTCGTACGCAACATCGATCTCCACAGAGACTTAGACCTTCCGACCATCGCTCAGTACTTCAAGGGGCTTTCCCAAAAGTACTTTGAACGTGCTGAGTGACACCCGAACCCACTGGTGGCTGACGCCGCAGAGTATAGACCACGTAAGACTACTTTAGTCAGAAAAAGAAGACCCAAGTCGGTACTCATTGACCCCGACGACGCGTTCGCAGTAGGTAATAACGTGTACGCGTAGGCATAAGTGACACCACACAACATACAGACACACACCGTCTATTCCGGTATAGACGAGGTCCCAACTGAGTAAGTGCTCCGTTGCTCCGGCGTTCTGCCGTCGGAGGACGCTAGTGTCCAAATTTCCTTAGCTTCCCTCCTGACTAACGAGGCCCCGAGCCGAGGTCCGTGTCTCAATCTGAGACGCCCTCGGGACGTCGTTCCCCATGGGGGCCCATCTGGCCCCCCCTTTTAAGGGCGGGTCTCCTGACCCACCCGCTCCCCCGGTGACGCTGTAATTGCCAACAGGGCTAACAGCATAGACAGACAAAAAAAAAATTAGGCCTTGATGGAGACTGATTTTGGTCTCCTTATAACAGTGACCAATACTCTGTTTAAAATGACCGCCATATGACGCAGATTACTTTTAAATAAGGAGGAATAAAACAAACTGTCAAAAACTGCAAGCTAGAGATTAAATATCATGTGCAAACAATTATGTTCTAGGGACGATCCCCACCCCATATAAAATCGAAAAAAGGAAGAATGTGCAAGTGAATTTAATAAATACCTACATATTTTACTACAGTTAAGCCCGACAATTCAGAGATATGTGATGTTGCGATCTATATATTTTTTGCTCTTAAATATATAACCTTAAGATAATTTACAACCTTAAGATGTATAGCAAATTAATGTACTACGAAAATATTTCTATCAAACATCAATATGAAGTCCACAGTGTTTTATATTTATTTCTAAAGGATAACCCGAAGCATTTTTTTATATATTAAAAAATAATTTGTTTTATACATAACCAAGCTCTTTATACAATACAGTATTCTTTTTTATACAATTAAATGCATTACATAAGTGGGTACATTTCATGTATGTTTAATAGCAGCTATAATCCCAAGCGGTGCATGTCAAGCAATGTTGAAGCTAATATAAATAAAAGACTATCGAAGCTTCCAAACCCAGAGTTCAGTAATGTCACCGCAACAAACATAAAACATTATTTACCGCCCCTTTTAATTATGTAATAATAACTCGTCTCCGCGGGTTCAGAGTCGTTGCGTACACGTGCACGTAATGCGTGACTTGTTATTTATAGTTTAATTAATAATAATATTTTTGATTCTTATTAAATTCAGAATATTCTAAAGGACATTAATATAACAAAATAACATCTATATTGTGAATTCTTTAAGGAGTATTTAGCGACGGTTAAACCTTAATTAAATATTTTTAGGTTTAATATCTTGCA
The DNA here is from genome assembly GCA_959347355.1 of Napeogenes inachia. NCBI lineage: Eukaryota > Metazoa > Arthropoda > Insecta > Lepidoptera > Nymphalidae > Napeogenes > Napeogenes inachia. Next base: position 16,077,043 of record OY365800.1, on the reverse strand, counting down.
CATATGAAAAACAATAAGGGATGAAGAAACAAAAAGCATCAATCGAGCTGAAATATTCTTCCCAGCTCAACTTCTGAAAGCATTTGATTGATTATCAAATTAGTGTTGAATTGTTGAGTTTGTGTGTAACTGATAAGAAGTGTAGAGTTCTAGAGAAGCCAATTTATATTAGCGATAGATACTGATCACTGATAAATTCTCAATACTGATAAACTGTATGTGATTTCTATAGTCCCTTTTGAGCCAAATTTGACATTACTAAATCGAACACGCGCTTCCGAAGTTGATAATTACTTAGGTAGGTACTTTACAATCCTAATCTTCTGTTTTTAACTAATTTCGTCGAAAAAAAATAAAAAGTCTTTTAATTGGCACTAAGTATATAAGTAAGTATAAGAAAGTATTATGACTATGATACGATAAATAGCTACCTACTTTTTTATAAAAGATCATGAATGTCTGAACTGTTAAAAGAGTTTTCAATCGTTTATTTTTTTTTTTTGTAGATTAAATGGGACATAGACATGTATATTACATATTATTGCGATAAAGAAACACACAACGTATCTATCTTCTTAAAATAACCCTCATTTCTCCTGACTTTTGTCACAAAGAATCCAAACCAGAAAAAAGAAGGTAAAATGCCTTTAATTATTTCTCTTATCAAATATTTTCTTTCAAACAATTTAAAATAAAGCAATGTTATCTCTAAGAAGAGTAGGAATCTTATTTCTTGGTTTAATTAGCAAGTTGAATTAATGTTTCGGCACGTACGCGGTAAATGCGACCCATTACCTGCGTTATTCACGTAACAATAACGAAGCGAATAAATGAGAGCGAAATTGTTCTGCGTAGAAGTCTTCACTGAAAATATCAGTGCCGCGGTTATAACAACGTTTCTTGTCGTTTCAGATAACATAAATGGCGTCATAGTTATGTCTTTGATAGCAAGTTAATATTATAAATATACCTACAGCAAATAGACGAACCTTTACGTACAAATAAAGTGATTTCTCTTTATTTATTTTATGTTTTTCTTAATAGTATATAATTTCTTATTAGACTTCGTCAGTAATTATAGCATAGCTTAAGACAACATATGATTGTATTAAGCACGGCCTGAAAACATAATCTATAGTTTGTGTAAACAAAAAAAGAAGAAATTTGACTAAAAAAATATTAACAAATTTATTAATTTAATGTTTGTTTTATTAGACGAATAATTTAAACCTTTAAATCCAGCTCCAATGACAATTATATGCCATTGGAGCTGATATGGTCTTTTTTCATCACTATTGTCTCTAAAGTAACGAGACTCGTTAGGAGTCCATTGAAGAAATTGAGCCGCAAAAATACAAACCTAATGACTATAGGGAATTTGTGGACTACATTTGTTTTCTTTATGTATGTAAACTAGAGAAAAATTTTGCAAAGGTTCTTTTGCTTTGTAACTTATCTTTAATAATAATTGTACGAGTTCGTTATAAGAATAAATCTATTGTTTCATAGAGGCAGTAAAGACACCAAATTTCTGACATGAACAAATTTTTTTTTTGTACCGACTTCAAACGTACTAGTAAGTAGGACATATAAATAATAGGTAGTATATAATAAATATTAAATCTTCATTATTTATTACTTTTTAGTTTTAAAGTCGGTTGTTTTTAACGTAGTTATTTTTATTTAATGCTTTTTAGTTTATTGCTACATTGTCAATTAGCCATGGGTAGACCTACAAAAGGTACTGCAGGCCTTAAAAAATACAGATCTCAAGAAATGGGAGCCGATAAAAGAAGTCGTCTCCGTAAAAATGCTCTTCGAAACACAATATCACGTTCTTATGTGACTACTAAAGATCGTGAAAAGCGTTGGTTGGCCATGAGGCATATATGAAATCACGATTACGTCAAAAAACTCTTGATCAGCATAATTAGACTCGGGAAGATCCATGAGCGTCTTGCGAATGAGTATTTTGAGCAGAGAGCCAATAGACTTGGCCTCATTAATTAGTAATCGTGTAGAGAACGAGTCGACTGAGCAGAAGGTTCAAAGATTAGAAGGGATCGAAACCGTACAGCCACCGAGTCTGCTCAGCAACGGGAGAACCGGCTAACAGCAGCGCGTCAGACTTCAAATATCTAAAACAACAGATGTCATTAGTCACAGCACGTTTGGATTTCCTTCCGGAGGAGCTAGTTCAAAACTTGGACAAAAATGCTCATAAAATAAAAACTAATAGGCCTGCCTGAGTCAAATTTTTATGGGACCAATTCGAAACTATTCCGCATCAAACAAAAAAGGAATTACGTAAATCGGTTCAGAAATCTCGGAGAAATCTGTGTACATACGTAATATATATATAGGGGCCAAATTGGGAACCTCCTCCTTTTTGAAGAAGTCGGTTAAAAATCAAGTGCTATGGTAGCTTAGTTTTATAGCGAAATGTCTTGGTAAGATAAATACACATATTATGTCTTGCAATTTGTCTTGTTTGAAAATACATAACATTTGATATTTTCATCCTGATGAAATTTGCCGTATGGTGTCCCAAAAGTGTAGTACTTATTTCTCCGGAGGTGTCATAAAGCCATTTCAAGCCAAGCCAGCTTTGAGCCATTTCCTTTTTCATTGCTACCATTGTACCTAGTTTGAATATAATAGGAATTGGAGACGTTCTGAGACGGATACTAAGAATCAATCACGCTAAAACCAAGCAGATATTGCAAATTCGATGATGCATCCTACTTCTCCCCGATTACTTTAAAGAAGTGAATTCAGTAAGTGTGTTCAGAATTTCGTTACCTTGGTTCAGTATTCCAAAAACATGTGAAATTTACCGAGACTTGTATACTTGGCGGATGAGGTGACAACAAGTCTCACAAACGATATGTTTACAAGACGGACAATTGGATCCCAATTAGAAAAGGAAATTAGTAAGTAGTGGTTATAAAGTTCTTTATTTAAGAAAGGAAATTATTATTTTCTTCTGAAAACGACCTAAAAATTAAAAAGGTCTTTCCGTAATTTAAATATTTCTCTTAATAAATGTTTTAAAGTATTTATGAAAAGTAAAAAAAAATAACACCATTGCTTCACAAAAATGTTATTGAAAAAATTAAAGTAATTAAATAATATTTATATGAAATACTACATCTCCATTGTCCAAAATATTTATTTTTTATGGCGTTAATTTTTATTATAATTCTAAAATCCTACCTATTAAGGAAATGCTTTATACATTATATATTCTATAGTGTTTCAAAAGCAGAATCATACAAATTTGATCTTATGCCAAACATTTTGCTTTTTCTGGAATCTGGTGACAAATTGAAAAAAACTATTTTTACGGATTCAAATCCGTAAAAATAGTTTTATTTCAACGTTTAGTACTCGTGAAAACTTTAGCAATCACTAAATTGAAAAAAAATAACGCAAAATAATGTAATAATGTTCTGTAATTTTATCTGTCCTCTTTCGCCTTAAAACCTCAAGGACCAAAGGCAATGTCTTTTTATTCTGTCAAGTGTGTCAGTTTGACATTTTCATATTTGTAATCAAATCTGACATCTGTCCATGGCCGTACTGCATCATGCACTTTAAGAAGTACCGTTATTGTTTGTAGCGTGCTATTATTATCTAAACTGATCGTCATCTTGAATATATCACTTGCATAATTAATATATAACCATGTTTCGGTACATCGTGTCTTTAATATTAATAAATACGTACTATTGTAGTTGCGGACTTCTTGTGACACAAAATGCGACTAAAATCCTTGTAGCTAAGCCATTGACGACACTTGCACATAATTGCAAGAACGCGTTTCTCGTTGATGTAATTAAAAGTAATATTGAGCACTGCAGTGTTCCTGAACCACCAGATAGTCAGACAGAACTGGAATGTCTAATGTTTTACGAAGTAAGTACTCACTTGTGCACAGATGTTCTTCCACCAGAGATTGATTTAAAAGAGCATTACACTAAAAAAATAGATAATACTGAAGACGTAGAAACATTGTGTGATAGTGCAAAAACATGGAAACTATCTAACTTAGACCAGTATCCAATGCAAAAGAAGGTTCTAGAAGAAGTGTTTAATAACAAGAGAGCATGTCTAAAACTATGTAGCGTGGATGATATTTTCAATATAGATTCTAACTTCTATTGTAAATTTTTCCAATTGGGAATAGATTTGATTAAAAGCCAAGATCTTACAGCTCAACAAGAAGTTGTATCTGTACCTATTCAAAATACTTTACAACATAAAAATGTTTCAACATTACTTAAAACTGAAAATGTTACTGGGTCTAAGAATGATATTATTATTAAGAATGCAGAACAACAATTATTAAAATCAGAGAAATCTGTTAACAAAGATATAACAACCATTGAGGTGAGTGGTCAAGCTTCTACTAATAACCAATCATCAGAACCCACTAGTACTATTCATAAGGATTTAGAAACTGTTGAACATAAAACCTCTCAACAGTTACCCGTACCATCTATTAAATCAGAATCCGAAAAACCTGTAGCTGTTGCAGAAGAACCTCCTAAAAAAGAGAGTGTTGATAACATAGAATTAGCAGTACCAGAACAAAAAGAAGAAATAAAACCACTTGTTGACAATAGTAAAGTAAAACAAAATGTGGAACTTGATGAAGATGCTGATAGTGAGTTTGGAAATGATCAAGGTAAGTCAGCATGGAATGAGAGCTACCACATTAGCAAAGCATTTATAGGTTTTAACTTTATAAAAAAAAACCTGAAAGCCACTCTCCATATCATCAGTGAATTAATTAATTATGTATCTTATGTAGTTTCTTATAACTAAATATGATTGATATTGTTTCAATAAATAACTTATTAAATATTTTTTATATAATAAATCTGCAGTAGTTAACAATCGCTAGACAAATGCAAATAGACTGATCCAACTTTTGAAAAATAAATTACCACAACACTACTACTACTTGATAGTATTATCAAGACTTTTTATTATTAATCTGTAATTATAGATCCAGATGACGATCCTTTATCGGACCAAGGAGTTGAAAATGGAAATGATATTATTGTAGAATCTGATCCAAAGCTTGATATTCAGAAAACAAAGTCTGTTGAAAAGAAAATTGAATCAATTACATCCTTCCAAGACCCCGTCCAAAGAGGTAAGTCATAAGTCATTTTGACTTTGGTATTTATTGTTGATCACTAACCAGTAATCATAGGCAAATAGCCTAGCCTACTTTTTTTAGGCAAATAGCCTAGGATTGTTAGACACTCTAATCAAGAGTTAATAAACTTAATGCACATGTAAAAACTATATTAAAATATTATATTGTGCTGATTATTGGTGTAAGATAATTATCTATTGTCTTAATATAAGAAAATAAATAACTTAATTTTAGTTGTATTATTGCAAGATCTATTCAATTAGATACATTGTTAAATACAACAAATATATTTTCTCTAGTTTTAAAATTTGTTTGTACAAATGTTTAATTCTGAGTTGTTAGCAGTAAATTTGTATATGGAATATCCATAAATACTTGCTATAAAGTAGAAACAATTGTTATATTGTTATAATGACTCTAGTTTATTTGTATTGTATTCATAAATAAAAATATTTATCCATTGCTACATACATTTAATTATATGATGATGACTCATGACTGGTCATAAACAAGTTATAATGAAGCCACGATTTTCTTATGTCATATAATAATTTCTAACAATTGTATTAAAATACATTTATTTTAAAAAATAATAATAATCTGTTGTTAATATTATGATGACCATCTGTTTTTGTCATCTAGTTTCTATCGTTATTAAATTTGTTGTTACAACCTATGTATACTTTTAAAAAATATAACTTCTTTAGATAAACAATTCATTATTTATAATACATCATGCCCTTAAATATGAAACAATATAATAATTATTTGGTAATTTCATATTCCAGAATCAGGAATATTCCCGAACCCAATTCAAGACTCATTTGCTGATGATGACGACCATTTCTTTCCTTTTTTCCTGACAGCAATTATACTTGTTGTACTCCTCTATATCTTATATCATAATAAGACCAAATTTACCAAAGTGGTAAGTGTTCAAAGCCATAAATATTTATATTTTGTTTGGTGGAGGAGGTTATGGATGCTCGAGAACTATTTTTCCGGTGAAAATGTAAACTCTTATTACATCAGAAGTTTCTCAATAAACAAAAATGTCAGAAGTTAGTCAATCAAAAAACCCATATATCAATATTTTTTATTATTTGTTACCAATGTAAATTAATGTCAATATTTTGAAAAATCATACATACATAGTTAATTTATAATTTAAGTAAGTTTTATTTGCTTGTTCTAAAATACCATCTGTTTTTTTTAACGACCTAAGTTTTACATTTAAAACTGTTACACTATAAGCCATATCTCTTATCGTTTTGTTATCTTTGTAAGTGTTGTTGTATAAATCAATGCTGTTAATTGGTTAATATTTTCAAATTATTATGTAACAATATACATTGGTCTATAATATCCAAAATATATTTATATTCCAAATAATTGGTTTTAACGTTATTGAAATTTAATAAATAAATATTATCTATTATATTGCTATGATTAACAGAAAACAGTTGTTATTAAATATAAATGCTATTGTTATTATTATTATTATATCATACTCAATCTGGTAAATATTTTCCAGATCCTTGGGCTAATAGTGGAAGGTAGACAGACTGATCGTCGCAGAAACAGCAGAGGTCATTCATATCGACGCTTAGATACTCTAGAACAAGCAATGAGTACTAACACAGCTGCGCCTCCAAGTAAAATTATATATTGAAGATATAACCTAGAAAATTTATGCTAAGTTTTTGATCAATAGGCCGATGAGAACTTTCTATTTGTATAAATTATTTCATTTATTGAGTTATTACAATATCTATAATAGTTAAAGCAATTTAAACAAGTCTCAATGGAAAGGAATGTTTGATGGTGTCAAAATTTAAAATAGATGGTATAACATACAAAATTGTATTAGTAATGAAATTATTTATTAAAGAGCAGAAAACAATACTTACATATAATTTATTATTATTCTAGTCTATTTTATTTGTATTGCAACTTGCATGTGTTGACAATAATGAGTTGGAACCATTGTTTTTTTGTCCTATACTTCTTTATGCAACTATATACCTCTAACGCCCTTATTTCAAGCTAAATATATGTAAAAATTATTAATCCTTACATTTTAATGTTTTTTTTCCTATAAATGTATTATTATTAAAATTTAAGCCATTATTTCATGGGGTCAAGTACAATAATAGATGTCAATGTTTCATCTGTGATCAAAACAAATTAAAAAAATAAGTATTTTATTTGGTTATTTTAAGGAAATTATAATTTTTATTCATTCTTAAATGTAAGTGTAAGATAGTAATCTTTTCCTGCTTGAGAACAAGAATCATTCGATATTTTGACAATATTAATATGTTATTTTATGATCTCGGAATTTTACAGAAATCTTGAAAATTCTATGTTTAAAGATCTAAAACATTATTTATATAAAAAGATAATGTTGCTGCTATAAAATTGTAGATTTTAATTTATTAAAATAGGGTCAAAAGTTTGTATTTAATTAGTTATTATCTTTTCTAACCATTAATTATTAAGGATGTTAAAATTTTGCTATACTTACTAATAAATTTTGTAAGACAAATTCTGTTATCAGGCTACAGTTTAACCACTGTTTCTCCATTTGTATTCTCATTAAATTCCACAACCATTTCATGTTGTTTCAATATATAAATCCTTTACAAATTATAGTTCAGGAACTTACAAATTTACAAAGTGCAGAAATTATTAGTGCTAGAAATTACAGAAATTGCTGCTTACTTAACATCCTTCTATTAAAAAACCTATGTTTGTTATTTTAAAATGGTTTTCCTTTATATTTTAAAACTGAATCATTTTGCAGTAATTAAATCAATAAACTCACACTAAATTGACAGTGTCGCTTTATAATATATAAACAAAATATTTTTAGCTTATGTCTCTTTTTAACAACCACTACAATGCAACCAAAATATTATATTTTTTTTTAATATCTGGAATTCAGTAAGTACTCAGTACACGTAGGGCAATCAAATATTTTGGAAAAAAAGTTCTTACAAGTGCTAGTGATTAATAATTTTTTTTTTGAAGTTGTAGATTGGATAATGTTCTTTGTAAACTGCTTTCAAACCACAAAACTTTTCATATAGGCAAGAAGTTGTTGTTCTTTGAAAAGATTAAAAAAAATATAACAAATATTTTTTTTATTTTCTTGACTCTTATTCTGACAGTGTTATTAAAGAATAAAACAGAATAATTATAGTTTTTATATTTGACATTAGTATAGTCAGTATTAAAAATTTGCATCAATATATATATCAATATATATTGTTATTTTACCCATCACATACTTTACTTTTCATTTAAAATATATTTGTTCAGTTGAATAGACATACATAGATAATTCATATAAAATTTTCCAATTATTTATTAAGTGTCATCTACCGGAAATCTTACGACTCACTTAAAACATGACACGAAATAAATAGTTACTATTTCACATATTAGGTGCGGGGCTCGAATTCAAATTTATGACTATTTTTTATCACGAGGTGGCGCTATAAACAAAAATATGCTAAAAGTTTTTCAGGTTTTAATAAGAGATGTAGTATTTTTAATACGCTTTTATTAGCTTGGGTTGTATATATGTATGAATGTAACGGAATCTTCGAGCTTAATTTTCCCCAGGTTCCAGCGATCCGATTAAATTGAAACTTTGCACACGTATCAAGGACCGATGACAATGCAATAATTTGATAAAAGTTTCCCATTATCCTTAAAAAAAAATAAAAAAAAAAAATAAAAAATAAACAATAGTTTAAAAAACTAAAAAAACACGCTTTTATTGCTAACCGAACTAAAAACTAGAAAATAATTTTTAATGACAAAGAGTATAAAATTACAGTAGTAGAAGATCAAACAATTAATCATAGTGAATCGCCTTAATATAAAATTATAATAAAATTTAAGTTATTAACAGAATAATTCAATTCTGAGTAAAAAGCGTGGGGTGCTCGATATTTAAGGTATTACAATCATTGTATTAGCAACCATCTATGAGAGGATAGTTATGAATCACAGTAAAATGCACCAAATGTATCTAAATAGTTAAGGTGTAGATATCAAGTAGATAGTCTAATTAAAATGTCTTCATTACTTGAAACTGCCATTGTTTTAGGTGAATGAACTCATTTATCTAGACTAATCTTATTTAGTCACCGATGTGGAAAATATTCCCTTCACTTGAATAATTCTTTAATTATTCTTATAAAATACTTGCTTATCTATCAGGGATTCAAAATTTCTTTAAAAGTAATAAATCACGATTTATTTAATTCCCATATTGTATATATTTTTTATACTATCTAAAAATGAATATACCTACCATAAAATTCTAAAATTGGCTACATAATATTATTTAAATATTTTTATTTTAAAAGTAATATAATTTCAATTCTTAACATATTTAAAAAAATATTTAAAACATTTCTTATATTTGCAATAAAATCAAACAAACCTATGGCATTGATTATTTGTGAAGAAGTTGGTAACAAAAAATGTGGTGTGGGAGAATGGTGAATCAAATTGTATTACGTTAAATGATTAATTGATTTAAATCGCCCCAACTTGGCTACTAACTAAAGGTTAATTAATGGGTTGCATTTGCCTTGAATTCAACTCATAATGTAATTATTCCTAGCCAACTCTAAAATAATATAATTATTTAAAAATGTTATAAGAAAGGAAGAGTCACGTAAAATGAATAAAGTCACGGATTTTTCTTACCGGGCCTCTGGGACGTTTAAACTTTAGGATGCGCAATTTCCTCAGTCCTAAGTGAGGCGAAGAGATTTCAAAAATAAAATAAAATCTTCATTTATTCTAGGTAGATAATGAATATACTTGGTATTTTTTCATATTTTAATAATACAAGTTTTTATAGTACCTATTTGTATGATTTTGAAATTGATCCTATTTGTTTTCTTACAGTTTAAAAAGTCACGCGAACCTCTGAATGTTACATGGTTTGGGATTTTGTTATGAAAAGAAATTATAGCTTCCCAGATAAAATTATTCCTGCCACAATATACCATTAAACATGTACCTAGATATGATTTTTTTTTTTGGAACTTAACGATTAATTAAATTTATAATTTTGTTTATCCTTGTTATAAAATTAATGAGTATTTAATTAGCTAGGAAATCTTAAATACCATTGCAAATGTACAATTATTTGACGTTATTTTAATTAATTTTAAATCAAGTTGTCGAGATTGATCTATTGAGGTGAAAACTGTATTGACATTTAATTATGGAATTGGAAATTATGACAGCATTTTGATATTGAGAATTATATTGTGATCCCACAAATATACAGTTGAAGTGGTTTGTACACAATAATAATTAGTTTTTTGACAAAAGAGAGGTTATGATAATGGACGAAATAATGTCATACAATCATTTAAAACAATAATTAATGGACTTTTAGGAACTTTGCAGTTTGATGATGTGGATCTCAAGTAGATATCTACGATAAAACTATTGTTTTCTTAGAATTGTTATAATTTCTTTCATATTATTTATTATATTATTTATATTATTTCGTACTATTTAATATACATATTTTTGTGTGAATTAATATGCTGAAAGCCTTTCTATGTTTGTTTTATTGATATTCCTTCATTTAAAAAAAAATAAGTTTTTTAGTCAAAGTTATTAGGTTACGGTTTATTTCACAATCTATTTGTCAGTAGCTAGGTATTCAATAAGTTTTTGATAGAAATAAATGTTCCAAAATTAGTAAAATATTTTCTATTTTGTCGTTGCAGAGTCGTTATTTTTCTTAATGTAGAAAGCGTTATACTCGACACTTTAGTTTATTTTTTTTTTAGTTTTTAACAATGTTATTTTTGTTTTATGTTTTGTTACATTTTGTATTTTTTGTTTGTCAATATTCACATCATCATGGCGCATAAGGTAATTATAAATTGATATGGTTTGAAATGAATTAACATTTCTTTCTATATCTTTGTGGTCTATGGTAAATGTTACGTTTAACGAGAAACACGTGTTCTACCCACTGAGTGTCTAAGGTGGTATAATTTATAATGCAAGATTTTCTACAAAGTTATTTGCTTGGAAGTTAGTGGGCGGTAAACCAAAGCTTGCATTATTATTAATTTGCCAAATTAATCTTGATTACACGATCCGTCTCTGCATTATTGTTATAATTTGTCACACCTAGTACCGACGTTATAGATACTTCAATACCTTTACTCTACCGGGGTAGTACGAATCCTCTCCCATAAGAGTGACATATCTAGTATATCTAGGTTTTGTACGGTAAGAGCATAAACGACAATTTTCTAAGACCGAGCATTTGCAAATGTCAATTGGGGACAGCACCACTTATCTTAGTGGAATATTTGCTTGTTTGCCACCTACTATCTCATAAAATAAATAATATTTTTGTTGGCTATGGTTTGTAATTCAGAGTCTGACCTTTGCATTCAAGTTCTTTTACATTTTATTTATAATTCGTCATGTTATATCAAATTTTACTAACACATTTTGTGTTATTGCCCATCTCAATATTGTAAGACTTACTATTATCTGGTGTAGGTGCTTGTAATAACAGCAAAGGTAACTCTAAGCTGGTGGATAGGTGAATTGATCTGAGGTCATATGAATTTTAAGTTACCATTCAAGGTTATGTCAATTATACTATAAACAATAAACAAGAAAGCTTTATAGGTTGACCTTTAATTCACGTTCGGTTGCCTTAAAATAATATAAATTCGGTTGGAATAAATCATTTTAAATGAAACCTCGAATGATAAACTCATCAATTATGGTTTGTGTAATATTTAAACAATGCTTTCAACTTTATAAGTTAAGTTTCCATTAAGAAATGAGCTTAATATTCAATATTCAATATTCAACAACATTAAATTTGAAAATTAAGGCATATATTAATATTGATTCAAATTAATATTATATTTCTGTCTTAAAAAGATTCAGATTAAATAAATTACTATATATAAAAATACTATAAATAAAACTTAATATGATTTAAAATAATCTATATATCTATTGTATTTCGTCAAGTCCTTCATATAATTAGCAACTAAGTCAGTAGGTAAATGTAGCTATGTGAAAGTAATATGGTTTGAGCCCGTTAACGTTATAGAGGGGTTCAGTCTCGCTTTCAATTATCATTAGGAAGATTGTAAGTGAATTTAGGATCGTATTTTTGTTATCAACATAATTAATGAGATGTTTTTATAACTTGTAAGTAATTTAACTTATATAAAAGTTGTTTATTCAATCTTATTTTTATAATAAGGTAAATATTATACTTTAAATTATAAAATTAATTACAGTGAAAGTAATCAATGATATCGTAAGTGGAACAAAATGTGGCTTATAATTTTAAATATTATTGAAGAATATTTTTTTTTGAAATACATACAAGGTTATACCTATTATATAGTAAACAATAAACAAATATATATGAGTTGACCTTCCGTTGTGTAAAAAAAAATAAAGTCTGATATAATAATTATTCTTAGATAGACCTCAAATGATAACCCTATTTATAAATATAATAATATGTAAATAATGTTTTCCATGAAGTTAATTTATCATAATTATTTTAGTGTTATTTTTAAATATATTGTTCCTTACTTACCATAAAAATTAGATTACCTACTATCTATCAGATAATAATAATAAAGACACTAACACAGCATCATCTAAACTCTAAAGGGATAAGTGTCGAAGTTCTGTGACAGTTAATCAAAGTTGCGGAAAATAAGATAAAAGTCTATTGATTGGAAACTATCAAAAGTCAAGTAAAGGCTATTTTGTTGTCTATTTTGTCGTCTAGTTTGGACCACAGAAATAATAATCTACTTATCACTTGAAACTGATACCTACTTGTTAAGTTATTTTCATCTTGGGATTACTCTTAAGAAGTTATAGATTAGAGTAAGAATATAGTTTATTATTAGTACCTAGTAGTTACGGCATATAGGAGATAATTTAATTAAAATCTATATTGGTACTAACACGCTAAGTAGGTACTTAATGATAATGTTGATGTCCCACTAATATGCAAATTATGATAATATGATTTGCTGTTAAATTTCTTATAGTAGCATTCTCGCATACCCATATAATTAGGTAGAAAAATATAATTAATTACACGACAATTATTGTAAATTAAAAATACTATCAACATTTTGAATATTAATTATCTACAAAGACTATATAATGCATAGCGCCTACACAACTTAAAGTATTTTTTTTTAATTAACGTGTTTACTGGAACGAGTTACTGAACTCATACTTCCGGTTGTCATAATACTCACATTGTAATGGAACAAGATAAAACCTTGTGCAAACATTAATGAGACACTTTTAATCTAAATACCTAAGAACAATTTAGGCTCATGCCAAAGGAAACTGTCTTGCAACACCATGAGTTTATAATTACATTGCATATAAGCAAATTATGGTATAGAAAACCTTTTTAGGTCAAAAAAATGCTCTTATTAATTAACAGAATATGCAGGTATGATCGTAATGACGGACTTGTAATACCGTCTTTATTTCTCCGTATTTGACAACTCTGTAAGATAACCTAACCTAAACCTAACGTATTAGATACCTATTTTAGATCCATAAATATGGTTACTTATTAAAATTTTTAAAGTTATTACATTAAAGATTTCAAAATCACCTTAAGCACTGCCGCTTCTACAATTTAATTTAATAATTAGATTAGATTAGAAAAATATTACCTCGGTAGTATTACTACAACCAAAATTATTGTTAACTATTTTTAATCGTTTTTAACATTTAAGTATTTGATTACCCATTAAAAGTACGAGTTACTTTTAAGATAATGAGGACGTTTAAAAATAATGTTTCGGATAATATTTGCATTTTGACATATGAGTTGCTTCTTTTGTCTTAAATTGATTATAACTTTGTAAATTACTAGCTGTGCCTGCGACTTCGTTCGCGTAGATTTCGATTTCGATGAAACGTACTCTTTGTACCACTTCATAAACTATAACTCTACAAAGTTTCATCAAACACCGTCAAGTAGTTTTTGCGTGTTGGAGTATTTCTCATTTATATTTATATTTTTTTAAATTTTTAATCACAGTTTTTTTATTATTGTAAAGGGTATTATTATTTCCTGAGGTGAGGACCACTATTTCAATTTTGGAAAAATGGCTTACCGCAATGGTATAAAAAAACCGATTTATGTAAAAAAACACTGTATGTAAAATGAAGCCCATGACAATATATTCCTGAAAAATGCTTTCAAACCAGTTAATCCTTTTCTGAAATAAGCGTGCACAAACATAAAGACGTTCCATATACAGAAATACAAACATACAAACGAATACGTAAAATGTTTTGAGTTCTTTTGTTATATAATGGTTTTTAATATTTGAAATGTCCAGAGGTTATTCCTTTACAGATTTATTACATAGAAGAAGATTTGCATGGTATTCATTATATGATTGACATAAATTAACGTAATTTTTTTATTTTTTAATCGATTTAAATGAAATAAACACTAAATGTCCAGTGAAGACAATTACAATATATTCTGGAAAACTACATTTAAATTGGTTAAGCCGTTTCTAAGATTAGTGGACACAAACATACAGATATACCTACAGATATACTAGACAAAATTAAAAACCATTGTTTTGGGTTATATTGCTTTATAAAGGCACCCTAATATTATTAAATATTTTCCATGTACAGAAATGGCTCAGTGACAATTTTATTATATGTATAGATGACGGTCGAAAATGTTCATTCCATTATTTTTTTCATTCAATTTTAACACATGCCAATACATGTTTATTTTCTATTTATACTAGCTGTGGCTGCGACTTCGTACGCGTAGATTTAGATTTTGATAAAACGTACCCTTTGTATTTACCAATGTATGTAAAAACTATAAACCTTTAAACTGGTAAGCAGCAATGGTACGACAATAGGAGATTATTAACTTTTTTGATATCAAAAAACAAAATATAAAGTGAACGCCATGACAATATATTCCCGAAAACTGCATTCAAATCGATTAATCCGTTTCTGAGATTAGTGTGCTCATACATACAGACAAACAGACGAACAGACATAATGTATAAACATTGTTTTGGGTTTTTTTGTTTATATAAAGGTCCCTCTGTATGAATTTTTGAAAATATATTTTTTTTCGTGTTGTGTGCACAACTAAAAGACAAACAGATAAACAGACAAAGATTACAAAAATGCTGAAAATGGATTCTGTTAGTTATCACTTCACATCCTGGTATATTTTTTAAAATATTTTCATTGTACAAAGACTACTTACTCCTCTACAGATTTATCACATGTATAGAATAAGATTTGCATGGTACCTAATACGTGATTGACATAAATTGACATAACTTTTTTATTTCTTGACCAATTTAGATAAAATAAGCACCAAATGTTAATTGAAGACTGTATTAATATATTCCTGAAAACTGCACTCAAATTGGTTAAGCCGTTTATGAGATTAGCATGAACAAACATACGGAGATACAGATATACAGACAAACTGAAAAACCATTGTTTTGGGTTCTCCTGCTCTTATGAAAGCCCCCTATGATTTTTTTTCTTTATATTTTCCATGTACAAAAATGGATCAGTGATAAATATCATATTATATAAATTTCTTTCGCAGTCTCGCAGACTCAGCTGTATTTTTATTTAGTCGCCAAATCCCTTTTAAAGTAGTTCCACTAAACCTTTTCCTTTACTTCGGGAATATTTTTATTTTTCCTATACTTTGTAAAAGTATGTTTGGATTTATATTAGGAAATATAATGATAATTTAAACAAGAACAAAATACAACGCAACCAAAATGTTTAGGATATCTTGTATAATCTATAATTTGATCTGACTTAGAGTCAGATTCACGAACTCGTTTCTCTTTACTAACTTTAATTTTAATATTTTGAATGATTATACACCTTACAAAGAAATTATTTCTTCTAATCTACAGTTACTTTTTTATCTAGAGATAGATATTATATAGAGCTTTCATGTACGATAGTCATTAAAATTTTGAAAAGCTAGTCCCATTCATAAAACAGCTTGCAAAATACGATGTAAAATCGGGATATTTTTTGTACGTGAGTATTATAATACGAAAAAGAACTTTTGAAGAGTCTTTGATATAATTTAATATATTTTACCAGAGATCAAGAGCTTTGACTTCGTTGTAATGGAAAAGTTTCGCATCATAGGTTTTGAAAGATAATATAAAACGGCAAAGTAAAATGATACTAAAACCAAATGTATTAAAACGAAATTAGTATGAGTTTTTATATGCGATATAAGATTTTTTTTCTTCCTCTACACCAAAGCTCATATTTAAATCGCATTGCAGATTGGCTCAAATCGTCGAATTAGGCCAAATGAAGATTGATATCCGGATAATATTAAGGAAATGATCTGATATTTTTTTGATCCTTTATTTTTGCTCCTTATTTATTTATTTTTGCTCTTTGTTTTCATGTCCTTAAATAAATTTTCGCCAATTTTTCTTTACTTAATTTTGATTTGTATGTGTGTTACGAATATTTGTAATAATTATATTACTATTACATATAGATCTTTTTAACATTACATAACAATAAACTAATTTTGGCAACATATTATATATAAAATATGAAAGATATTTTCTTTTAACATAATTATGATAATTAAGATTATTTTCTTTTAACATAGAATATTGTCTCTACAATAGAGTGTATTATTAAACTGTTTAGAATAACATAATTGCTTTCTCTATATCCAAAAGAATTTCAATTTAATTAACAACGTATCAGTCCTTACTGAAATAGCTGTCCAAACGACTGTTAAGTACAAAAAGTAATTACCAAAAAGGTAATAAAAACGAATGAAATGTCCTGTGCGTGAGACATTAAGCACATAAGAAATTCATCATATGCTTATAAAAAATGGGAATTGACAAAGATAAAGAGATCGAAATAACAATCATTTGGTTGCTTCTGTAATACAAACTCCACACGATGAAAGCTTTACTGTATATGAGCTTTTTCCTTATGGCATATCCTATTGGTAGCAAATGTCACTGTTATTAGACACTCCGGAAAAGTTTTGTCTTTATTTTTATGATTATTGCGGTTAGTCTTAAGTCGTTTGCCAATAACTTCTGATACTCGAGAAACTGAACCCAAAGAAAGATTATGAGAGTGCTGCGTTAATCTTCTATTTTGCTAAATGTATCTCAGAATGTGTTCGTCGATGTTTTGCATTTCATTAAACTAATTTAAGAAATTTTGCTTTAATTTGTAAAGCAAAATTTACGACCATATAATCTTCAGTTTTATAATGATTACATATATGAAAGAAAAATCGTTTTTTTTTGTTTGTCATGCTCATATAGTTTCAGTTTTTGTAAAATGATAACGATTAGGGTACAGACATTCAAATTGGCTAAAGCTTCAGTTCCTTCTATGAACTTAAACCAATTTTTAGGTTTCATACCTAACGGGTAATTAACTAAGGCTTCGCTGTCTCTCTGACCGTCTGCCCGTCAGCCTGTCATTAGGCAATATCTCATAAACCGTGATAGCTAGACAGTTGAAATTTTTAAAAATTGTATATTTTAGTTGCTGCTAAAACTCTAAATACATACAACGTAAAACAGGTTTTAAAAAAATCAAAAGAAATTAAAGGGAATAAATTTATTTATAAATCTAAGAGGCATGCAACAAAAGTGATTTTTTTCCTCCATATTGATAGTGACAAAATGTTGACTTCATATTCAGTGTAATTAGTTACTTAAAATTAAATAATTAAATTTAAATAAAATAAATATTTAAGGGCGATTCCCACTCGACTCACACTTGACTAGTTTTTAACAAATTCTACCGAAATGCGTTTCGAAATATGATAAATTGTCGTATATTATCTATAGTAATGTACTTTTAGAATGGTTTTTCCGATAAGGTTTTAATAGAGGATGGAAATATGTAATAACTCTTGCTGTCTCTTAAGCTATATCTATGAAGATTGGAATTGTTGCTGTCAATAAAAAAGTATAAATGCGTTTTTTACTTACTTTTTTTTTTAATATCACAAATTTATACTTAATAACGAGAAAAAACATAACGTGTTTTATCATTTACCATTAATTGCATAATTTTTGAATTTAGGTTACGGTTATTATTAGTACACGTAATAATTTAAGTCAAACCGTAACTGGATATTGCTTTAACTTGGATACTTTCACCAAAACTCATATAGAATCCTACCTCAATAAATCTATAATTAAACAAAATATTTTGTATGTTATATAAAATACATATTTGATCACCCTGTTTCCTACATAAGCTTTTCCTTTCTGTTGTTAATTGTTTCATTGTTAGAAATAATGTACATTATTAAAATTATTAAAATATAATGATATTTAAATTTATATAAATATAATAAAATAAAAAAAATAATTGTAAAACAGGGGCTGTAACCTTAAATTATTGTATTCGAATCCCAAGACACAGGTTTTCACCTAGTTAAAGGGTCGACTGATTTTTAGTAAAACTATGTATATGTAAAGCCTATTTCAATAAATACATTATATTATTATTAACTACTTAATTATATTTTACATAAAAAACTTGACCGTTATCTATCGGCATTTTATAATTATCTATTCCAAGGATGAGATAAAGAGGTTCGCCAAAGCGCAACTTAATGTAGTAGAAGAGCTTAAAATAATATTAATTACAAATAAACAAGATAGAGAAATATTCTGTGGAATATAGGTCATATTATTGGAGCTGAGAAACTAATTAAACAGTAGCTAACCTATGAAAACCCTTGTTAATATTATTCTTATTATAAAAATATGTTCAATATAATTTAAGAAATACTCGCTCATACCGGGGAGACCGTTTGGGTATAAATTTCTACGGCCTCCCTTCGCGCTGTTTAGTTTGTATGAGGTGCGCTGGCGCAAGAAACAGTGTTGACAAGATACAATACAATACAATACAATACCAATTCAAATTGACCGGTCGTGAATTGTGTTAGTGTTAATGACTATTGATCAATAAAAGGTAAGTGCATTGACCTTAATATATTTTACAAAATAACTTACAAAGTAAATCAATTTAAAGATTTTCTGAAATCTGGTTTATCTTGAACTCACATTAAAAAATTTTGTCAATTATGGTTTTTATAACTTTTATTTTAATAAAATGAATTTAATGGAAAATGTATTTTATTAAATTAATTTGTTCAAAATTGATTTCCCTTTCATAAATTTACCCTTTGCAAATACAAAACAATTATATTTTATATATTTTTTGTATTTGTAAAGGGTTAATTAAAAAATACAAAAAGTATTTAATATGTATTATAAAATTATCTTCTACTTACTTAAAATTTTTGCGTTATTGCAGTAAGTAAATCCAAAGCAATTACTTTATATAAAAATAATTGACACATGTCGTAAGTAAAACATAACTGTACCAAATTGTTCTTAAAAGCTCACTTATGGCTCAATAGTAATTTATTGGTACTTAAATTCTATTTTTAACCAAGTCTGCATTAAGTTAACAAAATGAACGTTCTTAAAAACACTTGCAAGTACTCCTATGTTTTTAATGAGGTTTATTCACACGCTATAATTATTCTATTGTGACAGGTTCTATGGATTTTTGTTAGTCATTGATCACTAGATACCTTTTTACCTAACTTGCAACTGCTTACATCAAAACAAAACATATTTATTTTAAGATCTTTTATGTTAAATATACATACCCTTATGATTCCTCTTCGCTTTGTTTACGACTTCGTAATAAAATTATTATTCAAGGGCAGGTTATTTAATTTTTATCAACGTAAAATATGTACTCAAACTTGACACATTCTAATTGACAGTTTAATGGAATTTATAACAATAATTGGGAGCTAAATTATAGTGCAATCAAATACCTTTTTGCAATTGAGGTCATATTCTCACAGCATATTCGTATTATCGAGAGGATGGATAATTAATACCTGTCTCAGCATCTCATTTGCGATTGTCAATTCTATATTTACGTAATAGATATTCTCAATATAAACCAGTTCAGTATGGTGCCAAAAATAACAACTGAAATCTGGATTACGTTATATTTTGCTCGAGGTTCTTCTCGAAAGTTTCGCACAAATTATTAAATCACTTACATGTGCTGTATGTCAATCACAATAAGAATCCATGCTCTATATAATATTTACGTAACACTCTGTATGCCCTTAGGATTTAAGTGTAACATAACAATATTATGCAACCACTTTCAAACTCACCTCAGTGACAGCTAGAACGACCTAGAAGTAAATTAATAATGAAACCAATGGGATTCTTAGAAAAATAATCCTATTACTTTATATCCCACGTTACTCTATGTCAATTATAGATTTATTAAGAACTCACACGATATTTTAATATAACGCAATGCTTAACACAATCAATCAGATTAACTTATCTATTATAACGGCCACAATGCCTTATTATTAACTCTATCGCACGTTTTTCCTCGACACGGTTATACCTGATAGGAAACAAGTCGATTGTTTTATTTTAGCAAATTCGTTACAAGCGTCTAATTAGAACGTATAAAATTGCATTATTTAACACTTTATAAAATATTATTCATTAACATTGTGTCATTTTTATAATTGTATTGTTGGCATTATATACAATAAAAACAAGATAGTTAACCGTAAAAATTAAAAAACATTATAATAGGTGCACAGTTTCTTAATGAAAAATAAAAATTGCGAGAAGTATTTGAACCCTAACTTCACTTAAGAATGACTTGAAGATTGAAGGTTTCTTTGGTCGTAAAATAAACAATATAAATTGTCTCACGACGGAAGTCATGCACACAAGCGCTCGTTTGTTTCGGAGTCAATTTAGATGTATGACCTTATTGTTTATATTATATTATGTAATATTATATTATTATATATTATAAAATGATTTCTTATTTTATGTTATGTAAATATAAATAAAACCTTTGAGCCCAAATAATATTTTAAAATTATAGAATTTAAAACAGCAATTTCGTTCGCTTATTAACTTACAGACGAAATTAAAAATGGATGCTGTTCCATTTGAAGCCATAAAAGATTGAAATTATATTCCATTTTTAAGCTAGTGAAATAATGAATATATAGGAAGAGTACTAAGGGTTTAATTGTGGATTTTAGATATTTAATTTCGGCCTTATTTGGAGTAACGCGTGTTACTTTAACCTTATATAGGATTAAATATGATAATTGAAGATCTATATTGGGTTTCAATTAACATACGTTCAGTTATGTTTCAGCGTTAGAATAATCGTCTCTGGTATATAGCTGAGAGTGATAAATTTATTTAATTAGACTTACTATATTTGTTCTCTTTCCTTATTTCAATAACGGCAACGTTACTAATATTAAAATTGTTACAGAAATAAGTAAGTAGAAGTTTCTTCAACACATCTAATTAATTAATAATTATTAGTGTTTCTTATTAACAAAGGCTTTTTTTATTGACAACAATTATAGTTTCTCTCACCATTTATATCACGGGGCATGGCTAATGTGACTAGTATTAATAACTAGCTGTGCCTGGGAATTCGTACGCGTAGGTTTCGATTTTGATAAAACGTACTCCTTGTCCTTACCAATATAATATGTAAAAACTATAAACCTTCAAACCGGTAAGCAGTAATGGTACGGCAATAAGAGATTATTAAGTTCTTTATTTGTTAACCGATTGTCATATATTCCCGAAAACTGCATCCAAATCGATTAATCCGTTTCTGAGATTAGCGTGCATAAACATACAGACATACAGACAAACCGACAAACTGAAAAACCATCTTTTTGGGTTCTTTTGATCTTAAAAAGGCCCCTATGATGTTTTTTTTTATATTTTTATGTACAAAAATGGATCAGTGACAATTTTATTATATGTATAGATCATTTTCAATTCATTAAAGTACTGACTATTAATATAAAAACATACCACTAAGCCGTTTTTGCAATAATTATGAAAGGTGTACAGATATGTTTCTGCTTCATAGGTATTTTAACTAACTTGTAAAACCAAATATCCGTATTAATTACGTTTAAAATTCTCACGACCACGAGTTATATTTTATAAAATATATCTAGATTTCTATTAGAACATTTTCTAATTAGTTAAGAACTAGTTCTTATAGAATTCTTAAGATTATACATATTTCTTAAGGAAAATATTAATCTACTCAAGTAAATGACAGGTTTTACTTGATTACTTCTACTGTGTATGCTATGTGAGTAAGCTTTTTTGCACTTGGATGTAACTTACATTGGCATTTATATAAGTAATCTAAATGCTTATTATACTATACATATTCTAGCAGTAAGTATTGAAATTAGTTCAAGAAGTGATTACTATCTTGGCCTCTGTAATCTCTCAGCCGGAACCCGGCTTGGGGTTAGATAATTATCCTATTAGAAAGTATTGGAAAAAGTTACATATAAAAGTACAAGTAAAATAAAATAGATAAAGAAATTTAGGAATACCATGTAATTAAGTATTTGATAGTATTTGTTTTTAATTTGATTCCTTCTATCCGTCCTGAGGAATATTGTTTGTTGACAATTGACACAGAGTCGTCAGAGCGATTTTGTGTTTTTTTTTTTATTGAAATTATTTAACCCTTAAAGTAGTACAACCTTTTTTATTTTTTTTAATATAAATTTAATTTAAATAAAATTGTTGAGGGTGTCTGCCTAACAAAAATACGTCTTATCCAGTCAGAAGTTATATAGTATTTTTGTACACACAATAAGTTTAATAATTTGATTTTACAAATTTTAACAAAAAGTAATTTTATTGGCGGTAAAAAGTCCTAAAATAAGTTATTAACTTTTAATGGTTGTTTTATTGTAACCTAAAGCATGTTCTTGTGTGAAACATACATTATTTCTTTGTTGTCTAGAAACTTCGTTTAACTTTAAGATAATTTAGGATTAGCTAAAGCGAAAGCTAGGGCTTTTCTAAAGATTCTTGCATCTGCAAGGATCTTTAGAAAAGCCTTAAAACTAATTTATCGAAAAAGTAAATATTTAAACTAAACCATTTTCTGCAGCTTGACAATATGAAAAAATAAGAACGACATCTATCATAAAATTTTCCTTACAAAAAAATTCAGAAAATTAAATGAGGTAGGGATAATCTTGCTATTGTGATCATATCATTAATAGTAGCTATGACAGGATTTACTTTCTTGTTCATGGAGATGGCATGTTATATTAATGTCTTATTGTTCAATATGCCGTAGGGTAGAAATGTCTTCTTGCCCATAACTAAGATACATAGAGATTTCGGATTTCACATTTCATCTGATAAATAAGGTAGGAAATACGACATTTCAACGGATAATCTAGTAAATGGAAACTTAGAACAACTTAGTGGCTTTTGGTTAAAACGTTTATTATCTTCCTTCTAGATGAGGTTTTGAGATAAACCCAACAACCCAGAATTTAATGTAAACAGGTTGTTCCATTTACTACGTGCCTAAATTTAAACTAGATTAACATAAACTGTTGATAATATTAGTTTATATAAAATTAATTGAATATACAGGCTTTTGAAAAAGAAAAATCTAATTTTTTTACATTGCATTATAAATAACATTTGTTTTATTTAAATAATAATTAGTATTCTATGATTTACAACTAATTTTATTATTTTATACAACTAATTCGTAAAACACAAAGTAGGTATGCGGATAAAAAATATACACATTACTCAAAAAAATTACCTCAAACTTAAATCAAACTCTCCACCTTCTAGTGTTCTTTTACCAAAATGATCATAGTCACTAACCATTAAACCAACATGTTATTATATCTATGGTAAGTTCTTTTGAGGTCATTTAAGTTAAGACAAGCCACAGTCAGCTATAAACGTTATACCGTTTTTATGACATGCTAGTTATGTAGCATTTCCGAAACACATAAACGCAATGTTTAATATAAGATAAAATACTTTCTTAACCGACCTTGCCCGCTGGTCACGTGCTCATAAAATATTTGTCCTTGTGACTGTTGTAACAATCGCAGCACGCATTGCTCTACTGAGTACTGACCTTAATGACATATCCTGCTAAAAATAAAGAATCACATTTTTTTTTTAAATCTTATGAGGTTAAAGGTATTGATTAAGTATGCCTTAATATTTTCATAAATTCTTGCGGTATTCCCTGACTTTGAATTGTTTCCTTTTGTCCCTTTTGGGGTCAATCAATGGGCACTTTCTATCTATAGCTTTTTATTTTTTTATTTCACATAATTATTATTATATAAAGGGGAATGTAAACAAGTGAACGCGTGAGAATAAACTTGACCTCTTCTTATTTGTAAACATAAAACATTTTTTTAAAGGTATTTACTTTTTTATCAATGTAAGGAATGTTTCTTTTTCTTTTGCTTAGTGAAAATATTATTTTATTGCTAATAAAGTAATATATATTTATTATTTATATAAATTATAATATTTTTGTAATATATATTATTAGGTCAAAATATTAAGAAGAATAATCTATTCCAGCAAATATTCATAGCCGCAACTGAACAATCTACTTTATACAAAGGAACATTATTTATTTTACATATATCTTATGGAGTCAAAACTATAGTGCTATTATAAAAAATATATTACCTGAGATCGTTATATAGGTATGCATATTTTTTTCTTCTCCATATTTGATTGTGATTGTAGATTGCAAAAAAGCAGTACTTTTATTATTTCAACATTTGTAATTAAAACTTTAACACTAAAAATTAAAAGCATGGAATCCACATTAAAAGTGTAATTTAAGTCCGTTTACATTACACATATTAATTTTTATGGATATAAGAAAAAAAGGAAATTTAATAGAAAATCCTGAGCAATCAAAAAATATTATTTTCTCGGTTAGGTATTCCTAAATCATATTCTATTCCAATTTACCCTTAAAATGATACGTAAAAAAGAAATCGTTTCTATAGATAACTCAAGTCTCATTATATTGGGCTTCATAAAAAATAAGCAAATGACATCAGTGCAAAATGATTATATGTGTAATACTTGCAGTAATTTAGTTTCTTATAGCGTATTTGTATAACTTTAATTTGAGTATTAACTAGTTTTAAGATATAAAAGTGAGTATCCTGTCAATGAAATATTTTTGATTATGATGTTTAAAAAATATTAAAATCAAATTAAGTTATGGTTGACTTTTGTGTCTGTTAGAAATATAAAGATATTAATTTCTAAGGATGTTATTACCAAGACTGAATGATTGGGTTGAACCGTACCATGAACCAAGAATAGTTCAGGGTACGATTGAATAGTGTTGTGGTTGTTAAATTATTAATGACTTCATACTTTAAGGTTTTTTTAAACATTTATTTGTTATTTCTAATCACATCTTTAAATACGTTGATTTGATTAAAATATGTAAACTTTATACAGCACTCGAAAGATTTGTCACATAAAATATTATATATGTATATGTTACCTACCTACCTAGTACCATTGTTTCATACTAATTGTTATTATTATCAGCCACAAAGTAGTACCATGTAAAAACAGTTTAATGCCAAACGATAAACCTTTGTACACAAAAGAGGCGTATGAGAAAGCTGTGATTAACTGTGTGTTTGAGTTACCTTAGAACTGGGAAGTGTTTAAGCGTTCAATTATAGGTTATGTAGCTATTCTCGTATAGCAAACGTGTTGTTAATATGGGGAAGAGATGAGATAAGATACATAAGACTTCACAGTCTATAAATATAGGCTCTATTTATAAATTGTGAAGTCATATGTATCTGATCTCATATCATCTTACGTAACTCAGTTTAGATAAAAACAAATTAAGATGCAGAGTGAAGTTATTTGACTTAGGTATATTTTACGTTAAGTTTTTACTTTATAGGAAATAAAAAATGGATTTATAGACTTTATTAAAACTCTTAATGTCTCTTGAAGTTTTCTTGTAGTTTATATAATTTATAATAGTATTACTCTTATATAAAATATTTTACAAGACGAGCTGAGTTGGTGTCTCTTAATTTTTTTCGTTAACTTATCCAATATTGTTTTCCTGTGTTTGTCATAGACTGAATGAGGTCGTTTCTAAGACTTGTCAAAAGCCAATAAGAATTCAAGTCTTAGAAGTAATCCTTCTTATTTGTTAGTTTTTATTTGTATTTCACTTTATGAATATTGAGGACTTGTATGGAACATTAATATTACTTTCTTGTTATTTTAGTGTCTTATTTGTCTTAATTTAGAAACTTTACATTGGGATAAAAATTTATAATATAAATCATAAAAATGTAAAACTTCAAGTCATAAATTAATTAATAATACGAGTAATTTAATCATTACGAAGATTAACCCAATACTAACACATATAAGAATTTAGTTTCTAATTTAATAATACTTATTAAATAGCCTTATAAATTAAGCAATTGACTAAGGAATAAGAAAAATAAACAATTGCTAACAATTATTACAACATAATTACTTATTTATTAAGTCCATACTTTATTAAATAACTATATTACTTATACAACTTGCTTGTAATATTAAGAAATTCAGTAAGGAACATGAAGGTTAACCCATTGTTAACTATAATAACAATGTAATTATTTTCTATATTAAGAATATATATGTCTTAATATTAAAAATGAAAAGAGTAAATACTTCTTTGTTCACGTTTCGTTTTTTTTATGCTCAATAAAATATTTTGTTCTTAATTTTTCTACATATACAAAAAAAAAATTTGAAAAATAAAGGCAAGATTTGATTACCATTTTATTATTTATTATTATTTTATTATTTCTCGAGATAAGAACAAAAAACATTTTCATTTATAGAGAAATGTAAAAAAAATATGTTATGTGAATAATGTTTCCAGTAATTTATTAAAATTAAAGAAATGAAGATTATTTTTAATATTTATATTTACAATGTGGATAATCTCAATTAAGTAAAATTAGAAAAAGAAAATCTATATACATAATATAATAAATCTGTCTGAATAATCTATTTCTTTTGTATTACATACTTTTAATTAGATAATTATCACATTGATAAATATAGGTACCTACTACCTACTGCTACTTAGATATTATTCTATACACAAAGTTAAGTTAAAAAAGTGAGTTTTTTCTTTATTCGTTTAAGGCAATGACTACGAGACTGTGAAATTTAATAAATGCATTATGCAGTTTATAACCTTGATTGATTTCAAGGTAATTTTTTGTTATCTAAGTTTTTGTATTATCTTATCTTTTTTAGTTTAGGTCTGTGGCGATAGACTGCAACAAGCACCAATAGGAATAAAAAGTTCATAAAACTACATTCATAACATTACATATTTCATTATAAATTGACTTTATATTTTTTATCTATAACTGATTATTTAATATTGGTTCACTTGGTGTATATATCATCTTGTAAAAACTAGTATTAAATTATTTATTTAATTCAATTACATGAACTTTTTGCTGCAATAAAGTATGGCTGGTAGATTCATTAAACTTACATTTTGACAAGGATTAATTACATTACGCTGCAATATGTTGCGTTAGACAATATCTTATTAACGAAGATTGCTATTACCATTAGGACGCTGTGCTTACTATCTTTCATCATAGGTAATAGAGATAAGAAAATTAAGAATGTTAAGAGATTCTCCAACTGAGTTTTTAATTACATTAATATCTTAACGAATCTTTCTTAATTGGTTTATTTATTATCTTACATTAATTATATTATTTTATTAATTGTTTATAAAGTTAAGAGATACATTTGTATCAATCAATTCTTACATTGTAATGTATTGCAATACTTTCAATGAAACAATGGTATCCGTTACAAAGTTATAAAAACAATAATAAACTATTTTTTCCATTAGTATTCAGGTCAGGGCCGATTGTTAAATCAATGGTATGATCATAACTCATACAATTTTCTAGTTTTTTCACCTTCGATCTTAATGTACGATACATATTTATATATTTGAATAATAATTATTCAAGTGTATAATTCTGATAACGTTTAAACGTTTGATCGGATACTGATAACGTTGGTTATTTTTATAAACCTAGGATACATATAAAACCTATATATATATATATATATATATAGATGACGATGCTTCTTAGCATTCCATGGATTCACCGTGCGGACGGGCCAATCGCGTTGCAAGGAGAGAAGAAAACAATGCCTGGGAATTGTGACCCTTGGGTAGGTTGAAAGGGCCTCTTTATGATGCCCATTTTATATATTTATCAGTACAGAAACAAAAGCGAGTTTAAGGTTAGATATTCATAGGCTTCCTTTCTTGTCCAACCAAGTCAGTAAGTTAGATAAAGGTAATTAAGATATATTCTTTTCTTATTTTTACAACCAATATCACATAAGTTAAGATACAATTTTTTTGGGCTATAACGTTACTTTTAACTAAAATAATAATCATACTAATATGCAATATAAGAAAACATACATCCACCAATACGGATGAGAAAATAAAAAATATTACATTATTTTATAAAATAACTTTTGTTTCTGATTCATCTCGATTTCATATTTTAAAAATCAATGTGACTACGAGGTAGGTTTGTTGACTAACAAATTATCTAGTCAGTCATGTTAAATTGTAACGATTGTCTGCAGGAACAAATCCAGAAGGTTTTATAGTAAATATGATTAAGTTTTATAGCAAAATAGTTAATTTGAACAAAATCTTATCGAAAATATAACATATTTTTTGACATTTTGTAGTTAAATAAAACCCAAAATGCATTTGATTTAAGCATGGTATTCTATCTAAAGCTAGAATTTGTGTCCTTTCATTTATAGGTCTAAGAAACGTAATTTGCATACACTCTGTAATATTTCACAGCCACTGTTACAATATTGCTTACCTAACTATCAGTTAAGCTTACATTCACTTCTCTACTAAGTAAATTGAAATTTATTTAAACAAGGGCCATTCGAAGGTGACGAAAGATAAGAATTCCTTGACAAAGTATCCATTATTATACTGTTCATTTTTATCAAATAGATAAAGTGAAACCCCTAAACTATAGATTGGTTAGTTAAACTTATATAAAGAAACAAGTTATATTAATAAGTTATATATATTGTATGTGTATTAATACCATAATGCCGCCTTTCAAATATAAATTATTAGTGTAATTTAATAAGATATCATTTAGGTTCATTGTTAATTAACAATTTTTCTAATCAAAATTAGATATTAAACAAACTATTTTGGTTAACTTTTTGCCATCTTGTAGTTAGTAACACTATACCGTTGTTTAATTTACTAATACTGAACTTAATTTAATAATTTTGGGACTTGTGATAAAAAAACGACTCAAGTATTTTTAAAGAATTCTGTTGAACAGGTAGAAATCTGAAGATGCAAGGTCAGGGCTATACAGCGAATGCATTAATATCTCCACAGCCAAATTCTCTTAATTTTTGCTCAGTGGCTAAAGATTGGTGTAATCTAGCGTTATTGTGATAAAAGACCACACCATTTCTACTGATTAATTCCAGTCGCTTTCTTTCAAGTTGTTGCATCAGCTCTTGGCAGTAAAGATCCAAATCGAAGGTTCTGTCTGTCGCTACAAATATCGGTGGTAGCATATAATGAATTGTGCTATTCCAGTGCCGTACACATAGCATCACCTTATTGTGAGTTAACCCGGGTTTTGCCACAGTCTGTGAAGCCTGACTGACCTTTGATCACAACCTTCTTCACACGTTCGTATAAATGATACACTTTTCATCACTAGTTACCACTCTTTTAGGTTTCATTTGCCTCAGTAAAGAATTGCAAATGAGTACACGGTCCATTAAGTTCCTTTCAGTGAGCTCTTGTGGCATCCAAATATCGAGCTTTTTTGAGTACCCAGCCTTTTTCAAATGGGTGAAAACTGTTTCGTAGTCAACCTTCATTTCTTCAGCTACGTCTTAACTACTGATATGCCGATTTTGGTCTACTTTTTCAAAAATAGCGTTCATTTTATTTGTATCAGGGCGACCAGAGCCATCATAATTGCCGGATTGAACCTACTTCGTGCTAGTCTTATCGACACTGCATGAGGTCAATAAATATTAAAAATACTTATCGCGGCCTGCATTGCATTATTTAACTTTTTTTATTAAACTTAAAAAAATATCATTTTTTTAAAATTAAATTCACTTATTTTGTCATAAAGAAAACAAATTAAAATAGCGTTCAGAACAGAATAGAAATAGCATTTAAAATTCATACATACTATATGCGAAAAAAACATATCCCCGACCCATTATGACGTATTATTTATCTACTATACTGCTATTCTGTAGTATAATTCTATATTATTGTAATACTATTAAGTTCACAATTGTGAAATTAAAAAAATAATATGACAGTGCTTGGATCCGCAAGGTTGCACTGATAAAAATGGAAATTGTAAAAAGTAATAATATTAATTTTATAACTATTCTATTCTATTTAAAATATATAGGTTCTTATAAATGAGTTAAAATCCGGATAGTAGCTCCACATTTTAAAAATGCCTTGTTATTAAAAATATTTACTCTTTATAGTGAAATTGAAAGTGTATATATTGGAATATTGGTCATTAATCTTCTATATGAACAATTTTTTTTAAGTGTAAGTGATATTACTTTTGAATAAATCCTGTTTTAATTTACTTCTATAAAGTCCAACCACCAAAATAGCCGGAGAATAGTTGCCTCATATGAAGAAAGATGCCTTTTTAATTTTTATTATACATACAAACAATTTTATTTATTCAGTAGTATTAAATACTACTAAAAGTGAAATCAAAATTATATAAAATATAACAAAAATAGACTACAAACTGGTAATAAATACAGAAATTAATCAAGTAAAGTAAATTAAGACATTATCTATTATTATTTATTTCTATTTAATTCAGATCTTAATAGTAATTAACATTGGCGCTAGGATTTATTTAAGTAAAAATTCAGTATTTTCTATTTTTGGATTAGTGTTTAAAATTTCTGTTGATTGTATAGCCATCTTCATCCGCCCATATTCCTATTGGAGATAGTACGTCTGAAGTTTAGATGGTGTTTCTTTTTGTTAGATCTCTTTTATCAGCGATAGCAATGATAGTACAGTACTTATAGTACAATTACGTAAAATAAGTACAAATAGTAGTACATTTTCTGTCTTTCTGCGGCAACAGCTCGCTGTTGTTGTAAAGAAATTATTACCCCAGGGCAAATAACCGCGAAAGTCAACAGAGTCACCGTCCTTTTTTTACGAATAGTTGCCCTATCGAATTGCAAAATAAATGAAAACAATTTAAGAATAAAACTTAATAAATAGTGTAACTTAAACCCTAATGCTTGCAAAATAAAATATACTGAAATCATAATCAGTAATAAAAATATTTAAGAAAGATTACCTGCTAATATTAACTGCAATGCCCGTCAAAGCTTAGCCCAAGAAGACACTTGCTCACCAAGGCAAAATACCTGGGCCTAGTTCAAAGGCTTGTGCGGCACTTAGGCCTGAAGGGGGGTCATTTTGGATTATGATTAGCTTCTAACACTATCAATAAATGTATCATAGTGCATTCGAAACTAAGGCATGTATCCCTGATCTACAGTGTGAAGTGTGATGAATTTATCATTCTATATAGTATAAGTAACAAGTCTTTCGAAAGATGGATCAGATTTTTTTTCGAAAATATTAACCAATGTTTTTAGTTTTGCTATACAGAATAATATCTATTTAAAGTTAATATGGTTATTCAAATAATGCTAGGGAAAATAGCAATAGTAGATCAATATCAAAACAACTTCCGCGGCAAAGGTTTAGTCCAGAGAGGGTTTCATATATGAATATTGCCGCTGTGCACATGAATTTAACATACTACTTAATATGTTCGATGGAAACTTTAATGTTACCCACAAATCATATTACACTATAGAGTTATAGAATAAATCATACCTACAATATGCTCTAATTAATATTCTATCTTCATTATTATAATGAATATTTTTCTAAGAAAAGTAATCATTTTTACGTTCAACAAAATATCATATCAC
Organism: Napeogenes inachia; assembly: GCA_959347355.1. NCBI lineage: Eukaryota > Metazoa > Arthropoda > Insecta > Lepidoptera > Nymphalidae > Napeogenes > Napeogenes inachia. The sequence goes on along the minus strand of OY365800.1, from coordinate 16,044,721 downwards.
AAAAAATCTTTTACCCTAACTAACTTGAAATTCAAAGATTATCTATTTAAACTCCAGTATCTTTGCTGTAAATATAAAAAAAACATTTTACTTTAAATCAAGTCAGAATACGGATTTACAAGAAAAAATAGAATTATTTTAAAATTAGACTTTATCTTCTTAGACTAGACGTTATTTCTGTACTACATCGTATACAGACGCTATAATAGTTTTGACTAAAATACTTGTCTAGAATGAACACCTAAATAAGTTCGAACAACCACATAACAAAAAGATATACCAGTCAGTTACTCAACGCCAATCCTTCCTACGACAGTGGTCAACCCACATACGAGTTACGAGTCAAATGAGTACAATTAGACTCTACCAATACTAAATCGCCTTTACTTAGTACTCATTTATAATGTTGGAAATCGTATCTTAAAAGATTTATAAAACAGTCGAATTCGTATCACGTATTTGTGTAACATTGAACAAAGGCTGGTAAAGCTCCTAAATTTACATACATAAATTATTAGATTTAAATCCAAACGTGAAAGGCCTAAAAATCGTACTTATTCAAGTTCCGAAGTCAGACGACAGCACAAAAAAATACAAAGTATGAACAAAGTCTCTTCCGTGCTGACCGAGATAATACCAAAAAAAACTAAATCTTTTTTAAATATCTCTATACTAAGTGGGTCACGAGAAAAGTTTATGTGTATAATTTGTTGCAAGTGAGTTTTGGCTACAGAAATAATGAATTAGTCTCGAAAATTAATCGTATTAAAAGCAATTTCAGTAATCCTATCCCTTTGAGAGTATATATGTAGAAAAAGGAACCTACTGTTAAAATTACAAATTATATTTTCATTATCGAATTTATTAGGATATTATTGAGGTAAATCAGTCGGACAGAAATATTATCTGTGTCTTCATAGATATAATATATTCTTATTATATAAATATGATCCACCACTACAAATCTAGATTAAAACTGTCATCTGAAACATACCGCTTATATACAGGCGATGACAATTCGGGTGACTTGTGAAATATGAAATGTATAATACATATATCTCGCTATTTATACATAGAATAAAATAACGATTCTAAATCTGTATTTTATATTTTTCATTGTGTGTGTAAAACTACTAGTTTGCTCCCCCTCTGGGAAAATAAACTTGATGGAATTGCAATATAAATTTGTTATAGTTGTAGACTATTCCCGGTATTGATATTGTTATAGTATATATAGTACTATACTATATATACTATAACAATGTATATTGTTGATACATTATAGGATTTACTAAAAATAATTTGCTTATTTTTACGGGTATACACAAAAACTGATTATGGCTGTAATTACAATACCTACAAAAAAATAGACGAATTTGCTAGCTACAGCTAGTTGTAAAATATACTATGAAAATATTATTTGTCTTCAGCTTGTATTTATTCTGTGCATCCATTGTAAGGGCAAAACCTTGTACTTTTTATTATATATACTCGAGATTACGAGCGTTAAAACACGGCTTCGATAGCGTCGTTTCCGTAAGAGCAGTCTTGTTATTTCACCGGCCATCTAAAATGTATGTTTCATTGTCTCCGAGAATAGAACTTTTTATGGAAACAATCTTCCCTATGTCCTTTTCTGTATTCTTTTCAACGTGTTAATAAAATGTCATGATGACAAATAAATTAACATTAACATTTACAGTAAAAGTTAGGTATCGTCATAAAAACCTTAAGAATCATAGTAATCAGTCAGGAATCATTGCGATCAGTCAAAAGTCAAAGTCAAAAATTCTTCATTCCATGAAAATGTTTTCATTTATTTGGACACGTCAAGATAAACAAATATTGCAAAAAAAATATCTAATAATCAATCAAAATAAAATAATTTAACATTTTGACATTTTGAAGAAAATAAAAAAATCAAAAAAAGAAAAGAAAAGAAAGAAAAAAGCAATAATTCAGTAATCATAAAACCAACAAATGCATTGAAACAAGTCGAGTGTGTAATACAACATTTTTTGAGTGAAGGCATCTGAAAAGCATTATTAAACACAAACACATTTATAAGTTTATCTCTAGAAAGTAGATTTCTTTACGTAGATATAATTTTGTTTATAAGGGTGGTCGTACCTGAAAGTAAGGCTTCTAATTAACGTGTCTCCTTAGAAAAGTGAAAAGTTTGTAAACGAATTTGAACAAGATAATTTGAATATTTAAGTTTCTCTCCTGTAAATTCTTTTCAGAATGTAAGGTAAAAGGTTTTTTAAAATACAACTAATTATTTATCGTTATTTTAATATATAGGTAATCGTTAAATTTCTTATTCATCATCAAATCATTCCCCTATTTAAAATTGGGTGGATTTGGGCTCGGTGCAATATGTATATTTCATCCACTTATCTTACAGTATATAACTTATATTACAAATTATTGATACAATTGTTGCAGTAGAATTCATAGAGTCGCAAATATTATTTTAAATAACAAAAACCCGTCAACATTGTTAAAGTGTCTTGTTATTTTCCTATCAAGTAAACAAACAGTATCACTTGGGCCGTGAAGTTTCAGTTGTTTACAATAAAGCGTCTTTGGATTTTAATATTCATGGCCCTGGCCTTATAAAGCCGACCTTCGCTAAACTAGGTTTCTTGGATGAGTTTTCTATGTTGACTATCGGCTATAATTAATAATTAATCAATAATCTGAGATCAAAATCAATTTTACGTGCTGTTTAGGATTTTTACTCAGCAATTAGTGATTTAACTGGTGATTAGCAACTTATAATTTAACAAGATTTATTCTTTGTCTTCTAAGTAATGAGTTTGTGTAAATTCTACGTTTACTTTAAGTTTAAGTGATTATAAACTCCAATAACATGCTACCATAGTTAGTTATCACAATTTTACTCTCTTTATCAAAAACATTATCATAGATGGAAATTATGTTTCCATCTATGATAATCTAACTTTAAGTAAAAGTCTAATTGAAGTCATTGGAAATTGTAATAAGAATATGATACAGAGAATAAGATATTGTTCTTTTACTTAACTATTTATCTTAATTAACTTCAGAACAAATCTTAATATATTTGGAGATTTATTCCATATAGCATTGTTTAATATGTGTAAAATTAACCGTTTATGTAAATTCTGTATGACTTCAGCTAATTAACCTGAATAGAGCGATTGAACCGATTAATTGCAAAGCCATGGTGAGAGAGTCATAAATGTATATAATATTAAACACCTTGCAAGGTTAACATTTCATATATTAATTATATATAATTTATTGTATTTGGAGGATATTAAATACAGTTTATTAGTTAACGTCCATTTTGTACGTATCCATAATTTTGACTAAGATAATCAACAATGATTGAAACGATTCAATTGAAGACGATAAAATATAGATTAGTTTTAAAATACATATATCAGTAAAAATACAACGTATAACGTACTAGTAAAACACAACGAATATAAGTAAGACTTCAAAAACAACCTGGTTATCATTATAAAATAAATAAATAAATGATATTTGATTGAAAAATATAATTTATTTTTAATATTTTTCTTGAATGGTACTCTACCTATAGTATGTCTTATAATATGAGACTTATATAACTTTTTTATCAATATTGTTAAAATCTCATCAGTACATAACTTTCACTTAAAAATACATATAAACATGAAATAGGAATTTTATTTTAAGTGCAATTAAAGCCTTTTATTTTATTACCTTAACTATATGAAACAAATATATTCATTGTAATACAATTAAATCTATGTATGAAATAATTTAAACTATTAAAACTCTGGATGTTATAAGACTATACATAAAAGCCTTTAAGTGTAAAAAATATTTTAAAAATCTATCACCAATAGTCTTAATATTTGCAAATTATTGCACTGAAGTACTGTGTAATAAAATTAATTATGAATCGTTTTATTATTAGTAAATAACTATCTTGAGCGCAATATAAAACTTTGGAAACAAATATATTAAAACTATAATGTTGAAAGGTTCAATTAATGCTTTGAATGCAAAAAATCCAAAACTGTTCGTATACATCCTTTTGTATGATGAATTAAAAACTTCAAGTTGGAAACAATAATATTAAGAACAAAGGACCGAAGGAACCATTGAGTATCTCTATGAGACACGCACGCCGTAAGTTCCCGAAAACCAATTTCCTGGTATTAATTTTTATGGTGCGTATCTCATAAATTTTTCCAATCCTTAAATCTTTACCATATTTTGATACGCTCGTTTACTTATAAACAAGTGTCGTAAATATTTATGGCATGTTTTATTTACATTTAAATTAAGATAAAGATAACTTTTATAAAGTTAGCTAAGATTTAGAAATGCTTACCAGAAACTAAATATTATTTACGTTGCTACTTAGAGATAATAGTTGACAATAGATAATCCTCAATTTAATATTATAATATGTATATTATATTATAGATTTTCTTTCATTAGTAATATTGAAGTAAATAGGTGTGCATATTTGAGTGCTTACGTACCATTTTAAGACCGAACTTTTGGGAACACCTTTGCTTTATTATAGGGTTAACCGTCATCAGCTAGGGATATTGAGAAACCTATAAACCCTTAGAGGAGCTTGAACGATCAAACTTCAGTGAGTTTGAATTTGAAGGTCAGGGAATATCTGACATGTTTTACAGTGAATCATACATTCCATCATTACTACGTGCTACTACGTGCATAAAAGTGTTTTAATAATATAGACTCGAATCGAAAATTATTTTTGATTACAATTATAGTAAGAAATTAAAAGTAGTATTTAATTATATAAATATATTTATATGTTTTTTTTCTATTTATATAGAAACACTGTTTAGCATATTTTGTATTCTTCACAATAACAAAGTCTTGCGTTCCGGAGTAATTTAAAAATTGTAGCTTGAATTAGTTATTACAAATGCAATCCTATTCAAAAGAAAATCTTAAAATCGTTATACGTAGTATTCTTTCTTGCATTAGCTACAAGTTATATTTTTTTATTATTGGGAAGTAAGTTTTATAATATCAATTACATGTCTATCTGTTGAAGTGGTAGATAACCTGAGCATAAAATGCATTATTGAATAACTTTTCATGGTGTGATTTAGAGGCTATGTAGTATTTTTTCCTGTAGACTTGAGACATTGAACAAGATAAATAACTTGATATTAAAATAGATAATTATCGCAAAAAGACGTTACCTTTTTAAACTATTTGGCCGTGAATTTCTATCTCAAGTTTATTTAATCTTTATAAATATTTTTCATTCTTTGAAATTAACTATGAGATTTTTGTGTCTTTTGATTGTTTTGAAGTAATAATTTATCTAAAAAAAATATTGTATTCCAGATAAAAATGATATTATATACGGGGTGGCTGCTCTTAGTCGTTTGCTCCTCGACTTACGGGCAGTACTTAAACTTGCTAACAAGCAAAGCTCAACCGTTACAATTTGCCAATTCGTTGGGTATCTTTCAACCCCAGAGACTGCCTGTTAATGGGCTAGGGTAAGTAGAATGTTAATACCAGTACCTTGTATATAATAACGCTAACAGTTATATTCCTTTTTGGCACTAATAATTTTAATAGAAACCTTGTAATTATCACATTCCTTTAATACACATAAATATAAATAAATCTATTTTTATATTCATTACATAATACTATTAAATGTAGGTAATAATAATAATTCCATGTTAACTTATTATATATTTCCAGTGTCGTATATGAACCTCAGTTTATTGACAAAATTTGAAGTTATTTTCCAAACGTTTTATTTTTTTTTGACGGTCCGTTTGTTTGTATTTAACAATTTTATCAGCACCAACCCTCCAAATTAATACCTAGTTGTATGTTGCATGAATCTAACTTTGCACCAATTTTGTCAGCAGCAATCACCAATCCAGTAATATTGAAGAACCCTTTCGGCAAGTCAATAACAGGTTATATTGAAATTTTTTACTTGATATATTGTTTAAAATTTTGTCTTTTTCTAACACATGTATATTAATGTTTTATTTTTAAATTTACAGATCTGTTCAAAAAGATTTTGTACCATTTTTCTTGTTCAATTTCTCTTGAAAAATTAGAAAAATACATTTCGACCAGATGCTAGTTTTTTTATTATAGCTTCATATCTTTAATAAAGTTAGATGTAAAGAAAGAGTAAAGTTCGTTTTTTTTAATAATAAGAAAATCACTGTAGAATGATATAAAATTTATTTTTAATGTCGTGTTTTTTAGGTTCGTCAATAATTGATATTGACTTTTTATATAATATATAATAAACTACTTTGACAACAGATTTAGTAACCCGCCCCCACCACCTGGATCTGGTCAGGATCCAGCAACACAGACCTGTGGACTGGCCCCGCCATTTTGTGTCAAGTCCCGATACCGGTCAATAGATGGCACCTGTAATAACCTTCTGAGACCCACTTGGGGAGTCCCTCAGACACCCTATGGCCGATTGGTTAATTACAAATATGGGGATGGTTAGTACATTTAGCACTGAAGTATTTAAGTTAACTAAAATATTGCAGAATATATTTATGCAATTTAGATAACAAATTTTACATAAAATAATGATATTATGCAAGCTAAGAATGTTTATTATATTGATTCTAATATAAACTTTAACCAAACTTTCTACATTAGCTCATACATGAACATGAAGTAAATAACATGTGAAGGCCATCAGTAATGCATTAGGCCATAACGCTATGTCATAAAGTTATATTTTTTACAGCCTTGGAGATGCCAGATTAACATGGCAATTCCATTTTAATCCTTCTATAAAATCATTTTTAGAACTCTCATGTGTGAGACACTTACATTTTAATTGTATATGAATTTTGTTGTGCTTTTCTGTTGTTTTTTATTATTATTGTTTTTTTTTTTTTTTTTTTTTTTTCCACCCCTACCAACATACTCTCCTGTACATTCTAAGGTTGGCTGGTAGAGAATGTCTGAGTGGCATTAAGCCCGCCTTTTGTACATAATTTTGTTTTTGTGCAATAAATAATTATATAATACGCAATTTAATTAATAATAAAAATATTTTTATAAAAAAAAATAAGCAAAAAAACCCGCAAAAACGGTTATATAAATTTAAATTCTAAAGGTAAAACGGAAATAATATAATGAAAAATAGCGAATAGAATTCATTAATAATGAATTATTTGAATTGTAATGTGTATCAAATTTTATAGTCATTGTACAAATATAAGCGTAATTTACTTACATTTTTTTTTAATTTTTAGGTATCAGCGCCTTCCCAAAGGCAGAATCGGGTGGTGAGCTGCCTAATGTTCGGGAATTAAGTAACCTCTTCTTCCCTGATGAGAATCTCGTAGACCCGGTTTGGAACTTGAATGCCCAACAGTGGGGGCAAATTATTACACATGACATGTCCTTGACAGCCGGCGTTGCCCAAAGTCGTAAGTTATTTTTTTGGTATTTCTTATAAAACATTATGACACATTAAAAAAAAATCTTTTGAAATAAATCTCCATTTACTTATACGTATTGACCTTATTATCATATTATATGATCTTGCATGTACTGAGCAACTTTGGTCACAGGCCAAAATTAAGCCGTAATTTTAAATTATACGCTTATGAGGACCTGGACCAAAATCTATGCAAATATATTTTGTATTTTTTAATCTTTTACGTCAGATGACAATCAACTCTTTGCGACATACTTAAAATTATAACTCTATGTTTAGATATTTGACACAGACAGTGTCAACGTCAACAATGAAGGAAGGAGAGTAGGTAATATCACATCTCACAATGCACTGTGTAAAATGTTTTTTTTTTATTAAATTAAAGTATTTAGTCATTATTACAAAAAAAAGTTTTATAGAATTCTTCTGTTTTCTTTTACTTTTTAGGGTTGGACGATAATTGTTTATAACAGAGCTTACTTACATTTTTTTTTATAAGTTTTTTTTTTAACTCTTTCTTGGAGCGCTTTTTTGTTTTTCTCAGTATCATGTATCATATACATGATACTGAGAAAATATATACATACATATACATGTATATATAATATGTATTAATTGGGGAATATATGTGACTGATAGGATTGCATTGAAAGGATACATATATAAAACCTTATAGAAATTATATCAGAAATCTTATATATAGTATAAAAGTATAATATACAAGGTGTATTTTCAGTAAAATTTTCTTAATAATAAGTAATAAGTTAAGTAATAATCTGTGTATGTTAAGTAAATGAGGGGGGAATAAAAAATGTTGGTTGTAGGGTTTTTATGACTTCAAAAAAACTTTATTTGAAACAAAATACAAGTGTTTCATTAACAAGAAACATGTTTACAACAGCGAAAGTGCGGCCCAGCGAATTGTATGCGATGATTTTGTAATTCAATTCAATTCTATCGTATATAAGATAGAATTGCATCTATACAAGCTATTCCCTTAACAATTTACGATTATGATTATGTTATAAATGATTATGTTTGTTACTTAAGATAAAAACAAATTCTAAATATTATCTAAGAGACATTTAGATCTTTGATGCGGATTATATTTGGGATACGCAATCATTTTACGATTTCGTGAAAAAAGCAAATGGATTCCGACTTGCCTTTTCAGATATACTTACTGCATTTTGTTTACTTCAGCTAGTTTTTTATTGAGATAAGCGACTTACGTTCTTCGTCGAGTTTCATGATCACACTTTTCGTTCTGAAAACAATCTTGTATTACAAACTCCCACTCACTCAACTAACTTCTGCACTAAATCTTTTGCTACGCTACGCAGGTCTGGAATAGTCGGCTTTTACAAGTAAGACATTTTTTATCTAATTAATTACCAGAACTTTCCAAAAACTTTATAAACGAAAATTAATATGTTTATTTTATATATACATTTTTTAGATTATTAACCTAATAGTCTAGGTTTAGAAACCTTTTCTTCATTCTTAATGTTTATTATTTATGAAAATAGGTAATATTATTTTGGTAATGTGAGATAATTACATTACTTGATTTAATTATACATCTTCTGTGAAATTAATTTGTTGTCTCAGTATATCTTTAACTTTAAGGTCTTAAGGTTTAAGATGGTAGAGATCGATTTTTAACAATAAAGCCATTTTATTATGTTAAATCAGTTATTTTTTTTTAAACAACAACTATCTAACAAGGTAGAAAAGTACAAAAGTAAAACAAATTTAAGGAAAATAATATATGTGTACAAAAATATAATAATAATAAAAAAGTAGTAACTAAAAACCCTTATGAATAAGTAAGATAAAAACTAATTCATTATATCTCATCTACTGCACGAGCATAAATATATTATGGGTACATACAAACATACATGTATGTATACATGCATACATGTACATAGTGCAGTAAGCTATAATCCCCAGAGAATACGCTTGACTGTGTTGACGCAACTTACAGACAGTTCGTTTCACGGGATAAATGTTTACGATTTATATTCTAGTAAGGTTTCATCTCGACAAATTACTTACAAAACCTTTGATTCATTCACAGAGATATCTCGGATCGTAAATAAATATTTCCGTTTTACAGTAATATGTATCTCCAACAGAAGAATCGTGTAGAATGTGTAAATTTTCTTAAGGGTATACCATACACAGGCCAATGTTAAGCTAATAGTATATAAGTTTCTAAGTAATGCCTGAAAATAGTACATAAAATAAATTTCTTAAATACGTTGTTCGTCCGAGGAAGAAGGTACCCTGAATGTTGTATACGTTGTTTGTAAATTCCATTCAATAATATGTTTATTTTTTTAACGACTTTATAATTTCTTTTAGTTTTACTTTGTGCGAGGAGTGGAATATGTAAATGTCTCACATTTGTTACACTGATACGTCAATCACTTGTTTACTTTTCTTAATCAAGAGCTCAAAACTAGAACGAACTCACGGCAGGAAACTACCGCCAGCAGTTCCGATATCATAAAACATAATTCATACTATAAAACCTTTTCAGATAAAGACTTAATCACATGCTGCGATGACAGCGGACAACTATCAGCTGATGCGGCTTCTAACCCTCAATGTGCTCCCATCCTTATCCCCCCTAACGACCCCGTCCACTCTAGAGTTGGTACTCAGTGCATGAACTTTGTCAGGACAACTACCACTAAGGATAGAGGGTGTACAGCCCCTTATGCCCCTGCTGAACCGGTAAGAATATGTTAAACCTTAATATTAAATTTAATTAATGATTGGTATAAGTTATTTAATTTCAATGTCTTCAAGGACAACTATAAAAATACTTTCTTTGGATAAATAATCTCATTAAAAGTAAATGTGAATTTACAACATTAAGAGCCTATTTCAATATATGTAGATAGGTTCAGATTCAGTATCTTAATAAATTGAGAATTTGGAAATAAGAAATAAAAATGAATCAATGCCCTGACAGACTGCTAGATTTATTGAAGCTATTTGGAGAGGATGGATTTAATTGGTTGATGACCAAATGATAAAAAGGCCTATCATATTGTATGGATCAGATTGCTGGGTTATGAAAGCAATTGAATAAAAACAAGTGCATGTTGCTGAAATGCAAATGTTGAGATGGAAGTGTGGTATGACGAAGAATAAAGTAATAATTGTGCAATTAAGAGGTTTTTTAAAATAGAGTTTGAGAGTTATCGATATTGCGTCAAGTTCGCATACGTCGGTGAATTCGAATTGAGTTTTATGACATGGTCTGGTATTTAGGAATATATCAATATTTTCTCTTTATCGTGTTACCGTTTTATTCGAGCTGTCATATTTTTTTAGTAACACATTCTTTTATTTTTCTTTTAATAGCTTACCACAGTCACTGCTTACATGGATGCATCCTTCTGCTACGGCAGTAGCGACGGCCAGGCTCGGCCAATCAGAGCATTCCTCGGCGGACGCTTGCTCACTATACTGAGAGGAGGCCGCGAATGGCCGCCACAAGATCCAAATATAACCTTGACTTGTGAATCTGCACAATCACCTAATGAACCATGCTACCTGATGGGTATTTAATTTAAATTAATATTAAATAATGTTTATTAATTTTTTTAAATATCAAAATAAAAATAACCTTAATATAACGCAGAAATTGATTAATTATGAATAATCGTGTTATATGACATTTCATGAAACCAATGTAATGCATAATTGAAATTATATTTACTACTATATAGTTCAAATTGTATTTCAATGTGTAACTGTTTATTTCATATAAGATGTTATCTAGGTGACATTCGAGTCAACCAAAACCCGCAACTAACAATTCTGCAAGTGATAATACTCAGGGAACACAATAGGATCGCCGACATTCTCACTTCTCTAAACCCGCACTGGAATGATGAGATCACTTACCAGGAAGCTCGACGCATTGTCATTGCTGAATTACAGTATATTAATTATTACGAGTACTTGCCCATCTTCCTTGGTAAGTAATTTTAAAACTTGTTGATAACGATTATCAAGAGCTAATCGATATTGTTGGTCATTATATACCTATGTTATATTATTTAAGAAAACTAAGTAAAAATATTTTAAACAAGCTGAAAATATTATAATAAAAATGTTCATGACTAACCTGTTATACGGAGAGTTTAAAATAACTTAACGTTAAACGTTCAACGTGACTTTACATAATAAATTTTAAGAATTTTAATTTCAACATAAAAATCTTAGCATATATAAGTCTTTGTAAGTCTATATAGACTTACAAAGTTTAACAGCATAATTACACAAATATATCAGTGTGACAAATACACATTTTGGCGGTAGGAATATCATTTTTATATGGGACGCTTTATAAGTTAACGTGTAATTTTTCATGTAGGCTAATTATTAAAAACATTTTAGGTTAATTAAACTAGTAGCTTATAAAAAACTGTGACGTAAAAAAAAGACACAATTAATATGGTGTATTGTTAAAATTAAATATATATAGAATATTTTCAAGTACAATTACGATAACATTGGAATAAAAAGAAAAATGGGAAAAATGTCTTTAATACTCTATGTGTTAACAAAAATTAATTTTATGTCCTATAGTCTATATACATAGTTTATATAAACATGCAACAAACTGCAACGTTCCCAGTGGCTTCGCCCGTGCTATATAGGAAAAAAGTCTTGTTATGTAGGTCAAAAGGTTTTTACACTTACTTGCTCAGGTAAAGTACCTACTTTATTCGGGATTTCTGTTGCCCCTAAATGCGTCCACGTAGACTGAAAAAAATATATTTATATGGCTTATGATCATAGCCATAAAGTCACGGGCAACAGCTAGTGATGACAAAAATCCCTTCATCGTAGTGTTATTAGTGATTGTAAATCATTGTAACTCTAAATGTTTATATTTATTAATATTCTTAGATACCTATATGAAAAAGTCTTGAATCATGTTACTTAAAACATTTATAATTGATTACATTGTCGAAATTTTCACGCGGATCCTTATTTTTTGCTCGCATTAAATTTAGCCTTAATGTTCATTAGGGATAACGTAGGATTCTAATTGTAAAATATTTTTTAATCGGTCCAATAGTTTTTAAACCTATTCAATTCAAAGAAACAAACAAACAATTCTTTCCTCTTTATAATATTAGTGATGATGATGATGATTAAATATAGCCTATGTTCATCAGGGATAATGTAGAATTCTAATGGTAAAAGATTTTTTTAAATCGGTCCAATAGTTGTGGAGCCTATTCAATTCAAAGAAACAATCAAATCTATCCTCTTTATAAAATTAGTATAGATATAATTTTGATATTGTTTTTTCGCTTAAAACTGGACACGTGTGATATCATAATTTGTCCTATTTTTATGAAAAATTTATTTAATTGCTTTATAATTGCTTTACCTTATTTCTACGCCCTTGTTGTAAACAAAAACACCAACAATTTATCACAATTTAATACGACCTCATTGGATCAAATATTCATTTGACAGAACTGCGTTTGATTTCCGGATTGAAATATGATTTACGGTATTTCGCGTTTAAATTAATTATTTATGAATCTAAAATACGAAAGGATGCATTTTGTATCTGACTGACCTTTTGTACCTTTTTGTTTTAAGTAATATATAAGGATGTCTAGAAGTACAAGGCAATATTTGATAAAGCAGAACAACTTTTCTTCATTCAACTTCTACTATAAATATTTATTTTGCAAAACAAATAATTTTATATTCCCCTACATATGTGACAAAACTTAACGATATCATACTAAATATTATAATTTATAGTTTATTTCCGAAGATTTCTACGATTCTGTGATATGGAATTTAATATAAATTATATCATTAATTTTCATTAAATATCCATAAATAATAATGAAGACTGCACATAAAAACGTTTTCTTCTAATATAAACCTTTTGACTATTTCTTATATATACATATAGTTTATAGAAATAGAGTTTAATAATTAGCAAGAAAATTGACTTAGACTGTAAATTGTTCAAAATAATATTTGTTACGGAAAATAGGATGACAAACCAGCCATGGACGTAGCTATTAACTTTGGAATAAGAAGTCTCGTAAAAGTAAAATAAATCGTTTAAAGATAATATAATTTCGAATTACCGTACAATTAAATTAATTCTAAGCCGCAATAAATCACAGTTAATATTTCATTTAAACTATTGAAAACATTATATTCGACCCAACATTAATCATCCCACTCCAACCGAATTTAATTTATGAATGTGTGTCGAACGCACATTAAGTCATATCTCTTGAGTGTGTTCTAATATTATACAATTAATAGTTTGTGTCTGTTACAGTAATTGTAAATTTTGTCAGTGATTTTTTTATATTTACTCTATGATTAGAAATAGGTTGAAAAATGTATAATGTTTTTAAAACAAACGATATTGAAAATATTATATGTGACAAACATAGTATTAGTTAATTATGTAATTGTTATAGCGCCCCCCGCGATTAGAGGCTGATTTTAAAAAACGAAATAACTAGCCTAACCTAACTCAATCTCACAAATGTAATAATACAGAGTGATCAAAGTTTAGATTTTACGCTCAAAAAGGTCACGAGTCATCATGACATGACTGTTTCTAATGTTACAAGTTCATAAGGTTCCTGTAAAAAAAACAGCATCGAAATCGCATTTGGTGTGATAACGAACTGTTTACGTTATTACAAAATATATAGAGATAATATTTTAGAATTAACTAACAGAAGTACATCTTAGGTTAATAATTGTTACAGGTTTCGAAAACATGGTTAAGAACAAACTTATATATCCCCTAGCGAAGGGTTACGTCAATGACTACAATCCAGAAGTCAATCCAACTGTATTAGATGAACATGCCACGGCTGCCTTTAGACATTTCCACACCCTTATTCGGGGCTACTTGCAGTTAGTAGAATAATATCATATTCCCATATGGAAAATTTTGTTATAATAATAATAATAATAATATAAAGACAAATTACACACATTTATCTAACCCCTAAGTAAGCAAATTATTTGATTGTGTTAAGGGTGTTAGACAACGTTACAAATACATAGAAATACATATATAAATACTGAGAATATATTTAATAAACGACCAAACCCAGAAACACAGACATCTATGCTCATCACATAAATGCCTGTCTCCCGCCGGGAATCGAACCCGAGCCCCATTGCGCCGTGACACGTTAGGCGTCTGCGCTAACCACTCGACCAACGGGGCGGCGGTTATGTGCGACGTGTTCATTTTTAAGCAATTAGATATTAAAAAATAAAACTTTTTGACAGATTGGTTACAGAGAATAGGCACTTAGCGGGTGTTGTAAGGTTAAGCGATTGGTTCAATAGACCGCTATTAATTGAACTCGAGAACGCTTTCGACGATTTAACAAGAGGACTCACTTATCAGCCTCAAGATTTCAGTGATAGATTTTGGGACAGCGAAATCACTCAATTCCTATTCAAGTAAGTACATTTATTAAGAGCAATGATCGGGGAAAATATAAACGTTCAAAAGTGGTTATTTCTTCTTCAACTTAGAGTTTTTTAGATTTTATTGTAATAATATTTTTATGTATGCACTATAAATAGTGAATGGTTTCTTAATAAATATTAGGTCCTTATATATGAAATTGGCGTTTTTCGTACTGGCCAATTTAATCACAAATTGCTCTTCTTGGGTAAGGGATGTATTTTTCTTTTGATCACTGTCATGTGTGTGAACATTTTTTTTCATGGCTTAAGTTAGAATAAAACTTTTAGTTTTATGACAATATCTATAAAGATATCTAATGTAATTCTCCATTATGCTTAGACGTAACAATACCTTCGGCGGAGATCTGCGCGCTACAGACATACAACGTGGACGAGACCACGGTTTGGGGAGCTATGTAGCGGCGCGAGCCGTCTGCGGCCTTCCTGTGCCAACAACGTTCTATGAAATGCAAGACTTTATACCTGAGCAGGTGAATTACGTTTAGGCTTTAAATTAGAATTAGATGCATTTTGGTATGTTTTTTTAAGTGTTGTTTTGACTAGTTTCGGTATAAAAAATATTTTTCTTATCTCAACAGACTGTTAAAATACTAGAAATAGCTTACGAGAACCCTGAAGATGTAGACCTAGTAGTTGGTGGATCTCTGGAGATAAATGTTCCGGGAGCGCAAACTGGTCCTACTTTTCTTTGCATTCTCACTGAGCAATTTTATCGTACTCGCGTTGGTGACAGATTCTTCTTCGAGAATGGAAGAGATCCGGATATCGCATTTACTCCAAGTAAGTAATCCCATTTCCGAATTATATTGTACTATTTCTTTCAGTTTTATTTAAAATAGTATCTTAACAATAATGATATCACAGGACAAATTAGACACATATTTAATCCATAAGTAAGCGGATTATTTTGATTGTGTTAAGGGTATTAGACAACGATCCAAATACATAGAAATTCACCTTATAAATACTTTGAATATATTTAATAAACGACCAAACCCAGATATACAGACACCTACTCTCTTACATGCCTGCCCCTGTCGGAAATCTAACCCGAGCCTCATTGTGCCAATATACGTCAGGCGTCTGCCCTAACCACTCGACCAACGGGGCGTTTAAAGATTAAGATGTGAAATGTATTATTATATATATTATATACGACATTACTATCATTACTGTCTATCTTACGTTTATTTTATTAAATTTTATTAATAAATTTTATTTTTATAAATAAAATATTACTTTTATCATTTTACTGGGATGTACATTATAAGTAATTCTTTTGATCTTAAAGCAAATCTTGTAGTATTTATATTCTTTATAAAAAATTAAACTCATTATACTTTATTCACTACTGCTGTATAAAGATATAATTCATTATTAATAGATTTTATAAATGAATGAATGATATAGTTTTTGCTTTTATTAAATTAAGTACTGGCGAAATTAATTACAAAAACATTTTTTTTATGAACAGGTCAGCTAAATTCTATTCGTCACGGATCCTCAATAGCTCGTATATTATGTGATAACAGTAACAATATACAGCACATGCAGCCAAAGGCGTTCCAACAAATATCAACTGGGTAAGAATACATTTTTAATAATATCACAAGACAAGATACACACATTGATCTAACCCCTAAGTAAGCAAATTATTTGCTTGTGTTAAGGGTGTTAGACAACGAAACACATTATAAGTACTGAGAATATGTTTAATAAACCACCAAGCCCAGAAATAAAAACATCGATGTTCATCACATACAGCCTGTGTCTGTCGGAAATCGAACCCGAGCCCCATTGAGTCGCTATACGTTAGGCGTCTGCTCAAACCACTCGACCAACGAGGCGGTGAAAAAAACATTGTTCTACTAAATGATCTTACGAAACTAGTTTCACTCTAATGTTTTTCTCTTATTAGTAAACGTATGGTCAACCTATTATTTGATGAGTACATGTTGATATGTTTTATAGGAATTCTTTTTAAACTTTTTGTTTTTTAATTTTTTAATAAAGTAACTTACTATAACATCTTTCTTTCAGGAACATGCCAGTACCTTGTAACAAATTACCTGCAATAGATCTAAGATTATGGCAGGATATCAGCAAATAGGATAAGTTTTAATTATAAGGTTTACACAGTTTTGTATATTTTGTAAAAATAATATCTTAAAATATAATTTTAACAGTGTGTTATTATTAATTTATAATGTTTCAGTTTAGTTTTAATTATAATTTAATTACTAAATAGGATCATAGCGTTCAAATATTTAGATTATAGAATTGTACAAAATATAATACCATAACCATATTTTAAGATTTCTTTATTTACAAAAAGTACAGCAAATATTACTAAATTAATAACAATTATTATATTTATGTCTTGTTAATATAACACTAATCAATTTATAATTTTTATTTGTGACATAAATACTTTTTTAAAAGGAATGTTTTAACGTTACTATCAACAAAAAAAAAACTGTGAATTTCCCATTCTAAAAGACTTGCAATATAGTAAACACCTATACAAATTCAGACTCATGGGAGTGAGGGAAGGTGAGTTCGATCCTGGAAGTAAATGCAACTATTCCAACAGAACACGATTGCCCATGAATTTTCTATTTTTGTGATACAAGGGACATAAAGAATTAACAAATATTTAAGTTAGCACTATGTATATGATACTATCTTATCCACTACTTACTAGGCTATGATGACAATGTTTAGACTATGAAATATTATTACATTTTTATTGTAAATAAAGGTTTGACAAATATTTTTTTATTTTCTTGTAAAAACAGCCTATTCAATATGTTATTCTTATTTATTTATCATTTCTCCGTTCTTAAAATCACAACAGTGAAATGCATAATTCTCTTTGCATTCTATATCATAATTTTAGGGGCAGTTATAACTAGGCTATATAACATCACATTTAATCCATTAATTTAACTGTTAGATAATTCCTTTAACAAATATAATTCAAATCTAAGCTAATGAAGTTACTTGGTAGCAAGTCAGAAATATCTTAAAGCAATGCTTATTTTAATTCATACACATTGACCTGAAATTGATTCAACCAAACTTAAACTATGTATAAAGTTGAACTTATACATAGTTGAAGCTTGCAAAGATAGAATACATGTTAGATATAAATTTAAAATCAGATGAAAACCTTGAATTATCCGCGTCAGCAGTTTATTTTATTACTTATTTTTGATAAATACTCAACGATCCTCTAGAACCTTATAAGTTTTTGTTCTGGAATTAAGATTAAATTATTTTGAAATGAAGCCAAAAGGAAAAATTAATACACTTACCTTTATAATTAATTAACAAAGAACATGTTACGCTCAGTTTTAACTTATTTTAAGTAATATAAGAATTTTATATTAAAAAGAAATAAATAAACATTGATAGCATGGAAACGATAAAGACATTCAAATTTTAAATACATACTTGCAAACACATTTACAACAAAATTATATTACAACAATTATAATAAAAGCGGAGAAAATTATCTTAGTTAACGCACTATAAAATCAATAATGGCACAGAACTCGTAATTAAATAATGATATATATTATCGCATTCAAAATGTTTATCTTATATGATAAGCGGTTATTTGAAAAAAATATTAATCTCCAACCCTCTTCCTATTGAAAACTATATACTATCTCTACCTGTCGGTAGATAGTTTACAACTACAGGTCAGCTGTCAAGATCAGGGTTCCACGGGATACTGGTGCCTAAGCCTTCCGGCGGCAAAGGCATTCGCTTTTGTGTGTACTGAGTACCAGTTTTTATATAAGATTCGCAGTGGTAATGTGGCTAGCTGCATTGATTCAGAAATATTCTAGGCATCTACAGTTGTCGGGTCTCATCGGATTTGACGTGCAGCAACAGGTGAAATTTACCGGCCAAAATGAAGCGACCAAGTGAAGTGAGTATATATCTTTTAGGAGAAAAATAGCTCGGTGATCGCGATTGGACTGGTCTATGACCGACAGTCTTATGATCTTAGTAGTCTTATAGTGCCGTCGTAGGACGATTTTTTACCAATTAACTTTTTAAATGTTGTAAGTGGCATATACTTTTGAGGACGGGTGATTTGAAAGTAATATTTAAATTTTAATCTTGAAGTCATGAGAGATAATAAGTTCAATCAATTTAAATTAAATACGGTATATTAATTTTCTTCTTACTCGTAATGATTAAATCCAGAGAAGATTAAATAGTCTTCATATGAGGTAAGTTAATTATTTAAAATTAAAATAAATAAAGAATTAAAAATTAACCGACACAGACAGGGATTCGAGTCTGCAACCTCTAGGAAACCGTCCCATCGCTCTATCATTTGAGCTACCGTATCGATACCAGTCTAGGTGAATAAAGTATTATATATAATCGTTTTGATCGGGACCATGGTGACATAAATTAGGCATCTTTCGAAAATCCTAAATAATCTCTCTAACTTTGCAGTATAAATAGACAACTTAATAAATTTTTAACCTTGCCGTAAAGTTAGAAGTTTCACTCTATATTTATTTAAAATTTAAATTGGTTTATAATTTCTATATATGTTTAATGTTTATAGATATATTTTTAAATATTAATTTAGGTTGTGGCATCCTTTCTATGTTTATTTTTAATGCAGAGTTAAAAAGATTGGTTAGGATTCAGGACTAGGACCCAGAAATCTCGGGTTCGAATTACGTTCATATAGTTAATTTTTTATTCTATATTTATTTTAACTTTAAATAAGCTTAGCTTAGCCATACATGTTCATAGATATCTTAAGCAACTCATTTATTTTGTAATATTTATCATTTAGGTACCACAAAAACTACAATAGGCAATCAAATGATGAGCTACAATGTTCGAGAAATGAGCTTATGATCAAAACAATTACAATTACAACACAGAGCAATTTTTGTGAGGTTCGTTTTAAATTGTTTGTACATCTTTTAACAAAGACAAGCATTTTCGATAAGTTGTTTTATCTATATGTAAATGGTCCTAGCTTTTTTCAAGTTCGAGTTTCAAGTGAAATATTATTTAATATAAATACTTTAAAAATATTTCTTTATATTTATTTTTAATTTGCATTATTAAGAATACAGTTCTCCAATCAACAATTATTATTTCAAAGTATGTGCTTCTATATAATATTATTATTGCTTGTGATTTTTTAAAAGTAAAATACATAAATAGGTTACCATGAAAGCTAAAAATAAATTTCAGACAGTATAGGCAAAGTTTTAGTACTTTACCTACTACTTCAACTTTTTAGTAAACCTCGTTCGATTACAGCGAACTTCCAGTTAAGTAAATAGGTTAAGTAAACTAGTTGAGTATAAAAGCAGGTGGTTTCTCCCACCAAGACTTGAGATCTTTTCGTATATATATTTCATTCTCTCAAAGCTAAAATCTGCTTCTTAAGCTTAACTTTGTAAGGAACATACTTTATACGCCTTTGCAATAAACGCCAGTAAGTAGATTAAATAACGGTTTTGACTACAAGAAGCGTGGATTTCAAAGTCACCATATTCAACACAGGTATATATATATATATATATATTTAATATATATTACTGGTATTCTACTTACCATTATTTAAATCGAATTTACTGAAGAATTCTCCCATGTCGCAAGCTTTGCGGATACTGAATGTTATCTAGCACGTTCATTTATTTTCGGATAATTTGTCGAAAATCACGAAAGTTACTCAGAGGAAAATTGAAAATTCCTCTTAAGATATATTAAGTACTTTTACTTTTGGAATAGCATTAGTGTCAACTGTTGTGATGTTATAATTGTATGTTGATGAAACAAATAAATAAATATATATTTACGAACTAATAGAGCTATCTAAAATGGATCATCTACCAGCGCTGTGGCTTACAAATGATTTGAAATAACTAATGTTATAAAAATGCTAAGTAAGAAAGGAATACAAAATACAGAAATATGATATATAACAAGTCTAAAAAGTAAGAAATCACTATAATACATTATTCAATTATGTATTCAAGCAATGCTTATCCTTCCCTTAAGGCGAAGCAGCATTAATTATCTTCCGGAAAGTAACAAGTTATGGTTTTAAAACATTATATATGTTTTTTCTTTGTATGTAAATATTTTTATGTGTATTTATGAATTGTTTTTATCGTGTCTGTTCTTACATTTTATCTAAGTATTGTATACATGTTTAATAATCTTCAAACTACAGTTTTTATCAATATTTTTTTAGTGTTTCTTCTCTCCTTACCGAAATCGACCTTATCTTATTCCGCGAAATCTGTTATAAACTGTCTCACACTAAAGAAGGTGGGACCCTGAAAAAGATAAGTAATTCTTTATTAGTATAAGTTTATTATTTATTTCATTATATATAAAAAAAAATCTTTTTAAAATAAAATGGTATATCAAGTCGTTCGGTAGAACGACGACGGCGATTGTTTGTCCGCCTGACCCGACCCCGACCGATGACTACCGAACGACTTATTTACTCCGACCAACTCGAAAAAGTTTCATCTAACCAGTATATATAGATATACAGACAATGTATAGATATACTGGCTGTACAATTATTGTATGAAAATGTCGTATGTCGTTTATAAATATCTGTAGTTACACATGACTCTTAATGTATATCAATAAGGTTCATTTTACGTGCTATTTTAGTTGATCCTTTTTAACAAATATTTCTAAACTTCAATCATCATCGCAGTCGGCGTGAGGCCGTTGTCGGGAGTGGTCGCTGAACCGCTTGTTAGCAACAATGTCTATTGGTAAAGATCGCTGTATGAACTAGGGTTACCAACCATACTTTATAATAAAGTATTATACTTTATTTTTGGTAATTATATTTTATACTTTTGCATACAAATAAAGTATGTGAAAATACTTTATTTCTAACCTTTACTTCGATGATTAGAACAAAACACTCATTAACTATTATTCATTAACAACTATTTAAAATATAAGTTAGAACGGATAATGGAAACGATTTATAATTACTGAACAAAATGTAACTAACATTTCATTCACTCACTCATATAGATGTTAGTTTGTCATCAACCGAAATATTTAATAAGATTACCAATAATTTTTCAGTTTTTATTAGCTTAAATTATATGACAAAATGGTTTTATTTTAGCAAAAATAACTAACTGGCTTTCCAAACTTCCTAACACGTCTTTGAAAAATAAGGTTAAATTTGAAGATTTTGAAATGGTAATAAATTTAATTAGAAACGAACTGTTTATTTATTTAAATTTAAATATTGATTGTCCACCAAAAAGTTTTAAAACCTTTCAAAATAGTAAAAAATATTTATATATTTTCTTGCTAAAATAAAAGCACACAAAAATACTTTTTTAAGGCCCTAATACCATAGAGTCTTAAAAATACTAAATACTTTTTTTTTCAGTAAAATACTTTTTTTTCCTTCAAACACTTTTTTCCTTTCCAAACCATTTAATACTTTCTTTCGCCAAAAAAAGTAGGCAACCCTAGTATGAACACAAAATACAAAATATGTAATTAAACCTAACTTGATACTTTACAATTTGAATCTTTTTTTTTGTCAATTTGTCAAAGTTTTTTGTTTGTATTTAATTTTGCTTCTAGTATGTACGGATTAGGATAGGATACGGAAGGGTACCCTGATGGATGGATGTTAGTGGATCTCATAGATGAATAGAGCTGGGTGCACCGAGTATGGGCTTGTTTTTTTGCTTTTGATGAGATCTTACCATCAGACTCCAGACTTGATGGAGTGATCTGAAGGTTTCAGATCACTCCATCAAGTCTGGAGGTAGTATCTCTTTATGATTAACACAACTAGCCTAAACTCGACTAGCCTTGCTTTTTTTTAGTTTAAAAGATCAAGTAACAGCCACCGAAGAATTCAGCTATTATTAGGTCACAGAATAATTAATACGTTTATCATATATGTAATAATAATTTGTAATTTTATCACATGTATAATATGTACATATTTAATCATCTATAATATAAAAATAATTTAAAAAACAATAATTAAACATTAAATATGTGAGAAAAAAATATATATCAAAAGTGTTTCATTCACACAATATTCTCGCACTATACCTGCGTAAGTGTGCGTAGTCAATATTTGTCTATGTGTGATGCGATTTGCTACCTATCAGTTTTGTAAACGCGTCCTTACTCCTTAATCAAGTGATTGGTGACTTTGAACAAATTGCGGTAATGGGGAACATTCACGTATTTTTTTTTTGACGTAAATTAATCATTTACCTCTCAATATCGTAGAAAAAAATATAAATAGGCTTGAAAAGATTCTAGTTTTTTTTTAAAGTGAAAATTAAAACATTGAGTAAATTTGACCCGTTTAAACACCGCCATTTTGCGCGCGTTTTGCGTGACGTCAAATGATACATCCAGTGAATGTTTACTATGAACTTTTTAGTTATTTCATAGATATTTTAAGTTTTAATTGCTTTACAAGTCATGGAAGAAGATAAAAATCATCTTACGAGTATTGTATAGTACCGGAGTGCAAAAATAGTATTAGAAAAACACCCGACAAAGTGTTTTTTGTATTCCAAGAGATGCGAAAATACAAAAACAATGGTGTATGGTAATTAAAAGGGATATTATATGTCCTAAATCGTGTTTATACGGTTGTGAAGATCAATTTAACGTAAGTATACTTTATTTATAATAAGTTTAATCTAATAGTTTAAATTTATAGTAAGTTATCAACATTAGAAAATTTGAGTTTAAAATTAACCTAACCTATCTTACAAATTTCAGTATAACTTTCTATAAAAACCGTAATCTTTTTTTGTTTTACGCAATTTTATGGGCTGTCGATTTATTTCAGGTTAAGGAAGATACAGCAAATTGTATTGAATATAATATGTGTAACGAAACAACAAGGAGAAAGATGTAATCTAAATTTGAAGAAAGGAGTTGTTCCTTATATATTTTTGTGGCAAAAACACCAGCTGATAGAATGAGAATGTCAGTCAAAAGGCAAAGATTGACATCGGTTAATGAAGCCTTTTAAGAGTTAGCTAACAAAAGTAGTGTTTAAAAAAAATTGTGACCTTTACGAAGAAGTGATATAGGTAGTAAGTCCTAGTACTTCCCATACAAATGTCTGTGTTATTAATCAGCCA
The DNA here is from genome assembly GCA_959347355.1 of Napeogenes inachia. Lineage (NCBI taxonomy): Eukaryota > Metazoa > Arthropoda > Insecta > Lepidoptera > Nymphalidae > Napeogenes > Napeogenes inachia. The sequence goes on along the minus strand of OY365800.1, from coordinate 16,020,538 downwards.
AGACTCAGTACTTCTCCTATTGAATGTGATGGTCATAAGGCAGAGCCTTGCTTTTTGCATATTAAAGATAAATTACCAAGTGACTAAGCTGTGCAAGTTAATATTAAACCGAAGTATGGAAGTAAAGGTGTCAATGTAAATATACCTGCTGAAAAACAAAATGTAGCATTGTCACCATTTCCTCATTTTACACACAACATTGTTACACAACAGTTTTAAAAGTAAAACTATCTGTTTTAAAAAGAAAATTGTTTACTGAAAACACAGCTGATAATACTTCTATAGCATCTTATATCTTCTATATCTGCTGATTATCAACCAAGTTATTTATCTGAGTCAAGTGAAGTGAAAAATGATTCAGAGGCAGAAACATTTTAAAAATGTATTGTGTACCTAGTAGCATGCTATCTATGCATGTCTACCTACAAAAACCACGTGGATAAATGTGAAGAATCAATTTTCATATTTTTGTCCAAAATACAATCAATATTTCTCTTCATTTTATAGTATTTGAATCTGAGATGAGGTTATTTTTCTATATACTTTTTCTACTTTCAAAGTTATATTTTTGAATAAAATCAAGATGTATTAATTGCTAACTTTTATTTTTCAGGTTTTGGCTCTGCAGTTACTTGCTTTCGTTCCAAGTTTTTCGTTTTTTTTTGATATTTCTCTTCATTTAACAGTGTTCTAATCTGAGCAAAGGTTAATATTTCTACTTTCAATAATATATTTTGTAATAAAATTTAGATATATTAATTACTAATTCTTATTTTTCAGGTTCCGGCTCTGCAGTTAACTGCTATAGTTCCAAGTTTTTTATTTTTTCTCTTCATTTTTGATTCTGAGTTAAGGTTATTTTTCAACATAAAATTTATACTTTGAATAAGAAATTTTAGAATAAAATTGAGATGTATTAATTGCTAATTCTTATTTTTTAGGTATTGGCTCTGCAGTTACTTGCTTTCGTTCCAAGTTTTTCGTTTTTTTTTGATATTTCTCTTCATTTAACAGTGTTCTAATCTGAGCAAAGGTTAATATTTCTACTTTCAATAATATATTTTGTAATAAAATTTAGATGTATTAATTACTAATTCTTATTTTTCAGGTTCCGGCTCTGCAGTTAACTGCTATAGTTCCAAGTTTTTTATTTTTTCTCTTCATTTTTGATTCTGAGTTAAGGTTATTTTTCAATATAAAATTTATACTTTGAATAAGAAATTTTTGAATAAAATTGAGATGTATTAATTGCTAATTCTTATTTTTTAGGTATTGGCTCTGCAGTTACCTGCTTTCGTTCCAAGATTTTCGTTTTTTTTTGATATTTCTCTTCATTTAACAGTATTCTAATCTGAGCAAAGGTTAATATTTCTACTTTCAATAATATATTTTGTAATAAAATTTAGATGTATTAATTACTAATTCTTATTTTTCAGGTTCCGGCTCTGCAGTTAACTGCTATAAAACCCAAAAACAAAAATTGTAAAGGGTTCGGCGATTGTTTGCCGAAAAACGAAAATTGAAAATCAACGAATTACAAAAACATAAAAATTCAATATATTAAACTTCAACAAATTTACTATATCTATAGAGAGTTGAAAAACATTGGCAATAAGAATATATTCTCATTGTTTCTTCGTCGTTTAGTATCTCTTCGACGAAGTAATATGACTTATGTTGAAACCAAAAAAAATGATGATATAAAACCCAAAAAACAAAAAATTGTAAAGGGTTCGGCGATTGTTTGCGGAAACACACTACACACTAAACTACGAAAACCAAAAACGAAAAATTAAAAAATTTATTGAATTATATTTTCCAATTTCTAAAACAAAAAAATGTTTTTCAAATAGAAAATCTAAAAAAAAACTGATATAAGAACGCGGCGATTCTAAATTCATTGAATATTTATCCAATTTCAAAAACAAAAAATGTTTCTGAAATACAAAATTCTAAAAAAACAACTAATATAAGAACGCGGCGATTCTAAACTCATCAAATATTTATCTAATTTCAAAAACAAAAAAATGTTTCTTAAATATAAAATCTTAAAAAAGAACTGATATAACAACACGGCGACTTCTTAAACTATACCAATTAGAAAAACACTGATATAAAAACATTTTAATTAACTATTTGTTGAAAACTTAATCTGAAAAACAACTGATATAAGAACGCGGCGATTCTTAATTCATTAAATACATTTCGAACACTTTACTTCTGCAACTGCCTGAATCAGCATGGTTGTAAACATAAAAAATAATAAAATTGCTGATGGGTATATGCATATGAAGTGGGTTACGTGATTAAGTATTGCATGGAATGAGTGAAAACCTGATCATAGGAAATGTGTTAATAAATTAAAATTTACAAATTAACAAATTAACTAATTTTTTACTGACACCTAGCTACTTAATAAGTTTTTTATAACTAATACAAACAAGTACGAGAACATTTTATAATCGCTTTTTTCTATTTATCAGAGAATATGTTTAATCAGGGTCAAGAAACAATCGCCGGCCCGATGAAATATTTTTACAACTCAAGAAACTCAGCAGCTAAAAGCTAAAGCAACACTGAGGTTCGAAAGAACGAACAGGTTTTTGTTGGCTGACAAAAGAGAATCGAAACAGAATTGTTCGTCTAGCCGCAAGCAGACAAAATATTTGTTGACAAATTCGTCCGGCTGAAAGCGGACGAATTTAGACAGTGGCTCTAATATCTTGCTTTTTTTACACAGGTTCAACATGATAATATGTACAATACGCATAAATTTTTGCTGACGATGCCTTCGAAGTAACGTTAAATGGCGTCAAAGTAAGTGGCGTTTAAGGTGGCTAGTTTTCTTCACTTAGTCATGAAAAATGTCCGTTTTTCTAATGATACAGTAGACTATCGTACTCAACTTCGGGACTTTTGACTCAGACGCTTTTTAGGTTACTAACTGTTGGGGCATTGACGCACATGACTATGTGTCACGAGTGCGTGTCACAGCACACTGACAGAAAAACTTTACCATTCTGGCTATGCAACTATGCTGTTCTGGCACAGCCAGCATTAAGATTTTTTTGGTTATGTGTGAAGTTGGCATTTTAACGCTCAAAAGCCGCTCAGCTAAAACGGCACAGCCAGAACAACTTAACTATTCTGGTTAAGTTGTACTGCAAGTACCCTGCCGTGTTTACCAGTAGAACAAAACAAAACAGAGTTGAAAAGTTTTCGAGCTGATTCTTTTTACGAATGTTTTACTCATTTAACGGAGTTGAAGGAAGTCAGGCGTATGTGAACTTTGCGTAAATTTTCTTGTAAAGCATGTTTTAAATTTTTTTTGATAATTTCCATATTTTTGTAAATTTTACATTTAACTGGCTACCAGGGTTGTAATTGGCTGTACAGAACGAACGCCCGTTTTTAAAAGCGTACGTAAATGCTGTCATTCGTACACGTCACGCGCGTTTTACAATGCTTTTTCAAATTTTATTTTATATGTTATAGGTCATTTATCATTATTTCTTTATTACATTTTGAAAAGCAATTAGTAAAATAATTTGACCTTTTTTTACATCCGCATTCCATTCAGAAGAAGGTTCAACTAGGCTGCAGTGATTCGATTTGAACGGTCCAGTATAAAATCGTATTCTTATTTGTAATTTTTTAGTTCTTACTGCTCCGAGGTAGTTCGCAATAAAGCTTATATATTTTGATTATTTCTTTAAGTTCTCGTCGTCAGCCGTGACGAGTTGTGAGGTTCGGAATTATGATCAGATATTATTGTCATTAGGTAATTCATGAACATTCGTGAATTCAAGAACAAGTTTAAGTTTGTTGATAAAAATATTTCATCGGGCCGGCGATTGTTTCTTGACCCTGATTAAACATATTCTCTGATAAATAGAAAAAAGCGATTATAAAATGTTCTCGTACTTGTTTGTATTAGTTATAAAAAACTTATTAAGTAGCTAGGTGTCAGTAAAAAATTAGTTAATTTGTTAATTTGTAAATTTTAATTTATTAACACATTTCCTATGATCAGGTTTTCACTCATTCCATGCAATACTTAATCACGTAACCCACTTCATATGCATATACCCATCAGCAATTTTATTATTTTTTATGTTTACAACCATGCTGATTCAGGCAGTTGCAGAAGTAAAGTGTTCGAAATGTATTTAATGAATTAAGAATCGCCGCGTTCTTATATCAGTTGTTTTTCAGATTAAGTTTTCAACAAATAGTTAATTAAAATGTTTTTATATCAGTGTTTTTCTAATTGGTATAGTTTAAGAAGTCGCCGTGTTCTTATATCAGTTCTTTTTTAAGATTTTATATTTAAGAAACATTTTTTTGTTTTTGAAATTAGATAAATATTTGATGAGTTTAGAATCGCCGCGTTCTTATATTAGTTGTTTTTTTAGAATTTTGTATTTCAGAAACATTTTTTGTTTTTGAAATTGGATAAATATTCAATGAATTTAGAATCGCCGCGTTCTTATATCAGTTTTTTTTTAGATTTTCTATTTGAAAAACATTTTTTTGTTTTAGAAATTGGAAAATATAATTCAATAAATTTTTTAATTTTTCGTTTTTGGTTTTCGTAGTTTAGTGTGTAGTGTGTTTCCGCAAACAATCGCCGAACCCTTTACAATTTTTTGTTTTTTGGGTTTTATTTAATAAACACCGAAAAATCAGTAAGTATTGCGAGTGAAAGTCTTTAAGCAAAAAATATTATGAATTAATTAAATAAACCAATAAAATTTATTTAAATCAAACGAACTTGAGTAACATTTAATGATATTTTATTTTTTTCGGATGTTTCCAATAAATTAACCAATGTTCCTTTTTTTCAAAACATATTTTATCATAAACATATTTATATTACTAGCTCTGCCTCACGACTTCGTACACGTAGATTTCGATTTTGATAAAACGTACCCTTTGTACTTAGCAATGTTTGTAAAAACTATAAACCTTCAAACTGTTAAGCACCAATGGTACAACAATAAGAGATTATTAATTTCTTTATTTGTTAACCGATTGTTAAAAAAAAAAAACAAAATGTAAAGTGAATCCCATCACAATATATTCCCGAAATCTGCATCCAAATCGATTAATCCGTTTCTGAGATTCGCGTGCACATACAGACATACAGACATACAGACAAACAGACGAACAGACAGGGTTCTCTTGCTTATATAAAGGCTCCCTGTATAAATATTTGAAAATATTTTTTTGTGGTCATTTGATTAAAAATGTCAGGTCTAATCCTTGTTAATATTACTGTATTGAGGTAAACGTAACAAGTCTTCATTTCCATTCTTCTTCTATGTGTCTATCATAAATGATGCCAATTTTAACAACATTTAATAAATAAATAAACACTTCCGAAACAATAAAATCAAAATCAACAGTGAACCGTGTAACTGTGTAAACGTGTAACAGGAAAACCATATTTCCACGTCTTTTGAACATTTAATTATTTTCCTTATTAATTATTAAGCTTTCTTTCTTGATACCTATGAATTCATTTAAAGTTTTTCGTTCTAAATATGAAATCTGGAACCATTGTCTGATTCCTCCATGTTTTAGTACATTTCAAGTCTTCGGTTTCTATTATCATACTTTACTTTTATTTCTCACAGGTGTGGATTCTTTATGAATTTCTAATGGACTTCAAAGATAGGTTACAAATCTTCTTTCATCTGTCATTACGGTAAACATTACAATTTTAATTTTAATAATACTTACAATTTTAATAATTTCTTATTCCATCGACACCTTTGTTCAATAACTATATTGAATGAATCCGTTTACAAGTATTAAATGATATGGTTTTCTTCCGTTTACATTTTCTTTCCAATTAAGGATTTTTTTTCCTGTAAATTGATTTTGTACCGACACTATAAGTACTTAAAACAGGGGTCTCACTTATGTATTTTCTTTCCTTATTTATATTTATACTATTTCTGACAGTTTTTTTAAATTGTTTTATATTATAATGGTATATTTAATTTATAATTAGTGTGACTGTGAAGTAACCAAATGTTTTAAGGAGCCAGATCCGTTTTGTCATTAACAAATGCCAAGTATTCCTGGTAGTGCCTAGTAGTAAATGTCCTTAGATATTCATTACATTTTAGTGCCTTGTTTATTATCACGATAACTGTCGAAAATTCACTTTAGATTACTGAATGACTACTGCTTTTGGTTGAGTTTCTTCTCATTCTTTATTTTCTTCAGTTGCATGCTTTTCTTCAGTTGCATGCTGAGTGTAATTAATATATTTTTTAAAAAATACCTTGCAGAAATTGGATAATAACCTATTAGAACTATTAGGAGGTACTGCATTTTTATATTTATATCCAGTATTGAAACTGGTATAGTATACTTTATTCCTAATTAGGTTTTGCACCATAATTGTGTAGTTTTTGTTTGCTGTTTTGGTAGACTGCTAGAGAATGTTAAATATCATTACTGTATATTACGTACATCGGAAGTTAATACAATATTTTTTTAGAAAATAAGTAATAGATAGACAGTTATATATTGCCACTATGTATCTTTTTTTGTAAATTAATATGTTATTAAAAAACGATACATAAAGCAATGTCTTTCGGAATGTAGTCAAAGCTGTTTGTTTCGTATGGTAGTTTTGACGATTTAGTTTTGAGTTTTGGCTTAAAAATATATGTAATTTGTACCATCAAATAAATAACTCTAAAATAATAAAACTATCCCCAGGATTTCTAGTCGCCGTATGTATTTTTACATACATAAAGCTTTTTATTCCTCTTAAATTTATATATTTTTGTTTGCAACCAAAATCGATTAATGCAATAATGAGAAAAACGTTAACATTTATTTTGTCTATATATTTCTCCAAGGTTAAATAAAATACACATAAGATATCAAAGATGTCTTCACGAGCGTAATAAAAGAAAAACAAAAGTACCACAAAAGATGTCCTATCCCATAACAATTTAACCATCCTGCAAATGGTCGAGCCACTAAAATTATATAACATACCTAGGTAATAAACTTAGCTGTAGTGTTAATAGAGGTAATAGTTTGTTGCTCTTATATTTCAAAATATCTTATCTTAACGTTTATTACATATTACAGATTACAAACTATTATTAATGTCAATAAAATTCGAGTGACATAAAAGCTGATAAAGCAATTAACATTTCATATGACCTTATAAACTGGAAACACTGAAAGCCTACTTTGTTTTATATAAAGTTTAATAATATTTTATTATAAAACACTGAGTACCTACAGCTTGTTCCATTTGTTCATATTTTTCACCTGTCCTTATTATATGATTATTGTTTGAAGTAGTCAACAAATATTTTTAGCAATGTCAAGCCTAATTTAATTTTAAATATAAATATTTAACTTTCAAATAAACTTAGAATAAAAAATAAATTGTTACGGGTAGGATTCGAATCTGTGATCTCTGACATACCGTTCTGTCTACTTCCGTCATGAAATTTGATGAATTTAGAATTCCATGATTGTGAAAATTAAGTTCAAACTTGTTACGAATTCCCAATACAAAATCTTGAGTTATACGAAAATAGTCTTATAGAATATGAAATACATTTCTACTTCATGTAAATACGTGCAAGTTTGAATAAATAAATTTGAATACACTAAAGATCGTTCATCTTGGGAAAAAGTAAATCGCTTACACTACGAATAAAATATTGTAGTTTTTATCCAGTGTTGAGTTTTTAAATTTATCCATAAGTAGCAGAAGAGATAGGAGATTACGGAACACATAACATCTCCTATAGACTGTCGCTCGGTTCTCGTAAGCCCTTCTCGAGTATGATTTATTAGCAATATTTATTTTCCAATTCTCAAAGCCTTATAATAATATTTTTATTTTCTTTTCGATATATTTTTACTCTATTTGTGTTAGTATAAGAAATACTAATTTGAGTACCCCTCCGTTTTTATAGTTCCTAAATTATGTGACATAATACATATTATTAAAAAAAATATTATCAAATAAATAAAATTTACAATTTGTTTTACTCAAGAGAAGACGTCTTAGTATAGGGGAAGGTAGTATGAAAACACAACTCACTACCTTTACTGTAAAGTATGGGATTGAAATATGATACATAGAAGATTCCGAAATATCCTTTTTGTGTCCAAAGTTTTTTATAATAGGTACACCATGTTATTCTTATAAATTCTATATATTTCATATTTATAATATTTTACATCTTTTCTATTTAAAAGATAAAAAAGCTAACTAAGAACTGTAATAACTTACGTACCCAAAATATATTATGCCCTCCGAGTAGACTTGGTAGAAATTTCATAAATGTTTATACTACCATGAGAAATTGATAGCAGTTATTATACAACTTTTAAAATTGCCGTGACTCCTTTGGGGAACTACCAAATATCTTTTCGGCCTCACCCATTATTATATTTTGTGGGTTTAAAAATTATACCTATTATTCTATAAGTAGAAGTAAGAACGACTAGAATTATATTAGTTTATAGTTTTCGAAATAGGGTTAGGTTTTTTGTAAAAGTACTACTACTTATTATATATTATTTTGTTATTATAAATAAATTATGAACATTGGACAAAAGATTATTTTTATTTTGTATGCCTATAATTTCTCACGTATTCACTTAAAAGAATTCTTGAACTTATATAAAATCAACGGATTTGTTATGATAAATAAATAATATTCATTTGGAATGGCCCGAGTATTAACAGGTTCTGATACTGGTCTAAACAATAATTAAGCATTTTATTTTATTTTTTCTACTTTAAAGTAATTTGTCTGTTGGATGGTTGAAGGATATAGATAATGGTCTTTGCATTTAAGAAATCTTATACAAAAAAGGGAACTAATCTACTTGATACGGATGTCATAAAAAGGAATAGTAATTGCTAAAATCTAATAATATAAAGTTAAACCTTTTTTTTTTTTTAACGTCAGGAATCCTCATGGATACACACCTCCATCAAGGGGATGATGGAGGTGGTTATGTGAGACTCCTACTCACTAAACCTGACGGTTGCCGCCGCCGTCATAATGGGACACCACGGGATCGCTTTCGCACTCACCGCGATGCCCCGACGTGATCCACGGAGAGGGCACCCCGCAACGAGGAGCACCCATCCCTTTTTCGCAGGCTTGATAGATCGTGGAGGGATCCCCTTCCCCCCACCCAAGCCTGCTGCCTCTGAAGGGGGCCGAGACCCCCTTCTAGCTGGACTCAGTCTCAGATTCGAGCCAGTTGGACAGACCGACTCGACCGTTGACCGTGTCCAGCTCCGCCCGCCGGTTATCTCCCCGAGAGGAGACCACCGGTCAGACCCCCTGGAAGAGCACACTCCCATAAGACCCAGTGATGCGCAGACAGCCTCACTGCAACACACTGGAGTCGAACGTGAGTCCGCTCACGTAGGGGGCCCAACGTCGAACCCGACAGGCCTTTACCGCCGGCCACGGGGATCAGCCGAGACCAGCAAGAAAAAGGCATAAGTCGGGAACCCACCACGCCCAGACCAACCATCACCAAGCGCAACCGTGGCGTCGCGCTCGGCAACGATTAATCCAGGCAACGTCTCGGACCGTCTCCCCACCAAGCACCCTCTCTAAAGTGCTTGGTGGAAAGATGTCCAGACCCTAATCGCCGCAGGCAGCCTCTCCCTCAGCAAGAAAGCGACCGCCGCGGACCCTCCCCACACAGCCGCGGAACCACTCCACAGTCCACTCTGCTATCAGAGAAGTACCAGGAGTAATTCCGCAGCCGACCCCGGCAAAGAGGGCCTGCGCCCTCCCACCCTCAACGCCCAGGCCAACTTTCCAACGTGATCAAACGATGGAAAGAGGCCCGAGCCCCCCCGCAGACAGACCACCCCGAAAGGCAGCCTGCCCGCCAGCCAGCCATGAACCGGGCACAAACCCCCATGGCCGACCCCCACCGCGCCGAGTATTAGCCAACGACTAATGCAAACCCGAAGGATCACATTAACCGTTGTTGCCCAGGGAGCACCGGCCCGTACCGCTTCCGATGCCACCGGACGAATCCGAGCAACAAGGGAAACAGACGGGCACACGAGGAGGTTCCCGGCGACGGCCCCCCAAATATAAAGTTAAACCTGGTAGTGATGCATTTTATAAATTAATATAAATATATAATTGTCGGAGATCAAGGTATATTGGTGGCTTGATGTTTATTGATGGAGTATCTGGTACAGATTCCGTGGCGTAGGTGTCAGGCAATTAAACCTGAAGCACCTGGTCTTTCTCTCTCTCTAATAAAATCCGCCACCCACTCACTGCTCTCCAATATTTAAAGCGTAACTTTTACCCCTTCTTGTTAGAAGGGTTGTTACCCTGATCACGCCACTCGTTACGCCACGTCATTCATACCCCACAGTTATAACAATATCAATTGAGTTACTAATTATCGTTAAATTATCGTAAGTATCATAATCATATATGAAATTTGGAAGTTAGAACACAGTTCCCAGTCTCGACATAAGTTACCCCCTTCAAATTTCGACAAGGAATTTGGTCACCTCGGTAAATACAATACAATAAAATAAAATAAAATGTAAATACATATCATAAAACTATTCTTTAAAACCTAAAAAATGTAAGAAAATAATTTTAAAATCTATGTAGGTAGAACAAAAACGTTTTAATGTAAACGGTGAATAATATTTTTAATTTCGTTATTAATTAAAACAAAGCACTCTCCCTAACAATGAACATCTCTAATTAACTTTTTACACAAACCTAAAAAATATTCTTATTACAAGTAAAGTAATGATTTTAAGAGGTTTTGTTTTAATCAAATAAATGAAATTACACAATGTTTTTGTGGGCTATCGATATCATATAATCGGAAGGATCACTAACCTGCCAATAGTAAAAACAGCGAATGTAGAATAACGACACTACCTAGATTATAAATACCTATTTTCATATTAAAACAAGATGACCTAAATTCAATATTCACTGTAAATTTTAAAATTACTACCTTAATTTTTAATTATAAATCACTTTTTATTTATAATTTTTTTCAAAGATGAATCAACCATAATGAAGGTTTGAAATCTATACCTACTAATATTTTATCTGCGAAAGTATGGATGTTCGGACGGATGGATGTTTGTTACTCACTACTATTGAACAGATTCTGATAAAATTTGCCAATGTTATAATATATATCAAAATAACACATAGGATATATAAATACTAACTTTTGCTGGTGGTTTTGTCTATGACATAACATAGGTTTTATAGTCCGGGAGCCAGTAACAGATTTTCATGACCAATTTCCTCCCAAGTGAAAATTTGTAAAATGCAATAGGAAGTTGTATTATGAAGCTTCGCGATCGTCAGCTGCGATTCCGGTGGTGGAGAAGGCAGTGGCAGCCTCCCACGCACGAAGAAAAAAAAATTTTTTTTAGTCATTTCCTCCGATTCAAAAATTTCTTGAATAATAGTTTATCTAATATCTTGAAGGGAAAATAAAGTCAGCTGACCATAACATGGTGGATTATACGTCAGCTGGCCACCCGAATATGAAAAAAAAATAAAAAAAATTCAATGATTTCCTCTCAACTAAAAATTTATCTGATGATAGTTTATATGTTACTGTGAATGAAAATTAGCATCAGCTGGCTGTATCTCAGTGGACAGTTCGTCAGCTGGTTACTTGAAATGTGTAATGTAGCTGCATTTATCACCTAGTGAATCTTATCAGCTGACGACTTTTCCCTTTACTTAGAGCTAGCTGATTTGTTTTATTATTTACAAGAGTATATTAACTATTCTCTTATAAATTTTCATCCAGGAGGAAATCACTTTTCTCTATTTATCTCTTTTTCTTATATAAATTAAAGTAATACATGAGCCCTTTTTACATTGTAGCTAGATTGTAGATTCAAATTACCCTCTCCAGATTTTATAAACACACTAACGAGAGTGTAAGTTGAAATTATAATGTGACTCGAATGGTAAGTGAAAGATTCCATGTTTAAGTTGGTCAGTCGAACATAGTGTTATTATAGTAACGGATAATTAAAAATTAAAATGTCTAACGTGTACCACGTTACCACTTTTGTAAAAAAAACTAATTTTCTTCCAAAATGATGTAGTGAAGATAATTAAAATAAGTGTAGAATTATATTAACAATACGAAAAGTTAATAATCTAACCGGTCAAAATAATGTGCTTCCTACACAACTTAACCATTTTCAGTTGTATCATAGTGAGTGTTATCGACGTTATACTGCTTTGCCGCAAAAATATCGGGAAATAAGAACGACATCAGAAGAGACACCTTCAACATTAACGTAAATATATGGGTAGAATGTTATTTCTTTCTACTACTTCGATTATAATTTTTTAACAATTCATTGTAAGAAAAAGTATAATTTAGTGTAATGTATTCCAACTAGGGAATTACACTATTGAGAACTTCTACAGTAAGAATATACATTATATATATGGGTGTTTCTCTACTAACGGGAAAATTGATGCCCCAAGCAATTTGCACATTGTTTTGGATATTTTTTATTTAAGAAAATATCTAAAACTATAGTACATTTCAGTATCTTTGAGGCTACCGGTTGATCATGTAAATGTTTTATATCTTTTTTTCTTTTAATCCCAACCATCCCAGAATCTTCACTTTAAATCCAATTTTAAAATAATATTTAAGTGCGTGTAATAATTTTAATGTATATTTTAAAACTAAATATACTGAAAATCAAATATGTTGAACAGACACTACGTAAATGTAATAATAATTATTCGAAATTACCGCCTGAATGTTGTCCTAAATATTTGAACACAATCCTCTGGTTAATTTGAAAAAATAAAACAAAATTATATAGTCTATGATAACGACTCAATTTTGTGTTGAATGAATCGCTGACAGTGTGAAGTCTTCTAAAATTGAAAACAGCAGAGTAATTTTCCAGCCTTTTATAGACTTGAAAATCGCTAGCTTAGCTTTCATTCTATATATTTAAAACCCTATTTTAAAACAAAAAGTAAGCCGGACAAATTTCATGCAAAACTTTCCCGTTAGTAGAGAAACACCCATATATAATTTTTACTTAAGCATTAAGTGTATATGTGCGCTGTTATCAAAAGTAATAATAATATAAATTACAAATAATTAATTATTAATTATATATGGTCGCAGCAGAGGGTGCAAAAGGAAATAAGACATACTTAAAATTAATGTATTTTATAATTAAATTACATTCTATATGATTCTAAAACTGCGTCGATGCGACTCAAGCCAAAGCGAGAGCGAAAATGAATAACCGTTGTTAGTATTTTTATTCATTATATTAAAATAAAATTTCATTAATTTATAAAATTATGCTTCAATAAATTATTGATTAATTAAACTTTAGTTATAACTATATTTCCTTCATTATTAAACTGCATATTTATTATCAAATCAAATATACTGCCAAACAACCTGAGAAAAGTGATTTCCTCCTGGATGAAAATTTATAAGAGAATAGTTAATATACTCTTGTAAATAATAAAACAAATCAGCTAGCTCTAAGTAAAGGGAAAAGTCGTCAGCTGATAAGATTCAGTAGGTGATAAATGCAGCTACATTACACATTTCAAGTAACCAGCTGACGAACTTTCCACTGAGATACAGCCAGCTGATGTTAATTTTCATTCACAGTAACATATAAACTATCACCAGATAAATTTTTAGTTGAGAGGAAATCATTGAATTTTTTTTATTTTTTTTCATATTCGGGTGGCCAGCTGACGTATAATCCACCATGTTATGGTCAGCTGACTTTATTTTCCCTTCAAGATATTAGATAAACTATTATTCAAGAAATTTTAGAATGGGAGGAAATGACTAAAAAAAATTTTTTTTTCTTCGTGCGTGGGAGGCTGCCACTGCCTTCTCCACCACCGGAGTCGCAGCTGACGATCGCGAAGCTTCATAACACAACTTCCTATTGCAGTTTACAAATTTTCACTCGGGAGGAAATTCATGACGAAAATTGGTAGCTGGCTCCCGGACTATTAGAGCGACTACGTAATTGCCACGGGAGTTCCTGTTTTTAATCTTTTGGTTATAATATATATAGTATAGTATAATTTTTATTTTATTTTTACAGTCCATCGGACGGAGTCGAGGTCAACAGCTAGTTATCTTTAAATGTGTATAAGTATATTCTCCATATTTCACTTACGACGGTCGTTTGTGCGATACATAAGAGGAAATTTCGCTGCACCATCTGCAGGCAATAATATTTTGTGCTATTAAATTTACTGTTATTTAGTAAAAGTAATAGCACATAAATATTGTACATATTAACAAATTTATAAAATATTTGTTTATTAGTTATTGAAAATTAGCGTAAACTGTCAGCGGCTTACAAATATATTACAAATAAATGTATATATATATTCGAAAATTCCTAAGTTGCATAAATAAATAAACTTTATGAGTTCACAGCAAGTGGGCACGCAACATATAATTAAGGTTCGAATTTTAAGACGACATCTGAATCTAAGCCATCAAGGAACCCGCACAATCGCATATAAAGATAGCGATCAAGTCTTTTAGGAGGTTATAAATCTAAGGAGTAAAAAACCTCAATTTACATTTACGTTTCCCAAATTGCTAACCAAATCCAAATTACAAATTTATTTTAATAAAAAGGAACCATGTTTAATTTCTTCAGTATTATGTTACAAAATTAACCTTAAAGAATAATTGAACCAAAGCTAATTTATTTTTTTGATTAAAATATGATTTAAGTGTCTTCGGTATGAATCGCTAAGCAAATTTTTGATCAAAAAAAAGATTTAAGAATAATTAAAATATTGTATTTACTTAGAACATTATGTATGATATATTATTTTCCCATTGGGTTATTATGAGAATATAATAACATGAGATGTTTTGCTATTTGAGTATTTTTTGCTTTTAGAAAGCTCAACAACCCCTGAAACCGTTCATGTATCTCTAATTAGACCTATTTAGGCATTGCTTGATTCTTCGGAATTCAGATATTATTATTGTATCTAAAATTATTGTATATTCTCATTAAACATTCTCATAATTCTTTTCTTCTCAGGTCATCTACAGAGAACGTTATTGAAATTTGATTATCACTTTACCTTTCACTGGTAATGGAAGCGAGTACCTAAACTTCAAAAATAATCCTCATCGTACTCTATATAAGTTTCTATTACCGGCAATACATTCAAATTCTCCTTGAATAACCCCCTCTCGATATAAATTGTGTCTTTAGTTCTTTTTTTAATCTTGCGATTGAAGATTAAACACCTGTTTTTTAAAAAATCACCCAATCAGTTTTTTTTACCGTTAAAATAAAAATAATTTTTGCTGTCAAAAAGATACATTTTTTTATAGTTTTGACTTTTGAGACAAAGTCATAATTAAAAAATTAGACTTCAATAGAATTTAAGTAAAAGAATCAAGCTTTGATACCGAAAAAAGTCTAAAATAACTAATTACTTTTTAATGCCTTATTTTGAACAAAGAATGCTTAAGTCAATGCCTTTGGAGTAAGTAATATAATTTCGTAGTTTCAAGTGACAATAGTATTTCGACCAAACTCTTCGAAATTATATTATTTTTATAACATTACAGAA
This sequence comes from Napeogenes inachia, assembly GCA_959347355.1. Lineage (NCBI taxonomy): Eukaryota > Metazoa > Arthropoda > Insecta > Lepidoptera > Nymphalidae > Napeogenes > Napeogenes inachia. The sequence continues at coordinate 16,004,873 of OY365800.1, read as the reverse complement.
TTTATATAGACTGAGTAATATTAATTTAAAATAAAGCTTTTCTCAACTGAACATTCCCATACTATACCTAATATTAATATCAGGTATAGTATGGGAATACAACACAACACAAATACAAACACGAATACAAACACTATATACTCACATAACCACCCATCAATTTAACTTTATGAATACCGGTGTCTATTTTCCTATTACTTAAAGGGAACGAGGTGAACACCTCAATAAATAATCGAGTTCCCATTGAAGTGAAGATCATATAAATGACTCATGTATGTGAAACAATTCTAATCAATTGTTAGTTTAATTTGATCTACGGAGTGAAATTGAAAGAAGATTATGCATAAATTTATTTGGACTCTATGTTATTGGAAGTGTTTACGAAAAAAAATCAGAAAAGGTAAGCAATTATTTATATTTAGCATAGTGGTTTTATATTATATAAATAATAAATGCAACTTCACCTAAATCCCTTGAGTAATAGTCTTTTCGATGAATTAATTTATCCTTCGAACTCTTCTGCAAAATAACGATATTCGCAAAATCTCATCGTTATGAATAGGAAGTTATGAAATTGATTTTATTCCCAGAATTTCCTTTGATCTTGTTGAGAGTGTCAGCATTTTCATATACATCGTTCTGCAAAGATGACATAACAAACTGGAAAATTTTCTTCATACACTCGTTAAAGTCAAATTAGCACAGCTTGGAGCAAATTAAGGTATGTAATAAGAATTATATTCAATTTCCTTACTCGGGTTTTATGAATTATAATAATTGTATACTATGCTATTATAAAAGTAAAGGATACTCTATTTATTTTAATGTTTTTATTGAAATAATACATTTATATTTCTAGTAATCTATAACTGTGTTGGCTTTAATAGCTAGTGTTGTCGTAAATAAGCTGAATATTTATCCGTTTAATTCATAGTTTAAGATAACGTGCAAAACATTAAGGTCAACGCTGCTTAATGGAAGCTATAGTATAAAGAGGTATAGATGACCTTACCTTATCGTTCAACACAAAGACGATCGATTCACATGAAACATTATTCACTATAATAGAACCATCTTATGAAATATTGTATGATGTAATATGATATAACGGTCACTACCTTTACACTGGGAACATTATGAAAGGTCTTGGAAATATTTACAAAAAGGTTAGGTTGCTTTAATGTTAATTATCAAATTCTTACAAGACTTAAGCATACGGAGTTTTTTTACAAACCATATTATATTATATAAATCCACTGATATACCTTATCTTTCAAACTTGCTATGACAGATTACCAATCAATCAATATTTTAAGAATTATATTTTTGTGAAATAACATCGTAAAGAACATTACAAACATTTAGATATATATTTTTTTAATATTTTTTATTTTTCTTTAAACTGTGTGTGGCCGGTTTCGTGTCCAAGTCAGGATAACAAAAGAATAATCGGCTGCCGGTTAGTTTAAGTATCTCAGTGCTTGTGTTTGTATAGGTTTAAAAATCACTAAGACGAAAACTAAAGAATTCTTTTATGATTTGCTCCGGCTTTTAGTACCTTTACTAAGATATGAGAAGAAAAGATCGGCCCGTTACAAAAAGGTTCCACGCAGCATATATGAAGTGTTGGCTTCTCATGGAACTATTTGTGATTCCCGTGTTTCTTTTCAAAAGGATGTATAAAAAATGTTTAGTATAGAACGGAATAATATTCTAAATAAAATAAATGAACATCAAATACACGCAGCCGAAATGCGAATGCTGAGATTGTGTGTGACTAAAAGAAAATTAATAAAATTAAAATGACTATGCAATTAGGTCGCAAAGGAATAAATAATAAAAACAAAAATCCGATATTTTTAGATAGAATTAAATGAGAGTACATAATATTTATAAGCACATAAATATGAAAAAACTTAAATTAAGCATATTAACTGCGAGCACAAATAAGTATTTTAAACAGTAACTATATGTTTATACACAGAACCTAATGCATAAAAATGCTCCATATAAGATGTTTTCAAATTAAACAGAATTATAAAATGTATTTACTTTTACTTTCTAAAATTTATAAGCCTTATCTATTCAGAAAATATATCACAGTTTTATCCATTCCGCCTCTTTCAAAACCTTTTTACGTCATGGTTTTATGAAGCAGAAAACGATTTTATGAGACAATTCATGTGCCGTTTCAAGTATCTACTTTATCTTAGGTAACAAGATTTTCTAGTCGAATTGAAGTCTATATGAAAATTGCTTTAGTACTTTTAGAAGAGACCTCTTTGACCGTGGTATTACGAGGCATTACAAAAAATAGTGTTTTGATTCCTTCAAATTTTATTACGGGTTCATTTAACATTAGTTACATTTTGTTTTGAGCGCAATAGTTAAATAGAAAAATAGATTATCTAATTCCAATTTTATTTATTATATATAAACTGTTGGAACGTAACAATTAGCTAGGCAACTATTTTTAGGCGTAGTGTTACGCTGCTTCGCCTCCTCTTTAATTAAACATTGAATAAAACGCTTTATTTCAAAACTATTAGAGGATTTAAATAACCATGATTGGGAAAAATCACAAATTCATAGTCATGAGACACAGTTGCTATTGATGCAAGTGATTAGGAAAAAACCTAGTTATAGATATTTTACCACTTCTGTCTACTATTTTTGCAAATAATGTCCAATCCGAGACAAACTGGAAGGCATCTGCAAGTGCAAAATAAGTTCGTCCACTCTTGAATGAATTTTAATTCTTTTTTTTTACCAGATGCTATCCTGCCAATGCAATGGAAAATGAATCTTGGAATCGGTGCCGGAAATTAAGTTCGTAAGTCGAATTGGAAATCTTCTAGTTATGGTAAGATAGTTAAAAATACTGGTTGGCTGTGTAGTTTTTTAACAATTCAATAGCTTTGTAGTAAACCAAACTAGGACAATATGTTTTTTATAAATATGACATAAGAACTAGTAATAGCAGTAGTGACTAATATATTTATAAAAAATACATATTAAGGGCTTATGAAGTTAATTTTATGTCAATTGCTTTATACGCTCAGTATTATTTATCTGATATTTTTATTTACATTCTATACATTTCTTTAAATCGTGAGATAATTACTCGCGTGTTTAAGAAATATTTGTATACAAAATCGGACACAAAATTGTTTATATGATGTCAGGGATTAATTCCTTTGAAAATATTAAAATATAATATAAAAAAATACCTAAGTAACTTACAATTTTACAGTTTATCTTACTGATTATGAGAATAAAATAAAATAGAAAAAACGTTTTGTTGGATTTAAAATTACTAGCGTCTTTTAAAATTCTCGAAAGTTAAAATAAACTTGAAAACTCTTGGTTTTCTTTGCTTCGAGTACTTAGAATAACTTTAAAAGAAAAACAATATCATTTTAACTTCCAAAGGCTTTTGTTGAATGTTGTTAATTAGTCATTTTAATATTATTTCCTTCTACATTTATATCCACAATATGAGCTTTGACCTTACAAAAAGCTCCCTTATATATGCATTAAAAATATGAACACTGTTTTCAACGCTGTTTATTTTTGTATTATTGTTTCATTAAATTGTTAGGAACCCCTTTAAAATTTAGAAATTGAGTATTATTAAATCTTGTAAACCATATTCCACATTTAGATAATATAGTTACTGTTTAAAATACTTATTTGTGCTTGCACATAATATGCTTAATTTAAGTTTTAGAAAAGTAATGTTCGATTTCATCTTTAAGTGTAAACAATTTTTGAGATATTTTAACAAACAGGACTTTAGCCTTTGCTTTTAATGTCAGTTTTGTTTGATTATTCTCGATAAACGCTCCTCTTAACCTTCGATAATTTTAGCTTTCATCCGTAGGTACTAGTGAAACTAAAACATAGTAATAAGTGATGAATATAATATATTCAAAACTTTTTAAATACACTCTTGTTCGTAGACTACGTAACATAACAATTTTTTAACAGCACTTATACTGTAAAACAAATTGTAATGGATCTTCAATATAGACAGTAACTAAGACATCACTATAACTATGATGTGGTTAACATTATACAGCATTTTATTGTATATGTATGTACATTGTCTATGTCAGTACTTAAGTCCACACTTATACCATAAGTCCTTTAAGCCTATAAAATTCTTTTACTCAAAAGTTGCCTGGAATGATTGCTCTTTAGCATTAAGCCGCCCATTTTAAGTTTTATTTGTATTTTTCTCTTTATTTTTTTATCATAGTGTACCTTAAAGAATATCACATCATAGGAATAATGATAGGTATTTTTACAAATATTAATACTTTAAGGAACTGGCACGATCATAGATTGTAATTAAGACATTTGTAATTGATTGTAATTTCTATAACAAGTGTACGTTATGTCTATAAAAGATGAAAATCTATGAAACCTATGAAATCCCCATAATGTGGATCGTAGAACATCCTTAGACGTAGCGCTCACATGATTTTAGTGGCGTTGAAGGATTTGGAGTTAGCTACGATTATATCTTCTTACCACTAACATGTAATAGTTATCAGGATAAGACATCCTAAAGCCTGCGACGCTTCAGAAGTACAATCGATACATAAGTAGAACTGAACATTCAAAATTGTCTTTGTTGTGTACACGGAATCTTAAATGGTACAGAAAGTATTTAGGAAATTGATCAAAACCCAGTCTCCTAAGTGCTCTCACCATTTTCACTAAGAATCAGAGATATCGGAAAAAGTATCAATTCAGTTTCCGAAGGGCTAAAATCTAGTCTTATTATGTCTAAATTCTATTTCTCCCGTCTTAAGGTAAAATAAAAAAAAATTATTATCAAGTCGTTCGGTAGAACGACGACGGCGATTGTTTGTCCGCCTGACCCGACCCCGACCGATGACTACCGAACGACTTATTTACTCCGACCAACTCGAAAAAGTTTCATCTAACCAGTATATATAGATATACAGACAATGTATAGATATACTGGCTGTACAATTATTGTATGAAAATGTCGTATGTCGTTTATAAATATCTGTAGTTACACATGACTCTTAAAGTATATCAATAAGGTTCATTTTACGTGCTATTTTAGTTGATCCTTTTTAACAAATATTTCTAAACTTCAATCATCACCGCAGCGGCGCAGTCGGCGTGAGGCCGTTGTCGGGAGTGGTCGCTGTACCGCTTGTTAGCAACAATGTCTATTGGTAAAGATCGCTGTATGAACTAGGGTTACCAACCATACTTTATAATAAAGTATTATACTTTATTTTTGGTAATTATATTATACTTTATTTTTGGTAATTATATTTGATACTTTTGCATACAAATAAAGTATGTGAAAATACTTTATTTCTAACCTTTACTTCGATGATTAGAACAAAACACTCATTAACTATTATTCATTAACAACTATTTAAAATATAAGTTAGAACGGATAATGGAAACGATTTATAATTACTGAACAAAATGTAACTAACATTTCATTCACTCACTCATATAGATGTTAGTTTGTCATCAACCGAAATATTTAATAAAATTATCAATAATTTTTCAGTTTTTATTAGCTTAAATTATATGACAAAATGGTTTTATTTTAGCAAAAATAACTAACTGGCTTTCCAAACTTCCTAACACGTCTTTGAAAAATAAGGTTAAATTTGAAGATTTTGAAATGGTAATAAATTTAATTAGAAACGAACTGTTTATTTATTTAAATTTAAATATTGATTGTCCACCAAAAAGTTTTAAAACCTTTCAAAATAGTAAAAAATATATATATTTTCTTGCTAAAATAAAAGCACACAAAAATACTTTTTTAAGGCCCTAATACCATAGAGTCTTAAAAATACTAAATACTTTTTTTTTCAGTAAAATACTTTTTTTTCCTTCAAACACTTTTTTCCTTTCCAAACCATTTAATACTTTCTTTCGCCAAAAAAAGTAGGCAACCCTAGTATGAACACAAAATACAAAATATGTAATTAAACCTAACTTGATACTTTACAATTTGAATCTTTTTTTTTGTCAATTTGTCAAAGTTTTTTGTTTGTATTTAATTTTGCTTCTAGTATGTACGGATTAGGATAGGATACGGAAGGGTACCCTGATGGATGGATGTTAGTGGATCTCATAGATGAATAGAGCTGGGTGCACCGAGTATGGGCTTGTTTTTTTGCTTTTGATGAGATCTTACCATCAGACTCCAGACTTGATGGAGTGATCTGAAGGTTTCAGATCACTCCATCAAGTCTGGAGGTAGTATCTCTTTATGATTAACACAACTAGCCTAAACTCGACTAGCCTTGCTTTTTTTTAGTTTAAAAGATCAAGTAACAGCCACCGAAGAATTCAGCTATTATTAGGTCACAGAATAATTAATACGTTTATCATATATGTAATAATAATTTGTAATTTTATCACATGTATAATATGTACATATTTAATCATCTATAATATAAAAATAATTTAAAAAACAATAATTAAACATTAAATATGTGAGAAAAAAATATATATCAAAAGTGTTTCATTCACACAATATTCTCGCACTATACCTGCGTAAGTGTGCGTAGTCAATATTTGTCTATGTGTGATGCGATTTGCTACCTATCAGTTTTGTAAACGCGTCCTTACTCCTTAATCAAGTGATTGGTGACTTTGAACAAATTGCGGTAATGGGGAACATTCACGTATTTTTTTTTTGACGTAAATTAATCATTTACCTCTCAATATCGTAGAAAAAAATATAAATAGGCTTGAAAAGATTCTAGTTTTTTTTTAAAGTGAAAATTAAAACATTGAGTAAATTTGACCCGTTTAAACACCGCCATTTTGCGCGCGTTTTGCGTGACGTCAAATGATACATACAGTGAATGTTTACTATGAACTTTTTAGTTATTTCATAGATATTTTAAGTTTTAATTGCTTTACAAGTCATGGAAGAAGATAAAAATCATCTTACGAGTATTGTATAGTACCGGAGTGCAAAAATAGTATTAGAAAAACACCCGACAAAGTGTTTTTTGTATTCCAAGAGATGCGAAAATACAAAAACAATGGTGTATGGTAATTAAAAGGGATATTATATGTCCTAAATCGTGTTTATATGGTTGTGAAGATCAATTTAACGTAAGTATACTTTATTTATAATAAGTTTAATCTAATAGTTTAAATTTATAGTAAGTTATCAAGATTAGAATATTTGAGTTTAAAATTAACCTAACCTATCTTACAAATTTCAGTATAACTTTCTATAAAAACCGTAATCTTTTTTTGTTTTACGCAATTTTATGGTCTGTCGATTTATTTCAGGTTAAGGAAGATACAGCAAATTGTATTGAATATAATATGTGTAACGAAACAACAAGGAGAAAGATGTAATCTAAATTTGAAGAAAGGAGTTGTTCCTTATATATTTTTGTGGCAAAAACACCAGCTGATAGAATGAGAATGTGCATAGTCAAAAGGCAAAGATTGACATCGGTTAATGAAGCCTTTTAAGAGTTAGCTAACAAAAGTAGTGTTTAAAAAAATTTGTGACCTTTACGAAGAAGTGATATAGGTAGTAAGTCCTAGTACTTCCCATACAAATGTCTGTGTTATTAATCAGCCAAGACTCAGTACTTCTCCTATTGAATGTGATGGTCATAAGGCAGAGCCTTGCTTTTTGCATATTAAAGATAAATTACCAAGTGACTAAGCTGTGCAAGTTAATATTAAACCGAAGTATGGAAGTAAAGGTGTCAATGTAAATATACCTGCTGAAAAACAAAATGTAGCATTGTCACCATTTCCTCATTTTACACACAACATTGTTACACAACAGTTTTAAAAGTAAAACTATCTGTTTTAAAAAGAAAATTGTTTACTGAAAACACAGCTGATAATACTTCTATAGCATCTTATATCTTCTATATCTGCTGATTATCAACCAAGTTATTTATCTGAGTCAAGTGAAGTGAAAAATGATTCAGAGGCAGAAACATTTTAAAAATGTATTGTGTACCTAGTAGCATGCTATCTATGCATGTCTACCTACAAAAACCACGTGGATAAATGTGAAGAATCAATTTTCATATTTTTGTCCAAAATACAATCAATATTTCTCTTCATTTTATAGTATTTGAATCTGAGATGAGGTTATTTTTCTATATACTTTTTCTACTTTCAAAGTTATATTTTTGAATAAAATCAAGATGTATTAATTGCTAACTTTTATTTTTCAGGTTTTGGCTCTGCAGTTACTTGCTTTCGTTCCAAGTTTTTCGTTTTTTTTTGATATTTCTCTTCATTTAACAGTGTTCTAATCTGAGCAAAGGTTAATATTTCTACTTTCAATAATATATTTTGTAATAAAATTTAGATATATTAATTACTAATTTTTATTTTTCAGGTTCCGGCTCTGCAGTTAACTGCTATAGTTCCAAGTTTTTTATTTTTTCTCTTCATTTTTGATTCTGAGTTAAGGTTATTTTTCAATATAAAATTTATACTTTGAATAAGAAATTTTAGAATAAAATTGAGATGTATTAATTGCTAATTCTTATTTTTTAGGTATTGGCTCTGCAGTTACCTGCTTTCGTTCCAAGATTTTCGTTTTTTTTTGATATTTCTCTTCATTTAACAGTATTCTAATCTGAGCAAAGGTTAATATTTCTACTTTCAATAATATATTTTGTAATAAAATTTAGATGTATTAATTACTAATTCTTATTTTTCAGGTTCCGGCTCTGCAGTTAACTGCTATAAAACCCAAAAACAAAAATTGTAAAGGGTTCGGCGATTGTTTGCCGAAAAACGAAAATTGAAAATCAACGAATTACAAAAACATAAAAATTCAATATATTAAACTTCAACAAATTTACTATATCTATAGAGAGTTGAAAAACATTGGCAATAAGAATATATTCTCATTGTTTCTTCGTCGTTTAGTATCTCTTCGACGAAGTAATATGACTTATGTTGAAACCAAAAAAAATGATGATATAAAACCCAAAAAACAAAAAATTGTAAAGGGTTCGGCGATTGTTTGCGGAAACACACTACACACTAAACTACGAAAACCAAAAACGAAAAATTAAAAAATTTATTGAATTATATTTTCCAATTTCTAAAACAAAAAAATGTTTTTCAAATAGAAAATCTAAAAAAAAACTGATATAAGAACGCGGCGATTCTAAATTCATTGAATATTTATCCAATTTCAAAAACAAAAAATGTTTCTGAAATACAAAATTCTAAAAAAACAACTAATATAAGAACGCGGCGATTCTAAACTCATCAAATATTTATCTAATTTCAAAAACAAAAAAATGTTTCTTAAATATAAAATCTTAAAAAAGAACTGATATAAGAACACGGCGACTTCTTAAACTATACCAATTAGAAAAACACTGATATAAAAACATTTTAATTAACTATTTGTTGAAAACTTAATCTGAAAAACAACTGATATAAGAACGCGGCGATTCTTAATTCATTAAATACATTTCGAACACTTTACTTCTGCAACTGCCTGAATCAGCATGGTTGTAAACATAAAAAATAATAAAATTGCTGATGGGTATATGCATATGAAGTGGGTTACGTGATTAAGTATTGCATGGAATGAGTGAAAACCTGATCATAGGAAATGTGTTAATAAATTAAAATTTACAAATTAACAAATTAACTAATTTTTTACTGACACCTAGCTACTTAATAAGTTTTTTATAACTAATACAAACAAGTACGAGAACATTTTATAATCGCTTTTTTCTATTTATCAGAGAATATGTTTAATCAGGGTCAAGAAACAATCGCCGGCCCGATGAAATATTTTTACAACTCAAGAAACTCAGCAGCTAAAAGCTAAAGCAACACTGAGGTTCGAAAGAACGAACAGGTTTTTGTTGGCTGACAAAAGAGAATCGAAACAGAATTGTTCGTCTAGCCGCAAGCAGACAAAATATTTGTTGACAAATTCGTCCGGCTGAAAGCGGACGAATTTAGACAGTGGCTCTAATATCTTGCTTTTTTTACACAGGTTCAACATGATAATATGTACAATACGCATAAATTTTTGCTGACGATGCCTTCGAAGTAACGTTAAATGGCGTCAAAGTAAGTGGCGTTTAAGGTGGCTAGTTTTCTTCACTTAGTCATGAAAAATGTCCGTTTTTCTAATGATACAGTAGACTATCGTACTCAACTTCGGGACTTTTGACTCAGACGCTTTTTAGGTTACTAACTGTTGGGGCATTGACGCACATGACTATGTGTCACGAGTGCGTGTCACAGCACACTGACAGAAAAACTTTACCATTCTGGCTATGCAACTATGCTGTTCTGGCACAGCCAGCATTAAGATTTTTTTGGTTATGTGTGAAGTTGGCATTGGAAGGCTCAAAAGCCGCTCAGCTAAAACGGCACAGCCAGAACAACTTAACTATTCTGGTTAAGTTGTACTGCAAGTACCCTGCCGTGTTTACCAGTAGAACAAAACAAAACAGAGTTGAAAAGTTTTCGAGCTGATTCTTTTTACGAATGTTTTACTCATTTAACGGAGTTGAAGGAAGTCAGGCGTATGTGAACTTTGCGTAAATTTTCTTGTAAAGCATGTTTTAAATTTTTTTTGATAATTTCCATATTTTTGTAAATTTTACATTTAACTGGCTACCAGGGTTGTAATTGGCTGTACAGAACGAACGCCCGTTTTTAAAAGCGTACGTAAATGCTGTCATTCGTACACGTCACGCGCGTTTTACAATGCTTTTTCAAATTTTATTTTATATGTTATAGGTCATTTATCATTATTTCTTTATTACATTTTGAAAAGCAATTAGTAAAATAATTTGACCTTTTTTTACATCCGCATTCCATTCAGAAGAAGGTTCAACTAGGCTGCAGTGATTCGATTTGAACGGTCCAGTATAAAATCGTATTCTTATTTGTAATTTTTTAGTTCTTACTGCTCCGAGGTAGTTCGCAATAAAGCTTATATATTTTGATTATTTCTTTAAGTTCTCGTCGTCAGCCGTGACGAGTTGTGAGGTTCGGAATTATGATCAGATATTATTGTCATTAGGTAATTCATGAACATTCGTGAATTCAAGAACAAGTTTAAGTTTGTTGATAAAAATATTTCATCGGGCCGGCGATTGTTTCTTGACCCTGATTAAACATATTCTCTGATAAATAGAAAAAAGCGATTATAAAATGTTCTCGTACTTGTTTGTATTAGTTATAAAAAACTTATTAAGTAGCTAGGTGTCAGTAAAAAATTAGTTAATTTGTTAATTTGTAAATTTTAATTTATTAACACATTTCCTATGATCAGGTTTTCACTCATTCCATGCAATACTTAATCACGTAACCCACTTCATATGCATATACCCATCAGCAATTTTATTATTTTTTATGTTTACAACCATGCTGATTCAGGCAGTTGCAGAAGTAAAGTGTTCGAAATGTATTTAATGAATTAAGAATCGCCGCGTTCTTATATCAGTTGTTTTTCAGATTAAGTTTTCAACAAATAGTTAATTAAAATGTTTTTATATCAGTGTTTTTCTAATTGGTATAGTTTAAGAAGTCGCCGTGTTCTTATATCAGTTCTTTTTTAAGATTTTATATTTAAGAAACATTTTTTTGTTTTTGAAATTAGATAAATATTTGATGAGTTTAGAATCGCCGCGTTCTTATATTAGTTGTTTTTTTAGAATTTTGTATTTCAGAAACATTTTTTGTTTTTGAAATTGGATAAATATTCAATGAATTTAGAATCGCCGCGTTCTTATATCAGTTTTTTTTTAGATTTTCTATTTGAAAAACATTTTTTTGTTTTAGAAATTGGAAAATATAATTCAATAAATTTTTTAATTTTTCGTTTTTGGTTTTCGTAGTTTAGTGTGTAGTGTGTTTCCGCAAACAATCGCCGAACCCTTTACAATTTTTTGTTTTTTGGGTTTTATATCATCATTTTTTTTGGTTTCAACATAAGTCATATTACTTCGTCGAAGAGATACTAAACGACGAAGAAACAATGAGAATATATTCTTATTGCCAATGTTTTTCAACTCTCTATAGATATAGTAAATTTGTTGAAGTTTAATATATTGAATAATATAATACATGTATACCTACAGTAATTATTGGAATAAACTTCTTTAACTCTGTTTCAAAATAAAGCACCTTTATGTTAATATGTTTAACCTTTCAGGAGTGTTATTTTTGATAACATAAATAATTGTTATTTTATCTGCTTGAGGGTTGCTATTAGCATATAAATGCCTTGATCCCTATTCAAATTGTTGAAACGGGCAATAACTTTCTAAACAAATATATTATTATAGGCTGTAGTATCTCTTGTCTTATCTTATTTATTGTAATTGCAGTTTTTAAATGTTAATTGTATGCACCTTTATTCACAGTTCTTTCGTAATATAAAAGTAATGTGATGGACATAAGAATCATTAGATTATTAAAAAGATATATAAAACCACAATACTATATTCAAAAAATCTCATCTAATATATTTCCAGAAAAATAAAAATGCCAATAAAAAATAGAACCAGTGTTATTTATTATAAAAATTTAGTTATTATCTGTTTACTGCCTTCAATCCCTTTGAAACTTTTCCATAAAAATAATTATATTACCTGATTGAAAAGAACTATAGATTGAACTATAGGTGTGTCAAATTTCGTTAGCGCAATTTTCGTAAAAAGGGATCCCAAGTTTTTCCATAACACTAAACTGTCACTTATACAAAACATACAGTTTTGTCAATTACTCATACTAATTTCTCATAATGGTTATAAGAAATACGCTTTATAAAAAGAAATATACACTTTCTTTCCGTATACTGAGATATTTCTAAAACGAAAAGAAATAAACATAGCAATAAAGTCTAAAACAAAATGTTAACTGTCCTTTCAAGATAACCTTGTTACGAGGACCTTTTCGCAAGTGGTATTGTTCCTAAAAGACTTTATTTACAGTAAGTTCAGTCACTTTTGTTTCGGTGTTTAATTAAAGTACACAGTAAGCTTATACATGACTTACAAACACTTTCACTCATAACTGTTTTGTTGCGGGTTATCTGAAGTAGGTAAAAGTGTTCTGTGAAAGCGCCTGAATAAAATAGCTGCGGTCAAAATAAGTCCACCTCATAAATGTTTTCAACCTTAAACAATTTGTGCGCTGTGTATAAGTTTAATTCTTTTTACTCTTAATAAAAACTCGTTCCTCTGACCCCAAAATCTTTTATACCAAGCTAGATAAGTAATTAATAAAGTAATATGTTAAAGTAAATTTAATGAACAAATGTATATCCATATATAAACTATACATACAAATGAATACTATTGATGAGGAAGAATAGGCTATCCTATATTAATTTGTTTATTTATAAAGTTAACAAGTACGTTAACAGGTACGTAATAGTGTTTAACGTGGCATGGTATTGTCATTTAGCGTAGACATGTTAAGACAAGCCTATTATGTTTTGTACAAAGTGTTTTAATTTTTAGGGTTCCGTACCTCGAAAGTAAAAAGCGGAACCCTTATAGGATTTTTAATCATTTTAAGATTACTACTCCATTCCTCATGAACGCGTAAAAGTATCACATTGAAATGCATATCAACTCAGGTCTATGACACCATTAAGCTGTAACAAAATCGAAACTTCTATGACAACACAATCAAAAGAAACAACAATTTAAGCTGCTTATTTTCAAACTTGCTACTACTCGCAAAGGAATCCCAGCCCAGAGAGTACTCCCAGAAGACCTAGACTCTTCAAATTTTACATAAGCAAACTTTTATAGAACATAAAAAGGAAAAACCTAAAATTTTTAGTTACATAACATTATTTTTTATATGTTATAATTCGCACTTGGTAGGTTTTTCAGTTTCAGTTAAAAAAGTTTGGTACTCATAATGGTTCGACTTGATTTAAATACCGTTAACAATTTGACAAGGACTTGTGGTTTTATATTTAAAATATACCAACATGTGCGAGAAAATCTTACGAATATGTATAATATTTGCTTTACTCGTGAAATTCAATCATAACTCAAACTTGGTAATAACAGTACGCAGATGAATTGTTTTTGTAACCTCAAACTTAATTATACATTTTCATTAAATTAACAAGTATTATTCTAAGTATTTATGACTTCTATATCTTAAAAGATCCTGAAAGCAGAGAAAGCAATATGGACTTTGAATATATTTTCTTGGTGAGAAATTTAAAGATATCATCAAATAACTGTAATGTTGGAGTTATTACAACAGATATGAAGAATACTTCTATATGTAGCTTTCGTTTTTGTTTCAGGAATATAAATTCTTCCGAATATTATATATATTAACAAAGCAGAATAACAAAACTCTACGAAGAATAATTTTTAAAATCACGTGTTTGTTTTTCAACATTTGAGAGGATGTAGTGGTAGTAATATTTGTTAATAATAATTTAAATGTTAAATACATTGAAATCGATATGTAATTAGTTCATAAGTTTCGAAATTGCATACAACAGTAGCGCCTAGTAGCTACAGTAACCTACGTAATTAATGATCGAATGTTATTTAGTATTTATTGTTAAATGATATAAGAATTGGAAGCGTGGGAAAGAAACCTCATAGATGTCACCACCGTCCCGAAAAAGACGATCACATATAGAATGCTTAATTCACCGAGACATACAGTGATACGGTAGCTCAGTTGGTAGAGCGGCGGGACGGTTTCCCAGTAGTCGCGGGTTCGAATCCCTGCCCGGTTTATTTTTCATTCTATATTTATATAAATTTTAACATAATGTTTAATCTTTTATTAATTACTCAAATTTATAACAATGTATAAATAATATCGACTGTAAGTTGGTTATGAAATTTTAAATTAGCCTCACCTTAATATTATAATGTTAAAATATTATAAAACGAGTTGCTAGGGCTGCTCTCGCCCATTTTGTAATAAGTTGTTGGATATTAAACATTGAAGTGCAAGTATTAACAATACATATTAGAAGTGATGCTCATTAAAGTTTTATTTATGTTGGAACTAGAAAAGTGTAATATGGAGTAAATAATAAGACTGTTACTAACTTAAAGTTAACGGAATTTGTTTTCGCAAAGTTGCTTGATTTCGTGGCGTTACGAAAATCTCATTTAAGAAAACTTCATATTATCCTAATAATATTACATGTTTTACATAATTATGTGTATTGCATGTCTCAGAATCTTATTTGTTTTGAATCTTATTTGTCTTAGCTCGTAGGTACTCGTTATATATAATTTCACTTAGCATACAACAATATTCTGATCAAGTTTTAGTATTGGACTATCTTATGTTAAGAAATAAAATATAAAACGACCCTTTTTTCGTTAATAACATTCTTAACATCTTAATAACATTAACATTCTTCAAAATGATTTGACCGATTTCAATGTTGTTTATTTTGTGAATAAAGTGTATTTCGATGTCTGAAATCCGCATCACTAACAAAGAGGTATGGAGAACATTGTGTCGTTTAGATGTGAATAAAGCCAGTGGTCCTGATGGTATACCAGCCATTCTGCTCAAGACATGCGCAGCTGAGTTGTCTCCTGTACTGACACGTCTGTATCGCCTCTCTTTCATGACTGGAATAGTGCCGAACTCCTGGAAGCTTGCTAATGTGCAACCCGTGCCCAAAAAAGGCAGCCGTGCTGACCCTGTCAATTACAGACCGATTTCAATCACCTCCATACTCTGCAAGATTATGGAGCGTGTATTGAACTCGCGCCTACTAGCATACCTAGAAGGTAACGATCTCCTCAGTGACCGACAGTACGGGTTTCGCCGTAATAGGTCTACTGGGGACCTCCTAGTGTATGCTACTCACATTTTAGGCGAGGCCATCGAGAAGAACGGAGAAGCGGTCGCCGTCTCTCTGGACGTCTCGAGGGCATTTGACAGGGTCTGGCATGCGAGCTTTATATGCAAGCTTTCAGCGTACGGTATATCTCCTGGTCTGATCGGCTGGGTAACGGACTTTCTGAGCCACAGATCTCTCCGAGTAGTTGTCGACGGGTGTTCCTCGGAACCCTTGACAATAAATGCCGGAGTGCCTCAGGGGTCTGTTCTTTCTGCAACTCTGTTTCTGCTGCACATTAATGATCTGTTGAAGCCCGGTATCTATGGGTATGCAGACGACAGCACAGTTGTAGAAAGATATCTGCCGAGTACTCGGGCTAGTCGAGATCAAGTACAGTCTGAAAGAGAAGCCATGGTGCAACGTTTGAATGACAAACTTCAGGCAGTCTCCGCATGGAGCAATGCCAATCTTGTCAAGTTCAACGCCACCAAAACGCAGACGTGTCTATTCACCGCCAAAAGGAGCCCTTTCACCTTGGCTCCTACTTTCCAGAATGTATACTTGGAATACAGTGACCGGCTTCAGTTGTTAGGCTTAGAGATTTCCTCGAACCTCAACTTTGGTCGGTTCATTGAGTCCAGAGCAAGAGCAGCAGCAGCAAAGCTTGCCGTTCTTGCGAAGGTTCGGCAGTACTTTACACCGGGACAGCTTCTTGTTTTATACAAAGCACAGATCCGGTCGTGTGTAGAGTACTGTGGACACATATTTGCTGGTGCCGCAAAGTCTCATCTTGCGGTTCTGGACTCAATTGAGAGGCGAGCAAAGAGGCTTATAGGCGATCCCGAATTGGTCGAAGCCGAACTCCAAAGCCTTGAACACAGGCGTAAAATCGCTAGCCTCTCAGTATTCTATAGGATACATTTTGGTGAGTGTGCGCAGGAATTACACGAGTTAATTCCCCCGTCCCCCTTCCATCACCGGACGTCCCGACGCACGGCAGGTATCCATCCTTTTGTTGTGGACATGCCACCTGTCCGAACGAAGCGCTTTGCTTCCTCATTTTTAATGCGTACAGCGAAGGACTGGAACAATTTGCCTACGTCGGTATTTCCGGCCAAATATAATGTGGGCGTCTTCAAGAGAAGAGTGAATAGGTTGCTAGGGCAATGCGACTTACCATCTAAGACTACATTCCACTTACCATCAGGTGGAATGTAGTCAAGCATTGCCCTAGATCATATAAAAAAAAAAGTTAAGGAGTATTATTATTTGATTTAGAAGCTTAATGAAAAGAAGATTTGTTATTTTTCCTACACCAAAAAGTTTATTTCCACATTAATAGCACGTTCCATTATATATTAAATAAATTATTGTTGAATAATAACCTTTTCAATCAAAACTTTGAACGTTCGGAAGTAAATTAACAAAGACCAAATTAATCAAAACAAAAAACTTTTACGCTGTACCTTATGTCACTGATTTTAATTATGAACACAGCTGCTGAAGTATGGTATAGAATAAACCTGTACAATATAAAATTATAAACTCTGTAACATTATTAAAATGTACAATTTTATTGCAACGATATTATGATTTTTATAAACACAATAATTATCCATATATATAATAAAATAATAACTGAAAACTTTAAATACAGAACTCAAAATAATAGATTTTAAGTATTGTCTTGGCTTTAAGAATTCTGACGATCAAACTTATTTCATTAAATGGGTTTCAATTGGCAATTTTAAGTGCGAGTTAAAATCTTTTTGTCTACGAAAATTAAATCACGCAGGCATTTTATTTAAAACCTGAATACAACCTTAATAAAATATCATTACATAATATACTAATAGTTAAAATAGTTAAAAGACTAAGTGACTAATTAATTACAGTAATTGTTATTTGCGCTATTAATAGTGCATAAGTTTAAAATGTGCAATTTAATATAAAAATAGAGAAAAATTAATTTTATTACTCCCATCGACATGTATTTTTGAACAAAGTTTAATATTATTCGAAATAATATTAATTAGAATAGATCTAGTCCAATCGAGATCCAGTCTTCATGCAATATGTTATCACTTTAAAAAAGAACCCCTTTGTTTATTTATATACTATTCTAAGTTTAAAATAAGTTGCTATGTAAAGTTCACATTGAAATTGGACATCTTGTTGCAGAATTAACAAAGTCTAGACTCGCCTTGTAATTTAGTTAAAGTTTGGTATGTGAACTATTTAAATTGAAGTGGCATTGAAGTGATCGATTGAGTTACCAATTAGCTACAAACTATGATCTAAACATAGTAAGTAGATAGTTTGTAACTCAATACTGAGTTAAAATATTCTTTATTTAATTTATTTTATTCCGAACAAAATATTTAATTAATTCTCTTTATACTGACATTCGGCTTATAGTAATGCCTCCCGAGGGTGTATTTTCCATCGCTAGGTAACACTCCGTATTAAATTCGTCACCTGTTATTATTGATGATGTTACCTTTTTTTTTTTAAATTTTAACAAAAAAAGTAATTTGTATAGCACCATAAAAACTAGTTTATGATAATATATAACAAAACGTGTAACATAATATTTTGAATTCTTAGAAGTTTATTTTTTTGATATAACGTTTAATAAGTATTTGAAATTGTTCTTTCCATTAAAATGAAACGATTAGAGCAATAGAAAATAAATTGATAATTTAAATTATTTTTTTATTATTAAAAAGTTAATGATAAAAAAGAATAAGAATTGTTAATATTTTTTTTAGGATTCGGGTATTATAGATAGGTGGATTAATATTGTATTTGCAAAATAATTTTGCTTTTCTAGGGAAATACTACTATAATAAAATTTATTTTTAAAATAACAAAACAAAGTAAGTAGGTACTACTCAAAGCGAAACAGTCAAGGATTATGAAAAAATGCCATCAAGTTGAACGCCTCTGAGCTATTTAAGACTATTATTTTGAAAAGAAACACTTTTTAAAATATTTAAGTGTCTTTCTTAGATAAACTTCTTACCAACAAAATTTGCCTTTAAATAACTTTGTTCGATGAAGGCAAAAAAATATATATTTTCTTGAAATATTAAACTAAGACAAGAGCATAGAAGTTATTTTGTAATTATTTACTAACTTAAAATCATATAAAGGATATAAATTATTCGATATTTTTATTACAACATTGCGGATTAGCTTAGCATTAGATACTTTACATCATCTTCATATGAAGACAGTCTATTATAAGGTACAATATCACCATATGAAAATAAGTTTTCATCTTATAAGTTATCGTTTAGTATTTTGAAAACAATATAATTGTGCAATTTCTAAAGTAAACCATGAGAGCAAGAAATGGTAATTGATGAACTGCAGCGAAAGTCACTAACTTAGGCATATAAGTAATTATGCCTAAAAATGAATGTAGGTAAACTTGCATGTGCAAGTACCCTCAACATAATATTGATGGTGATAGTCTCATGGAATGGCATTGGTGGCTTTTTATATTTATTTAACTATTTCTTTTTTACTCTGAATCAATAAATACCAGAAATCATTTGTGTACGTCAAATAGGTGTGCCATAAGGGAATATGTTGATACCACTATTATCAAAATAAACTCTTCTTTCACTATCCAATTTAAAATTCCAGCTACGAGGATTCCAAACACACCCTGATCTAAAGGGTGATCATTATCACAATAAATAAATACCAATGTTTGTGAAAACAATGGTTTTCACAAACATCATCATCAGTTGAGCTATATACGAACAACTAGCAACAACCTTCGCGATTATTTCGATGTGATTTTTAATGGTAAGTTAATAATGTAATAATAATAAAATTAGACTGTTAAAATTGCAACAAAAATAAAAGCAGTGATCCGCAAAATCACGAGCTTAAAGTAAGGGATCTGCAAAACATAACAATAATAAACATAATATGATAGCTGGGTATCGCAATTTTAGAATATGAAAGACCAGACTCGTTTATTAAACACAAAGAATAATCGATTTCGGATTTCAGTTATGAAATCTCTAACTTTCAGTTTCGCAGTCCGAGCGATGTATTCAAGCATAAGAGGTAAAACCAGTTAATAAAAAAATTGCGGTTTGCCGACATTTTACGTTTTAGGAATGTAAACTCATTAAAAAATGCAATGATTTAAGATGAATATAAAGTTACTTATTGAACTAATTCTTTATCAGATATTTTATAGTGAGCAAGCAAAAAAGAAAAAAATGTACAAGTTTTAGAGGCAATATATTTTTTGTAACTATTTATAACTGTTTTCATGAGACTTAATAATAATTGGATAAAATTTCATGACAGTAAGGAACATGAGGAATGAGGATGCATCAATTGCAAAACAATTATCCACCGTAAAAAATAAATAAATAGAAGGTTATATTGCAAACATATTTACTCTAAAATATCACTATTCAATATTTAATGTCTAGATTATTACTGTTATCTATAAATATTAATCATAATATGTTCATGTTAACTGGTCATATATTAAACTAAAAAGTGCAAAAGGAACTCTTCACTAAAATGGTTCCATACATACTTGTTTTATTTTATTCATATTTAATATCGCAATTTTTGCATGTAAAATAGTTACAATTATTAAAAAAAGAACACGGATATCGTGTCCGTGATGTGAAACTTACACCAGAACTAATATATTATGGAATTATAAAACAAAATGTTTTTAAATGCATTACAAAAAGACAACTACAATCCGAATCAAAGTAGTTCCGATTCATATGTTAACGGTTAGAATGAAAAAAGAATAACATTTTTTTTGAGAATATAAAAACTTCAAGTGAACATATAGTGTAGATCATATTTTATAATTTGTAATATAATGGCTAAAAAATTTAAACGGAACGGAAAGAATTAAAACGGAAATCTGTAAGAAGAATTTGAAAGATTACAAACAACTAAATTAGAACTACATCCATTGAAAAGTTAATTTAGGTCACGTTTTATCATGAAAAGGTGTACGTATTGCCTGATTCACAGAAATATAACATCGTTAGAGACTCCGATCCTAGTTATCTTTACAAAAAAAAGAATTTGCTTTTTCCAATTACAGAATTTTGTTAAATTAGTAAGAATTTTGAAGAGATACTTTTAATCATTTATTTGTTTTAAATATTCAATTCAAGTTTTTGGAAATCTTTATTTTGTTTCATATCGTCAGTACAGTTAAACAATGAGTCTTAAAATAAATTACCTTCATAATTCATAAGTAAAAATATCAAAGTATTTTTTTTCAAAATTAAATTGATTGCTAATAAAGGTCGTCGATCTAAAAAACTTTCTTTTTCATTTCTTGTTTCTTTTGAAATATTTCAAACGGAAGTTGGAAGCAGAAATCTGAAAGACCGATATTAAATGCACACGAAACGGCGCAGACCGTATTTCTTCCTTAGTACATTTATCAAAAAGTTTGGGGTCCAAGGAGGTCACGTAATATATTTTGTTGACATAAGATTTAAAAATACTTGATATGTATTTTTATACAATATTAAATCAGTATAATATTTAGCAACCCCATATTAAAAAAATTATAATTGCTATTTATGTGTTTTAAACTTAGAAAGTCATGAGCTTTAAAAAAATTTTAACTTTTGTTATTGTGAAATTTTGATTGTGCTAATTTAATTTAACCTAAGTCTTAGTTATAACTACGATGTAATTACTACTTTTTATCAATCAAAAAAGTTTGAATTCCTAGAATTTAAAAACACTGACTGACGGTTTGTAAAAGGATTATTTAAAGTTGATATTGAATCACTACGATGATTGATTGATAATTGATTGATGAATGATGTTGGGATTTGCAAGATACAACCTATGATAATAAGATTTGTAAAATATGTAAGTTTATTCAGCGAGTGACGAAACAGATAATTGAAATTTAAACGCAGATAAGGAATTTTTAATGGATTAGATATGAACTTATTTACCTAGTTACAGTGGTTTTCAAAAAGCTTAGCCTAATAAAATTTCAACTTTTGTTACATTGCGAAATGATTTTTTAAAAATATTCTTATGACTGTGATAATTAATAAGATAGAATACAATTATGCGTGTGAATAATAATGCAACTTCAAAACGAAGAATATAATGAAAGCACCAGTTTTATCGGAGGCGTTATAAAAGCTAAAAATATGTCTTAATAAATATCCAACTTCCTGAAAAAAAAAATTAAGAGATTATTCAGTACATAGGCAGACCTATTTATCTGTATAACATTTTCAAGAAAATGTAAATCTGAAAAATTATCTTAAGCCTTAAAAAAGTTTAGTGTAACTACACTAGTTTAGTGTACCAAAAAATATAAAATATTTTTTACTTTATAAATGTTTTATTTAATTACTTACAAATTTGCTGAGTAAATTATTACATAATATAGAAATAATTTTTTTTGTGACCGCTAACACCTTTCTTGACCCTGCACACAAATTACGTATTTGTTATCAATATTGAATTCCCTACGTATATTTGCTAAAATGCCTTTACTTATTCGGAGTTTTTAATTAATTAATTAATAGTTCGTGGTCAAAAAT
This sequence comes from Napeogenes inachia, assembly GCA_959347355.1. Lineage (NCBI taxonomy): Eukaryota > Metazoa > Arthropoda > Insecta > Lepidoptera > Nymphalidae > Napeogenes > Napeogenes inachia. The sequence continues at coordinate 15,982,439 of OY365800.1, read as the reverse complement.
TAGAGGTTGAATTGTATAATACATTCATCTTTTTAGAACTTGAAACGTACACATTAAATATATATTTATAAAAACTAAAATAGTTTTTGAAAGACAAAGTAAAATCCTCGTTTTAGATTTAAAAGTAAATATAAAAGAAATTTTGTTAGTCTTTTAGAGTGGATAGACCGGAGCAAGACCATAATAATATTGTCTCTTACTCAATAATATCTCACATCATCTCACATAAAGTCTTTTCTCTTTTCTACTATTTGTGGAGCAACAACAAATGACAAAAGGAATGATATAATGAAATAATATATTTCTAGTTTACCAATGTTACTTTTTTAACCTTTATTATTATTTTTAAAAGTTGAATAGAATATAAACTATTTTTAATACAAGCGATGAAGCGGCTAAGCAAGAAATTTAAAAAAATATTTAAAATATACTGTAGAGTTAGAAATAATAATAATTTTCAGTAATCTGGTACTGATTAAGACGATTTGATTAATTAGTAGAATAACTGTGATATGACAGCGATTTTCCAGATGTGGAGGATTGTAATGTACCGCAGTAGGTAATGAAAAGATAGCATAATGGGTTTGAACCCTGCCCGTGTAGATTTACTTTAAATTTATAGTATAGAAACTTAAAATATCTTATTCAATTAAAATAATGTTTAAGAATGTATATAAATATGTATAGCAAAGTTAAGCTTATCTATATTTTAAATAAGTAAAAAAATAACAATAAGCCGATATGGGCAAGGATTCGAAACCGCGATCTCTGGAAAACCGTTGAATCGTTCTACCAATTGAACTATTGTATCGATACCCGTCGCGGTGTATGAAGCTTTCTATATATGATCGTCTTTATTGGGACTGTGGGGATACCTATTGGCTGTCTTTTGACTTTTATTGGTACAGAATTAAAAAAAAAGAACCATACACATGCCACATTTTTTTTTAATTTAAATACCAAAATTACGATTTCATGAGATAAAGATGAGAAGACTGTTATTTATAATTGAATTAAAAATCAACATTTCATATATAATGTTAGTGCTGTCTGTTATTATTCATACAAATACGGAACGATTTAACCAATTGAGATCTTATTCGTACAATATATTATTAGCTTAGGACTAAGGAAAATATTAATTTAATTAATGCTTGCAAAATAGCGTATATTTAAAATATATTATGTATGAGATCAATTGTGTTGTTTCTATAGGTATTGTAATAATAATTTTGAGTAGAAATTTAAATTTGTCCGTCACGTTGGCATGTAGCAAAATAAATTAATAAAAAAATTAAACAAAAATAAAAACAACTAGAACAATAATATTTTATAAAAATAAAAGGTTACAAAATGGTTTTATATAGAACACGGAAAATGTCGTATTTGGTACCTTAACTTATTTTATATATTAATTTAATATGTTGAAGTAGATTTATACCTTAGCCTTTATATATTTTACCAAGTGATATGATCAATTTAAAGCATTTTGTCGTTTCAGTTACTTTCATGACCAGATTAAAAATATAACCATATTTTATTTTAAAAACATACTACCATACTGTTACGAAAACTAACACCAGAAACATACCTTGCATATTATTCACTATGATATGCTAATATTGTATGTAGAATGTTTGTTTTTTTAAGTATTTACCTCACCTCACAGTATACCTCAAATTGTAGAGCGGACTGTTCCAAGAAGTGACGAAGATTCTCATCTTGCCAGTATCAATAAGTTTTAAGTTTTTCATTCAATATTTATTTGAAATTTAAATAAGCTTAGGGGGGGTATATATATATTTAACTAATAAATTCTAGATTTAAAAAAAATCATCATGCTTTTTTATAAAATCATCAGCATGTTACTTTTTTAAATGGTACAAGTAGCATAAAGTCTTTTTTATAATATACCGTATACTAGTTTTTTTTATGTATGTCAATGTAATATTATTATATTCGTAATATACCGAGATAAAAAATTAGATGTTGGTGTTCATTTACCTCCTTATCCATTTCAATGACAAAACGATGTAGGTTTAATAGGTAATAAATATTGGTAAGTCATAAAAAGAACATAATACCTACGCAATCGATATTCTATCCTAAGATATTTATTGAAATAAATGTCTGAAGGTAAAATATCTAGAATTTTATAGTTCGCTACGAATATTTTTCTTTAAAGACACTTTAGAAACTGTATTATAATATTTATTAGTATAAAATATACACAAGCGCTTCTTTGATAATTAAATTAATAAGGTATGACGATGAGGAGATTCTAATATTTTTATCTGGGAATTTAGATGTCAAAGATGCACCATGCTCCTTGTTGCCCTGTTACAAATAAAATGGACACAAAATGAATGAACAAAAAATAGTTTTATCCTTTTTGAAAAAAAAAATGCGTCACAACAAAGCTCGATATTTGGGTGCCACAAAAGCTCACTGAAACAAACCTAATAAACCGTTAACTTTATCTTTATAATTATCGCATTTGAGATAAGTTATTTATCTTAACTTATCGCAAATGCGATTCATCACTGAGACGTAATGTAACCGAACCGTTTACAAAGAGGTTGATAACTGGTGATGGAAAGTGGGTCACATACAATAACTAAGTGCGAAAAAGGTTGTAGTCAAAGGCCTGTCACGCTTCACAGACTGTGAGAAAACTCGGGTTAACTCGCAATCAGGTGATGCTGTATGTATGGTAGGACTAGAAGACCATTGCTCATTATGAGCTTTTACCACCAGGTAAATCCACCAATTCGGATCTTTACTGTCAACAGCTAATGAGATTAATGCACGAAATTAAAAGAAAGCCGCTGAAATTGATCAATAGAAAAGGTGTGGTCTTTCATCACGATAAAGCTAGACCACACACATCTTTAAAACACTTAACAAAAATTAAGAGAGTTTAGCTGGTAGGTAATAATGCATCCGCCTTATAGCCCTGACCTAGCACCTTCAGATTTGTACTTGTTTTGGTCTCTACAGAATTCAGGTTAACATCAAAAGAGGACTGCCGAAACTACTTTTCTCGTTCTTTTGATTAGAAGCCCCAAACTTCGATAGCAACGTCACTGACGTATAGCTGACTATAAATTGAAATGGTACAACAATGGTACAACAAACATAACAAAACTTTGGTTTGTATTTCATATAAAATGCCAATAAACTTTTTCCCCCATCCTTTATCATTATTGCACAACATATGAAGAGAATAACATTCTATTTAGAATTATACACCTATTAAATAATCGATGGTAGTATACAATACAACAATACTATGATTTGGTTAAACACAAAACTTTAGGTATCTTGTAATAAAAGTAATTTGAATATGGAACATTTGTAATCTGTCTTAACTAAGTATAATTTGATTAAATAAAGCTACACAAGATAAGCTACAAAACATTAAGAGCCTAGGGGTACGGAATGAGTACCTAATCGTAAAACTCATAAACATTATTTATGCTTCCATGCCTTATTTATGCTTTCGTGCAGCCCCATTTAATTAATAAACCCCATATGTTTCTAATTAGTCAAACTTAAATATATACTGCTACATCTGTATTAAATAACGGATTACTCATTGAACTTTAAAATATATCTCTTTATGTTGGATGTTATGCAGACATAAATCAAGAAATAAGTTTGTTTTGTTGATATATTTAAGTTTGTTGCAAGGCAAAGGATTCATGCACTATAGTTTCAATAAAATATATTATTTAGATAGTAATATTATTTTTTTAAAATGTAGTTAAAAATGTCCGTAAATAAAGCAAAACTTACTATAAACCCTATTACTCTACTTCATAAATATTTTTATATGTATTTTGTGATACTAAACTCAACAAACGCATACAAATAAACATACCATCTAGTATTTTAAAACCGCTCAAAACACAATAAAAAACCTTCAAAAGAAGTTCTTAGCAATAATTTCAAAACTAAAATACTATTTTTAAGACTAGCAAAAGCATCAAAATATCTTTAACAAGTGAAACTGCTAAAATGTATCATAGAGAAGAGACCAAAGAGAAGAGTCAAAGATTATGCAATGTATTTGGCATATTTGCAGATATACATATTGAAATAAATGGTAGAACAGTTTTGATCATTTAGGAGTGTTTCATCATAGTTCAGTATAGCAAGATACTATTATGCTATTGCATAGATCTAATTAATATTCATTTTTTGTCTGAAGTGTAAAAAAAAATCTTTTAATGCAGTGAATATAATATTGCATAATAGACAAACGCAATATTTTGTTTTGGGATTAAGTATTAAGTAGGTATACTTACTACAACTTTTCGTTTTGCGGAAGTATTGGAATAAATATTTGACCGTTCTGTTTAATTATTACATTATTATTTTTTTTTACGCTTTGTTTAACCAATAGTATGCCTACTTATATCCATCGTATTAAAAGATAAAATATTCAGAATTGATTTGCATAGTCTTCTGAATGAACATGAAATAAAATAATTCGTGATAAACTACCAATTAAGAAAATTAGTTACAATCAATTAAAATTTCACACAAACTCTTTTATTTTATTATTTTATTTTATAAGAATAATATTAAGGTATATAAAAAATAAATTACAATTATATTAATTTTAGGAATTTGATTCTCATCAACTAATTATAATGTGGCGTTAAAATATATTTATTAATTTATTCAACCCCTTTAGGGGTTACAAAACAGTGTTTTAACGCTGATATTTTGAGGTTGTGATATTCCAAAATCATTTAAAGAAACTGAAACAAGTGTCACAAATTAAAGGTATTTAAACTGTCCTTAACGTTTCCGCTCTAGATTGTTTCCGACCAAGACAAAGGCAATTCTAACTTAAGTACTTTCTTCCCTTCTTATTCTTGTAGCTGTTTTTCAAATTACATAATTACACTTAGTAAATTGTATGACCTACATTTGATGATTATTAACTTGAAATTATGATAATTTACAATTGTGATCTCATTGGACTTTTTTCCAAAAGTCAAAACATTTTATGTTTGACGATTACGTCGTTATGCTCAATAATAAAAAGTATATTTTCTTTAATATAGCTATCAATTAGCAGTCTGTGGTCTTAGTAAAAGTGTCTCGAGTTACTTACTATCCATGAATATTTTAAAGTTTTATCAAAGTAGAATAGAAAGTTAAATAAAAAGCATTATTTAACTTCTACTGAATATAATGGGTAGTTTAGTTCAGAATAATAAAATAACTTGTACAAAAATAACTTTTACAATAAAAATTATTCACGTAAGATATAAAATTAAAATTGTGTAAAGAATTATTCTTTTTAATCTAAAAATATTTGTGTATATCATCGTAATATCAGATTATATAAAGGAACGGAATAGAGTTTCTTTCAAAAAAGGTTTTTAAGTAATGAAAACAGGAAAATTGTCAACTAATGTTTTACTCTGGCTACAGAAACAGTGACTTATGCAAATTAGTTTCCTACCATTTATTTCAAGTTCTTGGTTTTGTCTATAAATTTAAACATTTTGTCCTTTAGACGCACAACCTTGAAAAATGTTATCATAATAAAGGAGTTGATGCTAATTTAAATTTATAAATTAAAATTTATGTTAAAAATTTTGTCCGATAATGATAATAATTTTATTTATAGATTGAGTATTTTTTATAAATTAGTTATACTTCCTAAAAAATGGCCATTGGTTTTTGTTGGATACTTACTTTTTACAGAAGTATATTATAATTCAGGATAACATTTATCTCCTAAAAATTAATATAAATTGATCCTTGAAGATATAAACCTATTTACAAGTAGTTTTTCAGGTTAAGTAGTAGCACTATATAGGTATTGTAAACTCTTACTAACAATATCTTGGTAAATTTAATGAACGATATAATAAAAATTTACCTTATTTACCATAGACTAATAATTTTTCTGACAAAATTTCTGTATATTGGATTCTTGATTAATAAACAATATAGATATATCATGTTTTTAAGAAAGCTTAGCTAAGTCCTATAATGATATTTAATATTAATCATTTCATAGTAGTTATTAGTAGTGACTACAATAATGAAAGAGGAGATACAAGCATATTATTTACTAATAGTTTTATATACAAATAAAAAAAATATAACAAGGATTGTTCTGATGACGGTATATGTTATGTAACATATGTATGAATAGTATATGTATGTGTACCATGGTACCATGTGTGTGTGAAATAAAGGGAAGTTTATATATTTTTCATTGATAGACTTATTGGTGTAAATTAAACTTTTATAGTTTCTTGGTCAAAATTATCTTAGTTATTATTAGTATTATTAGTTATCAAGGGAAATTTTTTTAGAATAATCATATTTTGCATGCCGTTTGGATTTGGAAATCTCGATTTAATTTCTTGAATTAATATAATGTTTGCAAGTACAGAAACAATAGTATCCACAATAATAGTAAGGATCTTAACTTATATTCCCCATAGGTCAGCTGATCTTTTTAAAACTTCGTTTAAATTATTTTTATTATTGTATTTGGACTAATACGCTTAAATTATAAATAAAAAATATTTTAATCCATTTATTTTACTTTTACCTCATAAATTACTCCATATTATAACAAAAAACCCTCAGGTAATATTACCCTCTCATTTAGAAGTTTTTTTTAACAAATGATGAACATAAAACATTAGATAAAGATGTAAATAATTTTGTGGTCGGCTCAATTAATCATATTTAATGTAAAGATTACCTTTTGTCATTGTACCTATATAATATGGTAAAAAAAAATTCATTTATTTTATATTTATATATTATATGTAAATACATATAATAGTATATGTGAATGTAGTATATTATATAAATATATAATATACTATATTTTAGATATTTATAATTTAATAAACATTGCTTTTATATCTATCACGTACAAAATAGACTATCAATCCTCTGTGTTCTAATTTGTTTTACGTCTCACAAGAGAGGTCTGTGAGGTACACAGTACAGTAAACAGTTTAATATTAATGTACCAATATTTATGATATCTTTAATAATGATTTTGCAAAGGCTGTAATTTAAGCACATTTTTTTTTAAATTCTTAAATCGTATTTTCAATCACTAGGAAAAAACATGAAGATTCCTCTTTTAAAACTATTATTTTCATACCAATACGATGTAGTCCCATTAATTCGAAATTCTATACGTAACTTTTTTTGTAGCAGTAGAGGTAGCTGTGGTGGTGGATTTAATGGAATCTAGGTAAACTAAATTAAACTGGGCTCTGCTACACAGAAATCATTAAGATTTAATCATTTGATAATCGGTAAGTAGAAAATAAACTGTAATGAAATTTACTGCTGATGTTTCCAATACAATTAAAATGCTTAATATCATCAGGTAAAGCGTTGTAATACCATACAAAGTACACAATACTTTGAGAAAAATAAATGGAATATTATCTAGTTAACTGTAATTTCTGCCTTGTGGTAGCTCACGAACGGTATACTCTTTTTTAACCTTCGACCCAAAAAAGAGAGGTTATAAGCTTGACCTGTGTATCTGTGTATTTGTGTATCTGTGTGTCTGTCTGTGGCATCGTAACAGCCAAACGAGTGGACGGATTTGATTACGGCTTTTTTTAATCGAAAGCCTAATTCGTCGAGATGGTTCGTAGCTATGTTTGGTCGAAATAGATACATAGAGGTTTTATTGGTGCGGGTGTAAGATTCTTATGCAATATTGATATAAATACTTAAGCATGTGAAGATTTGTATGCCCGTAGGTTCATTTAGTACAATAATGAAACCAGTTACATAACATTAAAAAGCAGAAACATAAATAAATAAAAAACCCGATACAAAAAGATCTCTAAAAAGTATTAAAAAAAAAATATTATGTATTTATTGAAGTTGTTACGTCGGGTAGCCGCTTAATAAAGGAAGAAATTAAAATGCAAGTAAGGTACCAAGACAAATAAAGAAATTACGATATCGAATCGTATAGCATATGCAATATGTAGTAAATAACATAACATCGTCAACATCAATCATCAAGTGTCCATTATTATTTTTATTCATTTTAGAGTTTTTTTGTATCGAGGGTCTTTTAATTTTAAATTTAATATATATATTAGAAACAGAAATATTATATCTACTTTTAAATTAGTAAAATAGATAATTTTATATCATACTTGTAATAAAGGATTTAAGGGTTCAAAGGAAATACCTTTCGTAAAAAGTACAAATGTGCAGCAACAAAATTGTTTACAGTTTAAGCATTTATGCGGTGAACTCGTTTAGACCGCAACTATTTGGTTTAGATGCTTTTGAAGAAAACTTTTACTGACCTCAAATAACCTACCACAAAATTTTTGTAGAATTAAATTGATTCATAGGTATGAATAGAGAGAGAGGAGTCATAGGTATACTACAACGTGAAAATTAGGAGATACTAAGTAGATCAAGAGATTTAACATACATTTTCACGAGTTAATGTTTAAATAAAGCAGTTTTATAAAGATTTTTACCAAATTAATTATAAAATGCAAATTAGATCCATAGAAAATTAAATGTTAATTGTATCTAGAATTTGTAATCAATTCTGAGGCCACCAACGAATCGTTAGCTTTGGTTGGGAATTTCATAGTTACACATCCTACATAAATAAACCGTTTAAACAACGTAAAGATAAATGTAATCCTTGTTTTTATACAAACAAGGATTACATTTAAATGTAAATAATGTAATGTAATTTAAATGCTTAATATTTAAGCAGAATTAAATTAGTGCTTAAAGGAATTAAATAAAAATATTTCATAATTTACAATTGTACAAGTTTTGATTGCAAATTTGGTTGGCTGTAGAATATTAATGATGGTATTTCAACCCTTACGGATTAATATATATTGCTGAAATACCTCATATATATTTTAACTACAATGGTGCTTGTATCAATAACCATATTGATACAGTAAGGGCAACAATGAAAATTTTATAATGGCGATAATTCCTGACCATAATTCAAGATAGCTTCATGATCAGAGGATCAAGATGGGTTTAAAACGAAATTGTAGTAACCAAATTATGTACGAAAATGCCGACATTTAATCATTTTTCTAATACTTTCTCTTTGTTTCACGAGTACGAATAAAAACTCATAGTACCTAAAAGTTTTTGAAGTCTGTAATAAAACAAAATTATTTAACATTGGAAGTAAAGATGAAGGATAAACATAAAAGTTCCTTATGTTGATGAACGTAGTAAATCCTGGATACTGATAGATAAACTTGAAGGTTATGTTTCCAAAGCTATAAAATCTGTATTGGGTATATTTTTAATTAATGAAATGCCTATTATAATGAGTTACGAATGTTTTGATAAATGTAAGAATAATATTATTATGTTACTATTTTTACTAGTATGTTTCTTTGTGATTCTATTTTTTGTACGCACTGCTATCCCGTATTTAAACTCAAGACCAAGTACCTCTTTTTAATAATGTCTGTTACTTGTGTGTGTTTTTTTTTAAATGAAATATTTTGGTTGTTATTTTTGTATTTAAGTTTATTAAGAGAATATGTTTTTTTATAATAACGATTACATTTTTACAATAAAATTATATTTTAAAATCAAGTTACGTATCTTGCAAACAAAAGAAAAAGATTTAATAAGATATTATTTATTTTTCAAAGTATCGTAATTAGTTACAACAATTCAAAAATCTTTAGAAGTTGGAATGAGATTATTTTTCTTATAAAGTGATGAAAACTAGATAGCAACTACACTATAGGTATTAGATATAATCAATCTATAAGCTTAACCTCAAAACACTTCTTTAATCGGTCACTTGATTTGACTTGATTGACTTGATTTCTATGAGGGTTCTATTATTGTACTTACAGATATAACCACAAAGGTTTGCGTTGTGAAAAAGAAGCAAATGCTGTCAAACAATGTTTTTTAACCTGATATTCCGCGTCTTCTCTTTTAGTGTACGACGTACTTTAGTACTTTTTATACGATATACGATATTTAATATGTTTTAATCTTTTTTTGTTAAAAATATTGACAGTTAAAAAAAAGAGCTTAGTGATCCTTACCGACGAATACTAATTGATTACTAACGAATTAATCATATTATATTTTAAAAAGACAGTTTAAATTAAAAAAAAAGAAACTAGAAAATGTAAGTATAACATAGACATATAAAAATACATACATACCTGTACATAAACACATGTCTTGAAAAAATATAAATTCAGACATATATAATTATATTCATTCAAGTTTTTAAAAAGATTACCAAAGAGTTTTATGTCCTTAAGAGTAATAGAGAGCAGTTTTAAAAGATTTTAAAACAATTGCGTTTCAGTGTTAACGGAAAAGTAAAAAAATTAAGGTAGACAAGCTAATAAAAAAATCATTGTTTGTCTGTTGTGATTGGTCAAAACAATATAAACTTGTTACCAATATCACCAAGTAATGTGGTTTTGAAGATACATTTTAAACATAGTTGTATGACTAATTTGTATTATAAAAATGACCTCAAAATGTATGAATGGTTGTCCATTCATACATTTTGAGGTCATTTTTATGACAATAAAATATTAATTAACCCACTTCTTAGTAAACATGATGGTCAAAGCGCTCCATATAGATGTCAGATACAATGGGGGAGACCGTGGAAACTCATTGCCAATCCATCATATAGAAGTCATCCCATACATTAAGTATCCAGATGTTAAAATCCATATTATAAAACAATGCTGAGTAATTCTGCATATTTAATAGGCATTTTGTTGTGCTTCAGCTTTCAGCTTTAAATAATGAATATCGGCTAAAATATGCGTACATCTACGTCAGCAGTGTACCTAAGCATACCATATACAAATATTCTCACTATATAGATTTGATAAACCACAATTCCTCGCTAAGGAATACCGCAATATTCCAATAAGGATTTGCGATGCTATTCAAATTAATAAAAATCTGCAAATCTCTGCAAATTATCTAACTGGTGCAAAGCTTACGAAATGTCAAAATATTTTTTATAAGTTATAATATAAAATTAAATTCAATTGCCATATATTGATTATACAATTGTAATATGATTATACATTAAATTGTATGCCAGTTACTTTTGTAAAAGAATATTATATTTCTAAAAATTTAAGAAAATGCTTAGCAATACTAATATTAATTGCAATACTAATTGAAATATATTAATTTAGCAAAGCTAATCATGAGCTTTTTTTAATAAATTTTGCTGTTGTGGTTGAAGAGTGTTTTTTTTTGTAATCATATTTTGCTGATAGTTTTGTTTGATTACTGCGCTTCGGAAATTAGACTCGGATATTGCTCATACCTTGGAAAGCGATCAATACTGATATTGAGATAGCTGTTCCCCATCGATGAATTCATCACATTTATTCGGGATTTAATAATAAAATATCTTACAACATCTCGGTACATTAGAAGAAGATTAGATCACTGAAATGTGCCCTATGCTCGTTTTAAATTGTTTTTCATTTTCGGTACTTTCTAAACGCTTGTCGACGATATTTTTTGTATTTATTGTAATATATTAGGTTAATTTTAATTAAATTAGAATTAAGTTTTACTTCATTGAAAGGTAATGGGATCCTCTAATGATCCTTAATTTATAAGGAACACAGAAATCCAATTAAAAGACTTTATAGGTACTGTAAACTAATCTTAACACAATAAGGTGAAAAGAGTAAAATTTATAAATATCAGTATGTCATTAACTTTACCTTTACTATAAATTTCACTTCCAATTAAATGACATACTTTGTATCATAGCTATGAAGTAATTACAATCAAAAACTATTTTAGTTTTTCCTGATGCCAGTAATAGTCAACCGAAAACGGGACTCCTTTGTATCTTGCTCAGCTGAGCAACATTGATAGCTATCAAGGTGAGAGGCTTCTTTGAACTTTGAGAACTTTTGGGTTCATCCGCCTATCACCCTATTTTTTTTTTGGGCACAATGTGACTTCTTGTTGCTCCCTTAAATTCACAACTATTTCAAGGGGATAAATAAAGACATAAAGGATGAAATAAAATAGGATTAAAAGAATTTCTTCCATTGGTGAAGTTCAATGTTCCTTTTACAACCAAAAGTACTGAGTAAGCTCTTTCTTGTAAGTGTTATTAAAGTCCTTTGTCGGACAGTAATTCTGTACAAATCTATGATTCTCAAGTCAAGACCTTGGCTTTATTTTCATAACACATATCGTTCTAGTCAGTTTGTGATAATATTGTTGTGTTTGTTAGTTTATGTATGTAAATTCATACATTATTTTCAATCTTGAATAATTTAAACTTTGTGTAAATATGGACATTAGTTTATATAATGTGAAATTTATATTCATAGAAACAAGTTTTAGTTGATGCTACATACATTAATATAAATATACTAGATAATAAAATAGACGTTGGAGTTATTTTCATATTTTTCAACGGTTGTCTATACTGTGTACTTCATATAATAATGTATGTATGTTATTGTTTTGTATTTATTACGGCACAAGGCAATGGGTAGACAAAGAAAAAAGAATAAGTATGTTTCTTATAATATTATATCAAAAACAAATTTCTTTGAATTGGTGTTTATTTTAAATATGGTGAGTACATGTAAAATTGTATACCATTGTCTTAGCTAGCTTATATTCAAAAAAAAAAATATGCTGGAATAAAAAAAATAAGTAATAAATACAAAATAAATAATTAGATACACCGAAATCTAATAAAAGCCAATTAAAAATTAATATTAATATAAGAAATAATTGAAACGTACTATTATAATACTTTTTGCTAGTTAACCACAAGGGCATGTATAAGGAGTTTTACTATTAGCTCAGGATTCGAACCCGCGACTACTGAGAAACCATCCCGTCGCTTTACGGTACGGTGGCTCAGTTGGTAGAGCGACGGGACGGTTTCCCAGTAGTCGCGGGTTCGAATCCCTGCCCGAGTCGGTTAATTTTTCATTATATATTTATATAAATTTAACCTTAAGAACAATCTCTCACTAAAAATATAATAATCATATAAATAATGATTAGTATCATATTCTTTATTGTGCAAAATCCAAAATATATCAACAGAAAGAAATAAACAATTTATAAGAGAATAAATGAGCTTACCATTTCAAAGGAATTTCTTCTAGAAATCCATTATAAATTGAAGCTTGTAAAATTTTTGCATTTCCTGATATATAAACAATTATGCGCTTCCAAACAGTATAAATTTTGCACCCGATTGACACTACATAGCTTGGTTAAAAAGGTCAACTTGGGAAGGGACATAAAACTGCCTTCATGCATAAAAAGACATCCTAATTACCTTCCAAATCCTGGTCGTGTGACAGATGTTGAGCGATGCTGGCATTTAATGATAGCAATATCAAATACAGATCTTCCCGCGTACTTGTGGGACGTGGCACGTGACCGGAGACAGTCAGTATGGTGCATATCTGCCATTAAAATTAAATAAAGAATGGTCCATATGTGTATATATCGTTATTGAAGTAAGAAGGCCTTACTCTTAAATAAAAACAGATTTTTTAATTTATTCGTAGATGTTTACCTTCGTAAATGTATCTATGTATGTATAAAGGTTGGTTATACACACATTATATATATATATATATATATATATATATATATATATATATATATATGTAGGAGCGTCATGAGAAGCCTCATAGCGGTCTTGGCTGTTATTATTCATAATGGGCGTTGTAACGATAGGAATTTACAAAAATAGAAGTATACTCGTATTGTTCAAAACGTTATTATTCAATTATTAACTGTTTAACAAAATATCACAAACAATCAATAAGATTAAATTGTATTTAGAGCCAATAGGTTAGCATATGTGCACTTCTAGCAACAGTTGTTATCTCCATGACAACCTCCATTACCAGTGGCGACACCTACTACCCTATTCGGGATTAACCGCTCATATTTCAATAAACGCGCCGTCACGGCCGTCCTGCATTGTCACACGTCCTCGTGTGTACCATTCTCATCTGTGGATAATAAATATAGCGCGTTATACTATATCGCGATCGGTCTTCCTGACCACACAATATTCTCATTTGTTCATGTCATACAACTTACAGCAATTACATTTTCTTTTCATTTAAGTACTACGAAATGTTTGGTAAAATACACACTCAACATATGACACATGTCACATACGTCAGTTAATGCTACAGAGGCTATTTACAACCAAACAGGTTAGTCGTTACCACATAGGTTAGTCGTTGTCACACAGGCTGGTCGTTGCCACACAGGCTAGTCGTTGCCACACAGGCTAGTCGTTGCCACACAGGCTAGTCGTTGCCACACAGGCTAGTCGTTGCCACACAGGCTAGGCGTTGCCACACAGGCCAGTCACTGCCACACAGGCCAGACTTTGCCACACAGGCCAGTCTTTACCACTCAAGTCAGTCCATGCCACACAGGCCAGTTCATGCCACACAGGCCAGATGCCACACAGGCCAGATGCCACATAGGCCAGATGCCACACAGGCCAGTCCACGCCACACAGGCTAGTCATTGTCTCCTAGACTAAAAAGTAGGATGCACATGTTATGTAATTACTTACCATGGCCGTCATCGGCACATTCTGACTGGATTTGGTTGATTAGATTCTCCAGTCCGCCACTCAACTCCAATGGAACATAACATTCGAGCATAGCCCGTATACGGTCATGTGCGTACCTATATGTCCTATTAGAATCAAGGGCCCGAAGTAAATACCTGTCAACATTGTCACCATCCAACAGCTCACCTACTTTGAAAGGGCCTTTAAATTTTGGATCAAGCTTGGTTTGGTTATGCTTGTGGTTTTCAAGTTGTACATAATCACCTACTTTAAACTTTTTTTAATTTTGCTTTACTTTTATCGAACCCTACTTTCTCCGAAGAAGCATTAAATTCTATTGCTCGTGTCGATTGCTCTCTTATAAGATTTAAATCCACTTCTGTCATCTGTATCTAATATCATTAAGTTTAGGGGCCTAGCAACCTTTCCTATTAACAATTCTAAAGGACTTGCTTTTGTAACCCTACTCATAGTACAGTTGATGGATAGCTGTATATCAGGCAGTGCAGCTTGCCATGACTTATTGTTGTCTACCTCGACAGCAGTTAAAGTATTCTTTAATGTGGACATGATACGTTCTACTTGCACTTGAACGACTTGTACCGGTAGCTATAAGATGTAGGTTAATGTTGTATGCATTGCAAAAGTCCCCAAACATTCATCCCTTGACATCCGCACTGGGGCAACGCGGCGCGATGTGGCCTCGTTCCCCACACTTGAAGCATGTTGCAGTAATTGTCTTCTTCTGCGAGCTGGCGTCCTGCTGCTGAGAGGAGGTAGTATCTGAAATCTCGAATCGTGTAGTAGAATTGCCGTCACGACTACTATTTTCTGGACATTTCCGAGAAACGTGACCCGGCTTGCTACAGTTATAGCATCGCCGTGCATTATCTGTACGCGGCTTCTTTAATTCACAGTCGGAGAAGTCTTCTCACTAGTCGGGGGTCGTCTTTTTCTGAAGCCGAAAGCCATAAGTTCCTGTTACGATTTATAGCGAGTGTCAATCTCAGTAGTAAATGCTATTCTTTGCAATCGCGGCTCAATTTTTGAAGTATGTGCAAAAGAAAGCGCGATCGCAATCTGTTCTTTCGATACAGACGTCCATAGTGCTAATATAGTGCTCATAAATCGCCTGGCAAACGCAGATAAACACTCTCCTTCCCTTGGACTTCTATTGAGTAGTCGCCATAAGTTCGCAGCTGGTGTCTCAACAGCATCAAATCTAGCTAAGAACAGATCTTTTAAATGCGGCCAAGTAATACCGGTAAAACTAGATTGGGCAAGCCATGCTGATGCCGTTCCCTTGAGTGCCTTGCTCATTGTGATTACTAAATCACTGCCGGAAATAGGTTTTTCTTGTAAGCATATGTCCACGGTTTCACACCACGCTCGAGCGTCGTACTCAGGAGTGTCAGGGTTAAACTCTGGTAATGTTATTTTAGTACTAGATGCACATGGTTCTCGTATAGCGCGAATTAACTCCATCATATTATTTTGTTGCACTTCAAAAAGATATTTCCAACGTTCGCAATCGTTATTTTGAGAAATATTAACGTTCTGACCTGTATTCTGTTCCTTATTCGTCGCTGGTAATCCCACTTCTGATGTAGGAGCGTCATGAGAAGCCTCATAGCGGTCTTGGCTGTTATTATTCATAATGGGCGTTGTAACGATAGGAATTTACAAAAATAGAAGTATACTCGTATTGTTCAAAACGTTATTATTCAATTATTAACTGTTTAACAAAATATCACAAACAATCAATAAGATTAAATTGTATTTAGAGCCAATAGGTTAGCATATGTGCACTTCTAGCAACAGTTGTTATCTCCATGACAACCTCCATTACCAGTGGCGACACCTACTACCCTATTCGGGATTAACCGCTCATATTTCAATAAACGCGCCGTCATATATATGTAGTGGTTTAATGTACAAACATGTTTTTGGAACCTGTAACAATTGTTACCCAAAGATATATTTCTCCTAGAAAAATCTAAGATATCATCTCTATACATAATACTTTGTAACAATTTATTGTACCATTAAATATATTTTCAAATTTTCAACACAGTTTGTCTTAACAACGTTAGGTATACCTATATCTTTCACGATATTTATGACAATGCAGTAAAGGTAAAGAATCGCATTTACTAAAAGTAAAATTGAGAGACTCCAACTTTTAGTTACATAAAATTATATTACAGTCAAGAGATATTATGCCTCAGTGTGCGTTTGACTCACATTCATACATTTTATTCAGTCGGGAGTCGGATGATTAATGTTGGCTTTAATATAATGTTTACAATAGTTTAAATTAAATATTAACTTATGATTTATACTGCACTATACGATATTGGAATAGAGAGGAAAAAGTCTTATCTCACTTTGACAACCATGACTTCCTTTTCCAAAGTTACGAGCAACTTTCATAACTGTGTCAGATTGTCATTATGTTTTTCTTATAAAAATATTATTTTCTAAAACGTTTAGTGTGACAGTTTGGATATTTATTTATTTTATTTAATATCTAATGTTAAGGTAGTCAAAAGTTTTGTGTTTTAAGAAAACATTTCTATTTGTACTTTTTATTGTCTATGGATTATAATTATGAATTTTAATATCAAGAGACCACAAAATATAATTTCATAGAACATGCTAAAAATATAGAAACAAAAAGAAAACTTTAATAATTAGTTTGTAAGATATGATAATCAGGTGCTTAATTTGAGTTTTTTCACAAAATATGATAATTAGTATTAGTAAAATATGATATAGTGTATTTCATTCAGTCAAAAGTATAAGACTGAATTCAGAAAAGAAAGAACCTTCGATACAAATATGAATTTACGAAATTCTACAACACAAAGGGAGGCATGACTGTTTCAAATTAAAAATATTTGTCATCAATACATACATACATAAGAAAAGAACGCATGCCGCGTATACATGCGCTTTCAGATGAATCTCTCCGTCATAATTTGTATTCTACAAAGTGTATAATTTGTTGGAACTTGTTATGCAGAAAACATATGCAGTTTTCGGGAATATATTGTTATTGAATTCACTTTATATTTTGTTTTTTTTTAACAATCGGTTAACAAATAAAGAAGTCAATAATCTATTATTGTCGCACCATTGCTGCTTACCAGTTTTGAAGGTTTACAGTTTTTACTTACATTGGTAAGTACAAAGGGTACATTTTATTAAAATCAAAATCTATGCGTACGAAGTCGCAGGCACAACTAGTATATAAATAAAAATGTAAAAGTATAGTATACACAATTTGTTTCTTACAATTTTAAATTGCTTACAACTGACATCTGCTAACTAGCTTGCAAATAATATCATTTGATGGTAATTGTTAATCCACTTGCAAGGCATAAAAATCGCTTTTTATGAAAATTTTGTTTATAGAAACACAATGTGTGCTTCTTTCTTACACTTCATATGCCGTTATATTTTTAACTTATGTAGTTAAACCTTGTAGAGCTCTACGCTTAGGATTTTTATGTTCATATTAAAATTATTAAATTTTATTATGTGAAGTCACGTTCCACGTTTAGCCTTACGTTATATTACCCGCTCGGTTAGTAACAAAACTGAAATTATGCTAGTTTCAGATTATTTAAGATGTTTTTACTCAGTAAACCTCACTATATAAAAGGAAGAAAAAAATATCTTGACAAAGATGTAAAATAATGAAACAATCCAACTTTTGTCAATATATACACAAGTTTTAGAGTTATTTACTAATAATATTAAAAAAGTTGATATACTGAAACTCAATAATGACAATGCGTCGAGCTTTCTGGTATGAATATGTACAGTTAATTCCAAGATTTGAACATTCACTTATTTTTAAATTATTTGACGACATAACTTTCTCTGCTTCGTTTCTTTGTTCAAAATGTTTCCTTCTTAAAAATCTGATAATTATGTAGTAATATAATAGTTAAAAAAAGAGTTATAGTCAAAGCTAGTAATCTTGATTTTTTTTTCGGTCGATCTAATCCTTAGCCGCAAAAATATACATTTTGTATGGGAAAATACATTTTTTATAAACTATTAATTTTAAAAAGTTGTTGAACAAATGTTGTTGGGATTGATATAGAGTGGCAAGAGGTAGCCAAATAATTACAAATAACTGTATGTAAGTTGTATATTTTGTGCCATAAATATTTATAATGATATATTTTATTTTTTTACATATGAAATAACTTATATAGTTTAAAATATACAGTAAAGGATAGAACACGTAGGAAATGGTATGTCATTCTTAAAAATGTACTGTTGTCGGAAACACAGCAACATAAATTTTAGATGACCGGCTGTCATAACAAGACCGCTATTTTTACCGATAAAAAGTGATCAAAGCCGCATAAAAAAAACTAGAAAACGTATATACATATAGATAGTGGCTATATTTGGAAATTAGGAGCAAGTGAATGTTAAAGTAATTTGAAGTAAGTGAAAGTAAGTTGATTTTTATACATTATATTTTAATTTAAAAGTTATTGAAATTATTCCGTTCAGAACGAGGGAAACATTGCTCTTAATCAGTATATTTTGGAATCATCTGACTCGTTAACATGGATCCATATAATTACTAAGCCTTCCATGTCTTTAATTAAATCTAACAATTTACATATAATCAAGTTCTAGAATACCTTATCTCTTTTATTCAATGTTAGGAATTCATTTATTCTTATGTATAAAGTAAATGTTTATAAGTATTCTGGGATTTTACACAGTTTATAATTAATATGCATTACAGGAAATTATTACATTATATTATTGTAAAAAAGCACAATTTTAAATCATTCATAAGTTTTAAAGGTGTCCTCATAAAAAAAGATTTTATTTAGTAATTCTATTTCTTCTATTATCTATATATTAAATATTATATTTATTCCGTAAATCCATATTATTTTATCCATAAACAAATTATTCTTTCTATTCCATGAATCTTATAATTTTAGTATTAATTATATTTGTAAGATGTTTAATTTTATTTAAAAGTGTAGTAAACTAATTATATACAACTAAACAAAACCAAATTGTCTTTTACCCAATAAAGTCTAATATAAAGGATTTTCTCTTTCCTACCCTCTTTGTATGGCAACATCATACCGACAAACGAAATGAATGTTAATAATATATATTACTTGGATGTACATGTTTGTATGTTTGATTTTGTTTATCCGTTTCCATTTTTTAAATATCTTAGAAAGTTATACACTAGGTCTGATTTTGACTTTTGTTTTTAAAAAAATATTTAACGTGATGGAATATTATTTTTTAAATAAATATAATTTCTGGTTTGTATATTTTTATTATCTTTCATAGTAACAGTATATAATAGTTATGTTAATAAATACACATAACACATATCATTAATTTTGTGAAAAACCTTTAAATTTTATCATAAAACAGGAACGTTTAATTAAACGCAACATAAATGTTGCAACAAATTGCGTTATGGTTTATATTCATTCAAGTTGTAGCTGTACGTTTGTTGAAGAATTTATCATTATTACTTATTATTTACCATTAATAATTTAAAAAATGATTGCAATGATTCAATTTATAGGTTAGCTAACGTAACTTGGGTTAAGTACTTTATTTATGAATTTATACGTTTTTTTTCTTATTTCCAGTATATTATATATTAACTGTATTAGTTACGATCAATGGTAAGAGTATAACAATTCAGATGGATTCAGAGGATTTTATAAAAATAATTAATCATTTGACAAATTTAAAACTGGCGAAGAATCCAACCGTACGAAGCGATGTAATAAAACCTGAAGTGTATAAAAATCCTTATCATCCAGAGGACGGGGTAAATGAAACTGAAAAAGACAGTATAAAAGCTTATAATAATAACAAAAAAATTAAAAATATTTCTATTGATAAAAAAAACGATGAAGTAAACGCAAAGATAGATCAGGATAATATGGAGTTCCTCCAAACTGGAAATAACATCAGTAACGATGAATCAAATGGCAACAATACTTCTAATGATTTAAAATTAATAAAAAAAAATAGTTTTGGAAATTTCACACTTAAAGAAAAAGTTTTTGTACCTACTTACAGTAAAAGATTTATTAAAAAGCACCAATTTGTCTGAGAAAATAATGCGAGTAGACCAGTAATGCATTCTAAATATACATTGAATTTATTATATCAAGGATATATTAATCTCCAGTTTCAAATTAATTATATACATTTATACATTTATCTACTTGAGCAAGACTCGAATCTTCAGAAATAGAAATAAAAATAATTGGAATCTCTATAATGCAACTGGTGGACATACCTTTTTTTTTAAGGAGAGAGAGATGTTTTATACAAATGCATGAATGCTATAACTGTATACTCTCAGTACTGACTGACTATTATCTTAAACCAAAAATCTGTGAGTTTAGATCTTAATATTCAAATAAAGGAATCACAAATTATATGCTAGTTGGTACAAAATACAACAATTAACAATATCAAAAAGTGGAACATGGACTTAATTCAGTTTTTATGATTTAAATTAGTATTAATAGAAGCAACAAAAAAAATATATTATAGAATTAAATGTCCAGAAGAATGTAAGAAGAACCCAGGCGAGGATTTTTTCTAGCCTAATCTATAAAATTAATTTCAATCTGTCAATAACACCGTTTAATACGACACTTTTATTGACATACAGTGCACAGTGCTTCTATGCACAGTGCACAGTGATGCTATGCTTAGTGTACAGTGCTTCTATGCACAGTGCACAGTGCACGGTGCTGCTATTCTTAGTGTACAGTGCTGCTATTCTTAGTGTACAGTGCTTCTATGCAAATGTAGACAAAAAATTTCTTAACTTCCTAAAATATAATCCCAAATATACTCTTTATTATATATAATATATATATATATATATTGGGTATCTCTTTGCATAATTCCATCCATATGCATTCCATCTCACAATTTTTTTCGTAGAAATTAAATGAAAAATATTTACTAACCATTAACGTATTAAAACAAATGAAAATTGTATTACGAAGTAAAAATTAAGTAACCCAATTAATTTTATTTAAACTGCTTTGTTGGGTAAAATTGTAAAATGCATGACAAAATTGTCTTGTAATACATCAAGTATAATATTTGTAATGTTTTATAATGTATATTAATGTGAAAACCAAATCATTCTGGCCATTTCATCGCATATCTTTGCGCACACTCTATACATATATTATTTTTTAAGTGTCAAAGTTTGTGCATATTTTGTGTTTAAAAATGGAGCCACATCCTAGATCACATTCTAGATTTTCAACCCTGGGTAATGTCTGACCCACTCGATATATATAAAATAATAAAATAGGAAGCAAAACTGACCATTATTTGTTTTTTAAAAAACTTTTTTTTTTTTGCAAGTACATGCAACGACTGTA
This sequence comes from Napeogenes inachia, assembly GCA_959347355.1. Lineage (NCBI taxonomy): Eukaryota > Metazoa > Arthropoda > Insecta > Lepidoptera > Nymphalidae > Napeogenes > Napeogenes inachia. Next base: position 15,960,377 of record OY365800.1, on the reverse strand, counting down.
CTGTACTGTGAGACCCAATTATAAATTCATGGAAACACCGGCCTTAAAAGTGTACGTGAAATGAATTGTTTACATTTCGTGAAATGATACGGTATTTACCTTAAATTTATATAAATTAGTTATTTGTTTCACGTTTTTTAATTATTTTAAAAACCATGAATAATGATGACTAACCTTTTCGAATACAAAAACGTTAATAAATGGTACATAATGTAACTGAATGAAATCTTTTTAAATATATTCACTCATTATTCACAAGTAAATTACAAGTAAATTTAAAATCTGATTAAAAACAAAAATAAATTAAAAAATCATTAGAGATACCTTTTATGAGATTGCAATTTGTTTTATAGAATTTATATTATAGTTATCTTTGTTAAAAGATTTAATTAAACCGGAAATCCCGGCTCTGATTTTAAATAAAAACAAAATTAATGTAAGCAGATTGAAATCATACCTTAAAAAAGTATGATTTCAATTTTAACATGATTTATTATAAAATAAAATGTATTTTGTGTAAAACCGAGCTTTTACTTAAATAATAATATTTCTGGAAATTTTCTTAGCAAAGTGCGAGCAAAATGTATTGTTACATAAACATTTCCAAAAAGTTTTGTACAAATTACAGTTTGTATAATAATTAGAACTTCATTATCCTTAATTAATTTTCAAATTATATCATTTCGCTGAAGATATTCAACAGAATTTCTAACCTAATTAAGTAACCTTTTTAAGTAACATAATAAGGATATTAACTGTAAATAAAACGAATGTGGCTGGTATGTATTATGATTAAACATAATACAAACATCTCTTTTTCTTGTTACAATGACTTGATTTTATTGGTAAATCTAATTCTTACGTACCTACGCACTATTAAAAAAAACAAACAACAAACAACAAATCAAACAATAATAAAGCAATACCTAATAGAAAAATAATATACCTATTCTTGCCATAAATATTGTAACAAAAAAATATTTTTTTTAATTGCAAAAAACATTTATTACTTTTACAGTGTGTTAGTTTAATACACAAATATAAAACAATTAAAAATATAAAAGGCTCATTCGAAGTGGTGTCCATTGGCTGCAATACAGTCTTTTAAACGTTGAAGCCAGTTATCAAAGCAATGAAATCTATAAAATAACCAATTTTCAAATTCCCGGCAAACTTTCCAGGTAACCCCCTTTTTTTGACCATGACTTATAAGGTTTCGTTTGCTGTTACAATTAATAAATCACAGGGACAAACTTTAAAGCGTAGGAATAGTTTTACGTCAAGATTGTTTCTCATGCGGGCAACTATATGTTGCGTTATAAAGATCAGGTTGTGAAGAACACCAGTACGTCCTCCTACCACTAAACGAAAATACAACATAAAATATCGTGTATCCAGAATTACTTTAAAATACGTTGTATATATTAAAAAGACACTGTATAATCTAATACTTTTTGTTCTGACCGACTTAGTTACAGCAGACAGCCTAAATCGAAGATCGTAGAAACCGTAAAACTGCAGAGAACATTTGTATTTGTACGTAGTGGGGTACTAAGAAAGGTTTTTCAAATTACACCTTTAAGGGTTTAAAATAGAGTTTGCAATCTTGTTTGAAACTCGGCGGCAAAAACTAAAGTGCACGCGGACGAAGTCGCGGGCGACCGCTAGTAATATATAATACATGTAATTTTTGCCCGTAGTTGAAATTAGTATTACAAAATTTTAAAATATTTTAAATTATATTCCATGTCCCGCATGGGGGTCAAGAAGTGTATTTCTTGCGAAATAACTATCTGTGGATTACAGAAACTACCATCACACCCACTACCTTTGGGAATCAAACCCACTACCTTCCGCTAGTCAATTTCAATAACCACAAGACTGATACCACCTAAGATTAATATTAATTTAAGGTTTGTTGACTTAGGACCTTTTAAATAAATATCAGATAAAAGTTCCATGTTTTATTAAGCATTGTTTATTTTATGAGCACAAATTAAACGAGATGTAGGCGGTATAAGCAAGGGCAATGGTGAAAAGAAACAAAAAGGTACAGCAGGTACGGTCAGAAACATAATATTTCTGTGAGATCATTTTAAATATAGAATGCTATATTAAAAAAAAAAAACAAAAATTAAAAAAACCCCGATACAACAAACCTATAAAAAGAATAAAAATAATATTATTATGTACTTATTGCAGTCGTTGCCTCGGGGAACCGTTGTCCATATATTGACGATGGTTTCTATTTTACGAAGTTAACCATTGAGGGCTTACACTATACGATTCGATATCGTAATTTTTTTATTTGCCTCGGTAACTTACTTGCATTTTAATTTCTATCTTTATTAAATGGTCCCCCGACGCAATGACTTCAATAAGTACAAATAATATTATTTTTATTCTTTTCAGAGATTTTTTTATATCGGGGGATTTATTAAATTTTTATTTTTTTTTCAGCTGTTTAAAATTATGTTACCGGGTATCCTATTATTATAAAGAGACAAGATTTGTTTGTTTGTTTGAATTGAATACACAAAAGGCTCTGACACAAAAGAACCGATTTATAAAAATATTTTAGCATCGGAACATTTAAACGACGAACATATTAATAAACAATAATTCTCTTTAGGAATGTGTTTCATCATTCTTCATCAAACAAACACCTGCCAGTAAAATTGAAATACTTGTGAATTTAAAAAGGTATATAAATAACTTAGCACGTAATGCCTACAATAGTTGATGAAATGTTGCCATCGGTAGACATAAAAGATCCAGTAAACATTCGAGATTTCTTTTCGAGAGAGCAATAAGTCTCAAGTACCGTGAGATGAAAACGAACGTGATGCTGGCTATAAAACGTGCACTTCATTTTTTATATTACAATATTTCAGTCTTTGAAAAATGCGATTATTATATTTCTTTCTGTTGTTACAATATTAGCATTATAAAATGAAGATAATAAATTATTTAATATTACATAAATTTTAGGAAAAAAACAGTTATTATTAATTATTAAAACAAGAAAATTGAATAACTTACAACAATATAAACTTTTTAAAATTATATAGTAATTGTATATCGATTATTACCATAAACAATTACGATATATCGTTATATCGAAGATCGCTTAGCGTTAGGTGATTTAGATGTAATGATTACAACTATACTTCTAGAAGTATAGTTGTAATCATTATTTATATTACATCCACCTCATTACATTTAAATACGTTACATTTACTCTTTACTATAATGTATTGATTTATCTGTTAAGATAAATATCATATTAAAGATCAAGTTCAACAACAATAGTAAGATAAATTTCGTTTCTTGAACAACTGTATTCAAATTTGTTGAGGTAATTTTATACACCGCTTATATTCATGTAGCTATATAATAAGTTAAGAACGAAATAAATCTTGTAAATTATTTCAACTCTATAGGACAAAATGTTACCTTGTAATAATTTTAAGACAGGTATTCAATACATTTACATTATACATTTTGTGATTAAGTCATCAACCATTTGCAAAGAAATCCGAATTTAAACAATTATTAGCTTAATAGATAGTACCTTTTTTTAAAACACATTTGTTAGTAAATTATGTAGGCAAGCTTAATTTTGGTTACTCATTTGAGGTTGGGGATTAAACTGATGACCGAGATAAAATTCAAAAGTTGTTACTTACTACCCTACACTATTACTTTTTTATTAACCATTCCATTATTTCTTACGTAATACGTGAAAACCCTCTTGGGTTTTTGATTAAAGCTTATATAAATTTATTTATACAGATAAAGAATACAAAAAATTAATTAAATAATAAATATATTGAAACGTTTTCTAAGTACAGCTGTTTCATTTCTTTAATGGAGCTAGAACTAAAAAGTTAAATGTAATTAAAGTTTTATAGCACTTTGTTCATTTTTAATTTGTGTAGCTTTGCTTAATTAAGAGTTTTTCGGACTTCATTATAATTTAAGAGTGTTGTAGGGACATATTTAACGTTATAATGAGGTTTACCAAAAAATAGACGTTTGAAATAAATATGTTTTTTTTATTAATAAAGAAACCATACATGTACAAAAAATTCAGAACTTATATCCAATAAATAATATCAGAAAAAGTGTTTGTTCCTTATCTATAAATATGTTTATTATTTTTAACAAATACTTTAAAAAATATGATTTATTTGGAGGAAATCAATACAATAATTTAAACTAATCTATCTAAGTTAGCATCGGGTACGGATGGTATCATTTATATAGTTTATAAAAAGTATCCATCAGTCCATAAATATCTTTTAAATATATTCGGTAAAATCTGGTCAAGAAAGCAAATACCGGCATCATTCGGGAAAGCCCAATTTGTCCTCATTCCGAAAAACGACAATGTTAATTGCCCTAGATACACTTGACCGATAGCCCTAACAAATACAAATTCTAAAGTCTTTATTTATTATTTTTTTTTTTAAATGACGAAATTCATGATTAATAATAGATATTTCAGACCCAATCACCAGAAAGTGTTTTGGCCCGGAATTTTTGGATGCCTGGAACATAATACGTTAATATCGGAAAGCCTTTAAGATGCTAGAACTAGTGAGAGGCAAATTACGATTTGTTGGTTAGATTTAGAGAACGCCTTAAAGTCGGTACGATATGAACTGATGATTCTTTCCTACGGTAGTTAGACATATTATTGCATCATATCATTTAAAATAAAAATTCTCCATAACTTTTAATTAAAAACATTGAAAACCACTTAATTCTAGTATAGGTTTATTTGAGGGTTGTATTTCTCCAACTATATTTAATATATGCATTAATATTTTAATAGACAAATTAATACACAGAATCCATACTAGCCCTTGCAGATGATCTCGCGATACTGACGAATAAAGTAGGACTAGGAGCAAGTAAGACAGATCGAGATATAGACATAACAAAATCCTTTACTCGACAAGACGAAAACGATAGCTATCGACTGCAAGTGATGAGCCGAGAAATTCAAAACGAATGGAGACCATAGAAGATTTTCGTATTCCACTAGCTTTGCGTTGGCGCACCCCACTTTATGATTGGTCCCCAGCATTATTAAAATAGCATCTTAGTGTATTCCAAATGACTCTCTCAAATCAAAGTATTTTAGTAAGATGGGGCAAAGACACAAAAAAGTCTTGCAACAGCTGTGAGGAGGCAATAGCAATCGCTAACCACTTATTAGTAGGGTGTAGGGTAATTCTAGATAAAGGTCAATGCTCGCGTTGCCAAGATAAGGTATTAGAAATCCTACGGGAAGCGGTTAGTCTTTGAGTAGCAAGAGCGCGGAAGGGTATAACAACCATCAAACGATCTGTAGTATGAAAAACATTACAAAACGTATGAAAACCATTACAAAATCCCTGGGGATGTTGGTGTTTCAACATCCAGACCGGACTTTTTCCTGTATTCTAAGCATCTAAGGCGCGTGATACTTGTGGAGCTCACTGTGCCCTGGAAAACAAATATCACTAGGAATCACACATTTAAGCTTAATAAGCATCACGCACTAACAAACAAACTGTCTAAGAATAAATTCATAGTTAGCTTGTACGTGGTAGAAGTGGGAGCACGAGGTATAAAAACAAAGTCTTTCTATACTCTTCCAGGGTGTGACGAACCGAGTCCTGCGGCTTTAATCATTTAGAAGACATTTGTTTTTAGTTGAACATTTCTTTTTATTTTAAAATGTGTGGTAACAAAGTCGATAAAAATGTGTTGAAACCACTCGATATTAGTAGAATATTTGTGAAGAAGTAATGAAAATTCGCACTTCTAATGTTAAAAACACACAAAACTTGAATTATTGTATAAGGAATAAAAACATGCTAACCGTTACAATTATTGATTTCATTTAATTATATTTCATCTTGTAGCAATATGTACCGAAATTTGTAATTTTCGGAAAGACTGTAAACGCGCGTAAAGCGCTAGATGAGAACACTTTAATATTTTTACCCATTCAAAATATCTTTATTCAAGTAGGCATTTACACGCACTTTTGAAGAATACACATTAATCAATAATTGGTTTTTAGTCAACATATTTGTAACATAAGATACATAAAATGAATTATTCTAAAACTGAAAATAAATACAGAGGAAGTTGCTGGCCTAAATTCGAATTTTATGAATTTACACATTTTTACTTTCCTCTTAGGAAACGGAAATTATGCGCTCAGCTGTGCCTAATGGACAGCGTGGCCCGAAATCAAATAGAAAGATATTTAAGAATGGCTTGGTGTCCTTTATATTTAAAATTAGTTTTTGGCCATGGCATATCTTGTAACCAAATAATTATTTTATTATTGAACAGATATAGAAATTAAGAGATCTGAGTTCTACTTTTATACAAACTTTTTTTATGGAACGGATTACTGGACCGCCTGGTCCCAAGTATAGTCATTACAACACAACGTATTACCCACATCACTGTCGTGAAATGTCGCAGCATCACTCATACATTCAATAGTTATACATTCAACAGCATTCTTGAACTCGATACTATCACCTAAACATTTGAAACACTTTATCGTTTCTAAGCAACAAAACATTTTTTTTTTATTGCATGTGATATTATTTCGTTAGATTATCACGAATTTTTACGCAATGCATGTACAGTCGGATAGTACATTATATGCATTATATTTATATAAACATTCGTACGTATTATAAGTACTAAAAAACTAATGCTAACGCATTTAAACAACTATTCCAGCAGTTTTGTTCCCGCTGTAAAATAAGCCTTGTTATTCTGTACAACAGATCTTTTTACTATTCCTCCCATACAATTTTTTTATAAATGATTATTATATTCTTTTCTCTACACCTGGCAAACTATGTGCGAAGTTTCATATTAGCCAGTGGAATAGTTAAGTCGTAATAGCGGAATAAAATAACAAACTTACATTCTCCTTTATAATACTCTTTAGGATTACACAAAAGTAGATGAACATGCCTTTTGACATATTTAAAATAATTTGATCTAGAAATTGTCATATTTTATAGTTTATATTATATAAATAATCACTCACGCTTAACCTTAATGAATCGCGTTAAACTTTAGATTATCCACTGTATACTAAAATTCATTATAATTGGTTAAGCATTTTATAGTTATAAATTATCATTCCCTATTTCAGCCCTTAAGTTATAGGATTATAAATAAACTATAGGAATTATATTATCCTTAAGGAATTGATTAAAAAATGGTAGCCTATGTTTGCGTCATCACCTAAATTTTGAAAGAAATTCATCGAAATTGGTTTAGGATATCTCATATAAAATTTCATTCCGTATTTCATCTTTTAACATGATATTTGAAAAAAAATACCATATTTGACCCCCAGGGTCAAATATTTCCGAATTTTATTTATTTTATTTTTATTTTATTTATATAATATATATATTCTGACGGGAAATTTATTGAAATCGCATGAGATAAACGCAATATAAAAAAATAAATGTAAAGTTGTACAAATATGATATCAAAGATGTTATGAATTGTTCAGTACCGTATCAGGGTGAATAATTTGAAACCGTTTATTGTTATAGCCAAACATTTTGATAGCATGTTATTGATGTCAAAAACTTTACGTTTTTTTAATTGAATTTGTTGTGTGGCCTGCCGTGAAACTTTCTGCCCTGACATAGTCAAATATGTCAACTTATATAAACATACCTGTAAAATGTCAACACCACACCATATTTAAAAAAAAATAGATACATCTGGGAAATCGTCCCGTCGTTCTACCAATTGACTTACGGTAGAATCCTGTATCGGTTTATTTTCTATTTCATATATTTATTTAAATACACTTAATATGGGTCTACATATTTAAAGAAATTTTCTAGCATCAAAAATATTCAAAGTACAAATAGTGGCTCGTTATTATATTGACAACATTATTACAAACTTGATTATTAATTCCTTTTTGATATTTTGCATGGATCATAGTTATGAACTTATTTACATTTCTATTTCTATTAATAGTACGAAGCACTAAAATTTATAATTCAAATGAACTGCAATTTTCATAAACTCGATCTATATATTTAACTGGTTGTTATTATGTAACTACTTTTATCATGCATGCTATTTCTAGACACTTTTTGTTTTACTATTTTAGTTCTTTGTACTCTATAATATAGTAAGAGGCGCGTTACTCTCAAGTTGTTCTTCTCAATTTTTTCCCTTTGTCCTTAAGTCATACTCTTTAATAATAAAATTATAAAATAATATATATTGAAAATTTTCCTTTGGAACACCTTACTATTCATACCCTTCTATCTTTTTTATATTTGTAGGTATTATTGGATGAATTATATATATTTTTTAAACTTCATGTTAAAATTTGCAGATTTAATACATTATATTAATTTTATTAGTTATACGGTGAAAGATTTAGGAATTATTCATATCAGTTTTTAGTTAAATGTCCCGTCCCACTCATAAAATACGAAGTCAATTTTCGTTGTATGTGAGAAAATTTTATGCAGCTTACGACTGCATCGTACGGAAGGAAAACTTGCTTTAATCACCACGAGTTTTAACTATGAACAAACAATTGTACTTCAAACAGAGAAGTGACCACTTTGGAGAACTATTTGAATTAAAACAGTCCCCGGTATACATCAATATACCGAAATGTAATAGAAATATTCACCAGAGGACATTTAGAATTGTTATAGATTTTGAACTTTGATTAAATTCCTACTATTGCATATATAATTTTAAGCTTATTATTAAACTAAAATATGGAATTCGTTCGAATACATTGAATAGATTCGTGACCAAATAGATACTAGAGCCTCCTAACAAAATAATCAATATTTGATCAAGTAATATAGTTAAAAGAATGCTTTAATTTATGTTATATATGGTTAAAAATTATTGCAGTTTTGTTAAAATAATGAAATTTTTGATAATATAGATTAAAAACTCAAAATCACCTAAGACTCGACTTGGTTGCTGGGAAACCATACTATCGGTTGTTCTTCCAATTCAGCTACGTTTTAATCTATCATTCTATAAAAGTAAATAAATAAATATTAAAAAATATATATATATATTTGCAGTATGTATAATGTGTATTTCTATGTATTTGTATCGTTGTCTAACACCCTTAATACAAGAAAATAATTTGGTTACTTAGGGATTAGATGTGTGTAATTTGTCTTGTATTGTTATTATTATTATATATAATCATCTTTATCCAAAAAGAGGCGACATGTGTTATACAATATAAATACATAAAATTCATTTAAATTAATGAAATTGTATGTTATATGTTATGTTATTCCAAAATCTTTGTAGTACCAAAACAATCTTTACTGAATAGCAAAATTTTAGGTAACATAGAACTTTTTTCTCCGATAGAAAATCAACTTGATCGAATCGCAAATACTTATCATACGACCCTGGAAAGAGTAATTTGTTAGCAGCTGCTCAATAATTTAATCAGCGTCGTTGTTGAACTGGTAAAGACAGCACCATTTGTAATCGTAAGGGATTTGTTGGGTCGTTTCGTTCTTTCTAAGAGATAAATGAAGGCGCAAAAATAAAACTTTTTACGAAAAAATTGTAAATAGCGTTTCGAAAAAAAATTGAATATATCAATTTTAATTTATTTGTTATGGTGGTTAAAGTAATTAATTATTTATAAAGCTATTTACACCGATAATAATATCACATTTAACATATTACTAGTGTATTATCAGCACTTTTTATTATATTATATGAATTTGAATTTTATATGAATATGAATATTTTTATTATATGAATAATTAATATAAATAATTAATCTCCACGTAATTCTAAAAACATTATTTTCTTATTTGTTGTCATTAAATTAGAATTCTTGTACGATAAATAATGATGGTAGAAGTCAGGTGGTTTATTACAGAATTTGAAGAGTTATATTCTAAGTATATAAAGCATTCCCGTAATCCATGGGGGTAAAATCGTGGCTAACAGAGTGTATTTTATAAAAGAAGATCTAATATTAACGCGGACTTTGTTTATATTACTACTAAAGGTGTTTCCAATTATTTTATTTAAATGTATATCATTTGATCTGTAACAAATTAGAATAAATCATCAACAAATAAATTAGTGCAATATAACGAAAGAATTCCCATTCTTGATAATCCTGGAGTAGATTCCGGCATCGTTGATTTTAGCACTGTTTTATTTTCTTTCATTCACTGCCCATATTATTGTTGTTTATCTGTTTGTATTGTTGTTTGTTGTTTAACTACGCAGCGGACACATGCCCAAACGCTCAAATAAATAAATAATAATAAAATCAGAAACTCAGTATGTACCTACTGGCACAGAAGGAATATAGTTATTCTAAAATAAATGTTAATGTTAATGAATATTTTATTAATCTTATTAAGTATATTTAAAAAAAATCATAGCGCCTACATATTAATAATATATTTTTTTAATATCGTATAGGTCCGAAAACTATAATAGAGTAAAGTATAGTATGAAGTTTTTATGATTTTTATTAAACTTTATAATAAAGAAAATCCTTGAACAGATATATTATAAATTAATGGAAGTGGACGATAGCTCAATTTTTTGCTATTTGACATTAAGAAATTACATGTTAACATATTTTTTTTTTTTATCAAAGCCTCAACATCACCTCCAATCTGCCCCACTAGAAGTCTTGGCACGAACCCTTAGCTATTATTCCCTATGTCACTAACTGGGTTTCAACCTGCTCAGTCACACTTATATATCAATGATACGTAGGACAACCAACAGCATACTGTTCTTACTTCATCCCATATTTTTTTAAAAACTCTTTTGTTTTTAAACTTTTACAAACACGCGATTACTAACTACCCCGCGCCTGGTTACAATAATTATTTTAAAAAAAGTCCATACTCTAATCTAATACCCTTCATAATATCAAAGTAAACTCTAAAATATACAAAATAATAATAAAATTGTTCCATAGCTCTAGCATATTTTAGTTTGCCATATTCCCTTAACGAAGTGTCTCATTGAGTACTCAAGGGAACGTCTGTTGTAATTGTATATTCAATGAAGTGCTTATGACTGGAAGGATAATATACTCAAATATTTCACTGGTTTGATCATATATGTAGTGTGCATCATATAAGTATATTATTATTTTTTCAACATTGTTTTAAACAAATATATAGATTTTAATAAATAGAAGAAGTAATATGCAATTTTTTATTGTATTTTGAACAATTGATTATTGTATATTGAATTTTAAACAATTGTTTCCTCTCTATATATATGGTTTCAATTTAAAGTAACCAAATGTTTATAAAACGTCTGATAAACATATAGAACGTTAAAATATATCAATAAATAAAAATCAATTGTGATTTTTATCAATATTAATTATATATTATAATTAATAGTATATAGCTCATATTTAAGATGTGTGTTATGAATACATGTATTAATTAATGTAGTTAAGTCTGCCTGACACACAATTTATAATGTTACAAAGACAAAATAATACTAGAACTTCTAGTTCTTGTAATATATTGTTTTGAAGTGACATGTCAAAATCGGAAACAAGAAGCAAACTATATCAAAATAACAGTTGTCGAGCAACATATTGTGTATAAGAAATGAAGATTCTGATATTCAATTTATTTTCACTTTGGGTTCTTTATTTTTTCTACTAAAAGAAAGTTATTTTGTTTTGTACAAACATAACATTGTTAATTAAAATTGTCTTAATTACCATTTCTTTATCTTTTATTCTTTATAATTAGAAATATGAAAATTGAAATAAAAGTTGTTTTAACCTTTTAAGTATAATTAGGACACATAAGGCATTATAAGTAAATTCTAATACTTGACATGTTCTGGTAATGTAATAATTTAAATAAACCAAAATATTTTTCATAAAAAATAAATACAAAAGATTAGCATAATAAAGGAATTATCAACGCTTGCAAGACGTGAATCTGTGAGCTCTGTGATACTGTCCGGCGCTCTGTAAACTGAGCTACCGGAGCGATATCTACCTCAAAGAGTAAGTTGTTCATGATCTTCTCTATTGGGGCAGCAAATAATAGAATACAGAATAGAGAAGAAATTCTTTTGAGAATTTTCATATGAATTTTGTTTTTGCAAAATAAATCATGATAATCAAATATATAATTTATTTATCATATCATAAATACTGGATATATTAATGAATATTCTTTAATGGAGAAGCTGATTGAACTTGAACAAAGAGTTTCCAACCAAATAAAATTTTAGTCTCTTTTATCGAATTCATATTTTTTTTATTACAATGGAGTTAAAGTAAGAGGAGTTGATGATTTGAATTAAAATAAATCTGTAACTCAGTTGATCAACAAGTGATTAATCTTATTTAGTAAAGGATTTATAATATGTTTTTTGAAACTATGTATAACTAATATGCTTTTGTGGTTTAATTGCCGCCAACACAAGAGTGCTTACATATCCTACCTCCTTTAAATTTAACGAGGTGGTTAGGGGCGTTGTTCGGAGGGAGTATAAATATTTATAAAACATAACGATTAGCATATAACAAAACACAAACATTAAGTTCGGAAAGCATTGTGACCAAATTAGATTAAATTAAATTATATAAAATTTAATTTAATCTTCGAAAAAAGGGTTATATATATACAAAGTTAAATCCATTTCATAATTTAATTTGTTGTATGATAAATTTTTTATACTTACAAAATATATGCTATGATATTTTTCCTATAGATTATTTCGATTGCCAGTACTTAGCAAAATAGATATAATAAAGAAGATCTCCTAAAATAGGTTCTGTTGTAAACTTCATGATATTTAACTTTTTATAACTCCCATAATCTCAAATAGATTTAGGCTCTTTAAAAGCATTAAAGCAAATTTAATAATAAAGGGGTAATAAATCGTCCAGATTTCCTTTTGAAAAGATACTTCTTGTTTGTTGTACTTTTGTGTTATTAAACAGATTTACAAGAGAGGTTTCAACTCTTTTGTAATTAATTTCTAGAACTTAAATTATGTAGGTATAAGAGTAATTATATCTTGTAATAAACATTAAATAATAATAATTTAAAACATATTGTATATATTACTATAAAAAAAAATATTAAGTAATAGGCTTGACCAGACAATATATAAAGTAAGACTAGGGTCTAGAGAAATTCATAATTATTGTAAACGAATTTAAGAAATAATAATAATAATAATATGACAGGACAAATTACACACATTTACCTAAATAAGCAATTTATTTTGGCTGTGTTAAGGGTGCTAGACAACGATACAAATACATAGAAAAATACTAAGAATATATTTAAGAAACGACCAAATCATACCTGTCCTGTTCCTGTCGGGAATCGAACCCAAGCCCCACTGAGCCGCTACACGTAAGGAGTCTAAACTGAACTCTACCGACGCGACGGGGCGGTTTGTAAATGTATTATCGAAGGTAAAAGAGATATGTAAAAGTTAAAGTCTTTTGAATGCGAGGTAATTCAAAAGAGCTACAATGAAAATGAAGGAAAATGAAAAAAGCCTTGAGTTGTTTTGAGAAAATGATTTTGCCCATCGTATTGGTTTACTTTACTTTATTTGGTACCACTTTACATACATACACTTTATATCGATAATATATTCAAAACAGAAACGCTGTCTAATATTTGATGATAACTAATTTACATTAATCTGCATCTTTAACTTCGGAGATGGAATATACATTACGGCAATTTCATACATTCATAAATAAATTATTATTATTTTTGGATATGAAGTATTTTATATTCCCATGGATCGTGGTATCGCTGATTAGACGATGATGTATCGATGGTGCATATATTTATCGAGCATTCTTCAAAAGCATCCAAGAGCGAAATGCTAAGATATCCAATATCCGATAAGATACCTTTTTTGTCTGACTTATTATTATGTAATTCTTTTAATTATAGTTTCGCTTATTTAAATCAGTCTTGTCTCTCACTTTGTGTCACACGTAGCTTTGTAAATTAGTTATACTTATTAAATTTTAAGTCAAGTTAATATTTGTATTATTTTGGATCCTCTGGTTGTGATCGTCGTAATTAGTAGGTGATAAGCTTTTACTCATAATTTATTTTTTAAATATAAATACTTTAAATTATTGATAATATTATTTTCTTATTTGAATTATAGTTAATATTAGAAATTAAATGTCCTCTTGAAACTGTTTCAGAATCTTAAATGCCTTAAATGATTTTCTGCCTAAACCAACACTCTCATAAATTGTAATATTATCATAACATGGGATTAAAATTATTATTATTAGTCATGAATTTGTATGAAATATACATTTTAATAATTAAACATACCTAAAAAGATAATCTGTAAACATGACCTAATTACGTAAAATAGGCTATAATAAATTTATAATTAAACATCTAATATAATTATTACGAATAAAAATGTTTGTGTAATGATAAAATTTATTGATAAATCTTGTATCCTATATAAATATAAAGTGATTTAAATAATAAAACTTATTTTAATATTTCGTTTATAGCAGTTACATTTATTTATTAGGTAGAAATAAATATATTTACAAACGTACCTATAAGTTACAAGATCTAAGAGTTTATAAAATCCGGAAAAACTAATGTAATAGAGTAAATCAAAATGTAGTTTTATGTACACAGAGTGATCTTACCTAAGCCTAACCTAACCTAAGCCTTCTGCACATAATAAGGCCACGACTTCTAAGATTTAAAACAGTTTATAACCCATAAATAAGCTTTTGGGTCTTTTTACTGACATATTCGGGTCATATATGAACCTTTTCTTTATAAGTTGCTAGAATGTGATAAATATATATAAATACAAAATCAAGTAGATATAGATAGATTAGAAAAAGGACCAAGAGCCACAATAAATATAATATATTATTGTGTTTATTAAAAAATACAATAATATATTATATTAAAAAAAAAGTTAAACCATTCTAAGTCTTATGAGTCTCCCCTGAAAAGAGTTTTTTGTGTAGAAGTAGACTTATGAATAAAATAAAATATTTTTTTATTTTAATTAAATAATAAATGAAAAGAATATTCTTGATATATTCAGGTATCTATCATTAGAAATACATGTTTGAAACTATGGACCCTATTTTTTGATATTTTTTTAAATTTTGAGTTAAAAGCAAATACTAGGTAGGTACATGTTATTTTTAATAACACATGTAACAATTTAAGACAGTTTGCATAATATTACTATCAAATCTTATAATTTTAATTTTCATTAGATTTACAGGTTTTTTTTTTATTTAAAAGTGCAGGCTAATTAAGGAGCGTCTCAATTTTACAAAAAAATGTAATCTCAAAAGTTAGAAATAAAACTAATAATTTGATAAAAAGTTTATGATATTTTTCTTTTTTAATTGAAATATATTAAACAATTAATTTGTTTATGCGATAACAAATAGTTTTTAATATCCAAAGTGTAACCTTCATTTTAGTTTTTAAGTACATACCGAAGGAAGATTGTTTGTCTTTTTATAGTTATACATAAGCTGCACAATACGACTACATGAAACACAAAACAAAATTGTCTTTTACGAAATAAAGTCTAATATTTATAAAGGATTGTCTCTTTTCTACCCTCTTTGTGTGGCAAGATTATACCAATACATACAAATGAATGTTAAAAATATATGTTACTCGGTACAGATATTTATACGTCTTCTCTTTTTATTCGTTTCCACTTTTTATATGTCTTAGAAAGTTATATACTAATTAATATATTTAATTCCCAATTATCAAAAAATATTTAGCGTCATAGAAATGAAAATATTATTTAACAAAACGTGTACTTTTGTGCTGTATACTCTTATTATTGTTTATCGTGTTTAACAGTTATATAAATACACATTCTATTATTAATATTATTGGAACCATAAAAAATGTCATAAGTTAGGAACGCTTAATTAAAAACCATAGTTCATTAAACTGGTGTGAGGATTAAACCTAAAGCGTATAAAAATATTTATCTTACAGAGAACGGGTTAAAAAAACTGAGGAAGGTATAAAAAACCGTATGAAATTATCAAATTCCTGTTGATAAAACGAGTAAATGCAAATATAGATCAGGATAGCACAGAAATTCTAATACGTGTTAATAATATTAGTGACAATGAATTAATTGACAATAAAACTTACAATGATATAAAAAAATAAAAGAAAATTGTTTTGAGTAAGCTTTTGTTACGCCAAAAGCTTACTGCATAGTATAGCCAATTACTCAAGGGACTGATTTTCTTTAGGTACTGACGAGGGTACTTGACATAGTGTTATTAAAAACATTCCATACACACCTAATATTTAACCCGATAAAGACAATCATGTATGGAATTCCAAATTTATCGAGATAGGAGGTGGTGGATAGACATGTGGTAACTTAATCGGTGGAGCGATAGGACGGTCCCGGAGGTCGCGGGTTCAAATCTTGGCCCGTATCGGTTTATTTTTCATGTATATTTATTTGAATTTACTGTTTGACATTTTAAAAAGGATCATAGCTAAAAATCCATTTACACTTATATTTCTACCAACATTACGAAGCACTACAATTTAAAATTCAAATGAACTGCAATTATCATAAAATCGTGAGATTGAAACTGGTTGTTATTATGTCCCTACTTTATTATGCTTGCTATTTTTAGACACTTTCTAGACACTTCTTTTTAGACTTTTGTTAGATTTTTGTTCTATATAATCTATAAAATACTAACAGAAGCGTTACTCTAAAGTTTTTGTCCTCATTTTTTCTTTTCAAAGTCATTGTTATATATTGTCATTGTCTTAACATATTGATAATTGTTTTGTTCTTTTGTTTTGTTTTGTTTTGAATTGAAGAATTTCCTTTCGAAATTCTTTTTATTCTTACTTTTCAAAATTATATATTATATTTTTATAATTATATTATTATAATTATATTATTATTTGTAATTTATGAATTAGATATTTTATAAAACTTAACGTTAAAATAAGCAGATTTAACACATTATTTTAATTCTGTTAGTTATGCGCTGTACGTTACAAGATTGATTCATATCAGTTTCCTTAATTATTTTCTTGGTTTAACATTTTTTAATTCAGAGTCCCATCCCACTAATGAAATACGTAGTAGTCATACAGTCAGTCCTATTCATAAGCAAAGCAAACTATCATAAATTTTCGCTATGAGGAGGAATTTTGATGCAGTTCATGAATACTTGTATCAAGGGAAAACTTGTTTTAATTACCATGAGTTTTAATTATTAATTGTAATACATCTTTGGGAAGTTTAACGACTTGATAATTATTTGTCGCAAAATAAATCTAAGTTTAAAATTCTTAAGATAAGCATTGCATATTTGGAAAACGTCACAGTGTATGTAGACTCTTTTATAAGATGTCGGGAAAAAATAACTATAAATACATATTACATTAGTCTTTTATATATAATGTAAGATATATTAGAAGAGATTATAACCTTTATTACTCATTAAAACATTAAAATAATTTTCAGTTTTTTTATACTTTATTTACTTTGATTACTTTTATATTTTTACTATATAATTGATTATTTTACCACTTTAAAAAACTTGACTTCCTACAGCTTTGATGCACTTACAGTAAAATACTATTTTTCAGACCAACTCAAAAAAAATAATCACGAAAGTAAGTAAAAATATTACATTTCTATACTAACGTCATGACAAAAAGAAAATCATATTTTTAAATGATTCACTCTTGTAGGGATCAATATAGTTATCATAACACAGCATAGAAATAAAAAATAAGAAATATATAAAGCTATTATATTTTAAATGTCATAATGACATGACCTCGTGGTCATCTGTTCAAAGCCTGTTCAAAGTTCAAAGTTGATAAGGTGATAAGGATAGGAAAGGAAGAAAAATATATTTAATTAAGAATATGAAGCCAGAAAACCAAAATCGTATTTAAAAGTAAACATCCAACACTTTTGATTAAAAGATATAATGGAAAATGATCGTTCAGGAAATACCGTTTTGAAGTAACAGTTAGTTAATCGATTGTTTTGACAGTAACAAACGAATTGTACAATTATATGTTTGTCAGCTTAAAAACTGTATTTAGAATAACATAGTATCTCATAAATTTGAGAAATGTTAATTCCTTAGTTAAAAAATATTTCCCAAATTTTTAGGTATTTTGCAAATGTTCGGGAAAAGCTAGCTAAATTGTTAGATAAATATCTAACATAAATTTCCCTTTAGGAATTAGGTGAGTATCTTACAAACAAACAACTGTACTCAAAACTAAGTAGATGACTTCTTTGGAGAACTATCTGAATTAAAACATTCCCCAATAGTCATGAATCTACTGAGATTTAACAGAAATATTCACCAAGGTACATGACTTCAAAATACCTTTTGGAATTTTTTTAGAAACTTTGATCAATTTATCTACCTTTTAATCTATTATATTCTTTATATCATCTTTATCGGGAAAGAGGCGACATGTATAAGGCTTTTTTAATAAACTTGTACCTAAATTTCTAAATAATTAATAAACCTAAATTACTTGTACTGTTTATAAAGGAATATAAAGATATTAAGTTTAATTTATTTATGTTTATCCAAAACCTATGTTTTACCAAAACCATTTAACTAGACATTGCAAAATTAGGTAGCCTAAAACTTTCTTCTCTGACAGAAAAACTGCAACGATTTCGATTCCATTAAGAATCGAAATCCGTAACATGCGATCGTACAATCGAATTCATCAAAGAGTAATTTGTTAGCAGCTGCTTAATAATTGAATCAGAGTCGTTGTTGAACCGGTAAAGACAGCGCCATTAATAGTAAGAGATTCATTCTTTCGTTTCGTTATTTTAGAGATTTTTACGCTAAAAGGATTATAAGGATAAAGGAGGAAAGGAGGTTTTTACGCTCGTACGCCGTGATACCGCAATATACCCATATTGCGGTATCACGGCTATATACTTAATACCTAATAAATGTATTTTACGGTATCTTATCTTTTTAATATTGGTTATAAAGTAACGGATTATTTATAAAACTATTTCAACCAATATGGTGTTAGTATGTTTCATGTATATTTTCCGAAGTATTTATTGTATTAACAACATATTAAATCTCTTTACAACTCAAAAGAAATAGTTTTCTAAGGCGTTGCCGCAAAATAAAAACTCTCGTACGATAAATAATGATGGTAGCAGTCAGGTAGTTTTTATTAGAATTTCCGGAGTAATGTACCGAATAAGTAGCGGACGTGTTCTGTAATCCATGGGGATGAGATATTTCATAAAAGAAGATCTAATATTAATGGAAAGTTTGTCTATATTACAATTAAATATATAAATAATTATGTTATTGAAATGTATATCATTTTATCTCCAAGTTACATTAATTCAATTAATAAATATGTGTAATATAAAAGTAACTATGTAAGAATCCTCATTCCGGATAATCCTGCAGTTGATTCCGACATCGTTGATTTAAGTACGGTTTTATTTTCTTTCATTCGCTTCCCACATAATTGTTGTTTAACTACGCAGCGGACAAATTAAATAACGCTCTGATAAACATACGACCTTTGTTCTAATGTTTATTACCCTCCCCACAAACACTCTTTGTTTAATGGACACTAGTTTTAATAGCTTTATAATAAACATTCAATGCGGAATTATTAGTTATCTATCTAAACTTAGTAGGCCTCATCTTATCTACTGTGGCTGTAGTAACGCTTAAATGAGGATTTACGTATTGCATCGTGTTAAAATCCTATAAATAAGTACTTGATAACATAATAAAATAAAAAGTTTTAAAATACATACAATGTAATCTTTTAATTTTGCATAACAATAGTTCTATCAGAAAAGTTATCGAATATGTAATTCATCAACCAGTCGCTTATATACTCACCAATCAGTTGTTGAGGTTAATTACATAGTTGTAAGCTATTTTGTATAATTTTCACATGTAGAAATTAAAGCAAATAAACTACTCAATATATAAAACTATACTTATGCGATTCATTCTTAATTTCTGAATTATATTATATTAATCCTTGTTTAAGGTTAAATTATTCACTTTCAAAAGGGACTGTCTCTTACAATTTACTAGAATTATGTATAAAAACGGGATTATTGCCACGGTCAGTTATATTATTATTATATTATTATTATTACCTCGTGATCATGGAGCGTGTAACCGCTTCGAAATATCGAGGTAATAATAATAATATAACTGACCGTGGCAATAATCCCGTTTTTATACATAATTCTAGTGAAAATAACCACGTTAATCTAAAAACTTATATCTTACAATTTAGTTATTGTGTGCTATCAGTATAACCTCAGAGCTATATTTGATCATTTATGATAAACGAGTCGTATTAATTCTCCCTTCAGAATATTCATGTAAGAGTATTGTTCTTTTATGAAGCACATTTTGTATTTTTGACGCACACATAAGATATAATGTACTTAACAGTACACTATATTTTATTACTAACCCAATGATTGTATATTTTTTTATTAGTAATTTGAAATTATGATTGGTTTTCTTCTAATATCTTTTATGGAGATAAATATATAATTTGTTGATCTTACAAACATCTCGATGTTGAAAATTATTATTGTGTAATTTTGTGATTTAATAACTCATGTTAATAACACTATGCGATAGTTGAAACTTTGAAATGATCTTGTATATGTAACACAGATTATTTTATTAGAGACGGTTCAATAAATTTGTTTAAGTCCAAAGTTAAGAAGTTTCGTGAAGTTAGTCAAAGGTCAAAGTTGCTTTCGTCAAAGGTAGGCTATCTGTCGCTTTGATGAATAATTAAAAATATGAAAAAAATATAATAACGAATGACACGTGTTTTAAGAATTTAGTCGATAGATTATTTATTTAAAGATTTTGTACAACTTTTTTTACGATATTTATTTTTAATAAGTAATAAAATAAATACTGAGATAATAGTATTAGTATGGCTATAAAAGGCTGCAATTATGTTTATACCGAATACCTCAGACAGTGTAAGAGAAATTTCTCTATTAAGTACACATCTAAATAATATTATTATAAAATTACTATAATTATAATTAAATTTAATGAAATAAATTAAAATATTCAAGTGGCATATTTTGAGTTAAATGTAGCTTTAACCATATTTCATAATCCTAACTTTATAATTAGTATGTTTCAATATTGTAACTAAAAGTTAAATTGCAAACAAACACCTTCTTTGTAAAAGGAAAATGGATTCTTCGATTATTGATAAAGTTTGTTCTTGTATCAAGGTAAAAGTTTTACAAGATTATGAAATTAGTATTAGTAGATTCAACTAAAAATATATAAATAGACTAAAATATAAAAGATACTTATACAGTTAAAAATGTATATGTAAGTTATGCGGTGGTAATAAATTTTTAATACGTAGTTAAGTAGATATTAACTTTAGATTTTCTAAAAAAAACATAAACATACACACCGACCGTATAGAAAATGTTTTTCACAGTTTTAAGTTACATACAGAAACGCTAGACAGAAAGTACCTTAGAAATAAAACCGTTAAACGTCTTAAACAATATTTTTCGGTAATTGAAATGTAAAGCAGATTAAAATTGCTTTTTAAACATTCTTCGTAAAAAAAAAATTAAAAATCATCAAGCAAATGTGATTCTGATGTTATTTTTTTTGCCCTATATTTATAATTTAGGTTTGTTTCAAAAATTATTTGTTACATGAATTTTCTTAATCTCTCACATTTTTTTTACAGGACAACATTTCTTAAACTATTTTTACTACTTAATACTTTATTGTACAACAAGATCATTCATACAGCTACTTGGATGCAATGCTGTGCTCCACATGAGAGAATTACTATCTTTTAACATTGACTTTTTGTAATTAAATATCTTATTATAATTATAACTTGGAAATTGATATGTTTACTTTAATATTTAAAATGTTGATATTATATAAAAATATATTGCATTTAACGCAAATACTAATGCCGTTCTTGAACAAAAATGTACAGTGTTAACATTACATAGGTTGTTTTATTGTAAATACCATATTGCTAGACATTTCATTTGTACCCACAAAATGAGAACATAAGAACTGACATAATGTTACCTACATAAAAATTGAAACAGATAAGTAGATTTGAAACAAAGTTTTGTTTCAATTAGATGGCTACTTGTATTATTATTAAGACTAGCCGGTGGTATATATTATAAAAGATATTCGCTTATCTGCGCTTAACCTAAATAAATGGTTGCAATTTTCCGTGAAATAGAAGGTATGAAATATTTTGAACGAAAGTATCATACATGTAGGTAAACCATATTAAAATTAATACAAAATTTCTAAATATTTAAAAAATATTAACAATGAAATGTTTTCATTGTTTCTTCTTTTGAATATAATGAAGAATTTGTTTTCAAAGGGATTTTCAAAAATTACGTAATTAGATCTCGTTTTTATTCTGTAGATATTATGGTAATAAAACATATATTTAAACTATTTTATTTTTTCTATTAACTTTCAAAACAAAAGTTTACTGATAATTTTTTTATAAATTAAAAATATAAATAGTAATTTTCACAAGATATCTTAGATTTTGTTTTAAGTATTTTTTTAAATTTTAAATCTAAAAATAAAAATATAAATCTTATAGCATATCATAGCAATCATATAAAAGCATAGCAAACTATAGTTTAATTTTAAAAAGTTTAATTAAGTTTAATTTATGATATGAATAAAAATGAAGGCATTTTGTTTTGTGAAAACAAAATATTGTTAATTAATAATGTCTTGATTACAATTTTATCTTTGATTTTTTCTTTTAATTGTTCTTATAATATTTAAACTTCTTAACATCAAGTGGATTCAACGGTCGTACTTTTAGATCGTTAAGGAAATCTCAACTTGTATGAAACTTTAGAATAAAGTTTGCGATCAAGGCTCTTATCTCTTGCAGCAGTCTCAGAATTACAAAATTCTTTTTTTCGTTAAAATGGATCAGAACTAGGAGAAAATTTCATGATTTCAAATAAAATCAATCTGTTATTTATTTAATCAATAAGCGATACTTCTTATATAGTGCAGGGTTAATAATATGGATTTGGAAACTATCAACTGGATTTCGGAGTAAGCTTTTGTGGTTAAATTTTGCCAACGCAAGAGTGCTTTTATTCCTACCTGCCTTTTTATTTGCTAAATAAATCAACATATATAAGTTTGAAAATTACCATAAAAATTTATAGCCATGTTAAGCTTATTTTAATTGTAATAGAATCAAAAATAAACCGATACGGGCAGGTATTCGAAACCTCGACCTCTGGGAACCGTCCGTGACTCTACTAATTGAGCTACGGTGTCGGTTAATTAAGTATATTATTTGTGATCTTCTTTGTCGGGAAGGTGGTAACATCTATAAGGTTTCTAACTTTGCAGTATAGATAAACATTGAAAAGTTCCACAGCCGAAAATAATGTTTGAAAATATCTCTAAACATGTATAATTAAATTTTAATAAATATAGAACTTATACATATATCTATATATACATATTATCTAATAAAGTGATTTAAGCTAGCATAGATCCAGATAAAATATTAATATCTGGATAGTATGTGTTAATAAACTAATGTTAATTATCTTAAGATTTATGCTATATTTTTTTAAGCAATTATTTATTTTCGATAAATTTCATAATCACATTAAAAATGCATTTTAATAAATATTGTTTTCACATCATATCTATAGAAAACTTTGCGAAACCAAACAAATTTGTTTTGATTCATTTGCCTAATGTACTTTCGCTACTGTAATGGAGTAACTCTAGAATTTCACTAAAGTAAGAGCGAATATATATATATATATATATATATATATATATATATATATATATATATATATATATATGTATATATATTTTTTTTAAACCTTGTCCTTTATTGTTGTACCTTGTAATAAATTTACTGCACTCAAATTTCTGAAGAGGTTTTTTCAAACGTGTCAGTTTGAATTTATTTTATACACTTATCAACTTTTAGTAAAGTTCTCTTAGTTTTTACTTCGAACTTGGTAATCTTTTTCCGGAATTCCGTCTAAACTCACCTTGGAATAAAAACAAGTCTTGTACGTGACTTATTTAAAATGAAGTAAAGTGATATTAAGTGACCAATTATTTATTCAAAGGTGACGTATTGTTCTGCTAGATCGATAAAACGTTTTAATAATAAAATTACTATTCACGATAGGTAGTTTAGCAAAAATTAATCATCAACTAAAATTATATAATACATTGCTGACAAATTTATTTATTAATAAAAATAAAACAGGCAAAATAGTCAGTCATATATATTTATATATATAGTTAATGTCAATTATATATAGTAATAAATAGTTAATTAAAATAGTACTGATATTCAGCATATAGTTATACCTCCGGGAATCTTAACCATTTGCACTTGACATTAAATTTGTCACTTGTAATTATTAATGATGTTATCTTTTTTATAATACAATTAAGGTTTGATTTAACTATCTTGTATAGAACCGTAAGAACCAGCTTATGAAAAAAAAGACATAACAACGCTTTCAACTTAATAAACCAAAAAAATTTATTTCTAAGAAGAATATAAGGTCTTATATTTTAAGTAAATATATAATTAAAAATATAACTAAAAGTAAATTAATACATATAATTAAAAATAAAAAGATACGAGAAAGAATTCGAAACCGTGACCACTAAACCAATTGAGCTACCGTATCTCTCTGGTTTATATTTAATTTACTTAAGTTTATTGTCATAAAGGATTAAAGAACTCAATAATTAACATAAGAAGTTATGAAGTAAAAAAAAGTCAATGAATTTAAAAAAAGTTCATAATAGTCACCTGGTTCAGAAAATAATGGTTTTGGATTTTAATTAACCGTTCACAACTTCTTTAAGTTATAAATTATGCAATAATTGTAAAATATAATTTAACATTTTAACTTATTTTAAACGGAAAATTATATCTTAAGAACGGTTCTTCGTTGTTTAGAAGTTGAATAATCGGGAATCAATTACAAAATGATAATAATCATTTATGATATAGACTTTTGGAAGATGCCAAACCACAAAGTTTTTTGAGCGTAATAAAAAAATATATATTTATCGATTTTTGTGCATCGATTCTAACGTTGAAGAAGCTAGTATTTTAAAACTACAAGCAACAGTAGTATAATGCATTAATAGCATATAACATTACATTTGAAAAACTACGAAGAGTTGATTTCAAACTAAACTAAATGATATGTTAATTTAAATCATTCTTTATCGTGAAAGGTATTTTGCCTGATTCTCCAAAATTAGTCATCGTCAGAGACTCCTATAATACGTAATTCGGATGAAGGGCAAATTTCCATTTGTCTATTATTATAGGAAATGTATGAAAAATGATGCTGAGACTTTTGTTATATTAAGTTCTCGTATGGTTTATTCATTTTAAGTCGTATGTGTAGCTACACATATAATGTCGTATGTGTGGCTACAGTAGGGTTGCCAACTTTTTTGACGAAAAAAAACGTATAAAAAGGAAACGTATAAAATGACTAGGAAAAAAAAAATATTTTTAAGAAAAAAAAAGTTTGTTTTAAATTGTATGCTTATATTGAAAAAGAAACATATTTTTGTGTGCTTTTAGCATAACATAGCTAACATTTTTGTACTATTTGTGAATTTTTCAAAACTTGTTTGATAATCAACATTGAAATTGAAATAAATAAACAATCCGTTTCTTATATAATTTATTACCTTTGCAAAATGTTCAAATTTAATGGATGGATTAGGAAGTATGGAAAGTTATTTTCTCTAAAATTTAACCATTTTGTCATTATTTTAAGCTCCTATCAATAAAAAGTGAAAAAATACGGATAATTTTATTAAATATTTCGGGTGATGAGTGATGACACTTTGACACTAACATGTTACTGACTGTAGGAATGTTAGATACATTTCGTTCAGTAATATGAATCGTTTCCATCATCTGTTCTAACTTATATGTTAAATAGTTAAGTACTTACCCATAAATCCCATAATGAGTGTTTTGTTCTATGCATCGCAGTAAAGGTTGAAAATAAAGTATTTTCACATACTTTATTTGTATGTAAAATTATAAAGTATAATTACCAAAAATAAAGTATAATACTTTATTATAAAGTATGATTGGCAACCCTAAGCTACACATATAATGTCGTATGTGTATTGTCACCGTTCAGCTGATCGGCGACAATACATTCTTTGGAAAAACTTGTGCAGCGAACCGTAGTTATAAATTTCAATGTACAAAGTATTATATATGACGACTTATTATGTATTACATACGACGATTTATTACAACGATTATATATGAAATGTATTTTCGTTCTCAGTACATTTATCAAAATGTTTGAATCATTGGTTACATATTTTAATAAGCAAGAGATATTTATAATAAATACACCACCATATTATTTGCTATTTATAATAAATGCACCATCGATCAAACAAAACACAGCGTGAGATTTGACAGTCATTTACTGTTGTTTTTAATAATAAGTTTCCAAGCAAGAGAGTGAGAAAAACATAGAATTTAGTTAAATATTAAGTATGAATATTTTTTAAGATATAGAATATGTATTTACTGATATCCTAACTGTAGTGTTTCTTTAAAGACCTAAGATAGTGAAATTACCTTAGCTAATGAAATTATTATTAATAATAAGTTTCCAAGCAAGAGAGTGATAAAAACATATAATTTAGTTAAATATTAAGTATGAATATTTTTTAAGATATAGAATATGTATTTACTTATATCCTAACTGTAGTGTTTCTTTAAAGACCTTAGATAGTGAAATTACCGATATTTTTCTATAGGCTATATATATATATATATATATATATATATATATATATATATATATATATATATTATCGGTAATTTATATTTATCAATTACCGATATTTTTCCATAGGCATTTAAAAATATCGGTATTATTTATAATATATATATATTATATATATATATATATGATGAACGAAAAAGGTAAATTATAATTGAACCTCCAGAAAAAGTGGAAAATAATCGTTGCAGTTTCCCGGTAGAGTTATAAAAGAAAATTATTCTAGCCTTAATTTTTTCAAATTTGTTGAATACGTTATTGGATTTTATAAAAATTATGACTCCATATCTGTAAAGATATTACGACTTTTACAGTGATATTGTCAGGATCTTATATATTTCTGTACATAAGATGTTTTGTGAGATCTGATTTTTTTATATTAAGTGGACCGGTCCCCTTTTCTTATATTTTATTCTATTTCAATTACTGTGGAAAATATGTTAAGAAAAATTATAACTTATTGCTAAAAAATATAACAATTTAATAAATGCAGGATTCATTTTGTTTGTAGCCTTTAGTCATAATGAATATCTTAGAAATTTTTACTCTTTCTGCTTCGAACACTATAGTCATACGAGTATAGTATAGTCTGTCAATGAATAATTCAGTGAGCGAGAAGGAAATTTTACTTGAAATTATTCATAAAGTATTTTAGTTACATACTTCTAATTTAAGACATACTCAGGTCCCGTGGAAACAATTGGAAAGATGAATTAAAAATTGTTTCTTCGATCGCTATTACGATGGAGGAGATTTAAAATGTCTTGAGTTGATTCTAGAAAATGGTATGCCATTCTATTAGTGCACTATACTTTATTTGGGATCAATTTATGTACACTTTCTTCGATAAACTTACACTTTATTTCGATAAGATATTCAAAACAGGCTTGCTGTATAATACTTGATGATAACTAATTTACATTAATCTGCATCTAAAACTGATGCGGTGATAGAAATTTACATTAAGGTCGTTCCATACATCCATACATAAATACGTACATTAATATTTTTATTATGTTTTTCACTTATATATCTTTTTTGTAATTAAAATAATCTAATCAACTATATTATATTTTTGTCATAATATTTTTTTTGTTATTTATTATACTTACGCTTACACATTAAATGTCCTGTTAAATATGTTTCAGAATCCTAAATGGCTAGGTTTTGCTTTCTATTCCAAGTAAATCCTAATATTATTTAAATATACTTAATTTTTTATATTACAATAAAAAAATAAAACGGAATTGAATTTATTGTTGTTAGTCAAAATTTTTTGTATTTTAATTGAATAATTCAACATACCTAAACACATGATGATCATTTTTAAACATATTTGTAATGAGCTAATTACTAAGAATATAAATGTATATAGTTAGAGTTTAAGTTTTTGTGATGTAATAATTAGTTTCTTAAAACTTTAATTTGTCGAATTCTATTTGAAAAAAGAATTGATTAAAAGAAAAACCATATTATCGACAGAAAGTATTGCATTTATTTTTTGCATAAAATATACTATCTTTTTTGTAAATAAGAATACACTAACAAAATAACCTATAAGGTTCTAGGTCTTAAAAGCATAAGCAAATTAGAAATATGAATGTGTACATCAAAATATGGTTTTATCTTTAGCTGAAGCTATCTGCACATAATAATGTCACGTCTTCTGGGATTTCAAACAGTTTATAACCCATAAGCTTAGAGTCTTTGTTTGCATATTCGGGTCGTGCATTAACCCTAATACATTGCTATAATGTGTTAAATATATATAAATACAAAATCAAATAGCGCTTTAATAAATAATCGAAAGCCATTATAAATATAACATACTAGCGAACCCAGCCCGCTTCGCTGGGCTAACCCTTACTTTACCTGGTGGCGAGTTACATCAATGGGCATAGCATATTCGTTTTCTTCGAGGAAAAATACATGGTCATACCAATTTTTATGACAATCGGTTGAACGGGGCGGAAGTCGATATTTGACAGCGCCGCCTGGTGGCGAGTTACATCAATGGACATAGCATATTCGTTTTCTTCGAGGAAACATACATAGTCATACCAACTTTTATGACAATCGGTTGAACGGTGCGGAAGTCTATATTTGACAGCGCCGCCTGGTGGCGAGTTACATCAATGGGCATACCATATAAACCTTCTCCGTGGAAAAATACATATACATACCAATTTTCATAATCATCGGTCCAATAGTTTCTGAGTTCATCGATTTCATATATACAAACATCCTTCTATATATATATATATAATAGATATAGATAGATTATAGTGTTGATCAAATAGCAGAAATTAAAATCAATTCAAAATATCATAGGTTTTATCATAGAACCGTTTTTATTTATTTATTCTACTTCTTGTACATATACAGATTTAGAAATTTATATATATATTTAATTATATTTTATATTAAAATTTTATTTAATAATTTTTAATTTATTTAAAAATTAAATAAAAAAGCACAGAATATTCATAAGTTTTTTTTATTGTGAACACTAATGTTTCATGTTTCGGTTTCCTTGATAACGTTACATTAAACAGTGTTAAGAATTTTGAGTTAAAGGCAAATATTACACGTTATTTTTAAGTAGGTACATTATTGAATACAGTTGGCATATAACATAGTATATTATTGAACACAGTTGGCATACTTTTACTATTGAAGATAAATATAACTCACTACAAGTTTAATATCCCTATTAAAATATTGTGTGTAAATTGTCTTGACTAAAGCTTTTAATTTTAGTATTAATTATATTTGTGAAATGTTTATTACAAAACTATAAAAAAAGGAGGGCTGAATATTATAATTTTTTTATTCTCAAAAAAAAGTAATTGTACAAATTATTACATTCCATGAAATCCTTTATAATCCTTTTGGTAACAATTGGGAAAAATAAAAAATATATATGGTAACAATTACTTTTTTAACATCCATAGCAAAATCTTCATTTTAGTTTTTAAAATACAGAAGAAAGATTGTTTGTCTTTTTATAGTGCATACATAAATTGCACAACACGACTACATGAAACACAAAACAAAATTGTCTTTTACCCAATAAAGTCTAATATAAAGGATTTTCTTTTTCCTACCCTCTTTGTGTGGCAACATCATACCGACAAACGAAATGAATGTAAATAATATACGTTACTCGGTCTGTATGTCTGCTCTTTTTTATCCGTTTCCACTTTTTATCTCTCTTAGAAAGGTATACACTAATTTATATTTATTATTTTCGTTTATAGAAAAATACTTAACGTGATGGAACTTTATTACAAAAATAAAAAGTTTATTTCGGCTTTATATTTCATTATATATGTATATATGGCTGTGTTCTTTTACTATCTTTCATACCAATAGTAGACACCAGCTATGTTAATTTATATAAACATACTACATGTCATTAATATTGTTAAAAAGCGTTAAATTTTGTCATAAAACAGGAACGTTTAATTAAACACAAAATAATGTTGCAGTAAATTGAGTTATTGTTTATACCTATATTAATTAAAGTTGTAGTTATAAGTTGGTTAAAGTTTTTTTTGGTTTTAATTATTATTTTTCAATGTACGATAATGAATGGAATTAGCAATGTTTAAAATTATATGTAAGCCAACATTAACTTGTGCTAAGTATCTTGTTTATGAATTTACACTAAACTTTTCTTTTTTATTATAGTATTAGTATGTTATATAATAGATGTAATCATTACAACAAATGCCAAGAGTATCACAATTCAGATTGACTCCGAGGATTTCTTAAAAATAATGAATCGTTTGGAAAATTTAAAAATGGAGAAGAAACCAAATTTAAGAAGCGATACGACGATAAAACCTGAAGCGTACAAAAATCCTTATCATCCAGAGGACGGTGTAAATGAAACTCAGAAAGATAGTATAAACGAAAATAACAAAACTATTAAAAATATTGCTGTTGATAAAAAAAACGATGAAATAAACGCAAAGATAGATCAGGATAATATGGAATTCCTTAGGAGTGGTCATACAATTAGTGATGATGAATTAACTGACAATAATAATAACAATAATTTAAAATAATTACTAAAAACAGTTTTGAAAACTTAACATTTAAGAGAAAAGTTTTTATACCAACTTTCAGTAAAAAAAAATCAAAAAGCACTAATTGGTCTAAGCGAGCACGACTAGTAACATTAGTGTCATGTGTTATAATAAATAACATTTATTCAAGTTATATCACAGAGGACATCCGTTATTAGTAACCACTTTATTGAATATGCAGTAAACGGTTGTAGCGCTTCTTAAATTTGAGGTATTGTATTCACTTAGATACGAGGATACTGGAAATGACATTATTAAAAAAAATCCATACACACCAAAATATTTCATAGTACAATGTCAGCATAGAGAACGTTTTACCATTTAAATGACTGTCATTTTCCTGAATTCGCAATGAATGTGCTGTGTAACGTAAGCTACATACTGTTATAAAATAGAACAACCATGCTAATATCGTGTTTGTATTTATTTAAAACGATAAAATTATATATCAACTACTGCATTTGATTTACGATAACTTAACCAAATTGTACAATGTTATCGAAATAAATAGAATATAGAAATCACACAATTTAAATAAATTATATAAAATTAAACATTTAGTAACACGAGCACAACTCGAACTTTGCTCTGTAAGAAATTGTAAATAAAAGGGTTTGAAATCTTTGGAATTGAGAAAAATGCAACAGGTGGACTTGCCCTTCTTTAAAAACAGCTCTGCCAGCATTTATTATACAAATGATACTGATTACCCATCTTCTTTGACAATGTTCTGATTATTCAAATGTTTATTTATGTATGAAACGTATGCTATAACAATTTTTAATGTAATGTTTACCATTTTATAGTATTGATTTATCGAATTATTTCTAACACATAATCAATTTTTTTTAAAATATAGTTGTTTTTTTTTAATTCAACACAGATTTTAGAAACTACAGCCAGTGGAATTCATCAAAATCTTGAGTTACCCTTGGCAGCCAGAGGGCGTATTACACCGTTCATTACTTACGTTATACACTTTGAACTTTTATTATTTGTTATTAAGGATATATTAACTGGTAAAAGCTTTTGAAGTAATACTGTCCAGCCAATCAGATGTTCGGTAGTAGGTTGTGTTGGAGCGAAGTTAGGAAAACCTATATAATCAGCTACACTACCCGCTTCACCGTTATTTACCTTATAATGTTATCAAGACACCTACTATGGGTATATTTTACAAGAAAACCATTGTATCGAATTACAGTGTTGTTCTTGTTCAATGAAAGATCAAAAAATATTTTTTTTAAGAAAAAATATCGACCGTACAAAACTTTATCATATAGCGGTATATAGGAGGTGCATAGGTTGTATGTATGCCTTGTAACCTTAAAACAGAAAACGATGGAGCTAATTCACTGTCAGAGGCATATTAATTATTATATGAATATTGTCATATTTGTATTCCACCGCAAGTCTTTTCAATCTTTTAAATTGCACAAAGAAGGACCCACGTCATTCAATTAAAGAATGATGGGAATTTTTTTTTATTTAAGACTAGAAAAAATTACCTGATTAAATTGTTATTTAGTGTAGCAATAAAATGTGAAAATCTTAAAATTTGTGCCAAAAAAGCTTAGTCCAAAAATCTGAGCAATGTTTTCCCAATGTTAGAATATCGAGAATGGATTTATTTGCCAGCTGGTTCTTTTATTTTACACAGATCTGATATATGTTAGCTAATATTGAACTATTTTGATGGATGACAAAATACTTGGAGTATCTCCAGATAATATACTTATTTCTACATGCCAAAACCAAAACAATGTGTTACCATATCTGAAAATAAGGTTTGTGTGTCTAATCGGTTCTTTTGCGTAATTTCATGTTAAAAAAGTGGCTACTGTAACATATATATATTTGCAATAAATTAAATATATTTCAATAATCTTTCTCAAAAACGTGGAAAAATTATTTTCATATTATTTTTGAAATTGCAAATTGCCGTATCGCTAAAGAGCAATTTTCCAGGCAACCAATAGGTTGGAGGAATAGGCGTACAGGTTTGTATGATAGATATAGTGTGGATTTTGTTTAAATAGTAACAAAAGGTAAAAAATAAAAAGATACCCTTGCATATTAGACATACAAGTACATACATACATTCATACCCCTAACATAATATATATATTTATATACACATGTATAAATATATACATACATACTCACATATAAAAATATATATGTGTAAATGCATATCCACATAAGCAAATAAAAGTACAGACGACAAACACGCTATAAATTTAAAAAGTGAACTTTATAGCAGCGTTAAAACAAATCGCATGACTGTGCAGTGTGCAGGTTTAATATTAAGAGGGAGATCATTCCACAGTCTTATGGTATTCACAGAAAAGGAATCGGAGTAAAATGAGGATGAATGGAAAGGAACTTTAAGAATCATGTTTTGGTTTTAAAGGAAAGAACGATTATGTAAGGTACCTAAAAAATTTAAAACGTTCTTTCAAGTAGAAAGGAGTGGACGAGTTGAACAGTAGACAGTATAAAAGGCTCTGAATCATCTGATTATTCCGGCGGGAACGAATTGGAGGCCACTTGAGTTTTTTACGAAAGTGAGAAATATGGTCAGGTTTGCGAAGGCAAATCTTATTCAAAAATTTAAAGACGCTCAAGATTATTTACCTGATAAGGATAACAGGCGTTAGCATAATCTAAAATTAAAAAGAGTAAAGATAGAGCTAAAACAATTTTGGTAGAGATTGGGAGAAATTTAATGTGAGTCGTTTAGGAAAAGATTTTCAAATAAGTTTTAAAGTAAAAAAATGGAGACGTCAAAAAATTATCAAGTTATGATAAGGACATACTCTCATTGTGTACATGTGATTTTTGTAAATGGATAAATTTTAATGATCATTAATTTTAATTTCATTTTAATTTCTCGTATAATCACACAATGCTATAAATAATTTTCCTATGTTATATTAAAATGACTTTAAGACTTTAAGTGAACTATTTCAGATTTTAAAACTTGTTCTTGGTTTTGTATCATCCTGATGGACAATACACACCACTGTATGGACGATACATAACTCCTACACAGGATGGTACACATTTACAAAGTAGAACTTCGAAGCGCTTGGCCCTTTACAAAGTTAACAAAGAGTCTATCATACTATTACACTGCTATTACCAACCAATACATCCAAATATCTTATTTATCCGATTACGGGAAAATTGTATTCCGCGAGATGAAACAAACAAGCCTTAACAGTATTTCGTAATGATAATTATAGTCTGTTACTTTCAAAGTGCATACGATTTTACAGATGTTGGTATTTATTTATACTTGCTTTGAACAAGAAACCATGTAACGCTTATTTTAATTTTTAAATAATATATAAAAAAATAAATGGTTTTTTGATTAATTTTTAATGTGTAGTGGTGGTGATTTTGGAATGTGTCACATTGGTTCCGACGGACTGCGTTACCATGGCAATGTCAAATATTAAATAATATTATATTTTAATTATAGTCTGCCCTGACAGTTGGCGTTGCGATAGAAATAAGAAGAATATTTTAGTACTAGCAGCCCGATACGTGCATCGCTACGTAAAAAGTGAAATTTAAAAAAATATATTGGAACAAATTCATTTATTCAAACAAAAAATCTTTATTTACATATTCATACGGTATCGATCGTTCGAATTATGATAGATTTACATGTAATGACGTTAGATTTTGTGATAACTTTTTAATATTTTTTTTTTTTACGTTTGAATTTTTTAACTTAAAGACGCGTGTACAAGACAACGTCTGTCAGGTCCGCTAGTATATAAATAAAGGTTAATAAAATCAACAGCTAAAAATATTTTCAACCTTATACCTCACAAATATTGTTAATTTACTATTGTTATTTATTTATTGTTATTTAGGGTCTTTGTAACAAAATAACAGAATGTCTTTGAAATGAAAAGGCTTGTTGAAAAAAATACCCCTGTACAAGTAAAACATTTATCCTAAACCCAACTTAAACCAGTAAGCAATAAGTTCATAATACATATTAACAACTTGGCGCTTCCGCTATTTTGAAATGATATGTACACAATACTCGGCCAAGCTTCGTAGTATGCGGAGTGGGGGGTGTTATTTTTTTTCGTTACGGAATTTCTGGATTCGGTCTCCACGCTCACGGCCTGCGATAGAAGCTATGCAATAGCTTAAAAATACACAAGTAGTATAACTTACATGAACATCTTTGATAATATTTTAATTTATCTAACAAAATTTATATAATTACTTAGCTTGTTGGTTTATCTGAAACTTATAATAGAAGATTCAGAATTTAGAAAAGAGGCATGGATTGAAAAAATATTAAACCTTTAAAGCTTACTTCTTAAAATTAGTCTAGTCTAAGTCTAAGTCTACTTCTTAAGTATTACATGAAATGTAATAGCGCTTCTTATGGCAGTAAGCATGTAGTAAAAAGTTTAAAATTAAATAACTTCGTAAGTAGTTAAAAATAAAGGCAAGTGAGTACGCTTGTAGAGTAACTACTTTGAAAGTCTATTAACGGATAAAAACCTTCAAATGCAAAGAAACATCCTCAATTTTTGAAACTTTCAAATTCAAAAGTTTTTTGTTACATGGATGTTTCGTTGACGTATACTTTGAACACTTAAGAGTCAAATATTACTTAATATATATAAATATAATAAAATGGTTACTGATCGAAAACTATACATGGAAAATTAAAAAAATAATGATGGGGAGCTTTTATAAGAGCAAAAGAACACAAAACAATGGTTTTTCATTTTGTCTGTATGTTTATGCACTCTAATATCAGAAACGGATTAATCGATTTGGATGCAGTTTTCGGGAATATATGGGATTCACTGTACAATTTGTGTTGTATTTTATTCCAATCATTTATCAAATAAAGTTAAACATAACTTATTTTCCTACTACTGCAGTATGACATTTTTTGAAACTATTTTATTTTTTTTTATATTTCAGGTAAGAACAGAAGTTACGTATTGATAGTACGTATTAATAGTAAATATTCATAGTACATATTGATAGTACGTATGGATAGTAAATATTGATAGTACATATTGATAGTACGTATTAATAGTAAATATTGATAGTACATATTGATAGTAGGTATTGATAGTACGTCTTGATAGTAAGTATTGATAGTAAGTATTGATAGTAAATATTGAGAGTACATATTGATAGTACGTATTGATAGTAAGTATTGATAGTAAATATTGATAGTACATATTGATAGTAAGTATTGATAGTAGGTATTGATAGTAAGTATTGATAGTAAATATTGATAGTACATATTGATAGTAAGTATTTATAGTACATATTGATAGTAAGTATTGATAGTAAATATTGATAGTACATATTGATAGTACGTATTGATAGTAAGTATTGATAGTAAATATTGATAGTACATATTGATAGTAAGTATTGATAGTACGTATTGATAGTAAGTATTGATAGAAAATATTGATAGTACATATTGATATTACGTATTGATAGTAAGTATTGATAGTACGTAATGATAGTAAGTATTGAAAGTACGTATTGATAGTATATATTGATAGTACAAATAGATAGTATGTATTAATAGTAAATATTCATAGTACATATTGATAGTACGTATTGATAGTAAGTATTGATAGTACGTATTGATAGTACGTTTTGATAGTAAATATTGATAGTACATATTGATAGTAAGTATTGATAGTACGTATTAATAGTAAGTATTAATAGTAAATATTGATAGTACATATTGATAGTACGTATTGATAGTACGTATTGATAGTACGTATTGATAGTAAGTATTGATAGTACGTATTGATAGTAAGTATTGATAGTACATATTGATAGTACGTATTGATAGTAAGTATTGATAGTACGTATTGATAGTACGTATTGATAGTACGTATTGATAGTAAATATTGATAGTACATATTGATAGTAAGTATTGATAGTACGTATTAATAGTAAGTATTGATAGTAAGTATTGATAGTACATATTGATAGTACGTATTGATAGTACATATTAATAATCCATGTTCATAGTCCTCCCGTCAGGGAATAATAATATACTTTTCAATAAAAATATACATAATTGAACGACTCAGTACTCAGTTCTATTATAGTGTGTAGTATATATTATATATATTTTATATACTACACGCAAAACACGCAAAATTTACTTGCCGGAATGAGTTAAAACTTAAAACAGGTATTTTTATCGAAATCGGAATCTATGCGTACGAAGTCGCAGGCACAGCTAGTAGTATATATTTTTGTATAATAAAATAAGTTCTTTCGTAGACTAATATATTTGTTTATTATAATGTAACCAAACCCATCGCAGATACCCTTATACTTAATAAAATTGTAGTACTTACGAAATGGTATAAAAGGCATGTCTATGGCTATGGCCATGGTTTATATGGCAATAACGTACATTCCATTCAGCTTAGTAACTAATAAAAAACTTTTGTATAATTTTCAGACAATTTAAATTCTAGGACTTTCAAATTCTTAGCAGACAGTTGAAAGTTAGCGATAAATGTGAGACACAAGGCATTACGTATGCAAGACAATGGACAATATGAGTAGAGACAGTGTGGATTTACCTTATAAAGATTTATTAAAGACTAAATGTTTAACTAACTTTTAAAAAATCGTGTGAGAGATACCGCTATTTTCTTAAGAAAGTTGAACTTTTAAAATAATATTTATCACACTGGGGAGTTTTCTAGTGTGAAAATAATTCAAAGAGTTATTTATTTTTTGACTTACTTTATGAAAATTTTATATAACGGCAATACTTTTAAAAAAACAATACGAGCGATAAATATATTTACTGATTATAAACTACGTGTATAAATATACATATAACTTTATAATGAGATATATGTTATGCTCCTTATTTAGTGATTATCTTCTAACATAATATTATAATATCTACAATATAGCTTTCTATATTTTTTTTGCCACTACGTTTTGCCTATTTTTTATAATATTAGATCTCTTTATATACGTACTAGATTTCTCAAACCAGCCACCACTCATCGTTTATATTTTGTTTTTTGTAGATTGATTAACCATTTTAGAAATATCAAAAAGGTAACATTTGATTGCTTGCTGTGTTACATATATATATATATATATTATATATATATATATATATGTTGATACTATATATATATATATATATATATATATATATATATATATAGTATCAACGTTATGCGGCAAATATACAAACAAAATATGAGTTACAAATTAAAATAATCAAAATATGGAAATGGGATTAATATAACATTCGCATTATTAATTTATCATTCGTCACTTTGATATATACATATAATTTGAACATGAAATTGTAAATAACATTAATATATTCCTAAGCAATGAATTAAACAAAAGCAGCCCCGTCAGCCAGCAACCCCGTCAGCCAGCATCGTAGGGCGACGAACGCCATAGTATTGCGACGAACGCTAAGGTACGGCGACGAACGCCAAGCATATTTGCCTGAGTGTCAAAGCACACGATACCTCTCCAATTTAGGCGACACACGCCAAGGTACGGCGACGAACGCCAAGCATTTTTGCCCGAGTGTCAAAGCACACGATACCTCTCCACTTTAGGCGACACACGCCAAGGTACGGCGACGAACGCGAACACATTTGCTTGAGTGTCTAAGCACACGATACCTTTCCACAAGAGTCGATTATCGGTAGGGTACAGCGACGAACGCCAGGCTCTGAACCTGTGTGTGTGTGACACATATACCAAAAACAAGGATTAAGTATGTACACGATACCTTTCCACAACAATCGATTATCGGTAGGGTACAGCGACGAACGCCAGGCTCTGAACCTGTGTGTGTGTGACACATATACCAAAAACAAGGATTAAGTATGAACACGATACCTTTCCACAACAGTCGATTATCGGTAGGGTACAGCGACGAACGCCAGGCTCTGAACCTGTGTGTGTGTGACACATATACCAAAAACAAGGATTAAGCTTGTGTGAGCATAACACACAAGCTTTTCTCATTCAGATTTCACAACTTTTCCCTCTCTCGATTCATACACTAGTCATCCATCCTCATGAGACGTCTCAACTCTCAACACTCATCATCTCTGCAAAACACAAAATTATACTAACAGTAAGTAGTCAGTCAATTATACAGTCATTCAGTAAATACGTGCAGTGACCGCAGTATGCACAATGGACAGTGACTGCAGTATGTCCCAAACGCAGTAACCAGCCAGTGGCGGTTGCGCTAGCAGCCGTCTCCAACAGCCGTCTCCAACAGCCGTCTCCAACAGCCGTCTCCAACAGCCGTCTCCAACAGCCGTCTCCAACAGCCGTCTCCAACAGCCGTCTCCAACAGCCGACTCCAACAGCCGACTCCAACAGCCGACTCCAATATTCTCGACGACGACAAACGCTGAGCGATCGGCTCCTAGATCTATCACGCGAGCAATGCACGGATCTGTTACGGGAACGGCACCGGTTCTTATTACGCGCGCAATAGTTCGGCTCATAGACCGACGAACCTCACGATCTCGCGAATCTGCCCGATCGAGGACACGTAAGCCATCGTATTCCGCGCATCTATGATCACTCGAGTTACGTCGTGAGACACCACCGTCTCTATTCGGAGACCTACTCCTTGAATTCCGTCTACTTTGAGATATATGTATCTCGGGATCCCGCGACCTACCTCGAGCGTACTGTGTATCATTACCACACAATTCTTACTACTCATTACGTTTAATTAAAACCACAAGAAAAATAAGAAATAAAAAATAAAAAACAAAAGTAGGTCAAACAAGTAATCGTTACGAATAATTAGTAAAAATATCAAAAATAAACGAAATGAAGGTAGAAGCACATAAAAATCAACAAAAGAATAAGTAAATCATACGGAGAAATAAGTAATCATTAGAAATACTCAGTAACAAAATAAAATAATGAAATGACGGTAGGAGATAGAAACGTTTTTAAATTTCAGTCTATTTATGAGTTTATGACTCTTTGTATTAAGTAGGCCAACTAGTCCTTTATCCCACTTCTAATCTAAGGATTCATGTAGAAATTTAATAAAAAAAATAATAAGAATTCAAAGTAATTGTCAAATTCACGTATTTTACGCTATTTAATACTACGAAAGCCAGATTACGACGTTATAACTAATTTAGTAATAAAACTATGACATAAAACGACAAATCTACCACAGTAATAAAACGCAGGATAAGCTACTCAAAGATCACACCGACAATCACTATTCACACCTGCAGAGCTTCCGCTCTCAAACGACTATGACACGATAATTAATAAACCTAACACTTGCTTACTAATTTATAGGAGTTGATGCCTACTAATTATTTAGAAATACCCTCGACTCTAACAATATTATTTTTTTTAAACACAAACCATTTCTCGGCTTCGAATAATAACTAATCAAGCTTAAACTGCTTGCGGTGACTGGTTGTGTGGCAGGCCGAAGATTTATATATATATGTTTTTTCTGTTATTATTATTTAATTTTCGTTGCCTGAAATCATTAGGCTTCTTTTCCTATTGATTGCGACGGTTCTAGTTGTTCCAAATTTGCATTTAAGTTTGACGTTTGTGAAACAGTGATCACAATAACAAAAAATATATCCGGCTGAGTTTGTTGTGTGGTTCTTCTCAGACCAGGACGCGTTTGGAACCCTCATAGCTTTAACATTAAGATGGAAAGTGCTTCCTCAGAAGGGCTTATTACGATAAATCTAGTATCGTAATAGGCCCTCCTGACACTTCCATGTTGACGTACACAAGTGATCACTGATTATGATTCTAAGTGGAAAAGATATAAATAAATAAATAAATAAATAAATAAAATAACTAAAATTCACTCTGCACTTTTATTAT
This sequence comes from Napeogenes inachia, assembly GCA_959347355.1. Classification (NCBI taxonomy): domain Eukaryota; kingdom Metazoa; phylum Arthropoda; class Insecta; order Lepidoptera; family Nymphalidae; genus Napeogenes; species Napeogenes inachia. The sequence continues at coordinate 15,919,353 of OY365800.1, read as the reverse complement.
ATTGTAATTGTAGACCAAATAAGCTTTTATATTTTTATGAGTATTGTTGTATACTAAAACCCAAAATAAACCCAAAAAATACTCATAGAATAATTTTATCAAAATTCTTCAAGTAGTTTTAGTAGTTATATCTGTTCTTTTGTTTTAATCTCGAATATCCCTAAATCATTTTTTTTTATACCTTTAATATCTTGAATGAATAAAATTTACATATCGAATTATGAGTTTAATATTTGTGTTTTTATTTTTTTAATATCCAATCATCTGATTGGGAAATAATATGAAAATGAAATAATCTTTTTATGAATTGAATCGTCAATAATGGTTATTGATGATAAAGAATGGAATTCTATCTCTTTTCATATTTGAGATTTAATATTTGTTAATATTCTGGCAAATTGTTAAAAATATTGTTATAGTGAGAATGCATCTAATCTACAAAATAATCTAATGATAATGAATTAATAAAAACCTTAATGCATTTTCCTAATCAAATTACAGAGTGAAAATGGTAGTCCAAAGATTTTAGGTATCGAGAAGGTCTTTTTTGAAGTAAATATGTTTTACATATAGACTTTCAAGGTGAATTGAAAGTCGAGAGCAAATGAGATCTGTCCTACGAAGGAAAGCAGTTATTTGAATAAGTAAACTGTTTGCTAAACTTACCCAAATAGTGATAATATTTTGAGTTTCACCCACATAGATTAGGATATTGTTGTTAGAATACAATAATGCCGTCAACATTCTGAATTTGTTGGGTTGAGTTTTTAAATGTTATTTAATTTAAGTTTTTCCCTAAATTATTATATAGTGATTGTAGTTCTGCTTAAGGTATTTCTTTTTTTTAATATATATTTATAAAGAAATTCTAAACTAAAATACTTTTATGTTTACATACTATACGAAAGTAAGTACACAGGCTTGATGCTAAGATATTTTTTTGAGGTTCGTGCAATTGCATGGTATTTGCAAATAAACTTTTTGTAAACAAATGAAAGAAAATGTATTCATTGGATTCTATTAGGCATTGGAATCCCTTATGGAATTTGTTATCAAATGTGGTAAGACGTCTTTGGCCTTGTGAAAAGATATATTAAAAAATATATTATTTACATGTTAGAAATGTATAGATCATTTTTCTTTCACTTCATCATTTACTTACCTTTTCCTAAACCTAACAATTAAAAAAATAAACAAATATTCTAGTTTAAATATCTCTTGTCAATTTGACATATATCTCTTTAAAGCGCTGACACGGCCTTCAAACTTAAATTATAACGAGGATAGCGCTGACAATTTCACTTTGATTGACATTTCCAAATAGGATTAAATAACTCTATGAAATTAATTCATAGACGAATAATGATATAATATTCTAAAATTATTGAATATTTTATCAAATTATTTAAACTTTGGGCACCTAAATTAGAATGCGGTAGAAAAATCAGTTGGTACTTATATAAAGTTAGCACACATTTTTAATACATGCTTAATTTTAGTTATCCCACAATTGTTTGTTAGTAGAGATAAATATCTTGATTAAAAATATACATGGTATAGCAAGTTTAATTAATTTAAAAACATATTAACATTTTTAATAATATATAAGTGTCTGTATAAAAAACATGTTTAAGGCAACATGGAGAACACAAAGCCTTATTTCTTTTACCTAAAGGACTAATTAAAAATAACTTCTTATCTTGATTCAAGAGACGGGGCGGTTATTATAATTGGGTAAAATATACTTCCTCAAAATTTCAACACAGAATGTAAATTAAAATATCCACTTCTAGATTATTTGTAAGGTTTCCAAAAAAATATTTATGAAATAAAAAGATATCTTATTTCAACGGAATGCAATAATATTATTATATATCTTCTTAAAATGGCATTTATTAGACTTTATTCACCTATTACTTATTCATAACAGAAATAAGTTTTTCAAGTAAATGAGTAGCAGAAGATTTATATATTCAAATAGGATGATTGAATTTATATATAATTACTATACATCTTCTTTTGTTCTAAAAGTGGACAGTTTTTGAAAAGGGTACCAATAATAAAACTTTATATTATTCACTACAAAGGAATAGGGACAAAAACGTTGTCAATATCAAGATCAAGGTCAAAGAAAGCGGTATGCAACCCTTAAGGTGTTGATGTCGTATCCCTTAGTGCAAATTCATAGTAAGATTGATAGGCACTTAAAATATAGTATAAATATGATGGATAAAATGTAGGTAGATTATGATCACCACATGAGATACGAGTATACGTGCATTAAAGTTAAAAAATATAAGACCTTCATTTTTCATGTCATATTGTATAATTCGAAAGAATCCCTCTAAAACGCAAATGGTTATTTATATATTTTAGATTGTGATTTTAGAGGAAATCTGAAAATTGTCGTTTAAGAGTCGGACGTGCTGTACCGCCACCACATGTTTGTTTTTTTACCGCCGCTGTACCTCCACCACTTAAAGAAAACATTTAAAAACACTTTCTTTTGTATATAAACATACTTTTAAATTACGTATTATTTTTTTATATTTATCTCATTTTTATGCTAAGCATGGTTTCGTAATCGAAATCGAAATCGAATCGTAACCTTTGTAACCTTCGAATACTTCTGAATTATTGCAATACATTTTATGACCGCCTTATTATTACTAAATAAAATAATGTACATTTTAAAATAAAAGATGAATGAAAAATTCATTCACATGAGCAGGACTCAAAACTACGACCTCTGGGGAAACCATTCTATGTCGCTGACTCGCCTCAATTAACACTATATGTAATCGTCTTAATTAGTATGCATATGTTGTTTTTTAGCATTAATCCGGATTTAAAAGAAAAACCGTTCCGATGAATTTTATATTTAATATTTATGTAGAAAAAAAAAGAGTTTATAGAAACATAAAATACATAACAAAAATGAGCGTGTCTTATCTTAATGTTCATAAAAAAAAGAACACAAGAAATTGCAGTTCATTGACTGATAGTAACACGATACATGATTCTTATCTTTCTTTCTGTTATATTCCTCTTCAATGTCTTTGATTTAGGTACATATATGACAATAATTTAAATGAAACATATTCATCTTTCAAATATGTCAAGAAACAAGAAAGGACTTAGAAAGACTTAGAAGTCGGTAGTATGTCGGTAATAACTAGCACCTGCCCTTTAGGTAGGTATATTAGAAATTACGATGTACATTTGAAAAAGTTTTTAATTAGGCCCTTTCAGTGTTCTGTGGAAATAACAAAAGGAATATTTTACAAAGAGTCTGATTTTTTGTCGTTTTTATTAAACTTAAAAATATTACGGTTGAAAAAAATCACCAACATGGCAATAATTATTGCATACAATTATAGGACCAAACCTTGACTAGTAGGTATACCATTATACCATTAATATTATATGTAACTAATATTAAAATAAATTACATTACTTGATTCAAGATGTCAAAATATGGCAGTTTTTTAAAAGCAATTAGTGAAATAAATATATAAGAAATGTATAAGCAATTAAACAATAAGAAAATGGTTAATCTAATTAAAAAAAAAACACTAATAATCTATATATTTATTACACATTAAAAAAAAATTTTGAACAGGTATTGTATGAATAATATGTAATTTTGTGTAAAATTAAGGTAGAGTTTCAATTTACTTTTACCTTAGTTTAACTTGAGTTCTAATTATACATAAATAGCACAATTCAACTAATTCATTCAATAACATTAACATAGACATTGTTCTTCAATATATATATTGTTTTTTTTATATAACCAAATCTTAGATTCTCTCTCGTTACTTGTTTATTACATGAAGAATTTCGAAGTAGTCCAATTAGTCATCAGAACATTATCTACGTAATGCTACATGAAGTAATTAATCTTTTAGAATTAAATTTGGACTATACCCAAAAGTTTAAGCCATACATTTGTCACTACATACATTTGTCATTTGTTAGTTAGTTTAATACTTTTAAATTGTATACAGTATTCTTCATTAAAATAACCACAGCTTTGACTCAGTTACTTAGTAAAGTATATTGCTTTCTAAGTTATCGACGCAAGCAACTGAATTAAAATGTAGTTTTTTTATGTTTATATAAACGTCACAAATGGCTGGTACTACCACCGGGGTCTTCACTTTAGAGGCCGCTAGTATAGTATAGCTTCGCGTTTTTAAAATTTTATGTGTTAATTATTTTGAAATATCTTACGTAATATTCATGTTTTATGTAGCAACGTTACCTCTTTTTACACAGACTTGTCCTAAATGTTTATTTTTCATTATATTTTATTGTTCAGTTCTATATGTGCATAATGCATGAAAAGTACAAATAATTTAAAAAAAATTTTTTTAAATTGTGATTTGGATTAATTTCAAGTTACTGGCTTGCGATCTTGTCACTTCACCTGCCGGTGAGAAGTAGACGATTTTGCAATTACTTTAAGAATATTTGTCAACAAGAGGTTATTTATGATAACATATTAAAAAAAAGTTTTGTTATACGTATTAAGAGAATACTAATGACATAATAAATTATGCTTAGAGCTCATAAATAGTTATTTTAAGATTTTCCGAAAATTATTACTAATTAATTGTAGAAAAAGAATAAAAGAATAATCTTCTATGCTTTCGATATAAGTATGATGTAATTTTATGGAAAAAATGGAAAAAGTTTGTTAGATAAACTTTTCTTTGTTAATTTAAGAGACGGATCTTAGACGGTGGCATGGAAACGGTTTTAACGGCGAGTTAAGGAGCACATAACAGCAGTTAAGGATCGCCAGGTGAACAAGTCAGCGATCGCGGAGCATTTACTTGAGTCGGGACCGAACCACTGGATCGAACTTCACAACCCGAAAAACCTCTCTACTGAACGTCTTTACTATAATAGGATTTTACGTGAAGCGGTTGAAATCAGGTAATATAAAAATTTTACCCGGGAGAATGGCTATCGGCTTTGTAGAATCCGATTATCGGGAAATGTAGGCGTCGTTATGTATCTTCGGATGTTGTGTTGTGAGCATCAGTCTACTCGTGAGTTGGGGTAAACACTTCGATTAAATACTACGCGATTAGTCCCATTTACAGTACAAAAATATAGTTTATTGTATCAGTAATATTTGTATTTAACTTAATATCAATCCATTAACTATACTTATTCCTAAACTTTAGTAAGTTATGGTCGGTTACACACGATGATACTATCCTTATTGTGTAAAAATAACAGGACATGAAACGTTTTTTATGACCCTTTTTGGTTGGACACAGCTGAGAGAATCATTTCCGACATTTAATCACAGAAACGTGAATCGTGTACATGAATATAAATTACAAACCAGAGACCGATAACGGTGAATGATTATCCATTCGTCTATTTGGTAGTTTTACTAAATTTTTATGGGAGTATAAAAGTAGAATAAGGGGAGGGTATAATAAAAGGAGGGGGGATAATATTTAAGAACTACTCTAAAATCAATGAAACGTAATGTCTTTTATAATTAAATAGATTTTAATATATTATACTTTGATCTATTTTTAAATAATTTTGCATTTTATAAAAAAAATATTAAATTTGTACCTTCTTTTTAATTAAAAAATTTGATTACAAAAAGTTAAGCAATGTGAATCTCTGGTGACGGTGGCCTAAAAAAAGACCTTTAACTGTTGTGAAGCCTGAACTTCATCTGAAGAAGGTTTTCTGTGCCTGGTGGGACTGGTAGGGTGAAGAGTGCTACGAGCTCTTTCCACAAGGTAATATAATCAATGCTGACAAATATTGCAATTAACTGGATCGACTAAAAGCCACCATAGCAGAAATACAGCCAGAATTGGTGAACTGTCGAGGTGTCGTATTCCATTACAAAAACTGAATACCGCTTGTTGCGTTGGTCGTAAGCCAAAAAATATAACAGTTTAATTAGTATAACGTTTTACTTCACCCTCCGTACTCCTTGGACCTTGCTCCATCAAATTATAACTCGTTCCTCTCTTTAAAAGAATCTCTTCTTGGTTAATCTTTCAAATCTATAAGCCAAATAAAGACGCACCTAGATGAATATTTTGAGAGTAGGAGAGATTTTGGAAAGATGGCAAAATGAGGTTTTCCTAAGAAATGAAGGAAGGTTCATAAATAATATAATAAATCAACCTTTCACAATAAATATCGTGTATTCATTTCACATTATAAAAAGGGTTGGAACTTATGGGACACCCTAAGTACTTTACTACTCTTGAATGGTTTCAAAGAAATTTTATGTTTAAGGCCGATTATTTGATGATTATTGTATAATTTTCATGTGCATCAGGTTCGTCAGGCAGATATAGTGTAATATAATATAGTGTAGTGTATTTTCAGATATCTAATACTCATCTTTATTTATAAAAAAACCTCAAGGGATATATTAGATTATTCAAAATTAACAATCACAATTAAATTGGATTGCAATGAGATCACGCGAAACGTGCCATCGCACTTTACCTGACACAACGTCTTGAATAAGTGTATAATTATATTATTTTCATTTCTTTTAGAGGTCTTTTGTCAATGTATATTTTTATATTTGTGATTAGAAATGATTGGGTCTGTCACCTTCGCTCTTTTATATGTATCTAACAAATAAAAGACGCGTGTCTATGGCTTCCTTACTTTATGTCTTATATCTCCATGAAAAATGTCATATTAAGGCCAGATTTTTACTCGTTGATTTTTAATCGTTTTTACTTATTAATATATACATTAAGAAAGGTTATTAAAAATTAAATTAAATTAAATTAAATTAAATTAAATTAAATTAAATTAAATTAAATTAAATTAAATTAAATTAAATTAAATTAAATTAAATTAAATTAAATCAAATTAAATCAAATCAAATCAAATCAAATCAAATCAAATCAAATCAAATAAAATCAAATCAAATCAAATCAAATCAAATCAAATCAAATCAAATCAAATCAAATCAAATCAAATCAAATCAAATCAAATCAAATCAAATCAAATCAAATCAAATCAAATCAAATCAAATCAAATCAAATCAAATCAAATCAAATCAAATCAAATCAAATCAAATCAAATCAAATCAAATCAAATCAAATCAAATCAAATCAAATCAAATCAAATCAAATCAAATCAAATCAAATCAAATCAAATCAAATCAAATCAAATCAAATCAAATCAAATCAAATCAAATCAAATCAAATCAAATCAAATCAAATCAAATCAAATCAAATCAAATCAAATCAAATCAAATCAAATCAAATCAAATCAAATCAAATCAAATCAAATCAAATCAAATCAAATCAAATCAAATCAAATCAAATTAAATTAAATTAATGAAATAAAAAGTAACATCTATCCTATGCAAATCTATTGGTTTCATTGCATTATTAGCTTTGTAGACACTTTTGGTCTGTGTCCTGACTCCACGTATCTTCCCCCTTTCTTCAGACTTCTGATAACCCTAATATGCGCCAGTTAATTTCACTCAGGTCTAGTTCTAGTTCAGAGAGGTGATGGTCCAGTCGTAGCGTGCGTCCATTATAAGTTGCCAGGTGTTGCAGGTGGAACGAATGTTAATAAAGAAATAAATAAATAGATAAATAAATAAATAGATAAATAAATAAATAAATAAAGTAGTAGCATTCAATATTAACACCAAAAACACCAAAAAATTAACTCAATTAAAAAAAAAATGACTATCATCGGCCTTATGAAATATGTAAATATCTATTCAGCAAAAATATGTATGTTTTATATTTATCGATATTATGAATAAAACACAAGCAAATATACATACATATATTTAACCAGAAAAAAATGAGGAAGCTCTGCTCTTAATTTTTTTTTTACAATCCGTTTCTAAAATTGTGAATGCCAATAAAGGAATTGTAGATTTAATTCTTAGAATTAATGTGATATGAATTGATTCATATTAAATCTGTGATTGTAGATTAATTGTTACTTACTGCCGACTATCATCATAACTCATTCGGAAATAGCCTAGTTTAGCGAAGGTCCATCTTAAAATATAAAGGCAATGAATATTAAAATCTAAAGACAACAACATCAACAACTGAAACTTCACGACTCAAGTGCTGTTTGTTTAGTTGATAGGAAAATAACAAGATATTTTAACAATGTTGATTTTTATTATTTAAAATATTTTTATCAACTCTATAAATTATACTACAATTGATATTTATAGATAGTCATTAATTTGTATTATAACTTTTTTGATGTGAGAGTTGGGTAACAGATACTAAAATTAGTGAGAATTGAGATGAAGAATGATAAAGATAAGCGAACGACATACATATTTAGAACCGATTACACATCATTTAAAAAAAGGAATGATATAGAGATGAGCAAAAGATTTAACGGGTTTTAAAAAAAAAACTATAGAAAATCAATTGTAATGTATAAAATACACTTCATCTGAAATATAAATAGAATTTATAAAAGAGAAAATAAAATAATGTAATACTTATTACCTCATTTAAATTCGTGTATAAACTTTTTGCTTTCTAAGAAGACATGTTAAACATTATGACAACATTATACAAAGTATGTTTGTATTTAATAATGTGAATGAATATGGGTTTGTTTGTTATTTTTTAACACATTTACGTATCTTCTTATCATCATGAAGTTTTATTAACACGTTGTAAGGAATACAATAATCTTAAAAAATGGTATATCATGCCAATCATGCCATCAAAACACTAATTTTCAAAACGTAACAGGACTGCTATTTTTACCGATAGAAATTGATCATCAAAGCTAGTATTTAATATATATATATATATATATATATATATATATATATATATATATATATATATATATATATATATATATATATATATATATATATATATATATATATATTTAAATGCTTCAAACACAATGTATCTTTTACTGACATTATTCTAACTAATTATTCTAACACTGTATGTTTATTTGTTATCATCTGACTCCGGAATTTAAATCCTTATTATCCCTAGGTATACCATTTTTGACTTCAATTTAATAGTTTATGTACAATCAAGATCTAGAATACTTTATCTCCTTTCTTCAATGTTAAATTATTCTATTAAAAAAAATCACTTCCATATTTTAAGAAATGAATCTAGTATCTTCATGCAACAAACGACTTAATGCTTTTCTCATCTACTAATCTTAAAACGGCTATTCTACGGCAACATAAGCGAGTTCATTCACAAATCTTTCACAGTTCAAGCTTCACTACTCTAAAACGCTATACTTGAACAAATCTGAGAAGCTCCCACGAAGACCAAAAAGATATCGACATCGATGTTAATAATAGGGTGTAGACAAATTATGTGATATATTTGTCGAGGATTATAAAATACTGTTCGATGATTACTTTCTTTATTGTAATTTCAAGACCAAGAAAGATAATTTCAATACAAAATGATTGTCTCCATAAATTTGACAAAAGTTCCCCAATTTGTCGTACTATTGTTGTTGTTTTTTTTTTTAATATTGCACTTCCCTTAACGAGCAAGTACTATTGTATTGCGACATTTTGTGCATTTTAAAAACTTAATAATGGATATAAAGTTATTAGATATTCTTGTTTTAATAATTTATAATACTACAAAAATATTGAGTTTTTTTTAATTTATGCAATAATGAAGGATTTAATATCACTATTTCATAATTCTAGTATTATAACATCCAGAACTGCAGAATATTTCAAAGAGTAGAAAATATTGTAATATAAAAAACTTATTCCACACTATATATAGCCTGACTTCAGACGTCATGTTCGTTTCCATCTTTCAGTACTTGAGTTTTATTATTCACTTGAAAAGAAATCTCGAATCGTTACTAAATCTTGGATACCTACTGGTGGTAACATTTCATCTACTATTTTAGATATTTCGTGGTAAGTTTTTTTTTATCTATTTTATAATTCAAGTATAACAATTGTTCTGGCAACTGTCTGTTTAATATCAAATAAAACAATAAGAGTACATAGAATTAACACAAAAATAAACATAATATATATTACGAACAAGATTAGGACTGTATTCATAATAATATCTCTGGCAAAGCTTTCATCACAAAATATGATACTAATTTGACAACGTTGTTTTTAATATCTTTTTTTAGTAAGATATTTTTCATCTATTTTTATTCTTTTATGAAATAGCATTTCTATTTGAATAGTAATAAAGTTATATCGTAAAAGTTTATTATATAAAGACTGTCGTGATGTATGATGGAACATATCTTTAGCAAGAAATATTTATGTCAACTATTAACATCGCACCAGCAGATAGATCCAATATCTTAATATCTAAAAGTAATTTAACTTTTAAAGAATTGTTTGAAAAATTATGTTTTAATAGATTCTTTAATATAAAGCCGTGGTGGACGGACAAGAACGGAGGTTATTTGTAAAACTACAATCAAATCATGGCTAACATTTGCCATGATTTGATATTGTTACTTACGTCAACGCAAATAAAGCCCTATATAATATCCATTAAAATATTTACCTCCATTTCTAAAGACAATTTATGGTGACCCAACTAATTTACTCTATAAAAGCGAGTATTGAGGGTTATCATCATCTATGGCAAATCTGTTTGTTTCATTATTTATTTTATAAATTAATTTTTACAAACAAATTATCCTTTGTCGTTTATGAATTTATTTTAAATTTAAATTCAATTTTAATAATATTTTAAATATATAGAAAAAAAAAGTATCCGACTCAAACACCGTTGAAAACGTATTATCTGCTTTCAATTGACTGCACTGGACTAGACTCTTCCATCTACATTTAAAGTCAATAATAGTTTATTTTTATGTTTTCCAATAGCGTCTATAAATAAACGCCGGACCAGTAGGTATTTATCTTATATTTAACGTACGTCTCTTTAAAGTTATTTATTCTATACTGCAAAGTTCGAAACGATGCAATGGTTAGAATTTTTGAATAAATAGATAATGACATCTATTTTTATAGTTTCATAAATCTAATACATTTATGAGAGAGCTCATATGGCACCTAATTAAAAAATTTTTTTTTTTATAAATTTGTCATCTTAATTTTTAGGCACTAAAAACTAAGTATTTAATTTAATAATATATTTTTTCTTTCTATTTTATCCTTCACCTATATATAAATCATTATTAAAGAACTTTAAAAAAATACAAAATATACAAAATCTTGCATGAGATTGGTAAGTTTATCAACTTGATCATGTAACTCCTATATTATGGTAGTAAGTAATTCTTAGAAAACGCAATTTAATATATCTTGCTGCTTTCAAATGCAAGATCAAAACGTAGTTGGCCAATAGATAAGGACAGGATAGAGACAGAGACAATTTCACGAGGAATAGTCATTTACTTACTTCAACAATATGTGAATGTGGGTGTGTGGTGGGTGACATTGGGGTTCCAGATCTACTGATTTATTTTTTATAGTCACAATGTAATGAAAAATTGAAATAAATATTTTACAATATTTATTTATAATAATAATGAAGATGATCATTACTCATGTAATAGTTTTTGGGATGGGATTTTCAATATAATTCTCTAGTGTCAGAAAAATGATTGTAAGACTGAAGACTGTTGGACCCGTTTGGATTGTTACTACTCGTTATGCAACAAGTTTGCAAAATTATAATAAAACATTAACAATCAATAGTACAAAGATCTTTAATACTTTTATGCTTACATCTACCGCGAAGTTCTAAAATTAGATGAACTTGTTTAACATTTTAGTTTCTTGATTAAATTTTTACTGTTTTATTGTACAATACTTGTTAAGCGATGGTTTTCCATTGTTTCGGAATATAGCTGGTGTACCTTTTTGTTTCCTTTCATATGTGACCTTGCCTGTGCATGCTTCTCGTTTAAAATGTGTCAACAAAATATACAATGATAAATAAAACGTGGAACTTTATATGGTACTTATGTTTAAGGTCCTATGTAAGTGGACATTACAGGTGCAATGTAAATATTAGACAGTGTCGGACTTGTGGTTATTGGGACTGACAAGCTAAAGGTAGTGGGTTTGATTGAGTGATCCACAGATAGTTGTACGTACGTTTTAATAAAAAAATAACAATATATTTTTTAACTTTTATGTATATAAACGTTATATATATAAGGATAATATATACATTTATAAGAAGCAAATAAAGTATAAAAAAAAAGGAAAAAGAGTTTTATTTTGTTATTTATTTAACGTATTTTGATTGGATTCTATGCGGATTACACACAAGGTTATGGTTAATAAAGACTAGTAATACTAATTAATAGTAAAGCGAAAAACGTAAAACATTACAAACTTTTTTCGATTCTAAGACACTTCCTTGGTGAATAATGTATAGTTGGTGTACATTTAAAATTTTTATATCTTTGGAAACCAATAATTGCTTTCTTTGGCTTTAGCTCTTATCTAGGATCGATACATTTTCATTGCCATGACAACTGATCTGCTATAGAGATATAACGCTATTTTCCTACTATTCCCAAGTGAAAACTATTTAATTTGTATGCATTGCTTCTTTTGGTTCTTTATTACTTCTTTGTGAACGTGATCGTAGCTACCAATTCATTTTATACTTCACAGTATTAAATTACCTCATCGTGGTTTAATATTTGGTATATAAATGTTGAAAATGTAAATTAAAAAGTAATGTTAAGAATAAATCCATTAAGTAAAAACTTAACCCAGGTTACTATTCATATTAATTTAATCATTGATTTTTAATTGTCATGCATGCGTCAAAAAGAAATAATTAAAAAATGATAAAATCTACAACATACTTAAAGCAACAAATTCTATAAATATTCTCGTTGTTATAAGCAATAGAATAATTTACCGAAACATTGATGTTGCGTTTAATTAATCGTTCCTGTTTTATAATAAAATGTTATGGTTTTTAACACTGTTACTTTAATGTAGTCTGTGTAACATAACAGTTATCTACTATAAAGATAATTGAAGTACATTATTTATTTATATATAATGAAGTTCTATTACGTTTAATATTATTCGATAATCGAAAGTTAAATATATTAATTAGTAGGTACATAAGTTTCTAAGAAATATATTACAAGTGGAAAGAAGAGCAGACATTTAGACAAATATACTAAGTAACATATATTATTAAAAATCATTTTGTTTGTCTGTATGATGTTGTCACACAAAGAGGGTAGAAAAGACAAAATCCTTTATATTAGACTTTATTGGGTAAAATACAATTTTGTTTGGTGTTTCGTGTAGTCGTATTGTGCAATTTAGGTACTGTATCAAGACAAAAATCTTCCTTCGCTGTTAGCTTCAAAAACTTAATTAAGGGTTTTGTTTTCTACATCAAGAACTATTTATTACATTTTTTTATATATGTCGTAGATCACGATAATTTAACGATAATTAGTAACTCAATTGATATCATTGTAACAGTGGGGTGTGAACATCGTGACGAGTCACGTGACCGGAATCGTTTGGAGGGGCACCGGAGACATTTTAAATATTTAGGAGCTTTGAGTCGAGGAGGAATTGATTAGTGAGAGCCTTACAGTTCGGACCCCCAAACGGGATCGGTAGTTCACGCAACTTTGATAATTGTATACCTACTAAGTAATTTGTGAGAATTGATTACCTACATTTAATACAAGAATTGTCATATTGTGTGTGTGGTTTAATTGCCTGAGACCTACGCCTCGGATCCTGTACCAGAATACTCCATCAAGAACGAGCAAGTCACTAATATGCATCTATCTCCGACATCAGAAGTGGGATTCACTCGGGCATCAAAACCACCAACTACCCGCAAGATAAGTTTATTAAAGCTACAAATCACGTCAAGCAAGAAATGAAGTGATTTTATTATTTGAAACGCACACTACAAGATAATAACAAGGAAGTTCCAGAATCAATACAATCAATCAATAGTTGATAATCAATGGTTGTAAATCAATCAATCAATCAAGTTAAATTTATGTTATCTCAAAACTTAAAAATTGAGATCTACCCACATATCAAGAAAATCGAGTGAAAATACCTATTTAATTGGTATTGAGATTAGCAATCAACCCTCACGATCTTGTTTTTTAATTTTTACTGATAATTATTTTACTTTAACTTTACGTCGTTTTGTTACGTATGATAAGACGCGAAATTATTTTATACCGGATTTTCGTAAACGTGAATGTTTGTTTTAAACTCGGAAAACAATGTTTTAAACTTTTGTTTTAAATATCTTTGTTTTAAATTCGGAAAACAATGGTAACGCGATAGCTCTAAAGATTCAACCGATTAAGACCAGACAAGACTTTAAAAAAAAATGTAATTCGATTTTCGGCATATTTTATTTCTTGTCTACCTACATGTGTAGGAATCACGGGCGAACTTACAATTATTAATTAATCGTATATTGTGAATGCGTATTATTGCCGATCAAGGCCCAAATGCTGTAAAATAAAGCGGTTAGTTAATTTAGCAAAAGTAAGAACTTATTATTAACGTCTTGTAAATGTTTTCCGCAACAGAGACTAGAAATATTCGATCGGGGTAAGATGCCATAGATAAAGCTTAACACGCGACAAATTGTACAATGACCAGGGTTGCAAAAGTTTCATTTTTAGAGCTTATGATAGAAAAAGTTAAAAAAAACCTTTGTTTTTGATATATAGCGATGCCAGAGGGTTAAGTACCACTTGAAGTAGAGGTTGTAGTAAAAGCGATTGAATCTTCGAGTAAAAGTGATAGTAGTGAATCTTAGTTCAATTGGGAGTCCGTGGGACTCGGAATTAAAAGCAATGCCATGAAACAAACAGGAGGTTTGTTGGTAGGGCTTAGTGAAAAGCCATATGTGACGAATAAGATTCATGCTTTGTGTTTTATGTTGTTTTTAGAATACATTTTTGGTTTAAAATGTAATGAAAAGTGGTGCTTGATTGCTTTAGGCTTTAATTGAGTGGTCATTTATTTTGATTTATGATGTTCAACTTATTATAACTGTTTTTTCCTTTTTCAATAAGTTGTAAAAGCACAGGTGCAACAGGGGTTTGAGTAGTTCTGATACAGTGCCAGCGACAGGCAGTCACAGAGAATGAAGGGTTGAAGTGGTCACGTAAGCTACGTTAACGGTACTACAGGACTTTGGTGAGTCATTTTCATATTGTTTTGATTCCTGTGCTGAGAGTTTTCTGATCACAGAATGTGTAGCAAACAATTTTTGTGGCTAACGTTTAAATAACTCAGTAATTCTAACTGACAATGATCATAGTGTCCAGAGTACGTTACAGATCTTATCGTTTGTTATGATTAATAATTTTCTATTAGAAAGTCTATTTCAAATCATTCCGATCACAAGATCCCTCAGGAACTAAATGTTTTAGTTCAGCAAAGTGATATTGAATTCACTACAGATAATAGCTTGCTACTCATACTTGTTGACCGCACCTCACGTGTGGTGTAACACGTGTAGGCGATGGGTCTGTTTTGTGATTTACATGACCGAAGGACTGGTTCATGGTAGTTGTTTGTATATGATCGATGGACTGTATCATATTGCAAAAGTATTCATACATGACCGAAGGACTGGTTCATGGTAGTTGTTTGTATATGATCGATGGACTGTATCATATTGCAAAAGTGTTGAGTTGAGTTGAGTACGCAAGTCTGGTAAAATCATGATTGATTTTGTAAAGTAAAGTGATGGATCTAATGATCAGAGTAGTTTTTAATTGTTGTAAATAAGGTGTAGTGCACACCTTGTGTTAATATTGTATATAGAGTAAAAACCTGAGACGTGACATTCACTTGTTTTGTCAGAATAGCCGAGCAAGTTATCCTTGGAGTTATTTGTTTTATTTCAGACCCTACATCCCAGGACAACCGCGAATCCGCAAAGCTACTCGATGGAGGTGGCATGGTTATCGTCACTCGATGGAGGTGGCGTGGTTATCGTCACTCGATGGAGGTGGCGTGGTTATCGTCACTCAGAGGGGGCATAGTTATTGTCACTCTATAGAGATACATGCACACGAGGACGTGTGACTTGTCAGTATGGCCGTGTCGTAGATCACGATAATTTAACGATAATTAGTAACTCAATTGATATCATTGTAACAGTGGGGTGTGAACATCGTGACGTAACGAGTCACGTGACCGGAATCGTTTGGAGGGGCACCGGAGACATTTTAAATATTGGGGAGCTTTGAGTCGAGGAGGAATTGATTAGTGAGAGCCTTACAGTTCGGACCCCCAAACGGGATCGGTAGTTCACGCAACTTTGATAATTGTATACCTACTAAGTAATTTGTGAGAATTGATTACCTACATTTAATACAAGAATTGTCATATTGTGTGTGTGGTTTAATTGCCTGAGACCTACGCCTCGGATCCTGTACCAGAATACTCCATCAAGAACGAGCAAGTCACTAATATGCATCTATCTCCGACATATATATTTTTATAAAACGAAGATTTTATGAAACGTAATTTTTAGTTATAACTTTTTCTTTTGAGAATAATATTTTGTACAATATTACACCGCTGATTAATTGGTCTGCACTTTTAAATTAAGATAATAAACATCTCTTGTATATAATTAAAACTAAAATTGTAAACTTCAATATTAAAAGCATGCTTACTGTCTTCAATAATATGTGTAATTAACAATAACGTGTAATTTGTATTTAACTCAAAATTCCAATCAATTAATATAATCTAATAGGTTCTGACTGACTTAGTTATAGCATACAGTCTAAACCGCAGGTCATAGAGATAGTAAAATTGGTGGATACATTTGTTTTTCTACATAGTGGTGTACTAAGAAAAGATTTTTAAATTCCATCCTTAAGGGTTTTAAATATCAATTTTGTATGGAACTCGGCGGCAACACTAAAAACCACGCGAACGAAGTCGCGAGGTACCCCTAGTATTTAATATTACGCTCTGTAAATTAAACTTTATTTTAATGTACTCTATTACATTATTTTTTCAGATTTCTCTATAAACTTTTACGATTTACGAAAAAGGCTTCTTTGCAAATAAGTCCCCGGGAGGGTGTCAGCGCTGACGCTGTCCAATCCCTCATGGTAGCCCCGGCTACCGTCTGCCTCTCGTACTACAGGGGAGACCAAAAAAGCCTTCGAGCGGGAGTCCCTGCACAGGTCGACACCACACCGACCTGTTCAACTAAACTTCGTGTGAGGCATGGATGGGCGAGTCCGGTTGTTCATTAGAATCTGTCAGAACCACAGCCGTCCGCTGGGAGAAAGCAGAGCTACGGGGTGATCCGATCTTCCCCCGAGGCTGCATCGGAGTCCGATCTCGAGGTGGGCGCTGCACTACCTAAGTGCAGCACTGCTCGGTGTGGACGTGGTGCGCCCAAGCTAGAGCCGAGTTGCGCGCCATGCACGGAGGCGGAGTTGGCCGAGTTCTAGCGCGCACTGAGCGCTCGGGCCCTCTGCGGGAAGAATAAGGCTCTGGTGGAGAGTGCGCCGGTTTCCATTCCAGGCGCTTCCCATCATTGAACCGAGGGGTGCAGCCTCGATCCTCGAGTTTGCGATGCCACATTTAGTTTTTCATTTCGTCTTTACTTAATTTATACTGTCAACTTAATTATGGACCAGTTCTATGGTCTATTGTCTTTTTGTCGAACATCAAATTGTTGATCTGAAATTTACTATTTGTTCTTTTATTACTGCCATTAGTCTGCTTAAAACCAGTGTCTTCATTACTTTAAATGTAATCGGCAATAGGCTTGCAAATGTATACGGTTTATATTCTCAGGGTTTTTACCCGACCTTGGTATCATTATGATTTGAGCCACTTTCTACTACTGAGGCAAACTAATTGAAACGTCAGTGCGATATATGGTTTTAGTATGGCTTGTATTTTGAGAGCTCCATAAAAAGCTTCCAGATCGGATCGTCAGTAACTACTCAATTTTTTTGTTTAATTGAACCTGTTCTATCTTCAGGACTCTGCTGTCCCTTTTTGTCAGTTACTTCCAGTTATTCGTATTTACGTTGAGGTATTTTGATCTTTTAAATGCACGGTTTGAGGTAGTTGAAATGTCACTAACGGACATTGGAGCGTAGTCTGTTGGCAAAAAAACCGTTTATAAAGATTTGTTGCGTTAGTCTTTAATGTAGGGGTATCGATTTTATTATTATTGGTTGGTTATTAATTTTTTAATATTTTTTTTGGTAATACTAGTTATAGTACTATTCCCTTATAGTTGACTTCATCTTCTGATATGAAATAAGAAAAATATTACAAGCTTTATTAAGACCAAAATTTTCACATAACATAAAGTTGATTTGTTTAACTTTCTTTATATATAACCAATGGGTCAAACTTTTTGATAAATTACTCAAGGAAGGAAACGCGTTCAATGGCTTTCATGTGTGTCCGTTATGGCTGTATCGACAAAGCTTACAACTTCTTTCCTTTTATATGATTTTCTATTCCGGTATGATACGAATTATTTATTATTGTTCATTAGTAGTTCTCCTATGGACTTATGCGTTTTGTATTTTAAAAAATGTACCATAAATAATAGATAATTCATAGTTGTTCTATTCAACAACCCTCATGTTGTAACTTACATTTGACTTCACAGTTCGCTGGTTCGAATCCCTTTTTGAGTAGGCTTATTTTTCATTTTATTACTATTTAAATTAAATTATAAAAAATAGGTTATGTAACTTTTTTATATAATTTGTGACGATTTTCTCAAAACATAATATATGAGTAACATATACTTTAAAGATAGAATTTTCATTTTTTTAATTATTCATCAAAGAGACATAACTTTGACGAAAGTAACTATGACTGACTAAACTTCTGAATTCGAATTCCGAATTCTAAAACTTCGGATTTAAGCAAAGCTATTGAACCGTCTCTAACAACTTAACCTATGAGTACCTTTCAAAGTTTCAATTATATAATATTATTATTAAAATGAGTTATCGCATCACAAATTTACACAAAACTAATTTTCAACATAAAAAAAATTGTAAGACCAACCATTTATATTCTGTTCATCTTAAAAAACAATATTTATGTACATAGAAGATATCCTGCCTAAATTAATTAATAAAAACGCTTAATTCATATTAGAGGACAAGAAAATGTTCTAACATTTTTATATATATTCATAAAATTTATAATTTATGAGAAGGACAAACTCTTAAAAATATAACCGATGTCTATTCAATAAGTTCGTAATCAATAAATAGGTAGGCAATAATAAAACATAGTGTATTGTTATACTTAAGTGTACCTCAAATATACAAATGCCTACTAAGAGGAAAAAGAACAATATTCTTACATGAATATTCTGAAGTGAGAATTAATGTGACTCGTTTATCATAAATGATTGAATACAGCTCTGAGGTTGTACTAGTAGCAGAAAAATATGTGACTCGTAAAAGACAGTCGACTTTGAAAGTGAATAATTTAATCGTAAACGAGGATTGATTTAATATAATTCAAACAGTATATTGACAAAAAATCTTAAAACTTTTTCGCCCATAAACAAAAACAAGTGGTGAAGCATGTATTACAAAAAAGAACAACAATTTAAAATATAAAGAATAATAATTGTTATAAAAGAGATTGAATTATATCGATAATTAATTTTATTAATTGGTCTTCGTTTTGACTACTAAAGTAAAGTAAAGTTTTTACGTAACGTAAAAACGTTGTCTAAAGCCTATTTTCAAATGAAGTTATGGCAAGTTCCTATTATGAATACATAGTTGAATGTTAAATAAGAGTATTAGAACTGGATCTATTAAATAAATAAGAGTATTAGAACTGGATCTATTAAATAAAGAGTGGTTATGCGAGAATAATAAACATACAAACAAAGGTCGTATGTTTATTCGAATTATTTAATTTGTCCACTACGTAGTTAAACAAAATTTATGTGGGGAGTTAATGAAAGAAAATAAAACGGTAGTTAAATCAAAGACACCGGAGTCAGCTGCAGGATTACCCAGAATGAGAATTCTTATGTAGTTACTTGTATACTATATATATTTCTCTTCATGACATCCTTATTATTATGATTTTGGAAAATATGATTCAGATCAAATTATATACATTGAAATAACATAATTTGTGATATCTTTATTTGTAATATAGACAAACTCTTCATTAATATTAGATCTTCCTTTATGACATACACTCTGTTAGACACGACTTCAATCCTATGGATCAGACAAAGTTTTAGATTACCTAACATTCCATTATTCATGAAAAATTGTTTCGGTAAAACATAGATTTTAGACATAATAGATTTTCTGAAAAAACAAATATGAAAAATTGATTAATTAATTTTTATTTCTTTACAATTCTTTAAAAACAGTACATTAAACTTAGGAACAAGTTTATTCATTTTTAATAAAGTTTAAATCGAAATATGCCTTAGTCCACTTTTTCCCGATATAGACGATTATATATGAATGGTAGAATAAAAGGTAGTTGAATTGGCAGAGCGATCAATGGTACGTTTTGCTAGAGTTCATTTTTAATTCCATATTCATTAAAAAAATATATAAGTTTAACATGATCTGACATATGTATAGACCATTCATTTCAAACATTAATTAAAGTCATCTTTTAATAATTTTACTTCATCAAATATTATTCTGTTATAGGACCTTAATTTATCTAGCCACGCCGTGTATAAACGATTTTTTATTGTAGTTTAATCATAAGCTCGAAGTTAATGTAAAATTACTGGAAATCGATAGGAGTTCCACTGTTAAATCTCGGTAGATTCCTATCTATTAGAGAATTTTACCACAGCAGTTACTTAGTACACTTGCTTAGTTCTGAGTACTGTTGTTTGTTCGTAAGATAGTGATGTAACGTTTTAAGGTAATTAAGATAAGATTCCTTATTTATTAATTCATTAAGTTGTCTGAAAAATTGCTAAACATCTACAAGAGTTTTGAAAAATATTCATTAATCGAGTCATAAATATTCGTTAATATTATTGTATACATTTTATTTTGCTATCAATTTCTTATTCTAAATTACGCTATTTATTCAGAGCCATTTCCTTATATGTATAAGGAATTACATGTTTTCATGTTTTTTTTTGACATTTATTTACAAAGTAAAGTAGACAGGAACGAAGGTTTTTTTTTAAAGGCAGAGCAGAATTCGATGCTTTGATATACTAGGTTTTTGTATAGTTCTAAGACAGTACATACCAACCATATTCGTTTCATTTACAGTTAATACCCATATTATATTACTGATGAAACGTCGGGTCGGATACTCTATTACGTCCGTCCAGAAAAAAATACATATATTAAATAAAGGTAACTCATAAATGAAAATATTTTAATAAGGGGTTAATCATATTATATATATATATATATATATATATATATATATATATATATATATATATATATATATATATATATATATATCTCGTCATCATTACATGAGCATAGTTTGGTTTGGTGTTAAATATTATGGCCTACATAACATTTTTATTAATTACTTTACAATTAAAGATTATATATCCTAAAAGACAGTTTCAAAACTTATTTCTCCGAGGAACTTAGACTGGAGTGGTGTGGGTCAGCGTTGGAGGGTACCTCCCTGACCCGCTCTGCGACCTCCTTCGCGGCAATCACTTGCTCGCTAAAGGAGGTCATGGTATGGAGGCAATGTCCTCAATGAGGAGCATGTATAAGACAATACTTTTGCGTCATACCTAAATTACGATTCGGATCAAAATTTATTACATTACAAAAAAAAAACAATGTCATACAATATTTTAAATGTTAGACATTTTAATCAACATTCATGTGATAGATAAAATCTTAAGGACTCTCTATCGTATCTATCTATATATATCTATATCTATCCATATCTATCTATATATATTCAACCTTACTACAATGACATGGTCTCAAGAAAATTAATAGCATATTGTATTGTAGCATTAAGAACTCAATCAATCAAATACCTTCGAACTTTTATCATTACAAGCAGACCGCAGACTGCATCAACGGAAAAAGTATATTAAATTGTTTTTAGGTAAATAAAACTGTGATCTGCAAAATAGCTCTACATTTAAGACAAATATTAATATTATCCAGGGCCTTAAAAGAGCTGTAGATTAAAAATATAAGCAGGTTTTCTTAAGTTCCCTGGAATCTTTAATCCTATTTAAAACTTTCGCCTTCATATAATTCCTAGCCTAGCCTAGCTATCCTTCTCTAAACCATTGTATAAGTATGTCACCAAAAGTGTTATGTTAAACGATTTTCTTGAGTGATTAGAATGAATATTTTAGATCAAGCCACAAAACCCTCGACTGGTTTTTTCTTACATTCTGGACATCAAATACCATAATATATTTTTTGTTTGCCTACTGAACATTAATATTTGTATGTTCGACTTTTTGCTATTGTTAATTGTTGTTAATTTAAAAAATATGATAGAGTACGTTTCATTAATTAATTTAAACAGTCATATGTACAAAGAAGTTTGGTTTTAGATAGTAATCATTACCGTATAATATACATGGCATGCATTTTATTAATAAAAGCGGGTGGAGCCATTTTAAAAACAGGCTGGTTGCTAGTTGCATTATACAGATTTCATATCCTTTTTTCAATTTTTTCTTGATGTTGATAAATGTTTAATTATCAACACAAAGTATAACGTTTATTTAATGCCCTATTGCGGTTTCAGAAGAATCAACTAGGAAAGAACGAGGTGTAGAAGTAACAAGAACAAGAGTGTGTGAGTGTCTCGTCATCCAGACCGGACCTATTCTTGTATTTAAAACATATGAGGCGCGTGATACTTGTGGAGATTGCTGTTTTCCTAGAAAAAAAGATTCCTAGAGTTTACAGATTTAAGCTTAAGTATTACGAACTGGCCCAGAAATTATGCAGGAATACATTTATAGTAAATTTGTACGCGGTAGAAGTGGAAGCGAGAGGTATAACAGCAAAATCTCTCTATGACTTACTTAAAGACCTTGGACTTTCTAGAACTAACATCGGTTGATTTTTAGAACGTATTTCATCTCTTATAACATATTTAAAATAATTATATAAAAATAATTGAATTTTTATTTTGAAAGCATTGCTGTCGTAAATCAAACTTAGTAGTTGATCTACACGTTTTAATTATAATTCTACATTAAAAAAATATTTTTATTCTATTTTTCAGCAGTGAGTAACATACGTTATACAGCACATACATTGCAAATTCAGGAAATCGTTTAAATGGTAAAACGTAATTTTTATATGTGGACATTTTACCGTGAAATATTAGGTGTGTATGGAATATTTTTAATAACATTATTTCCAGTACCCTCGTCATTGAAGACAATAACTCAAAGATGTTTAGGAAGTGCTACAAACGTTTACTGCATATTCAATGAAGTGGTTACTAATAATGGATGTCCTCTGTGATATAACCTGAATAAATGTTTATTATATATAGGTAAAAAAAAATATAGTAAAAAATTAATATTATTAGTCGTTTAAAATGATTACCAGCTAATTTATGAATGTTGGGAATGGCTTTACGGTAATTTTTTATCACCGGATCAGTTTTAGATGCAGATTAATATAAACTACTTATCACCTAATATTGGCTAGCAACACTTATTTTGATATTCTATCGACAAAAAGTATGAATATAAAGTTTTCCCAAATAAAGTAGAACAAAATAAAGGGACGGGGCATACAATTTTTAAAAGGAACTCGAAGCACTTTTCAGGCTCCTTCATCTTCATAGCGGTTGAAAAACAGTTTTAATAATTCATCTTTTCATGTGTTCCCACGGTTCCTTCAATGTCACTTGAAATATTTCATAAATTACTTTACGTAGATACTTCCAATTTTGAAATAGACTTTATTCTTAAATTAGAAGTATCTTAAGTACATTATGAAATATTTGAAATGAAATATCTTTTTTTGTTTTTAGACTTATCCATTTACAAATCTAATACTCAAAACAAAAACAAACAAAAAAACCTAATAGGTATTGCATATCTCTGTTCTCTGAGAAAAATTTACAACTACTAACCTTTTTTAATTAATTCACCAGCCATTACTACTAATTATTACTAATAACTATAAACAAAAAACCATTACTACTAATAACTATAAACAAAAAACCATTACTACTAATAACTATAAACAAAATGCCTCATACATTTTAACTTATTATAATACATTATCAATATTTTTAACATGTGTTGTACAACATTTGAAATAAATTTGATATAGAGAAGGGACATCATTTTATTCACAAAAATCTTGAAAATTACATGAAACGAATCCCTGAAAAAGTATCCTGTAAATATAACAGTACAACGTTATGATATTCTTACAAAGTTAAGTCTATAATTTTCCTAATAGCGTATTTAGTTTTAAATAAAGGCATTTTTTATTTTCGTTTTCAACGCTACAGGGAGAACTAAAACGATTATTTTCCTCTTTATCTCGAGGTTCCATTATTATTTACCTTTACACAATATTTTTAGATTTTTGTTCATCAAAAAATATTATAGATATAAACATATATGCTTATAAAAATATTTTGAAATGTTAAAAAAAAAAGGTTTTTATTGGCTAAAATCATTTAGAAACCACTTGAACTAAAATATCAATAAGTACATGTTTTATTAAAAAATATTTTTACATAATTTGTATCTAAATTGGATGTTTTCCTCATCTGGTTTCTCGGAGACCGATTATTAAAAGAACAGAAATTGGCTGTCAAATCACATGCTACCTCTCTGATTGATAAATGAAGTATTTATTATAAATAGCAACTTATAAGTGTGTTAATTAATATTTACTATAAATCATACATCAAAAAACCGGCAGTTGTTGTATTCAAATTGTTTGAGTTTTATTTTGATTACAATAAAACACATGTAAAAGTTTTATTGTAAAACTTATTTCAAACACAAAAGTCTTAATTATGATTACATATCATTTGAATTTCAACAAAATAAAACCAGCACAAAAGCAAAACTTACCTGTTTATACAGCTGTTTACTTTTAAAAGGTTTTCTTTGTTTGTAATTCAGATTTACATATAAAACATAAACTTATATATTTTTTATTTTTGTTTGCTAGATATTATTCAGAATAATTTTAGTATAAAGATATACTTTAAAAAAAATCTCGTGTTTGTTAAAATATATTCAAACAACTAAAACACATGCGACTAAAAACTCCAACTTTTTAATGAATCGACTTCGGTAGGAAATAAAGTCTGTGAAAATTCATGTGTAACAGTTATGGGTACATTGAGGTTTACAACTTCCGTTCGTTTGCAGAAATATTTCAGAGTAAATATTGTCACATAAATTTAAAATCACGGGACAAATTACACATATTGATCTTACCCCTAACCCTAAATAAACAAATAATTTGTGTAAATGGTAGACAACGATAAAAATATATAGAAATACAGCTTATTAATATTAAGAATATATTCAATAAACGACCAAACCAATACCGACATCTATGCTCATGACATAGATGCCTGTCCCTGTCGGTAATCGAACCCAAGCCCCATTGCGCTGCGTTAGGCGTATGCGCTAACCACTCGACCAACGTCTAGGCGGTTGAAAATATATAATAGGTTGTACAATTGTATTTATGTATCTTTTCAACAATAAACTGATACTACTTTACTATAATCTGCATTTTCATCTTTGCAATTTAGTTCATCTTTAGATCGGTGTTCACAATTTATAATTAATATGGCGAACCATTATCTACATTTTTCAGCACCATATTTCTTTGCTTAACTTCTTGAATAATATAAAATATTGTTAAGATTATCACGCTGCGTTGGTGAAAAATACTATATTACTTAATAGAACTAAGTATCCACCGTAGCAAGTAACTTATAAACCACACAAATGTAATTACGGTGTCAGATTAACAAAAAGGTTTAAATTTGCCGTTTTGGTGAGACTGAAGAAGAAAAATGATGAAAAAAAATGGTGCTCATATTTATTATTTTCTTACAAAATCGGAATGCAATAACTTTCTAGAAGAAGTTCAGTTGGCTACAATTGGAACGAGAGATGTGAACTATGGAAACTATTTTTAACTTTTCGTGCTTATATTTTTTATAAACTTCCAGTTTGTGCAATGTCCAATTTCTCAGGCCAGTAATACATTTTTACATTTGTATTCATATGGTTTACATGGGCTTACTCAAGTAGATAACAGTATAATACTGAAAATGTGTCTGTTAATAAATTCTGGGTGTAATCAGTAAAAGTTCTGAAAATATAATTGGAATATGCAAAGTGCTTACGCAGTCCGCATGCACGGAGATACGAATAAAAAATTGTTTTTTAAACAACAGATGACTCTTGTTTGATGTAAGATCGAAAAACCGCAATCAACAAAACTCTAAACCCAAAATGAATAATATAAACGTTAGGTTATATTATTAATTTTGTATAGGTTACTATATCATGGTTAATATTACAATTTACTTTAATTTCTTTATCTGTCTTAAATATTTTTAATGAAATGTAAACAGTAAAGATTCCTAGTAAATCTTGTATACATAAATAGTAAGTAACCAAAAGATTTTTAGTCAAAAAATGTTGTGTGTACAAACAACTTTCTTATTGAAAAAATGAAAAACCCAAAGCTAAAAGAAATTGAATTTCGGAACCTTCATTTCAAATAATAAATAAAATATTTTACCTGACAACCTACTTTGATATAGTTTGTTTCTAAATTTGTATTCTGAATACAACAAGAATAAGATATGTATTATTCTGCCTCCGCTAAACGAAAATATAAAATGTGTACCTTTTCTACTTACCAATGTATGTAAAAACTATAAGCCTTTAAACTGGTAAGCAGCAATAATGATGGAACGCAATAAGACATTATTAACTTCTTTATTTGTTAACCGGTTGTTATAAAAAAAAACAATATATAAAGTGAATCCCATGACAATATATTTCCGAAAACTGCATCCAAATCGATTAATCCATTTCTGAGTGAGTTCCCTTGCTTATTTATATATATATATATATATTATTATTTATTATATATTGTTTTTTCGTTACGTGGCCACAACTAAAAGACAAACAGATAAACAGACAAAGATTTTTAAAATGCTGAAAACGTTTTAGTTACCACTTCACAACCTGGTATATTTTTTAAATATTTTGAATGTACAAAGACAGACATGATGATGACTAGTACTATTGTATAAGTATATAATATCTTGTTATTCTTCGATATAATATCTTGTTATTCTTCTGCTCGATTACCCCACCTAAGAATAACAAGATATTGTTGTGTATATCTAGATTACCCGATCTAGACAGTGCCAGCCATACTGTCAATCCGACACATCTGTCTATGTATGTATTATACGTTAGTTCTTAAAGGTGACCGATATTTATGTAATTAATGTAAGGGGATCAAAACAGCTGCCTAGTTAGAGGGGAGGTGCACGTGTATTGCAGGTGTCCAGGTGTTGTTTTGATCCTCTTATAGTACTTACGTACAAATGAGTGTAGAAGGTTTTGTTCTAACAATGACTGGTCTGAATATTTTGAAATCAGGAGGAAGTAAGTATCTTTGAATTTCTTATATTATATTTTAAATGCACATTCAAACAAAAAAAAATGTTTAATGTATGAAATGTAGAAAATGGTGATGACTGACATTCAAAACCTTAGAGGAGTATGTTTACCTACTTGATACAAACTACTATTTTACACTCAATTACCATAAGCAGTTTGGGATATTTGTTTCATAGATATTTTCATAGATACAGGATTGACATTTTCATATAAACTTTTCCAGAGCGTCTTGTTTGTTTTCAGAAATTGGATCTAGACAGCCTCTTACAAAAAAGACATCAATATTATTGGGGTATGTATACTATAAATTATTGTCTCCTTAACTTTGACCGAAGTTGACCGAGAAACGAAATATGTCTTAGTTTTTTAATTTGGCCTATTTTACTATGATATTCTTCTTAACAGATTTAAAGGTACAGTTATAATCACATTTAATGGTTTTGATGATATCACCAAAATCAATAAGAATCATCGAAATCACCTAACGATGAACGATTATATATTTAAAACTTTTTTCTGGTATTGCGATATTTTAATATTACTAAAGATTATATTGTCAATAAAGTTATTAGATAGATAGATGTTTGATTGCTTAATAATACTGAAATAATAGTAAGAAGTGACAGATGCAAATGTTGTGGCAACTTGAAATTATATGTATATATATAATTATATTTATAATATAATTAATATTGAAATTAATTAATTTTTTTTTATTAAATTTATATATTTTTTTATTAAATAAAATTATGATTTTATGTAATAAATTCATTCAGAAAGTTTTTGTGGTCTTAAATATATTTGTTTTTTTCTTAGCATCAATACGGAATTGACTTCCGTAGGTGATGTTCACAAATACGCCAGAAAGATTTCAAAGTGTATATTCCATCCTCAAAGGAACTCTTTGATGTACCAAGAGATATTCTTAATATAAGTGAACTTAAGACGCATCAATATACATTAACGATAAATAATACGTACCATCAAATAAGATCAGAAATATCATAAAAAGCTATATATTTTTTCAAGAAAGCTGATATAAAATATATATGGGAAACCAATAAGCTCAAGACTCAAATAGATGACATGTTCGAAGTTCTTTTACAATATTAAATTTTTTTATTAAAAAATATAAATAAAAGTAAAAAAAATCTGCTTGTATATGCGAATTACTCTAATTTGACTTGACGGTTGATTAAGCTGGTATCATTGTAGATGAACAGTCACCATATCACATACTGTTTGTTTCTGGGATTTTTTTTATTTTTTATTATTACAATAACAAAAAAGTATATACATTAAAAAAAGCCTGTCAATGCGAGTCGGAATCTCATACGAAGTGTTCAGTATATAAAAACAGCAAAAAAAATCTTTTGTTGTAAGGACAACAAAAGATTTTTGTAAACGTACAAGCCCTCTTAAATATGTATTTTGTTTTAATTCAATTACATAATTTTAAAGTTAATATTTAGCTAAATATTCTGATTATTTCAAGTCTACCTATAGCCGGTGTTAAGATCAAACAAAAAAATCACGTTTGATTGTTTGAGAACTCCCTTAAATATTATATTTTTTTAATTTATTTATTTGTTTTCATAGTGAATATTTAATCATTTTTTGTGAATATTTCTAGTGTTTACCCTTTGCCTTTAATAATATCGAGCAAGAACATTGCGTTTGTTGTAAGGAAGCATCCCTTAAATGTTTGTTTTATTCCAATTTAAGTATTTATTTTTAAAACGTATAAATAATGAATATAAATTCGATATGTATTAGCGGGAACAAATATACATCATCTGTGAAGATTTAAACTGTCTAGCTATCACCCTCAAGAGATACAGGCATAGAATTAATAATATCTCTATGGATACAGCCTGCTGAAAGATCGGCTGACAGATTGATAGACGGCCAACTAAAATATTTGACAATAACATAAATTCTATTATAATTAAAATATTTCTATTTTAAGAATAGGTTTTTTTTAATAATATGACATCATGTTGACTATAATTAAAATAAGAATTTAAAATACGACGATTCACTCATAACTACTAATTACTATACAATTTTTTAATTGATCAATCCCCTAGATGAAGATGATGAAGTCATCAATGTTGGATGTAAATGTTGAATTTTATCCTATTATGTGATTACTTTACAGATGTGAGCAACATTCATCATGTTTGGATGTCGGGAAAAGAGAGTAGTGGTAGAATTTGATATTGTGTAGTGTATAAACATGTACAAGTTAGTTAGGACAATTTTATAAATCAAACAATAGTTTATCTAGCTTTATTATATTTTACGGTATTTAAATAGAAAGCCTTATAGCTTACTTATAAAAACTAACTAGAACTAACTAACTAACTAGCTTACCATTTATTAAGTGAACAAGCGAAGCGAGCGAAGGCAATTGCTCCAAAACTAAACGAAAAAGATTTTGTTATTGTCAAATTTATTGTTATACTAACTATATATAACGCAACTACACCCTACTCGCATAGTCACCGGTGCAAAGCACGACTATTGACTTGATAGTGATTTGTAGCGGAAGTTATTTATTTATAGTAAATAGGAAGAGCCGGTTTCTTTGTGAATGAATTAGGACATCGAGTTTTGTGGCTATTAAGAAAGCGTGGAATTCGATGTCTTCATACACTAGGTTAGTTGTAAAAAATATATTCACATAATTTTTATAATATAGATAAATACCAATAAAAATATCCGTTATTTTGAAAAAAAAGCTTTATGTATTATAAAATTAATGTTGAATAACGCTCTTATAAGAATGCTGACGCTTTTATTTAAAAGCGTTTGGTGTGTATTTGTACTTTCTGTTGATGTATTCGATTGTTTGTTCGTCATGGGTATGGTCGGGAACAATAGATTGTCGGTGCGGAGAAACCTTTCTCTCATTAAATATGTGGTTGGCGTATTATACACCCAGATATATTGGGCCTAATGCATTTTCATATAACTAAGGTGGCGCTAGGCCTCAACCTGACGTAATCTGCTTACTATCAGTATAATCGAATTTATTAAAGAATTCTCCATGTCGCAAGTTTTGCGTGCTCTGAATGTAATCTTTATACCCGTGGATTAAAGTTGCTCAGAAGATAATTGGAAATTCCTCTTCAGAAATTTAAAAAGTACTGTTACTTGTAGCATTGCATTATTGTAAACTCTTATGATGTTATGGTTGTATGTTAATGAAAAAAATATATATCCAAAAAGTTAGTAGGTACATACACACGTAGTTCACTCGTTTCATTTACAGTTAATACCTACCCTTATTATGTTACTAATGAAACGTCATGTCGGAAATTCTATTAAGTCCGTCGAGCAAAATGATATACCTAACATGAAACTAATTAGGGATACTTTGATGAGAGGTGAATTGTTAGGCAACCTTTAACTTGTACAAAACTTTTTAGAAATCTTTAGGTAAAATACATTTTGCTCGCACTTCAGTATGAATATTCCAAGAAATCTTTTGGTTTTAAGTTGAAACTGGCTATTCACAAAAAATATATTAGTCTTTCAGATAAATCATACTTTTATAAGGTATAGAAACTATTTTCTTTATGCCGTTAATAAAACTGTTACCCTCAACATTTGGAAAAAAATTTAAATACTAAGTTACCTAGGGCCTTAAAAATATGCAAATTTATTATTGAATAAACAGGTTTTCATAAGTTTCCTAGAATCTGGTTTGCCTTCACAAATATTTAAATGTATGTTGATTTATTTGCGTAATTGTTGCCCTGTTTATGATGCTACATTTATGTCTTGAAGGGAATTTGACAAAAGCAATGTTTCAAATTGCTTTTTTTCATACATAATAAAATTAATATTTTTTAATTTTCCATACAAAAATAATGTTCAAATGGATGGATAGAATTGTGGTAAGAAGAGCCCGATAGTGACAATTTGGAAAGCTATGAGGATTTATAGTTAAATTTCTGAGATGAAAATATCATCTTTGAAACTCAATGATCAAATAAAACTATACTTGGTATGCCAACAGTGGCATACGTACGTACAGACGAAGACATAGCAATCCTTGTATAAGTCACTGCACATAATAGTATATCATCAAAAGTGTCATAGTAAAATGTCAAGAGTTCATCTTCAAAGATCGGAATACTATTAATATTTTACATCAAGCTATAAAAATCCTCGCTTAGTTTTTCTTACATTTTTGACACAACATATTTTTTGTTCTGCAATTAAATTAATATAAATTTGTATCCTTAAAAAAAATCTAAATATTAATATTCCACTTTTGTCATTGTTAACTGCTATTAATAAAACAATTATGATATAATACGCTTTTCTTTCATAAATGAACGTTTTAATAATTTTCAGAAGAACATTGTCAAAGACTTTGGTTTTAAGATAGTAGTCAGTACCTACTATATGGTGTGCAGGCAAGCTTTATTTTTTTAAAACGCAGACGTAGCCGGCCACGAAAAGCCACATACAATAGTTTAATACGGCTATTAAAGTGGTGAGTTATTATATATAATTACAATTATAAAAGTATGCATACTGTCTTCAATAACATGTGCTATTAACAAAAACGTGTGTAATATTAATCATAAACTTATAATTCATACTACTGTATCATGTAACGCTATCAGATAATACGAGTACGAAACATGATAATAATTCAATAATAAACCCTATAAGACTTTGAATTT
Source organism: Napeogenes inachia (assembly GCA_959347355.1). Classification (NCBI taxonomy): domain Eukaryota; kingdom Metazoa; phylum Arthropoda; class Insecta; order Lepidoptera; family Nymphalidae; genus Napeogenes; species Napeogenes inachia. The sequence continues at coordinate 15,886,982 of OY365800.1, read as the reverse complement.
ATTTAAATTTCTGCTATTTGATCAACACTATATTATATTTATAATGGATTTTTTTATTTACGCGTTATTGGATTTTGTATTTATTTATGTTTAACACATTATAGTAATGTATTAGGGTTAATGCTCGACCCGAATATACCAACAGAGACCCTAAGCTTATGGGTTATAAACTGTTTGAAATCCCAGAAGACGTGGCATTATTATGTGCAGATGGCTTAGGCTTAAGATTGAACTATATTTTTACGTACTCTATTATATTCGTTTATTCGGTTTCTCTTTAAACTATTATGATCTTGATACTTAAAGGTAAGTCGTTAATGTTTTCCTATTTACAAAAAAGTAGTGTGTATTATGCAAAGAAATATAAATGCAATAATCGAAAAATTATAAACTAATATATATTTGCTATTATCATTCATGATTATCTTTTTATTTATAATACTATTGTTTATTTATTTTAATTATTTCTTATTATAATTATATAAAGTTGTATTATTACATCAAAAATATTCTAAATGATATTTAATGCCTAATTATGATCTTATTAGAAACCTATTTTAAAATAAACTTTCTCATTAGGTATTTTAATTATGAATATAAAATACACAAATCCTGGACTAACAACAATAATTTTAATTCCATTTAAAATTTGTTATTATATTATTATAATTTTTGCTTTTTTTGGAATATAAAAATAGATTCTGGAACAGGTAAAACGGAACATAAATTTTTAAGCTTAATTATATTTAATTAATAAAATATAATTGCCAGTCATTTAAAGTATTTACATTAAAAAAAATGTAAGTAAAAAAAAAATATTATAATAACATTAACAACTTACGTTATATATATATATGAAGTGACCTAAATATAAATTTTCATCCCCAGAACAGTTTTAGATGCAGATGAATGGAAATTAGTTATCAAATATTGGATATATCAAATATCAAATATTGGACAGCAAGCCTGTTTTGAATATTTTATGCTCATAAAGTGTATGTATATTAAGTAATCCCAAATATAGTGAAGGATCAGTCTTACCATTTTTTCGAAGCTAGTGAAGTCACTTTTCCGTTTTCAGTCTCCTTCATCTTCATTGCGGTTAAAGTAACAGTTTTTTTAATCAACTAAATAATGTTTTCCTCGCCTGCCAATCACTGTTTTTTTTAAATCAGTCTCGGAGCAACAGGAGACTGATTAAAAAAAAAACAGTGGCCGTCAAATTTTATGCTACTTTTCTAATTGATCGACGATATATTATAAGCATAGATTTGTAATACATAGGGTAGAGGAACCAGCTTAAAATTTGTCTATAGAAAAAGAAGACAAAGCAAATACAGCTCTTTGTGTGACCAGACAAATATAAATATGGGTCTTCTTTTATTATTTGTTAGAAACTTTCCTTCAAGGGCCTGCCCATATTTCAAAATTCTATAAAACCTTACAGAGATATATACATCAGCCCATTACAGTCCACTGTTGGACGTAGATCTCCAGTCTTCGTTATCCAGTCACTACAGCTATCAGCTAACCTCTACAATCGGTACAATCGGTCTTTCTAGCCGGAGGGCGTACAACACTACATTTGCCGAGCCATAGCTTACATTCTAGTACGTGTTTAATCCACCGAACATCGGTCCTGCGACAGATGTGACTAGCCCTATCTTATATATATTTTTTTTATTTTAAAAAGAAATGCCGTTGAAATCTCTTCTTTGAACTGTCGGGCCGTCACATTTAATGTGGTGTATTTATTATAATTCGTTATTTCTTATTTGTCTAAAAATGATAAAAAATTTTAAACGATTCTGTGCTTTCTTCATTTATATACTATGTCATTACTCATTATATAGACTTTAAGAAAATATATTTTACTTTTTGAAATGAAAACACTTAACACCTTATTTTATCGCAATATATTATGAATAATTAAAATAATATCGAGGAATTATATAATTACTGGAGACCATTGTAGAAAGAAATAAAAAAAAGCACAGATTGCATTTGTGTAACGTCAGACTCGAATTGTACGTTTGCAAAAGTAAGTCCAAAGAGAAGAACTGAAAAAAAAAGCTATGGTTACTTTTTGACTGCGTCATCCATTTTAATTTTTAGTTTTGGCTAGTGAGTCTTTGCATTTATGAGTAAAACCATTTATATTTTATCTGTGAGACTATTTTCAGGGTCCAAGTAAAACATGGCACCAAGGGAATACAAGACTATTTTAAAACTCCACTTTAAGTTATTTAATGCCCTAACATGTATAAAGACTTGAAGGATTACTTAAACTTATATATTCAAAATAATACTAATTATTTAAACTCTTATAATTGATGTCAACTTATCTTATTCCCAAAGATGACCTTATAGATTTTGAAGACTATAATAAAGATTTTGAAGACTATAATAAAGACGAGACTTTGAAAATAATTTTACAAAACTTTTTTTATGACCTGATTGCTCGTATAGCATAAAGTTTGTTTGTTAAAACTTCCTTTATATTTCTATATAAAGGAAACTTACCAACGGGTAAAACTTTTTGATGAATTACTTATGGAAGGAAACACGTTCAATGGCTTTTCATATGTTATAGCTGTATTGACCAACTTCCTTCCTTTTATATTATTTATTTCGATATGATATCTTCATATATTCATAATTATATTCATAATAATATTCATGGTTTTTATCATAGAATATTCTCCTTTAAATAAATCTTATGGTAAACAATATTTAAATTACTCAATATTTGTATAATAACAATTTAAAACAATTACGAAATCACAACAATAAAAGTAATCAATAATAATTCCAAATTCAAATGTAATATTTTTTTATTTTTCATTTTCACAGTATTTATTGCCAGACCAAGTATGTCATAGAAAAAGCAATTCAGACAAAATTTGTTATTTAATATTTAATATAAAACTAATGAATACTTCAAAATATACAACATAAATTTATCTATAATTAGTTAATTCATTCATTTTTAACATATATATTATCCAGATATTGTTATTTTAATAAGGTTTACGCTGGCACAAACCACTCTGTTAAATATATAGCAGTTGATGTATTAAACAAATATCAAGGGAGGTAGGAAACATAAGCACTCTTGCGTTGGCGGAAATTTAACCACAAAATCTTACTACTGCATTCAGTAGATAGTTTTGAAATTCATATTATTGAACTAAATTTTGTATAAGAATATATGAGATAGCCTATTTACTGAGTTACAGATTGATTTTAATTAAAATCATCAAATCTCCTCAAAGTTCTGATCCACTTTAACAGGAAGATAATTTATCAATTCTGAGAACGATACAAAAGATTAGACCTTTATCTAGTTGGAAACTTTTTGCTCAAGTTTTAGTACAAGTTTAGAATTTCTTAATTTCCTTTATAAATTTATTATAAATTTAAAAAATAATACACATTTGTTGTGTGGAACAATCGTCATTTTGCAACTTATATCTACTAACTACTCAATTTGGTTCACCAAACGTCGAAAAAATCCTTAGTGACAGTTTTTGGAAACAAAAAAAAAAAAAAAAAAAGGCCAAAATAAAGCTGTAAATCTGTTGTTACAAAACCGAATCCTTGAGACCAGCTGAAGCAACAGCGCGTCTTTTCATTGTGTTACTTTCATGAAATATTATATTTCTTTTCCCGAGTCCCGAATCAAACTCTTCTAAGGGGATAGCAAAGAGCGATACGGTAGCCCAATTGGTAGAGCGGAGGGACAGTTTGCCAGAGATCACAGGTACTATTCCCTGTCGGTGTCAGAACGTTGTTTTAAATTTCATCGACCGAAAATTGATATTGAATTGAAAATAGGAAATTGAAACTTTAGATTTCCTAAAACATATATCAATTTTCGGTCGATGAAATTTTAAACAATATTCTGACACCGACAAAGAATCCTACCTGTGACCTATAGCCTATATATTTGTTGATACATTTCACAAGACTATATCAATAACATATACTTTGAAGATGGATTTTTCCATACTTTTAATTATTCATCAAAGGGACAGAACCGTTGACGAAAGTAACTTTGACTAACATCACGAAACTTCCGAAATATAATTCCGAATTTTGAAACTTTGAACTTAAGCAAAGCTATTGAACCGTCTTTAATAACATAATCTGTGAGTACCTTTCAAAGTTTCAATTATATAATAATATTATTAAAATGAGTTATCGAATCACAAATTTAAACAATAATGTATAATATAATAATTGGCAATATTAAAATCTTTGTAAGTCTAACGAAATATATTATGTTCGTCTTCATTTTAACAAATCATATTTATCTACATAAGTGACTTTCCACCTAAATTAATTAATAAAAGCTGATTTATGATACAATCACATTAGTAATAAAAAATTATAGAATAACCCTTTTTTCAAAAGTAATCTAACTAATTCAATACAATACAAGCTTACTTACAATAATAGATATAATATTAATAAATATTGATAGGTTATCGTTTACTTACTACATACAATGATGCATGGACAGAGATGCTAGTGTGCGTGCACTGTCTCATGGTACACATGTTCATGAATAGTTGAAGATAGTATGATTGATGACTAAGAAATTAGTAGATTATTATCTACAAATCCCTTATTAATATCGAAATATCGAGATGGACAAGAAAATATACTTACATTAATAATATTATATTAGAATATTATGTTATAGGTAGCAGGTGAGAGGTACTAAAATATATTGTACAGATAATCTGTGTGTGTGTAAAGTGTACATCAAAAATACAAATGGTACTTCATAAAAAACAAAGGAACAATATCTTACATGAATATTCTGAAGGGAGAATTAATGTGACTCGTTTATCATAAATGATCGAATCTAGTTCTGAGGTTTTACTGATAGCAGATAATAAATAAATTGTAAGAGACAGTCCCCTTTGAAAGTGAATAATTTAATCTTAAGCGAGGATTAATTTATTATAATTCAGACAGTATATTGACCAAAAATCTTAAACCTTTTTTCGCTCATAAACAAAAACAACTGGTATTGCGTTTGTTGCAATTGTGCCTCACATGTCAAGAGCAATAAAAAAAAACAATTTAAAATATACGGAATATTTATTCTTAAAAAAAGATATTGACTATATCGATGATTTGTTATTTTAATTGATATGAGTTTTGGCTACTAAAATGAGTAAAGTTTTTACCAAAGAGAATGAAATATATGAAACTACGTAAAGTAACTAATAAAATCGAAAATGAGAATAAGAATTAAACAGCACTATTTATATAGTACATTTCTGATAATTGATACTCCCCAGCTTCTAAGTTTTTCGAAAATACGAAAATATTACCCGATCTGTTATTTAAAAAGTTCTGTTTAAGTAACAAACCCAATTATTAAATAATTAGAAATAATAAAAAATGTTAATTGTAGCAGGAGCGTTTACCTTAGCTCAGGTTTTAAGGGATTATTGAATAAATTTAGAGGAGAGAATTCTGTCTACCCTGTTTCTCACACATTTATTACGTTTGTCGTTATTGATGTTTTCGCTCCTGTTTGTTATTAGTAACCATTTCCACATACTTAACTAATAATAAGTGGTTACGCATTCAAGCACACAAAAATACCACTGGATTTGAACCACTTG